>CM063717.1:2558083-3758083 GCA_032441835.1 Slavum lentiscoides | reverse complement strand
TGTTTGTATCAATTTACGAAGCTTCATTAATTCATAATAAAGGGCAATGAGAATTGCTTCCTCGTGGTGCTGCCTGTTGGGTAATAAAAAACGATTCACAGAAATGATATGTACGTTTTCAGTTTATACGTAAACCTAACAAAATTAATTATCAGACCTCAGTAAATACGTAAAACATTTTACAAATATTTTGATAAATCGGTATAGCTAATAAATAAATAATATATATATATATATATATATATAATGTATTTACCAACAACTCATTTCAGTGGGTATATATGGTATATACACCGACCAAGCTGACAATGCCAGTGTCATCAGGAAACAAAATTACACAATACTTATTCAGAATTTATTCACAAATGTATATAGATCACAATTATTTTATTCGTAATCGATTAAATAGGTATAGTACAAAAAATAGAGCTCGTAATCTGTTATACAATAACATATAGCACACAAGGTTTTTACACAGTTGTATTTAGTCATAAGCGTAAATGATACGTAGGTATATAAATGTTAAGCAACTTTTATATGACTGACACTTTTAGAAAATCTGTCGGTAGTTTAACAATTTTTTTTTGTGAACGTAGGGTGAAGGGTAAAAAAATTAAATAATATGAAGAATTTTTATTTGATGCTGCTGATTGAATATCTGTCTCTTATTGTTCCTGGAACCAAACACTATAATTTTTTTCCAAATTTACCGGCTGTAAGTGAGTGTTGTTTAATATTAAATATATGTGTCATATACGTAATAATATGAGAAATATACAAATTACATGTGTAGAAATAAAATTGTGCATATATATATATATTTATTTATTTATTTATTTACAATACATTGGCATATTGTGAGATAACGATATAGGGTATTAAAAACTTATTCACGACAAATACTATAAGCCTATATATTCATTTTTATGCAATAAGTATATACTCGTAAAATATTTTGTATTCGCATTCTTTCCAGTCATCATAAATCGTAACTATTGATTTATTAATTATTGAACACACTTCTTTATTCCCCATATTAAATGTTTTATATTAGCCATATCATTATGAATTATGTCAGGGGCGTATTAAGAAATTTTTTTTGGGGGGCTGAGGCATTGAGTAAATATCATTGTTGAATTATTTCTAAATTCTAAGCCAAGACTAAATCTTAAAAATAGGTACAAATTACCAAATTCTCAACATTTTAAAAATAACTATATATTAGGAATTTATTAAAAATATTACATCCTATGGCCATAGAGCATAAGAATTAGTAAAGAAAGTTCCTGAAATTTCGGGGAGCTGGAGTCTCATCAGTCCCCCAGAAATACGCCCCTGAATTATGAAGTTATGATCCGATACCAAAATAATTTGATTCACGAAATTATACAAATCTCTTATTATGACACAAAGGAGTAATTTAAAATAAATTCATAACTATAATAAATGATAATAATGGGGCTAATAAATGTATTCGATCATTGAAACTGACCTGTTAGACCTTCATAGACTTAATTGACAAGAGAATAAACATTTTTGCCTAATAATTACGCTAAGGTTTTCTTTGGTTTTAGGGAGAATATAAAATAAACTACGTTGTTGCTCTAAGGGATAAACAGATGGTTAATCATAGCATACAACTCGATTATTATTTTTATAAAGTATCAAGAAATACAACTGAAATACGTGGAAATACAACATTAAAAACGCTGTTTGATGATTCATACACCGTATGTATATAATATCAACACAAATAGGACGATCGTTTTAACGAAAATAACAAACAATATATTTTTTATTCATTACGAAAAATAATTAAGTTTGCCGTTTATTTTTCACGTGAATATATTATTATTATGGATTTAAATAAAGAAGTAAATTTAGAAATACAACTAATATAATGAAACCCAAAATAACAAAATAATATACACTTTTTCCGCGTATACGTATTTCGACAACAACGTTGTCATTATCAGCGCGAACCACATACTAAAACCGTTATACGATATACACCTATCTTTATACAGTTAATATAAATGTTTGAAAATATTTATTGAGCCATTCGAAATTTCTGAATAAAATACCATTGCTGGCCTTATTATTTTGTTCTCTAAATTAGAGATAAATTGACAAATATTTTCAAAAATTACGGGGTTATTATAGTAACAACAAAAAACAATAATTTGAAAACACTATTAGGAAACGCTAAGCATAAAATAAAAGAAGAGGAGAAATCGGGTATAAATAAAATTCCATGTGAGGAATGCGATAAATGCTATGTAAGCCAAACAAAAAGAAATATAGATGTTAGGTTTAAAGAACATTTGAGAAATATCAAAAAACAAAAAGACCACAAATCTCTTGCTGTGAATCACTTATTGAATACTAAACATAATATCAGATCAGTAAAACTTTTAAAAAATGTAAATAATTATTTGGGAATTAAATATAAGAGAAGCAATAGAAATATCAAAAAATAAAAATAATTTGTTAAATTGGGACTTGAGTCATTACAAAATTCGTTACTAATATTAATGTAAACCAGATGGCGTCGGCGTAGAATTGCGGTAGGGCGTGGTCGATGACTCACGATCGGCTGCCGCGATGTTTTGATGACGTCATTGGATATTAACTGTATAAATACGGGTGTATATCGTATAACGGTTTTAGTACGTGGTTCGCGCTGATGATGACAAAGTTGTTGCCAAAATACGTAAGTGTATATTATTTTGTGATTTTGGATTTTATAATATTATTGGTATAAACAGTCACAAGTGTCTCGATCATATTCAAATAATTTAGAAATATATTAATAAATAACAATAAAATTAAAATTTCAAAATTTTTAAACGATTTATATTTTTATTTATGAAATAAGATTGTAACAGACCATAAAATGTAATCTGTTTTATGTAGATCACTCATGTGTTCCGACTTCCGTCGTTATATTTCATAATGATTTAGTATTATAGAAATTTATTATTTCGCTTTTAATAATGCAATAATTTTATTAATTAAAATTCAACTAAAAAATATACTCATAAACAGAAACATTACCGAAAAGTTAGTGTTCTGTGTTCAAAAGAAATTATGCAAAACAATATATATATATATATTACGTGTAATGTGTATATTAATTATAGAATATATACCGTGTATACTCTAACCCAGCGGTTCACAACGTTTTTATCACCAAGTACCACAAGACACTATTTATGATCGATACACGTTCCAACTTTTTACTAAAACTAAATTAGAAGAGTCAATCTTTTTTTTCTTAATATGTCTTTTATCATTGATCCATTCATTAACAATTTCCTATTGTATGATATTCATAGAAGTAAAAAAAAATCTTAAATTTTAGGTAAATCTTATTATTTAAATTAAATGTACAATTCGTTGTTGTTTATTTCCTACAAAGACATCGATATCAGGCTGACTGGAACTTATTTTCACTCGTAAATCACTATTTGAATATCGACTCATCGATACTTGTCCTACCTATCGTATTTCTGTAATAAAATAACTTGTGTTCGATTTTTGTTGACACACAAAACGAAACCAATATTTTGTCATTAAATGTGTCTTTAATTGAGCTATCGCTAAACATATCAATGAACGATTCTTTGTCTATACGTTAATGTCTATTTGTATTTATTTGTATGTTAATGAAATGAAAATGATATCAAAAAATTTCTTCGCGTATTGTCTTCAAGATTTCCGCGTACCACAGACTGGGAACCGCTGCTCTAACTAATATATTATATAGGTTTAAAATATTTATCTCTGTTTTATATTGAAAATTCATTATATTTTACGAAGTTTATGATTACCTAATTTCTTAGGTTCACATGAATTTAGCTGTCAAAGATTCAATTGGTGGTTGGAAAGATAATGCATTTATTTATAGTGCTCCTGGAGGTTGTACAATGCTCCAGAAATTTTTAGAGGCAGAGTTTCCAGTGTTACTGAATAAATTGGGGTTCAACGACACGAAGTGTCCTATATCCGCTGTAAGTTTTATTGTAATTCAGATCGTTATTTATTCAATCATTTAAATTATTACTGTAAAATTATTTTTAGGGTCATTACGTCTCAAAAGGATACGATCTGTCAAAAATCTTTTCAAATTCAAAGTTACCAAAAGTATTTTTTTACGGAAGTTACAAAGCCACTCTTTATTTAACAGATAAAAACCAAAAAATAAGCGGCCATATTATTTTCATTGCAGATATTATGCGTCCGTGGGAAAATGTATAAATTTTTCCAATTAATTATTTCATAATTTTTTATGTTAAGCGTGGTAAATAATTTACGTATTCTTAATGGAATGTACAAGTGTAGTCGTATGGTTTAGTGGTGTTTCTCATATGTTAATGTTAATATTTTATCAAAAAAAATTATTAAATATAGTAGTAAAAGAAAATTGTTAAAAATATATATATCTATATTTTTTTTTTAAATAATAATAAGAATATCATTCTTTTATTATATTGTGTGCCGGTTGTGATTAACAGAATTAAGTGGTGCGCCATTTCTTTTGCATTAATCTGAAGAAAGTGTCATTTTATTAATTCTCGCTTGATTGCTGTAAGACTATAAGAATAAATCCTGTACATTCAAACTATAAACAAGGCTCAATTAAACCGACCTAAATATATTTATATATGACTAACTCGACATATTCACTATTATGGTCGTTTATTGAATTTTCGAGTATTGAAAAACATAAATTTACTTCGATTTCTATTGGATATATTCGTCTTGACACTTAATGTTGAACACCATTTAGGATACCGATGCGTAAAATGATATTTTGAGGTCACTATAAAAGAAAGTGATCTTTATTTTATACGGAAATTTATATATCCATCGAATTACGCCTGTGCATTAATATTCATTTTTTTTTTTTATTTGGCATTGCTTACAGAAACTTTAAACACAATGAATTTTCTACATAGACACAAATGCAACTGCTTATTTTATGATGCGATATGCATATGCATATGCAGGGTTTTTGTGACATACACATTTTTTTTTTAAACTTGTATAAAAAAAAATTATACACAAGAAAAGTATTTCTTCCCATTTTAGTCGTATGTATATAAACGTTTTTTTTGTATCGAATGGAAGAAAATTAATACCTGCATCGTGTGTAAACTATAAACGCGGTTCCACGACGGATGAACGAATGTCTAATAGTTTCAATGGAAAAAATGATGGAGACTATGACGATCCGCGATTTACTCTTTCATTTAAAAAAAAAAAAAATCAAGATAATCGGATCAGTAGTTTCAGAGAACATGCGTGACAAGTATTTCCTTTTCACATTTATATATATTTAATTAATTATTATATATAATAGTTATAAGGAAAATCTACGGTTTTGTTACTGGCAATTCACCACAAGAAATAGATCACCGGAGTTGGGCATACAAAATTTCGGTGAAAAGACCAATTTCAAAGAAACTTAATGGTTTTTTCACAACCGAAAATCCAAATAACGTGAATTATATATATATATTTATATATATCAACCCGACACTTTTTCATGTCCCATATATTTAAAAATCTATAATTAATATATAAATTATATTATGCGATATTTTCAAACGGAAAGAGTTTAAAAATCATCAGAATCCATCATATATTTAGATCGAAACCAATAGTCAGGCTTCCATGCCCATAATTCATAATAATATTAAGAAATAATAATGATCGATGAACACCAATAACACACGTACGCATGGGCAATCTCGTCGTGTATTTTATCCGAACGTCACCTTTAATTTTTCCAACAGCGCCCTTGGGATCATCTCCATCATTTTTTCCACTGAAATCATTCGTTACATACGCTCGTCCGTCGCGGAACCGCGTCAATACTTTACACACAATGTGTGTTTTAATTTTTTCCCGTACGATAAAAAAAAACTTTTATATATGTACATACTATTGAAATGGAAAAAAATACGTTTCTTGTGTATATTTTTTTTTTATACAAGTTTTAAAAAAAAAAATGTGTATTTCACAATACCATTGAAACGCAACATAAAATAAGCAGTTGCATTTGGCTATACTGAGATATTGGACCACGGTTGCACGAACTGTGTGATTACCGCGGAATATCTACAGTATCCATAGGAGTGGGAAGTTTGAAACATGGTGATGTCTGATTGTGGAGTGTGGACTATAATTGCAGAAACTCGAAGAGTTTGAGGAACGCCGTTGTACTCGTACAATCAGTATTCACTATGGAATAAATTGGCCTGGGAGAGTGGTGTTATCGGTGTACAGAACACGGCTGCATAAAATCAGAGATTGAAGGAACGCCGTTGGCTGTACCGTTACCACATTGACTAAGTTGAAATTTTTAATTTATATGCTGTATACGTACAAGTTAATATAGTGAGAAGTTTTTATTGAGGTTCTTAAAACTATTTATAAACTTTACAAATATTAATATATTCTATTATATATATATATATATACATTTAAGTGTATTATTATAAATTGTGTTTTACATTTGAATAATTTAATTCATATTTGAATTACCTATTTTGTTTTTATTGTCGACCGGTTCACCAGAGTCATAAGGATGTTGATACCATCACCATCTCTCGGTCAGTCAGTGCGACGGCGGCGTAACGAGTCAGTAGATCCTGTCGACCCAATCGCCATCTCTTTATTGATATTTAGGAATTGTAATATTTCTGTATGTACGCGTGTGATGCTTCAATTATTATTATTATTATTTTTTTTTTAGGTCGTCCAGAATGCATTTACGCACAGTAGGAGGGTGTACGAAGCCCTCCCCTGTGTGGGACTCGCAGTCTGCATATTGATGCAATATTGAATACCCACTAAACTGGCAAGACCTGACTCCGGGGACACCTGGCTCAGTATCTGCTCTCGCACAAATCTTCAAGCCGGGGCCGCTGAGGCTTGACAAGCTTGACAAGGCTTGACCCTTGGCGTGGGCCTCCATCTAGCTTTCGTGTCCGTCGTGTCTTCCTCTTCTCTTTATCCTTGTCTTGTTACTTTACGCGTTTTCTAAGGCATTTTCTGGTTCCCGTCAATCCTAATCACCCAATACGATCACCCATAGATGAGGCACCCATCCTCATCGCATATGAGTCATATATTTACTATACTAAACAACATTAACATACAGCCGGTAAATTCAGAAAAAAATTATAATCATTAGTTCCAGAAACAACAAGAGACAGTGATTCAATCAACAGCATCGAATATATTATATTCTTTATTTTATTTTTTTTTTTACTCTTTATTTTACGTTCACAAAAAAAAATTGTTAAACTACCGACAGATTTACGTAATGAGTCAGTGGCATAAGAATTGCCTAACATTTGTGCCTAACATATCGTTTACGCATAACACCAAATACAAAAAAACCTTGTGTTATTGTATAACCGATCACGAGTTCGATTTTTTTTTTGTATTATATTTAATCGCTTACGAATAAAATGATTGTGATCGATATACATTTTTGAATAAATCCTGAATACGTATGCGTAATTTTGTTTCCTGGCGACATTGGCATTGACAGTCCTGTCGGTGTACATAATATATATACCCACTGAAACGGGTCGTTTGTAAATATTCCATATACCGATTCACGAAAGTATTCGTAAATTATTCGACGTACCTACGCGTATTTACTGAGGCCCGATAATTAATTATGAGAGGTTTACGTGCCCGACTGAAACCGTACAGCAATTCGTTTCTATGAATCGTTTTGTATTATTCAATGTAGACACCGCCGTCACTCGTTAGTGTATTTTGTTAATCGATTTGTAGCACTCGATTTTAAAAAAAAAAATAATAATAAAAATCAAATTTCGGCCAGCTTATTGTTGATTTTAACCGGCTTATATCTAATAAATTGACCGTAAATCGGCTAAACGAATAAAACGAACACAATATTATGTAATGATTGCGTTTTCGCGTGAGATCGAAACGAATATTATTTCCGTATTTACGCGCGGGTGAAATAAACGGATTTACGCAGTGGCGTATAGCCAGGATTTTTATTTGCGGGTTGGGTGGGGGGCGGCTGATAATAAATTAATCAATATGTTAATATGCAGTATAGACGATTGCCTATACTGAAAAACTGATTATTTATATTCATTTAGGGGATGCCGCTTGCCCCGTCAGCCCCTACCCCCGGCTACGCCACTGGATTTATGTTAATACAATAGCTTCAATATCGTACACAGGGGCGTATTTAGAAATTTTTTTTGGGGGGGGGAAAGGGCTGAGGCACTGAGTAAATATCATTGTTGAATTATTTCTAAATTCTAATCCAAGACTAAATCTTAAAAATAGGACAAATTACCAAATTCTCAACATTTTAAAAATATGGAATTTATTAAAAATATTACATCCTATATGCCGTAAGGCATAGGAATTCGTAAAGAAAGTTCCTGAAATTTCGGGAAGGGGGGCTGGAGCCCCATCAGCCCTCCCCATAAATACGCCCCTGATCGTACACACATTGTATCATAGGCGTGTCCAGACCTCCATGGCTGGGGATGCCAGTTATAAAATTTAAATTTTTTACTTATTACAGCGATCTATATTCTATACCATAGGTATATATTTGTGACTTTTTTTTTTTTTTTTGTTGAATGACAATTATATAGTACATGGAATTTTTTTACCCCGCAAAATTAAAGAGTATTTTGATCTTAAAATTGGTTTCCTACGCTATATTAACAACTAATAAATAAGGCCAATCAATACTAATGCGCTACTTAGTTATTTTTTATAAATATTTAATATTTATAGTTTCAACCACGGTAGATTATAAGCCAAGAGGCCAAGAATTAAGTCACTGGGGAGGCCGGTGCCCACCCTGCCTCCACCGTAGACACGCCTATGCGTTGTATATTATATTATAGTGCCGACCGCGTTCTCTCTATACTATACGCACGTGTTCTTAAAACACACGGATAAATATATTGTATATCCCGACTTTAATTTCGATACATATATACATATAATGTCGTTCGAGAGTTTTCAAGGGGTTAAGTGTAAACACGCGGACGCATTATTCCCTCGTAATATATGTATATATTTTGCTGGATCGCGGTCGTGTTGACATAATAATATCAATGTAACCGCGCGCGTATGACGACGTGTATATATATATATATTATACGGATCGCCAGAACTCGAACGCTTTCATACACGGTGCAGAGGGCACGCTTAGCCTAAAAGCGAATTTTAATTGACCGGCATTTCGGCGTATCACCTAGCCGCCAATGGGCGCGCGGTCCATATCGTGTAAAAAAAAGTTTTGCGCTCCCAAAACTATACGGTCAAACGCTCGTTCTCCGTTCACAATTCTCGATTTTCCTCGCCGCGCGCTTTCCCGCAGCGACGGTTTTTTTGATTAACAATTAGCCTGCGCTCATCCGTACTCGGCGAACAGATGTACGAAAAAATAAATAATAATAATAACATTACAAAAATTCAGCTCATCCTTTTTCATAAAAAAAAACACCCTTAAACGGACTGTGTCGATGTGTATACTTATCCAACCCGCGTGTTAACCTACATAGGTCGTTTCCCCATATCTATACGAGCCGTTTTTCTTTTCTTTTAAACTAATTATACTCTGTTACTTCTATTTCTATATATATTTTCTATTATATATATATATATATATGTATATGTATAAAATAATTATTGTGTGTGTGTGTGTGTGGTGTTTATATGATGAAAATAATTTGAAACTCCGATACATTGAAAATTTAAGAACGATGTTGACACGGTCGCGTTTTGCACCGTGCATATCTCACCCGTCCACCTCCCCATAGCCGTCCCAAAGGGGGTGGGGGGCAAATGGGGCAAGTGCCCTAGGGCGTCCAAAGTGTTATGAACGCAGGGGGCGTCATAAAAATGAACGACAAAAAGAAAAAATTTGTTGTTTTATTTTAGATATTATATAATTTCCCTTGTATCTATGTGATGATTTCGAGGAAGAGTGTATTTATACTATTAAAATATATAAAATTATGTAATTAGTTATTACGTTAGTTGTACATTTTTTTTTTTTTTGGGGGGGCGTCAAATATTATTGCCTTAGGGCGTTATTGGTGCGGTTATAGGACGGCATTGCACCTCCGTAAGAAGCCATACGAAATCCAGATAATATTAACGTCGGGTAATCTGACGTACAGGGTGGACCAGAGAAACGGGAAAATTTGAAAGTTATGGTGGCAGCCCTACGGAGCGTGTAGAAAGGCGGTAGTGTTATTGTTATGTTCATTGGTATCTGCCATTTATTAATAATGCATCAGTGGACAGGTTCACAACGTGCATTTGTCGTAAAGGCATATTATAAAAATGGTGATAGTCTGACTGCTGCTCGCAAGGAATTTCGACGTCATTACAATGTGGGACGTCATGGTCTTGTTCCATCATGCAACGCAATCAAGACTTGGGTTGAGAATTTCGAGGAAACAGGTTCAGCTCTCAAAAAGAAACCAACGAGAACTCAACGAACCCGACGAACTCCTCAGAACATTGAAGCAGTTCGGAGGTCATTTGAAAAGAGCCCACGACGTTCTGTAAGAAAACAAGCAGCAGCATTGAATCTCAGATCCTAACCTAACCTAACCTAACCGAACTTGAGTATTTAGTGTTATGAATCTCGAATGGCATAATATGTACTTAACGTTTTTCACAATAAATATTAAAATTAATTTTTTTAAACATTTGTGAGAGTTATTTCAAATTTTCCCGTTTCTCTGGTCCACCCTGTATAATTATCAACGGGGCAACGTGTCGCAAGGCGGCGGCGGCGATTGTCGGTACGCACCACCGTCATCGCCTTTTGAAAAAATTACTCCGTTCTTGTCTTTCGACAAAAGTCGTCGTCGTCGTTTCCGCCGTCGCGTACTTTTCATTCAATTATTATTCTTTTGTCGTGGAAAATCGCTCGTTGCTCTTTGCAACAGCTTTCGTTCAAATAATATAATACACATTATAATATCTATATTTATTTTTTTTTTTTATTTAGTCTCGTTGTTATAATACTATATTATAGTATATTTGTTTCCCCTTCCGTTGAGTACGCCGCATACACACACCTAACCGTGACAACGTGTGATTATTGAAAAGTATAAGTATATTTTATACTGCTGCTGTCAAGCTGTAATGTTTACAACAAAGCTTATTAAAAAAACGTATATATATTTCAATTAATTTTTAATATAAACGAATAATTAAATTGTAAAAAAAAAAATGTTTTATTTTCGTGTACATAAAACACAATATTGTCGAGAACACTAGGCAAATGCGACAGAAAAAGAAAAAAAGTACGAAAAGTGTACACACCCGAACGTCATAAAATTATACGACGTTACAAACTCGCCCGCGGTGTTGGTCACGTCTCGGTACCGTAACAGCGTTATAATACGTATAAACGATAATATTCAAAGAGGTTCGAGGTATCGTTAATCGACCGCGAGACTTTATCCATTCGTTTCGTGTTTAACGGATGATTTTGTCCACGAGCAAAACGTCAAAAATGAATGATTATTATTATACTAACCATGTATATTATTTGAACAATTATTACGACCCGTAACGATCAGTCGCATTTATTATTTTGAAAAAAAAAAAATCGTGCGGAATTCAAAAATACTATTTACGCTTTTTTTTTTTTCTTACACCGAATTATGAAACCGGTGTGTAGTAACTAAATTCTCTAATATATAAAAATCTCGTACCACAAACTCCTCCGAAACGACTCGACCGATTTTAATGAAACATTTTTTTTGTATATTCGGTTGGTATATGAGAATAGGTCGTAAAGCGTTTTTCACTCTCCTACCCATAGACAATACACAATGGATAGGCCATATTCGTTATCAGGCGTTCCCGAATCTTCGCTCAGCAAATATCAATTAGATAACCGTTACGTGGATAACAGAATGTATTGTTTTTCAATTATTATTTCACGGAACAAATTATTATTTCGTGGCCAACAAAAAATAATTTCTTGCTGAGTAGTATAGAAGATTTGATTTTAATATTGCTACTGTCTCTCTTCTTTATTCAGGAACGCTGCCCGGTACACATATTGTTGTATACACGTGGCCTATCCATTATGTATTATCTATGCTCCTACCAGCTCCCGTGATTGGTAGCTAATACGGGAAATTTTAGGATTCTATGCGTTAAACAGTTGCCACGGTGACCGTTTAAATTTTTATTAAAAAATAATTTGTAAAAAAGAAAAAGCCAAAAAAAAACTCCTGGAACAGAACTGCGACGCACAACAACAACACCCCTTCAGTTTCAAATTTAATATTTCACTTTCGATTTATACTCGCGTTCGATTTATTTGATAATTTATATACGGGACAGAACAACTACGTTTGCCGGTTCAGCTAGTATTGTATATTTTATATATATATAAAAAAAAAGTGTGTTCTAATTAAAATATTATACGGCGTTCCCTGCGATCGTCATAACGTTTGTTCGTCGTGTCCGCGAACTTTTCGCATCTTAAACAAAACCGGCCAAGACTAAAAAACGGAATACAATTTTCCTCGCGAATACCGCCAAGGCCGTAGCCGTGGGGGGAAGGTTCAGATCCCCCTCCCACCGAAATCTTTTCTTAAAATAAAATTTAATGATTCGTGTTCTATTATATGAGTTTATTATTTCATATTTATACTCTCAGCCCCCCAAAAAAAAAAAGTTTTTTTTATACGGTTTTGAATACCGCAATCAATATTATTATATATTAAATATTATTATAATTTTAAATATTATTATATATTATTTTATATTATTCGCCAACGGTTGCCGCCGCGCTTCCGTACGTTGTATCACGTATTTTACGGTACGCGTTGAATGAATTATAACGTTTATGTTTGCAATTAAAACGGTTCTGATGATAATTCATATGATAATTGATTTATTACGCGCGAAAACATTACGTTTAAATTATATTTAACACATTTTAATGTAATACACATATTACGTTGAACGCTGCACGCTTCAGAACAAACGACTTGTTCGCGATAATTACTCGTGCTCATATACGTTTGTATACATACATATTTTTCTCTGTATATACGTGTAAAAATAAAAATTATTATTCGAACGCGGTTAACGCGCGTCATATACGAGTTGAAAGTTCTCGCTGTATAAAGCGTATATATTATATAGATATGGACTTGCAGGAAGTTTCCGTTGGCAATTGAATTATTTCAGATCCTGCAGCCGGGGCTGCAGCAGGATGTTGAGTGTAATTGTGTGCGTATATATATATTATCCGTGATGGCAGTTTAAATGCGTCTCGGAATCTGCATATACAGCCCGATTATCGTTTGAAAATCGGTGACATTTATATATAGTGCTATTATTAAGATGGATAATATCTATCGAGGCGGAATTTTCATTTATTTCCTGTGAAATATTGTAAGAAGAAAACGAAAAAAAAAAACGCTCCTCAACGAAATATAATATAGCAAAAACATTCCGAACGAGTCGTTTGTTTATTTACTTTATTATACGATTATTATTATTATTATTGATTATAATTACGCGGTTATTGCAGTAATAGTCGTTTACTCGAATTATTATAAAAAAAAAAAACAATCGTTTTAAACGCGCCGAAAAAATTTCATAGAATATATAAAAAAAAAATATTTCTTCGTGATTGCATAGATATACGATATATATATTTATTAACATCGAATGTCATTTAATTTATAACGTTTTAACAATACTAAAAAGTCGCCGTTCACGTTGATTTCGCTGACAGTGTATATATATATATAATGTTTATATATAAATGTGTCTACACACAAATGTATTTTATTGAAAAAATATTTTTGATAAAATATAATAAGTAAAACTTTTTGACGTTTTATATAATATATACTATAACTCCGTGTATCATAAAAATAATAAGGTTATTACACGGTAAAGGTACAAATAAATTTTTGGCAGATGTAATCGAATTGAAGTGTGTCGAAAACGTAATCGACTATAAAACGTCCGGGTTTCGTAACAATGTTCCGTAACTCCTAATAGTCTCTAATTAAGATTTACTTTAGAGAAAAATAAAGTTCGAAACGAAACTTTTCTTTTAACCAAGACAAATTGAAAAAATAAGTGTTCAATTTCGGACGGACGCGATATAATTCGGAAACATTAATCATTTATAACAACCAGAAAAATATCGAATAGATATAATAATAAATCGCGGAGAATCGTTTAAAACAATTTTCAAATTATGTATATATGTACCGTAAGAGAACAGGAAGTTTTAATAAAAAGCGAGATTATATATATATATATGTATTTGCCTTGACCAGGAAGAGGACATACCAATCGCACAGCTCGCTTCTTGGGTCCGTTACGAGTATTTACCTCTACGACTCGAACAACACCGTCCTTCCCTGGATGTAATGACGTTATACGCCCCATGTGCCAATGTAAAGGTGGCACATTTGCTTCTTTGATCAATACCATTGTTCCTACCTTGATATTTGACTCGCCTTTGGCACACCATTTGGAACGGACTTGTAATTGGTTCAAGTATTCAATACGCCACTTTTTCCAAATATTTTGTGTAAGCTTTTGCACCCTTTCCCACCGTGTAAGACAATTCTCAGGTTGAAAAGTTAAATCAGCTTGAGGCAAGGATAAAAGTGAACAACCTATTAGAAAATGTGCAGGAGTTAACAGAGATAAATCGGAGGGATCATTGGATAACGGTATAAGTGGACGCGAATTTAGGCACGCTTCTATCTGTACCAATACTGTATACATTTCGTCATAAGTGAGTTTAGCCAATTCTAGCGTTTTATTTAAATGACATTTAACTGCTTTTACCGCCGCCTCCCAAAGTCCTCCAAAATGAGGAGACCGTGGTGGAATAAAATGCCATGTTATCGAATTATCATTGAAAAAGGCTTGAATTTTTTCCTTGTGCTCTTTTGAAAGCCACAACGTTTTTAGTTCGGCTAGTTTTCTTTGCGCGCCTACGAAGTTCGTAGCATTGTCCGAATATATGTTTTGACATATTCCGCGTCTTGATATAAATCGTTTAAACGCTGCGATAAACCCATTTGTACTCAAGTCATACACCAATTCTATATGCACCGCTTTTGTTGCAAAACAAATAAAAATACATATATAGGCTTTGCTTATAGTTGCGTTACGTTTTGGATTCGATTTAATAAATATCGGACCTGCATAGTCCACGCCACAAGTTTCAAAACATCGACTAGGTTGTTCAATTCTAAATTTTGGAAGATTACCCATAATAGGATTTAGAATTTTTGGTTTTAATTTAAAACAACGAATACATTTATGTACAACCTTTTTTGCCGTTTGTCTACCCTTTAACGGCCAATACTGCAATCGAATAGTGGCCAGCATTACCTGTGGACCGGCATGCAATAATCGTTCATGTTCATGACTAAAAAATAATGAAGAAAATGGTTCTATATGCGGTAATATAATCGGATGTTTCTGTTCATACGAGATATCAGACGAATTAGATAATCTGCCGCCGACGCGTAAAATTCCATTTTTATCGATAAATGGGTTCAAGGTCAATAACTTACCTTTTATCGATTCACCCGTATCAGAGTTCAATGTACGTATTTCTGTCATAAACGCATAGTTTTGAATAATTTTGATAAGTGCGACAATCGCCGATCTGATTTCGGAAACACACAATAAACCGCTTTTCATTATTTTATTTTGTTTTTTGCATAATGTATTGTAAAAAAATCGTAAAATATATGCTGTAACGCGTACTAATTTCATCCATGATGAATATCGTTTAAATATAGATAGGTCATACGTTTTTATTGTGGACACTGACACCAAAGTAATTTCTTTTTCCTCTACGCGTACGTCTGATGATAAAATATTCGTACTAGTAACGTCACATTTATTTTCCCATTTTTCACTGGATTTGTGTAGCCACTGAGGACCATTCCACCATAAGCTATTCTGTGTTAATTCTTCAGGTGTACATCCTCTCGATAATATATCCGCGGGATTTTCATGTGTAGATATATAATTCCAATCCGTCACTTGTGTGTTTTCTTGTATTTCGCTTACGCGATTTGCGACGTATGTCTTCCAACGTGAGGACTCTGCGGCAATCCATGCTAAAACGACTTGTGAATCCGTCCACCAATATATTTTCGTAATATTTATTCGTAGATTTAATACAATATTTTTCATTAATCGTGTTAATAATACCGCCGCACATAATTCTAAACGGGGAATTGTCGTCGTTTTTAATGGTGCTACCTCGATTTTGCACCTAATAATATCACGGTACATTCGCCATTAGTTGATATATTACGTATATATATACAGGCACCGTAAGCACACAGTGAGGCATCGGAAAATCCATGGACTTCAATTTTCGTTTTTATTATTACCCAACCAACGCGGTATTTTTATTTCATTAACTTGTTTTAATTCTTCACAAAAATTCTTCCACTTAACACATACAATATTTGGTACATCTTCATCCCATGTTATTTTCTCCAACCATAACTTTTGCATAATTATTTTTGCTACAACAATTACCGGTCCTATTAAACCTAACGGATCAAACAAACTTGCTATACACGACAAAATATTTCGTTTGGTGAATTTTTCGACAATAGGAATTTGAATTTTATATGATAAATGATCATTACGTGGTTCCCAAAATAGTCCGACTGTTTTTACTGCCTCTTCGCCCCATTCTACCACTGTGTCCGCGCTTGATGCTGTATTGGGAATATTTTGTAATAATTTGATATGATTTGCTGTCCATTTCGTCATCTCGAATCCACCTTTTTTCAATGTATATATTAGCTCGTCCCGAATTTGTATAGCTTCTGCTAACGTCGCACCCCCCGTCAGACAATCGTCTACACAGAAATCGTGCCTTATGACCGTAGCTACCCTGGGATCCTTTGTTTCCTCCGCCATTTTTAATAAACATTTAATAGCTTGAAAACTTGCCGGTATTGTTCCGTAAGTGACCGTACATAATCTGTATATTTTTAATTTTTCATTTACATTTGGTCGCCATAATATTCGTAAATAATTCTGCTCCGATTTATCCACCCAAATCTGACGATACATTTTAATTATATCTCCGGAAAACGTGTATTTATGAGTACGAAATCGTGCGATAATTTGTACCAAATCCTCTTGTAACACCGGACCTTTCATTAGTACGTCGTTTAATGACACACCCGTATCGGATTTGCTTGACGCGTCAAACACTACTCGTAATTTTGTAGTGCGACTATTTTCGTTTAAAACGTACGAATGTGGTAAATAGAAATAACGCTTATCATCTATGTCGCGGTCGTTTACCTCTTGCATATGTCCTAATTCCAAATAAACTTTCATAAAGTCTCGATAACGATCGTAAACATCTAAATTCTGTGCTAAACGTTTCTCTAACGATAAAAACCGACGAAGTGCAATTTGATACGATTTACCTAATTCAGTTATATTATTTTTGAACGGCAATCGAACTATGAATTTTCCATTTATGTCTCGCTTGACAGTTTCTTCAAAATGTTTTAGGCACAACGTCTCCTCAGCCGTCCATTGTTCCTTTGTTGCGATTTCTCTATTTTCCAAAATTTTCTATTTTTTCCGTTAAATCCGTGTAATAATTATCGTTTATTGTTACCATACAATTACTTATCGTACCCCGTTCATTTTGATTAACACGACCTGACACGATCCATCCCAATTTCGTTTCCTGTAAAAATGGACCGGACGGGCATAATTGAAAGATATTGGCGCACATAATTTCCCAATATAAATCAGCTCCAATTAGCATATCTATTTTTCCACGTTTGAAAAATGTAGGATCTGCTAAATTTATATTTTCCGGCATCGTAGTTTTTAAAATACTGTAAGTGTTAATAGGCAAACAATTTGTTATCTTCGGGAGTACCAAAAATGAACGTGTTGTACTGAACGAATTTATACACGATTGAACAGATATATTTAATTTATACTTAACGTTTTGAGTAATATTTGCTATACCCGATATTGGATAATTCACTTTCCTTCGTGGCAAATTTAATTTGTGCATTAATTCTTCCGTAATAAAATTACTTTGCGATCCACTATCGAGCAACGTTCTACAGTAATATATATTTCCGCTTTGGTCATAAACTTTTATTATTGCCGTTGCGAGTAATACTTCATAACACGCTGATAATTCTGTATGCTCTCTCGTAGTAGACATCGTTATCGCGGCCGTCGACTGCCCTGTCCGCGTTCGTCCCCATCACCAGTCACCGATATCGCCATTGATTGTTCAATATTACGTTTACTATTATCAACACCTGATTGTTCGTTTGAATTTATTTTATTTTGTGCAACAGCGAATTATGTGGTTTGCTGCAATGCATACACTTTCTTGACATGCATTTCTCCGCCGTGTGATTTGGACGTAAACAGTTTCTACACAACTTCAATTCATTTACTTTGTTAAATCGCTCGTTTATATTCAGTTTCAAAAATTCACTACATTTATAAATACCATGAGGTCCCTGACATAAATAGCATTTCATTGACATGGCTGTAGTTGCAAAACTACGCATTTTATTCGAAAATGCTTTTTTCATTTCTCACCTCTTTTTCATACTCCTTGAATTTTCGATTGCTTCCAGTATTTGACACCTTTCTTGTAAAAGTCGATTAGTGATTGAATAGTAGGCAATTCTTCTTTTGCCATTAATGTTTCCCAATTACGTAAAGTATTTGCATCTAGCTTGGATGTTATAACGTGTAATAATAATGCTCCCCACTCATCTGGGTCATGATTTAATGCTTGTAATGCCTGCCTATGTTGATTAAATAAACTGGTAAAATTTCTTAATTTTTCCGCCGATTCTTCGTTTATGGCCTTTAAATCGTATATACTTTTTGTATGTGTTTGTATCAACAACCGCTTGTTATTATACCTGTCCTTTATCATTTCCCACGCAGCCGTATAATTTATCGCAGATGTCTCCAAATTATTTATTATTTTCAACGCGTCTGCTGATAATGACGTCTTGAGATAATGGAACTTTTGCACATTCGTTAATGTATTATTACTGTGTATTAATGACTCAAAAATATCTTTAAACGCCGCCCAGTCTTCAAATCGACCATTGAATACTGGCACTTCCAGTGGTTTTAATCGTACAAAATTCGAATGTGCTATGGTACTTGGCCCATTGTTCAAACCACTTGTTGTATCATTATCACTTTTCGATTCAGTCATCAGTTTATCTTCTGCTATGGCCATTAGTTCAAAGTACAAATCCACAAACGAGTCTCTATAATTAATTTAATTGTATATTCGTATAGTTCATATTCTCGTTGGAATTTCGTTTAAGACGAGAAATATAAATTTGAACGCGGAAAAAATATGTTTTATCTGTTGAAATATACGTGTTATGGCCGTGAACGCAATTGTTTTTACAATTATTCGATTTTGATTCCATATTGTGTTATGTAAATGGTTGTCGGAGCCTCGGAGGGATTGATAGAGATGCCAGAAAAACGAAATAAAAAAGACAGCGGGACGTGGATGCTGTGTACGTCGTCCGTTCAAATGTAACCGTTCTTTCGCGGGTGTTGTTAATTTAAAATTTAAGAGCAACGAGATAAATCATTGGTTTCGTATAAAAAGGATTCCGGAGGAAAATTTTTTTTTTTCAGTATTGTTCTTGATAATTTTCAGAAAATCCAAACTCCAAACGTATCAAAAATAAAAAATAAATTTTGCGACAAAAATTTGTAATAAATGTTTAGATACGAAAATCGCACGTGTCCGAAACGAATGTGTTGACAATCTTACAAGATTTTTTTTCTTTTTTATGATTTTTTCTTTTTTTTTATTATACGTCAAAACTTGTAATAAATGTTTAGATACGAAAATCGCACGTGTCCGAAACGAATGTGTTGACAATCTTACAAGATTTTTTTCTTTTTTGTGATTTTTTTTTTTTTGAACATTTTTGGTAGTTTTCTAACTATACACACACACACACACACACACAATTCGGAATATTCTTTCTATACAAAATTTTGTTTACAAACAAATTGTGAAAAATAAATAAATAAAAAAATGTTAGCGGACCGCGGAGTGTTCTGCAGTGAATATGGGTGCTGAAGTGAGTTGCTTGTTTTATTTTCAGTTCGAATTGGAAAGCAACGGATCCGGGCTATGCTGTAGTATAATTCATCGTGATTGACGAATACGTTTTAACACACATTTCTATTAATACACTGTATTCGATTAGAACCGATAATTATATGTATATATATATATGGGCGTTTTTACTCATATGTAAAATAAACAACAAACAGTAATAAGTACTAAATAACTATAACGAGTAAGTTTTGTTACAATTATTTATATGATAAATAGTAAATGCTAATTTTACTTTAATGTTTTTGGGTAAATAATTTAAAAAAAAAAAAAGGTATTCAGGTCCGTGGAAAACGTTTAAATTATTAAGAATCAAAATCGTATGAATAGTAATTAATAAACCGAGAATAATTGATATTAATTTATTATAAAACGTTAAAAATCCTATGTACTTATATGATTTTCAATACTACACAATTTAAATTATTTCATACGTCTGTTACGCAATTTTATTATTATTACTAATTAAACATTCCATTTTCTCTACTCTTTGCTTACCTGTGTAATTTATATGATTTAAATAAACGCCTTCAGCAGTTATTGCGGTATACCAAAATATCAACCCCAACAGTATAAATATGATATCATTATGAAAAACGCAAATAACGTGCAATAATATACGAGTATACTCGTATGTTTATCTCATAGGAAAAAAATTTGGCACGATCCTATCCACCGCCTCCCCGGAAAATTGTGTCTGGAACCGTCGCTGATATAGGCGAATAATATTTGTCATGAAAAAGTGTTATATTATGGATCGGTATTTATTCATCTCGCAATTTATTATAAATACGCACAATTATATTGCTAGATTTCGTGAATTTGGATATTTTTATTATAATATTTCGTATGAATACGATTTCGCTCGTACGGCTAATAAACAAAATTCGCTTACAGCCGGTAAATTCGGAAAAAAATGTGTCGTCATTCGTTCCAGATACAACGAAAGACAATGCGTAATTCAATTGTCAACATCGAATATAAAATTCTCCGTTTCTTTTTTTCACTTTTTACTTTAGCGTTTACGAAAAACGTATTATTAAAAAAAAAAAACCGACGGACTAACTAAAATAACCAGATATATTAGATCTGCGTAACATTTATAACTACGTGTACGCGATCCTTCGTGCGTATAATTTTTCGCCTTTTAAATAAAAATTATAATTTAAAAAAAAAAAAAACATACGACGAAATACAATGCGATATGGACCTTGTGCGCTTTCCGTTATTATATAACCAATAACAAATGTTCGCGTTCGTGTATCGTGTTTTTTCCGTTACGAATAAAATAATTATTTTAGTCGATATTCATCATTGAATACACCTGGATTTGTCTGCTATTTATCTGTGAATTTGTTTCCGGGCCACGATAACAACTAATCCACAGCGTATATTGTATAAACGCATATACTGACGATAGCTGAAATCATCCGAGATTTCCACTGTTTATTTAACTGTTCACAAGAACGGTCGTTAGACGACCAACGGATTTACAGTACGAATACAATTATTATTGCGTATGATGGATTATAAATCGCGCGCGTTCTGTTACTATTAAATACTGATCACGAACTCAATATTGTGTATTATACGATTTTATCGATAACGAATAAAATAATATAGTGTTATCGATAATAATACATTCAGTGATTGAAGTGGAGAGGATATGAGGGGATGCCATCCCTCCACTTTTTTTATAGTCAGCATATTCCACCCCCCCCCCACTTACTTTGTTTAAAATTATTCGTCCCTCTTGGATTTAAAAAAAAAAAAATTTTTTTTTATAATTTGTAGTTGTTACGTTGCCTAATTTTTTTTTTAGAAAAATATCCTTGAACCTTTTTTTTCTTTGTTTAAACTATTCGGTTTTCTAAAATATTAACATTCAGTAGATCTAAACGTCACTTAATCACAATCATAAGAAATATAGTTCACCGCCAATTGGGCGCGGCTTTTGTTACACAAAAATCCTTTTTTTTTTCCGCATATTTTTCAACAATATGTACCGTTCACAACTTTGCTCCCCCTTTCAAAACGTGAAATATTGAAATAAAGACACTGCTTCCGTCGCCCTACTTATTTCGATCCACTTCGACCGCTATATACATCTGTTAATAAACGTTTATAAAAACAAACGCTTAATAAGGAAACTATAACTGTTTTGGACGAAAAAACGTGTTGAATAAAGAGTAGCGAACGTAGTTACGATTTTTCCTATGGGAACCATCTGAACGCACGTGTAGATCGTCCCGAATCGTCTGCGTACACGAAAAATTGTTCGAAGACAACGCGCGATACAAACCGAATATTACGGGTTATTCGCGTCGCTTGCAGAATCCAAAACGAAAATATTCATTCGATTCGATGAGCTGGACCGACTGTATAGTATATATATTAGTTGTAAAAAAATTACAAAACCAAAGTCGAGAGTAATTGAAATTTGTATCGGATTTAAAGCGGATTTTATACGTCTTTCGAACGTCACTCCTTACCGCGCGTGGAACCAGGCGCGGATCCAGAAACCGCAAATTGGTGGAGGGGGTGGGTAAACGATGGTCAGCTACCTAAAATAACACCTATTTAGGTAGCTACGTACTGATCCTGATGTATAGAAATTATAAGTTGGAAGGAGAAATAAACGCGTCTGACAAATATAGTATAGGCACTGTCGGCCTGGC
This sequence comes from Slavum lentiscoides, assembly GCA_032441835.1. Taxonomy (NCBI): domain Eukaryota; kingdom Metazoa; phylum Arthropoda; class Insecta; order Hemiptera; family Aphididae; genus Slavum; species Slavum lentiscoides. The sequence continues at coordinate 3,735,163 of CM063717.1, read as the reverse complement.
ACACCAAAGGCCTCTGGATCTTTTTATTCTGGGGCCCCCTGCCCCTTGGTTTAATATGAAGTTAAAAAATACTTATCAATAAAAAACAATTCATTATATAAGGTGTCCCAGATCCAGGGGCGGAGCGACTTTAAAATTCTTACCGGCCAATTAAGATTTTTCCGGGCCACTTAATAAAAAAAATTGATTTTTTTTTCTTGGACTAGCGCCTTCTGTTTCCATATAGAGTTAATACAGGTTAATAAAAGAATCTATGGTGAAGTTAGAATTTAGTGGTCGGATTTAGTTTTTAATTTATAGCAATTTGAAATTTGTGTTTCTAATAGGTTTATTTTTTCCGGTTTTCGGCTCGTACTACAATAGTCCAATGGACGGATACCACGACTTGACGTGTACGGTTCGGGGTTCGAACCTCTGTTCTCAAACCAATTTTTGCATAATTTTTTTTTCATACATTATAATAATACAAGGCGCGAAGATTTCAAACTGGTTCTCAAAACATAGCGTTCAAAAATATTGGTATAAAAAAAAAAAAAAAAGATGGGGCCCCGGCCGCATTCGCGGCCTAGCGGCCATGGCCAGGCCGACTCTGAGTATATGTATAATTTTTAAGCAATGACTACTGCATCACAAGATGGTTATTAAGCCCATCAGCCATCTCCCCCGATTTGGATCAGCGCCTGGGTGGAGAACGTATTATAGAAATGTCTGCGTTTAGGGGAATTTACATGTAACGCGTATACCGACTCGTGCGTGATGAGGTGTGCAGCGAAATTTCGCAAGGCGGACGCGTATATACGCGCTCATCCCGAGAGGACCGCCGGCGTCAATTGTCCAATTGAAGATTATTAAATTAGCCTGCAGCAGCCCGTTCGGTCATAATAACGTGCAGTGCAGGTGTTACGTATAACCGAGTGAATTTTCGACGTCCTCCTCGTGTTCGTCAAGTATAATATAATAATACAGTGTTTCTCGCCGAAATTTCAGGCACCGTCGTACATATATTACGTACACATATCATAAGCGCTATTATTATTATTATTATTATTATTATATTCTTGTTGGTGTGTAGGTACGCGCTTAATATTTTAACCGAACGGCGCATTCGACTCCTCTTGAACGACAGTGTTTACGCGACTGGAGAAGTAACCGCGCGACACGACGGCATTGTAATTCGCAAAGCGTATTGAATGACAAATTAAACGCGAGACGTATTACATAATATTATTACTATAAACACATTATGCGCGCAGCGAATCCGTCACGACGCGACGCGACCAACGAATTCATTTCATTATTTATTCATTTGGTTTGGCGAGAAAAGAATAATATTTACAGAATTTGGCTATTTCGGCAACAACAATAATAATAATACGCACATACGACCAGATCGAAATGTACTTAATGACAAATAGATCGGTAACTGGTTATAATTTTTTTTTTTTTGTCCATTCTATGGAGGACCTGTAAGGACACTGGACACTTGTCTTCGAGGGGGGGGTTTGCTAAACCTTCTCGAGGAACATACGTGTTTGGTATACGGTCTGTATTTCAATCCTTTATAAATATTTGTGGCTATAAATTGACGTCTAGGCTTTTTTTCTAATCCTGTCCGTTGGCTGCACGGGAAGCATTGAACGCGTCTTAACGCCTCTGAGTTTCCTCGTACAGCACTCTTTTAACACACGCGTATACGTGTCTCCAGCCCTGCCCCTGAAACGTATTATACACTTTTCGCAACGTCAGTATTGTAATTCGCAGACTTTGATTTAAGCACAAATCTCAATTTACTATAGGAGGTTAGGTTGGGTAAGGTTAGCAAGGCCGTAGCCAGGGGGAGGGTTTTAGGGCTCAACCGCCCCTTTTAAGAAATTTTTTTCTTAAAATACAATTTATATTCTATTATTAGTTTATTATTTTTATTTTATTCCATATTAATACTCTCAGCCCCCCCCCAAAAAAAAAAACAATTTTTTTGCTGGTTACGGTCTTGAAGGTCGGGTTAGGTAACGTTAGTAAGGGGGAAGGCTAGATTAACATTTTTTTTCTTTTTCTATCGACAATACTTCCGCTGCCCGATAAGTCGTTATAAGCAGTACGTCGAGCAGTGGAATGCCATCGTTCATTTCAAAACACATGCAGGGGGAGACCAAATCAGACCAGGTTAGGTTAACCTAACATTTTTATTAGTGTGATTTGGGTGGCAGCAATCACAGTTCGGACTCGGCATGTATTATGACTCGGATTCGGACAAACGGATAATAAAAATGTTTGTGGCCACGGGTTCTCGGTTTTTTTATAACGACAATATTATAACCGTATAAACATTATATTAAATTATAAAATATATCGTGTGATATTATTATTAACGTTTTTATTACGGGACCTACACGAGACACAAATATTGTTATCAGACGAAATTTAAATTTTTTTTCGTACTTCGCGTACCTAACGCTAAAATATTATTTGTCATTTCGTATGCGACACGAGACCAGCGTCGTCGCCGCACTCTGCGAAACACAATATAAGTTATAATTATAGATAATAAATAAATGGATAGGCCACTCCTATATTGAATGTGCATGGGGAAGCGGTCCATTTCAAAGAAGAGTGAAGTCACTATTAGAATGGTTCTGTTTCTCGCACGCGGTGTTTTTTAAGGTTATTTTAATGAAATTATTATATTTATTATCTTTGGAAATTATACGCGGTGATATAACAGTTATTTTCAAATTCTGATATTTTATATATATATAATAATATAAATGTAACATTGCCAAAAGTTTTATACCTGATGACTGAAATACGCCAGACTTGACTACTTATATACTTAATTAAATCAATCCCGCCCATACAAAAGGGCTTATTATTATGTTTATATTTATTATTTATTATCATGCGTGTTATTATCACATTGTGGCATTTTAGGCATGGGAGAAAGAGTAACTTGCTAATGGATGAAAGAATAAGCTACCCCATATAATTATTATAAAACGACCCCAAGATAAGACGTAATGACCCATCCATATATTTATTATCTATACGGTTATAATAATTATATCTTCTCGTTGAAATACCGAACGGGTGTTTTTTACGCGATACTATTTTTCTCAAAAAAAAAAAATTAAAATAAAATAAAACAAATTATTAAAGAAAACATACTTACTCTTTAAACCGCGGTTCCAACGCGTCTACACGTAGGTACACGATGAACTCTACCGTGATCTAAAGTTTAAACGCAATAAATAAACTCACACAGGATTCGAACGAATTTGGAGTAGAACTTTGGTTACGGAAAAACGTTTGTAGATCAACGTGTGTGTGTGTGTGTGTGTGTGTGTGTGTGTGTGTGAGAGAGAGAGTTAAAAAACAATAAATTCGCTACTTATTTTTCGGCGTAAAAATTATAATTATTAATTTCCCCGTTCGTTCCGTCTGCCGCGCCACGATTTCCAACCCGCAATGAGACCGTCCACCTGAATATATTTCGCAATTTTAATATTCACAAGCATCGACAAAGAGAAAAATGGTCCAATTACCATTTGTTAGTGGCACAGAACGGGCTTTCGTCTGGTTATGTTTATTTTACATTTTTTTTTTTTGCTCTTCTTTTCAGTTCTCTTTGAAAATTATAAAGACGAGATAGGAATGTATAATAAAGACCGTTGAACCTCATTTGAGTCCATCCCGTCGTAGCGTTATTATTATTATTATTATTATTATAACCGTACCTCAGGTTTCCCAGTATTCATCACGCAGACTTTCAGTCATCACTCAATTTGCATACAAATATTGTTTAACATAATCGGTCACTTTATCCGTCGCGTTCTATATTTACTCAGCGAATAATCTACACCCCCAAAAAAAAAATATATAAAAAATGTAACGCGTTTTATTCGCTCCATATAAGTCGGAATCATTAAATAATTCCGTTCACAATGGCCCATATCATAAAGGACACGCGAAACAATATTGCTGTTGCGTATCGCAAAAAACACACGATAACGTGTCGTTCAAATGAAAGTTTTATGAAACGTCTTTGTCGCGAAATGATCTCTAAACTGAATTGATTTAGTGTGAAAGCGTTCATTATGATGTGCCCTACAACGAACATCGTTCCAGTCGAATTTATTGATTTACATTGATTTTCGCTTTTTGTCCGTGATCATTTTTTTCGCGTAGGTATAGAAGGAGTGCTCGGTGGTACGTGTGATCACGACACGTGCACCTTACACGCGATATTTGAAACGTTAATAATAAATAACACGTAATTATTAATATTCCGTATTTATAATTTGTTTTCAAGCGCCATTGGGTTGGTCTCCATCATTTTCGCCACTGGAATTACTCGACATTCTTTCATTCATCACCGATTGCATACGGCTGAAATGGGGGAAAAAACACTCTACTTGTGTATATTTTTTTTTATACTAGTTTATACTACTAGTTTAATCAATGATAATATACTAAGGTTTACTACTGAATTCGCATATGGAAATATGTAGCTGCCAACACATGTTACGATACAATGGATCCGCATCAAGTCATTGTCTTATGAGTTATGAATAATATACAGATTTTACACGCTCGATAAAAATGAGATTAATATTTGTTAAAACACTAAGTAGTAGACACAATGGATCTAAAAACATCTAAAGTAATCACAATGGATTTTAAAATCTTTTTATAAAATCCGCGACACAGACAACTGAACTAAAGTAATAAACTATAGCTGTCCTCGAAAACGCATGTTTCACTATAAACTACACGCTTCGCTCATCACAATCGTTTTTCGAATACAACGATTCATCGTTGCTTTCGAAACCAAAACGTTAATTTAACTCTAAAATTTCTATCTGCTGATATCCACAACGGATCATTTCCCTTTTTATATATATATATATATATATGTATATTTATAATAATATCGAATTTAACGTATTTGGAAAAAGTGATATAAAACGTATATTCTATAAAATAGACATCGATGCCTGTATTCTTGATGAAGAATTTCACCCAAAGACGCGCCTCTTCTCTTGTGTACGGGTGATTAAAAATATTCCTCAAGTCGAAGTATTTTGAGCAATTTAATACGATGTGTTTTATTGTTGGAGGTTCGTTGCGATGGTGACGCACACGTTATTTCTATATTTTTTTGATTACGCATATACGGGGCTATGGTGGTGAGATTTGAGTGTCCAATTTCTTCCCGAGTTGTTTACCACGTCTCAACTGTAGTGCTATTGATTTTTTTTTTTTACTAAGCCTTTTTACCGTAGTGTACAAGTGTGGGAAGTATCAGGAAGGTGACGTGATGGCTTCGTTAGTCAATGCGTTTTGTTTTTTCATTTCCCGATACGCCCGCGTCGTGATGGAATCCACATAATATGTGACTTTATATCATAAAGTCGGCTAATTTTCACGATTTATCAGTTATATGTAAATATATACTGTGCATCTGCTGGATATCTTGTTGGTGACGTGGGTACCAAAATAGCTGTCAGATAAATATGCTAATAAACAATATTATATCGGTCCGCATTAAACTCTAAAAATAGTAATTATTACTATTATACTTAATACTAACCTCCTATGCCTACGCGAATATTTCATTCTACATAACAATACTCGTATATGTAGGTTACATGATTTTTCAATAACAACAAAAACAGTTGATTCAGAATCTGACAGGATCTAAATTTTAACCGTCAATAAATGGTGAAGTATATATTATAACGTACGAACATTATTATTTATTTATTTCCATATAGCTTTTATTTTCAAAGCGTTCGGGACGGAATCGTTCGACGGTGTTCACAAAGGTCGATTTAAGCGACGTATAATGTTCCTCGTACCATCTTATTTGTCGAACCGTTTTGCTTTTAGAAAAAAAAAAAAAAGAATATCGTCTGATATGATACGCGTGTTTCCATTTCAATAAAAATATTTATTCATTATATATATATATATACATACCTACACATCTATGAAACTTAGACAGAAATAAATACTAAAGGCGTATAGGATTGCTCTCTTGAAAGAATAATATCGTTTTTCGTTCGAATTATTATTACTACATATTATGTAAATATTAAGTTTCTATACTTTTCTCTCTCTCTCTCTCTCTGTGTGTGTGTCTCTCTCTGGATTGTTATATTACACATAAATAATAATAAATACTTATCACGTTTATTTTGTTCTCGCGTTACAATAATACTCGTAGTATATTACTCGTTCGATAATAATATGATAATAATATCAACAGACTGCACGTCTTATATTTGCTCGACGACTTTTGCACCGTCTGCCGAACGCATAATACGAATATAATAATATTTTAATCATCATTCTAACGAATCTTCTTCGTTTCCGTTTTGAATACAACTTTATTGGAATAGATTACATCAACGCGTTGAACCATTTGCGACAGTGCGTAGTATAGTGTGTGCGTAACGATGTTTGCATGCTATTTTTTTTTTCTACTATTATTGTTGTCAGGCGCGACGACACACATTGCAAGACAAGGAAAAAAATTCTTCTTTTCTAAAAAATAATTATAACATAGATGAAATAAAATGACGGTACGCATACAGACTTAATATGAGTTCACAGTGCAGAACTGGACGTATATATAACGTGTATACAATTACGTTTTTGACGTAAATCGATATACAGGTATGTTATTCAGTAAAATAAATTCTAATAAAAATCAATATTATGCGCCTGATCGTAACGGAATATTATAATTTACGCTTTTACCACAATCAAAACCCGATCAACCCGATCACAAAATTAATTTAATAATAAAAGTCAATTAGGTTTCGCGAACGGTTAATGTTAAATTCGACTCGTTGGATAAAGCCTTCTGAAAAATAAAAACACTTTACATATTTATACAATGGCATAAAAAGAAACGAGTTTAAAGTCACGGAAACAAAGTTTAAAACTTTAAATGAATAGGGGGGGGGAATGTCTAGAAAGTACATAAAAACCGGATAGAATTTTGCACATAAAATGTAATTTAGAGCTTTTTCACTTATTCGTAATTGATTAAATAAATGCAATTGCGTGAAACGAGTTTAATTAAAAACACTCGGGCGTGTTGTACTCGTTCGTTTTTTTTTTTTTTCATAACTTCACGTGTGGGCGTGTTTTTTTTTTTTTTAATATCTAATAATTGTGTGACCATATTAACGTTATGTTTTTTTTTTGTGTGTGTTCAATAACGCCGCCGCACACAAATAGCGAGTAGGTACTGTGCAAATATGATTTTACTAATGGACAATTCTGAGTTGTATACAATATAGACACCAGATTTGTTAAGACACGTATGCATGTCACTAAGCCAACTGCGGCAGAAAAACGCATTAAAGTTTGAGAAAGAAAATGTGTGCAATTAATCCGAAATAAATAATAATATTGTTAAGGGGATTGAAAACGGTGTATTATATATTTACACCGTTTTAGACCTAAAAGCTGGACAAAAATTCAACTCCGTAGAAAAAACCAAATTTAATTCTGAAAAAATATAATTAAAATTGTCGGCCTTTTTTCTAGTTTATATGTAGGCAGTCGATTTTTATTTTTTTTTAACGAAATTATTTTTTAATTAGTTTTAAATTTCTAATTTTTTTTTTTACGCATGTCGTTGGTGAATTTAAAAAATAACGAAACATTTAATCAAAAACCGACTTCCTACATAACCCAGAAAAGACGCTGACAATTTTAAATAACTTTTTTCAGAATTAAATTTGGTTTTTTCTATGTGGTAGAATTTTTGTCTGGCTTTTAAGTCCAAATCATTCTGTTACAAGTATAAAATTATTTATCACTTTCGAATATTGACATGCGCGTGCGCGTGCCACCATCTTCTGGTTCCTGGAACGCCCATATCCCGTCCGTTTCATCGATAAGAAACGGTAACACGTATTCCGAGAAGTCACACACGCCAACAATTATTTATTATTTACACGCTGCGTCATATAGTAAATGTGCTCGAGTATTTAAAATTGCCTATACAGAACGCCTTAGAAGCGGACCGTTTTCGATCCCCTTGAACGAATAAACAACGTACCTACTATAATGTTGCGCTTTTTTCGTAAAAACGCTTTTTTTTTACTTTTATTCGACCTTTACAATCTATAATAATATTATTTTCCAAACACAAATACACATTTCGCTCGAGCAATTGTGGAGGCGAACACGCGGATTGGTTTTTCTCCCCTCCCACCACCATAGGCGGAAATGGGCCTATGGGGCTTAGGAGGGCTAAGCCCCCAAATATCTTATAATTTTTATGTATTTTGGATATTTGACTGATTATGACTGATGTTAAAAATGTTAGCCCCCCAGAAAATTTAATAGATTTCCGTCCAGCATGCCCACCACCCACTATTAATTAGCAATTAAAAACAATAAATATCGCCGAAACATTCCCAGCCAAATTAATGTGTCACGACAAAAATACCACGACTTAGATTGACAGGCGTGTCAGCTATAATTTTATTTTCGCTATCACTGCGCGTGTTCCCCAGACACGGACAAAACGATATCAATAACGTGGGTAAAAGAGTCTTGGCGAGGTTTTTAATATTTGAAAAAAAAATTTTAATAAATAATTATTTAGTCATGATTCAGTTATGGTTCGTAATCAATATGGCGCATATACATGATTTTTCAATGGGGGGGGGATCAAGGCCGGATTTAGGTATGTGGTGGCCTATATGTGCGGAATTATGCCTATGGGCCTTAATAAGGAACCTTATAAAAAACACATATAAAAAAAAGATCATGGATGGGATCTGATCCCCACATCCCCTTGTATACGCCCCTGCAATGGGCATCGAATGAAATCAATATGGAATATTTTAATTCATAAATAATGTAAATTATGCCGGAAAGTTTTTCCATGAATTTTGTCGTTTATTCCAAGTCTGCGGAACATTTCCTGCACCGTGTTCTCTAGCTGACATACCAGCTGTTTATTTAGTCACGAAAAATACAGTTTTGAACACCGCGGCGCAGCAATTATTATTTTGATGGAAAATAACGTGACGCATTGTTTTTGGAATGGAATTTCGACGAATCGCGCGGTACGAGTCGTTTATTAATTTCGCGTATTATTTTTAACGAGTATAAATAGAATAAGTCGAGATTATTGGAATTGACCGGCTAATGAGCCGGTGATTCGATTCAGACACAACCCGTAAACATGATGGACGCCGGTACAACGGGGGAAATAGGGCAGTCGCCTATACGAGAGAAAAATTATGCGAAGGAACTACGGAAGTGTACCTACACGGTTTCTAATGAAAAAAAATTAAATTAAAATGACGGGATGAGACGTTTCGAAACAGGGTTTTAGAACAATTTTCGAAGGCAGACAAATGACCCGTGTAATAAATTATAAATTTGTTTGAACACGTTTAAATTGGTCGTTTATGATTTTAACGTGTCATTTTATGATTCAAACACGGATTTTGATATTGACGAACTCACAGCGCAGTTATAACGATATTTTCCAAAACACCTTATGCACACCACGTTGATGACACTGTACAGTGAATTTAAAAGACGTATCGAAAACACAGCGTGAAAGTACAAATCGAAAATGTTTAATGTTTACAATCGACCTTCGCCTGTAGAAATACAAAAGTACCTATCTGCCAACGTCGAGGCAATATTTGTTTATTTATCGTACTCGTTTAAATAAACTAACGGCCCGTTGTAAGATCGTGTTTGCTTTTAGGGTTGGGAGACAAACTCGGGTCACCACAGGACCTGTTAAATATAAATTAGAAAACTTTGTTTATATCGTACCAACGACCCGGTTCAAAAGACCTATTAGTAGGAAATGGCCAGCCGACTGCTGCTCATAATTGCTGGACAGGGATATCGACTGCACTTTCAAACGCAAGTGCGGAGGAGACGCATCGATTCATGTATTAAAAAATTTAAGTATAAACTCCTTGCACCGATTCCAGCATAGATCTGTACACACGACACGAGTGAACTAAAAACGTATGTAAAAAAAAAAATAAAAAATCCTACCCCGAATACAGACGTTATCAGACGTCCTGATTTCGAGTCCTTATTTTTTTAAATTAACGTCTCGAAAATCGTTAGAGTTAAGGAAGTGTCGTGACCAGTGTCGTAGATACGAGGAGAATGCAATGGGTTTCTACCCCAAAACCCCCCCCCCCAAAAAAAATTGCTATTGCTAAAATTTTGAAATTATATTTCGTTGATTTTGAATGTAATATAGCGAATTTCGGTGAATATTATATACATAACAGTATTAATATAATTATATAGAGTTCTGAATCTCGAACACTGCAACGCTGTATGTGAATGTAAACATATAATACGTATATAAATAATTGATAGAAAATATTGATTTTTCTCCTTACTCGATTATAGAAAACGCGACAAAATTTCTGTACAAGAAAATCCGTTAGTTTTTCTTAAACCGAAACAATCGTTTGGAAAATCTACTCTTCGTAAAAACCGTACACAATATAACGATTGAAATAATGCGGGAAAAGAGTTTTCGATGTACTCGTGCCGAAAATCGGCGAGTTGACTTTGTTCTGTAATGACGGGATTCGTTCATTAAAAATTACTCAGTAAATACCAATTCAATAAATAACATAGTAAATATTTTTATTTCGAAAGTTCCTTTGAACCTTAGGCCCCACATCCCTACAGGAAAAAATCGTGTTTACGCCACTATAGTCCTGACGTTTGAATATTTACGTTTCCAGTGTAGGTCATTCTGTTTTTACAATAATACAGTAAAAAAAAAAAAAATCACACACACACACATAACAACCGACTTAATTTCACCTATAATTGTGTTATTTATTCGTGAATAATTATCGCTTTATTTCCCAAAACGGCGAGAAACGTCCTTATGGTTGACGCTGAAGAGTTATGTGATTACAAACTACGTACATGCTATTCGGTTTAAGAGTATATTATCGGGCGACCGACGAAAATTGGTTCGTGTTGGCGCAGGCGAGGTTCTATCGGTATTCCGATTGGCGGAAACCGTCGTGAGCCGACTGCTGCCGACAGCAACAGCCAATGACAGAGCGGCTATTAGCCGCCTGGAGGTTTATCATCGCTCCGGCTTTCATTCAACGTGCGCGTTCTGGTTTACACTTAAATATTCAGTTTACATTATTATTCAGTTCCATATAGACATTTGGGTCCTGACTATACAGCAGTGTATGACGAAATAATATATACAACGTTCGTTATTATTATTATTATAACGTCATTGCGTGCGTTTCGGTATATTATAAGAATCGGCGTACGTATATTATGTGTGTAGTGTGTTGTGCACGACTTTTGCAAAAAAAAAAAAAAATACTAAAAGGAAGAAGAAAAAAAGGTCGTGCAAATCGTAAACGCGATGCATAATAACTTCATACACATTCACGTTTACTTCGTATGTACGCATAGAAGTATAGTTGATTATTATATATTATCTACGAAACAGGGTATTCGAGCCGTCGCCGATGAGTCTATTCACTTGCAGACATATCCTCCCCCCTGCAGTGTATAGAGAAACATGTGAAACGTCCCTACGGGTATGCAAATTGTACCGCGGTGCGCGCGAGTCCACTACACGCGTGTTGTGTCAATGGAAAATGCGCCCGGGTCAGACTTTCACCGGCGTGAAAACCGGCTCGTCCCCGCGTTCCCTTTTTCGCCGGCCCGCGCTAAATCAATATTTCCATTTATGCATACCGCCGAACGCTGCAGCGTCTCAAAATTCGTCAATATAATAATATTACAATATTTATATAATGATCAGTGGGACGGGGATGGGGTACGCGCGTCGAATCCCCCTATCCCTTGGCCTATTTTTTTTTCTTTTTATTTGTGGAACGGATTCGTGAAACGAAATGTCTGTGTGTGTGTGTGTGTTCCGATCAAATTCGTAAAATCGGATTTCTAGAATACATTCTATAGCACTAGCTGTTCAAAACACGGTCAAAAACGAACGAGAACGAGACGCGCGGTTTTGGATAAGACGACGCCTCAGTATTTATCGCAGAGTGAAAAAGAGACGGCTTAGCGTATACATAATGGATGCGTATACTCCGTTTCACGAGAGAAGGTACACGAGTCGCGCATCCGACTGCCGCCGTCAACAGCGCGGAAGCCAAATTTCCCCCACTTTTTGCCGCCCGGCGGCTAGTCAAATCGATTATACACCCCCATAACGCTACGTATGCGAACGAGTCGTTGCCGACCGCCGCCCGAACGTTTTACGATCGTAAACGAACGGGCGAAATTGGTGGGAGATGCGTATCGACGGACGAAAAAACGTGTACCTTCTCTCGTGAAACGGAGTATAGCAATGCGAAGCAAACGAAATGGCGAAGTGCAGTGTGACCGTATTTTGGAGAGTAAAAAATATTGCAGTCGCACCCAGTCAGGAATTGTACTGATTCTTATATCGATTATTATTTATTTATTTTTAGTGTTGTGTATCATTTTGGCGGGCCGGACAAGGCTACATTACCGTAGATTAATATATAACACTACTGTTGAATCTTGAATTGAATTCGGGTATAAACAGTTTGGGGAAACAATTTGAACGGTATTTTTTTTCCTACACACGGTCATACTGCATTTAGCTTCTTTGCTTGCCTCATATTTTTGTCCGACTATGGCAACCATCTGGCATTTATAAACGTGCATGCGTTATGTTCTTTGTAATCGATGAAATCTATTAAGTCTAAGATAGTAGTTCTCATGATACGAACAACTAGGTATGATTGGAAAAAAACGAGTTTTGGTCAGAGTTCGAGCATTACGTCACGCGCCTACTTTTATTATCAGTACCTAATATTATCTTTGTGATTTTCCATGCGCCCGTGCTACTCTATCAAAACGATTATTGTGTTTTATTTGGCGGCACATACTTTTGTAATATGTATATACGAACATCGTCGTCTCTCAACGGAACCGCGCGATTCACAAAACCGCCGTACAAGTTGCAGTTTATATCACGGTTCATAATAATTTTAAAACGCTGTACTATATGAGGTCACGCGCCTCTACCAATAGTTTATAATCTCCTATCTATTAGTTACAGAGTCCATGACGTGTGACAATTGATAAGTTCCCGTCATACCTAGTTGTTTATATCATGGTAGCTCTCATAAAAGCGTGCCATCTCGACGATATGCGCATATAACTCAACGAAACGGTTCTGAAGCCGAGAATAATCGATTTGAAATATGAACTATAGCACTTTTTTTTTGTATCTATTAAATTGTCTTATTTAAACGAACACGAATTTAATTTTTTTTTCTAAATTGTTCATATTTGTTCTTATAAACAAATATCGAGTCCTCCCCCTCGTCCACCTAGCCCTAATTGAGCCACTGATAGAGACGGTGATGATTGGACGCATCTGTAGTACGAGTAATATTAATCCAAAAATATAATTTATACACTATATATAGTCGTACATACATTATTTTCATAAAACTATTTTGTACGACAACATTAAGTTTTTTTTTTTCTTTCATATCAGTCGTATAAAGTTATATTGTTTTAAACGCTTAAGCCTCTCACAGACTTTGCCAACAGTCGAACGGAGGATACCCAGATACAGTGGATTTCCCATGGGGTATAGTATAAATAAACGCCGAGTACTCTCGGAATTTCTTTTAAAAAAAAAAAAAAAAATCATAATATCATCAGGCCTACGAAACTCTACAGTTTACGGCCAACAGTGTCTATGACCTTGAAATTTTAGTGGTTCAAAACATACAACATCAGTGGTTAGAAAACACGAATATTTGATAACATTTTCATTGTTATCATAATATCATATAAAAACAGTGCGCGAAAAAATGCCAGTACAAACAGCATAAACAGACCGTTAAATGGCCGACCAATCACAGAGAGCCTATACCATCACGTCTCCGTTTCTGTATTTCCGTAATCAATTCTCCGGTTCTATGTTCACGGTCAATTTCCGTTTAGAGTTTTCCATCTAGTTAAATTCTCCAAAAACTCGATCAGCTGATCGAGTTTCGCTTCTCTAATAATATGTTCTCTGATGATATCATCACCGAAGAGTAGACATTTTTATTCTCTACGTTTTTAATTTCATTAAACACAATCAATCGAAAACGATATTAAATTATTGTCGAATACACGTTATAGCGAGCGTATTAATTGTATATTTGTCTAATATTCGGAATTATCACAAGCGCGAAAATCGTTCGATTAATTATGAAGAAAAATTTAAAAATACGTATATACTATATATAACGATTATTTTAGAATATTATCCTTGAGGTAAAAAATATTTTTTATTCGACAACGACAATATACGTTTCCTTGTATACGTATATAAAACTACAATAATAATATATTTAAGTATATGTACGATATAAAAAGCGTCTCGCGAAATCATTCGAAAACGATTTCCTTATTTTTGTATATAGTTATATAATACAATATGTATATTATTATTTTTTTTTTTTTTTTATGCGAGACAGAAAAACGAATATAATATTGTATACGACACGTATATAACGCGCTCGCGTATTACGATTCCTTAAGGATAACAGTGTGCTAAATAATTTTCAATATACTCGTATATACGAGTATATGTGTATACACGCGGGTAAAGGATCCGCGTTTGAAATAAATGTTTCGGGCGGTTTAATGGTGTTTAAATAACGTCGAGGCTGTGTGGGAAAAATTACTGGAAAACCGGTGTGTAACGCACACCCTTATTATATATCGTTTCCTTTTTAAGGGCTGCTTTTTTTTCCTCCCCCGTTTGAGTATAATTTTTTTTGAATATTATTATTTTTTTGTAAACACCATCTTTTATTCAAGATCATATATATATATATATGTGTGTGTAATATATTGCATTGACGACGCGTAAAAATATGATCGTCACGGATCGCTATCGTATTATATTATAATATTGTCGTTATTATCTGCGTCTGTTTAATTTTCATTCGACGACGTGAAACATTCGTTCTGTAGATATCCTATATAAGTGTATCTTATGTCATCGTATAAGATCAGGTGCGGGTGTTTTGTTTTATCGTTTTTAACGATTGTACCGGAATGATACAAGGAAATTTCGACAAAATAAAATTACTGCAGTTTTTGTTATACGGACAATTTAAAATATTACAAACACGCGTGCGCGCCAACAAAATAATGAATTCTGTCTTCGAATATAAACCGTCGGAATTTATTTATTTTTATTTTTTTTTCTATGGCCGAAATACAAATTTCGCTTCGTTATTTTTTAACAAAGTGCAAAACTTTCCAAACGTTTAAATTTATAGTAATTAAAATAATTGTTTTTTTTTTTCATTATTGTTATTATTATTATTATTATTATTATTATTATTATTATTATTCTGATGGTAAAGTATATATATTCATTCTCGTCATTTGAACTAAAACGATTATTTTGTTTACTCAAAATTTTTAAATAGTTTCATACATAGTTAGAGTACATAAAGTATAGTGAACTAAAATTCGTACGTGTTTAGACCAGTGTTGAGAAAAATAAATATGTACCTACTACAAGTGTATAAAATTTAAAAAAATACTAATTCTTTTGTTGGTACACCTGCATGATTTTCAGATTTAAAATTATTACTATTATTATTATTATTATTTTTTTTTTTTCTTTTAATAAAGAAACGCGTGTTTTTTCGTCGAAATTCGGTTTTATATTTTCGTAAAAAAAAACTCTGCATAGGTACTACAACGCCATATAAAATACATTCTGTATCCATAATAATGGATACTATGGGTTATCCAAAGGAGTTTTATAACTATTAAAACTTCACGATCCACGGATGCGCTGTGGATATCTGTTCGAGTGGATTACTGCAGTTATGTGGTCAAATGTTATTAGAATTTTATTATTATTATTATTATTATTATTTGAATTTGAAGGCAGCGCGGTATAAACCATTGCATTCGAAAAACGATTCTGAGTGAAACCAGTTAAAATATATATTATATGCGCGTGTAAACTCGTAACACATTTTCCAATTTTAAAACACAAAAAAAAAAGCGCATGTCCAAAACGGATGTGTGTTGATAGTCTTACAAGTTTTTTTTTTCAATTTTTCCTCGCGCTTGAAAAAAAAACCATTGAGCAAATGGAAACAAGAGTTAAATAAATTACCGAGTAGACACAATTTCTACAACGGGAAATAGTGTTCACCGACACATAATTACGTTTTTCGCTTCACTCGGAATTTAAAAAAAAAAAAAAATCGAATCGCATTTTACTAGAAAAAAAATTATTTACGAAACCGATTTCACAATATTATTATAATATCGATAGCGATAATAATCTCGAACACTTTCATTCTACCTAAGATGTCTGTATACAATAACTTTGCCGTATTATAATAATTGTAAGATCGAAGTCGAGTGTAGCGAAATGCGTGTCCGCGGTACGCGTAAATATTATACGTATTACGTAATATTATACGTTAATTATTATATTATTATAGACGGTTTCCGATTTATTTCTATATGAATGCAAATAACCCACCGGGATTTTTTTTTTTTTTTTTGAAAAATATTAATATATGCATTTAAATATGAATAAATCATTTTTATTATTATTATAATTATCACGAGTATTAATATTATGTAATTTATATATGTAAATCCAATACAGTTCGATCGCAATCGTTTTGATCGCGTATTCGACGTTTAAAAAACCGCGCGAAATATTTTTCCCCGTGTAAACCGCGTTTACCACGTAACAACGACGAACGCATAAAATATATTATCATATATATATATACACGCGCTTATAGATATTATTTCTATTTGTAAGGCGTGCAGCTATATATAATATATTGCTGTTGGACATAACTTTTGAGTAGAAACTTTAAAAATTCTACTCTACTACAATATCTCACAAGAGAAAAGTTTCCAGATCACTTTAAAATTCCTATTGCAAAACGATTTAAATTGGACTTGTTATAAACTATATACTGATGTATAAAACGTGTACAATATCAATTTTTCATCCGCCAAACTCTATTACGTAAAAACCTTCATTTAATACCTGTATATAGTTGACAAAGCGTCTGGAACATTTTTAAATTTGATAAAAAAAAAAAAAACATCCGCCCCGCTGGAATTATTAAAACATAATTTTGAAGGATACAAATCAACTTTATAACATTTATATATATATACATAAACGAATTAAGTTTACATAATAAAAAAAAAAACTTTAGTTACACATTTCCTACGTCTTTTAAGTGTTTCATTATTAGTATAATCATATATTATAATCCGTTTCGTAGTATTCAATTATTATAATATATTATTAACGTATTATTGCAGTGTGCGCGGACACCTTTAAATATAATATTCATAAATAAAACAATTTTTATAGACCACATTTTTTGTGGATATTTTAAGATTTTTTTCCTGTCGTATTATAGCGCGTATTCCGGTACATTATCGTGCTACGGAATTCGAGCCCAGATAATAATGTTCAATCCTTCGACGTGTGTGTTCACGCAAAATTATTATTATATGCGTATAGGTGTTCACATTATTTAGCAGGTGCTTTACCCTGGCACCACCACTTTAGAAATTCCAAATTTTTTTTTACACCATTAATTTTGTACCATAATTTGTACCACTAATCTCCGAATTTGTGCCCTAAAATTTCACCGAGAAAAAGCGATTTCAATTTGCAAGTGCCGGGGTAACGTTCGAAATCGCTTTTTCTCGGTGAAATTTTAGGGTACAAATTCGGAGATTATTGGTACAAATTGGTACAAATTACGGTAAAATTAATGTTGTAAAAAAAATTTGGAATTTCTAAAGTGGTGGTGCCAGGGTAACGCGCCTCTGTTTATCGCGTTTAGAAAGTTTTCTCGCGATCAACGATTTTTTTTTGGTTTTTTTTTTTCAAAAAGACACGACGATAGTCGGCATTTAATTGAATTATATAGCTTAACATTATACGTATATATAGTTGGCTTTTATATCATTAAATATTATACGGTATAGCGCTACAGTATACACGATAATTGACTCAATTAACGCAATATTTGTTACATTAATTAATATGTACTTCGGCTGCCGCGCGCGTTTTAAGAGGCTTACATTACGCGTATATTATATAGACTTCCGCGGCGGCGGCGGCGGCGGCGGCGCTGCAATCCGTTCGTAAGCTAAAGGGGTTTACTCGAGTTTAGAATACATTTTAATAATCCGGGTATCGAAGACGAATTCAAAGATGAAGTCATCTCGCGAACCGACTTTCGTGTGTACTCGCGACCTACTCTGCAGCGTGTTTATTTTAATAACTAACGTAATCTCAGAGGATTGTTCAATATTAAAATTAAGTATATATATATATATATATATATATAGTCGCCTATCGCCTATTTCGGATTTTCTCTCGTATCATTATTATTATTATTACAGTCTTTATGTATAAGACATATTTCAAACAACAACACTGCGCACAAGTTATGTTGTAAAGCAAATACAAGCCAAACATCGGTCTATATATATATATTATATTGTATACTCGATGGAAAAATATTTCTAAGCTGTGTTCACTCCTCTACTTCGGCGTACAGAATACAACGTATTACTGTAATGTTAAATCGAAAAAATTTAATAAATCGCTTTATAAATGAGAAAAAAAAATATATATATATGTTTACAAATAATAATAATCCCCCGGCCGTCTAAGACGCGTGCCGCGGTAAAACGGAAATTATTTATAAAACAATTTACGCTACGAACAATTTCATTAAATATTATTGCAGTGTATATACCTACCTAACTACGCCCATAACGATCGTGTTATTTAATTGTTTATATACTCGAAACGATAATATTTATTCGTTGAAAACAAATCGCGTTAGAAAAAATAAAAATAAAATACGTTTTAATCACGAATTATTATTCGTTGAAATTCGTAAAACAATTTTCGTTCAAATCGTTTAAAATCATAATTTTTAATCGTTTTCGCCTGGGTATGTCATTCATCGTGAATATTATTTTATTTCTACGCGCACTCGTTTACACAATACACACCACAGAATACACCGACATTTATAATTTGATATTAATAATCATAATCATTAGGTTATATATCAGAAAACACACACTAATAACATATAGTGTTTTTCATAATAATAATTTACACTATACGCATCCGTGCAGACGGCGTATCACCGCGCACAACACCCGTGTTATACGATCGAAACACACGGTGCCGTTTTTAAATACTTTTTTTTCTTTTACCGATCAATATTAAATTGTCAAACGATACCCCGCGCACGTCTGTCGCTTTATTTGAAACATTAATATTTCCGTATTTATAATTTGTACTTTTTTTTTTTTGTCAGAGGCACATATATTATAATATACAAAGCGTTATTTATCTCAATGTAAGTTTATTATTTCGGACGTTTAATTTTCGACCCAGTGAAACAGTGTGAAAAGCCGCGGAAGTTTCGATACAATTTTATTTATGAGCTAAATGCTAATTTTACTAAAACGTCTTGGACGAACGTTAAAAATATATATATTCAAGTTCGTGGAAATTTTTTTAAAATTATTAAGAATCAAATACGTCCACTATTTATTTTAATTTTCACAAGAACGGTTAGGTCAATCAACCGACAGATTTTTACTGTATACGAATACAATTTATTGCGTATGATGAACCGTGTGTGATCTGCTATTATAAAACCGATCCGCCAGCTCGATTTTTTCGTATTACATTCTATATATGGATAACGAATAGGTTTCCCGTGTGTCACTGCAGGCACTGACACCTTATAGTCGTATATATATATGTGCAAACGGGTGATTGTAAATTCTATAATACTTAATTGTCGAGTAACAAATTATTTGAAGTCGTTATTACGTATATCGTTAAATTTGAATAATATATACCGTACTTATGATAAAGACGATAAGCATATATTATTATGACGTTACAATAATAATTTATATTGAAATGCACGGAAAAGACAATTTTAATTTTTTTTTTTTTGCTGTCTATATAATATTATTCGTACTGAGTACCGCGCAAATCCGTCTTGACCGATTCGGAGACGGATATTCGTGTACATATAATACGCATTACATCGTAATTCGAAGCTATAAATAAAATTCTTAATACGCGGTCCGATTTGAAAAACGAGCGACTAAAGACCGGATTTTCAACACGCAAATAATATCGTTCGATTTCGAAATGAATATAATGATTTTAAATAACGTATACGCCTTTCGGAACCGCATTCGATTACGTTCTATTTTACAAATTGCATTTTACAGTACCTATGCTGTACAGATATATTGATAAAGATCGACATTGTATATATAAAATTGAAACAAATTCACCGAACTGAACGTGACTGTTACTGCAATAACTCGGATACTCAAAGCATATTTTCAAGCGATATTTTCAAGCGCGGACAGAGTTCAAAAATCATCACGGTCCGTATATTTTGCCGGAAAGAAAAACTCGCTGTCGGAGATAATGTTAAAATGATATTAGACTTGTGGATAAAGCATCCGTGCGTATATATAATTCGTAATAATGTTAAGGAATAATAATGATCGATGAACGCCAATATCACGCGTACATATGGGTAATCTCGCAGTGTATTGGTTTTCATCCGGACGTCTCCCTTAGTTTTTCTAACAGCACCCTGGGGATCATCTCCATCATTTTCGCCACCGAAATTACTCGACATTCGTTCATCCGTCGCGGGACCGCGTCAATGCGTTACGCACAACGTGTGTGTTAATTTTTTTCCCGTACGTTAAAAACAAAAAAAACTTTTATACACACACGACTGAAATGGGAAATAATATGTTTCGTGCGTAAATTAGCCTATATAGGCGGTATTCAATAATATTAAGTGTCAAAACGAATACGGCCCATGTAATTCGAAGCGAATATAAATATGTTTTTCAATACCCGAGAATTCAATTAAACGCCCAAGTGGTTGAGTGCCTACACACACATTATACGATTCAGTGGATCCGCATGTCGTATATGAAAAATGTACAGATTTTCTTACGCTCGGTGAAAATTCGACTAATATTTTGTTAAAACACTAGAGAATAGACACGAAGGATGTATTTTTAAATATTATACTCTATACACAAAATCTGCGGCACAGACATCTGAATTTTGGTAGTAAAATATATAATATAGCTGTCCCGCATTTAATAATAGTAACTAAATAATGTCGTCGTAATTCAATATTAATATTAAAAATATCCTATAATATTGAAATTATTTCATCGTATGTCTGTCACTAAATGTTATAATTATTATTTTAAAAAAAACGTCCTACAACTAATTTATGTGTTTCAACTAAACGCGTTCTGCAAATATAGGTAGACGTATACTCAAAAACCTCAAAACCTATAAATAATATAAATATATTATCATTATGAAAAACGCGAATAAAAGGACAATAATAATATACGAGTACGTGTTTGCTTCGTAGAAAAAAAATTTGCTATAATCTTCCACCCCCCCCCCCACCCACCACACCCCAGAAAAAAAATGTCTGGTGCCGACCCTGGTCTCGTAATTTCAATAAAATATTTTATATATATATATATAATAAATTCAATGATATACATAAACACTATTATGTTCTCGCGATATGTTTCCAATCCACTTAATATTATTATATTATTTATTTTACTATTGCATTATACGTGCTGCCAACGTTCATATGCAATATTATATATATTATAGTGTTATTACACTAAACGTATTATATACTCGACGTTTTACAGTCCGTCTGTACATTTAGAACGGATTATTCGTTATATTTACTTACAATTTTAACATAATAATAATAATAATAGTAATAAATTATTGTTCCCCCCCTAAAGTCGGCGATGGTATTGGGTTCGCGGGTAATTCGATATGGCTTACGGTATCGACTAACGCCACAAAACTCGAGTGTATACGCAACTATTATGCCGACCGCTTATTCCGAACACGATATAATAACGCTTTGATGATATGGTCGTTGAACCAACACGTATACGGCCGCCCAAAACTTCAGTATATAAACAAATAACGCATTATTAGCGCTGGATATATAGTGGATACCGCTTATTGTCATCATCCGAGTGATACACCGACATGCCCGTAATCAAATGCTCAATTCGATTTGATATAATATAACATATGCATATATATATAACCCCTTCTATTCTACGCCCCCTTTGTAGATTTTCAAAAATCTCACGCCCCCCCCCTCCTATAAATTGAAAAAAAATTGATCATCTTTTTTTTGTATACTTTATAGATTATGAGTGTTTTGCCGTTAAATGGTCAAGTTAAACACTCTATAATTTAATAAATACAAATTTTACTTCGCGACGACTGTTTGCGCTTCCCCAACAATGTGTTCACGCCCCTCCCCCATGTTGGGAAACACTGATATATAATATATGTATATACGCAATAAATCGCCCGAAGTTGCAGCGTAAGTAAACTCATTTCCCTAAGTCGTCAAGTAATAGAACTCCCATACCTATACTTATATGTATTATTATTCCGTTAACTTCAAAAGTTAAATTCATAGAAGAGAAAAAAAGTATTTAACAAAGTTAAAAGTTTAAATTTCTTAGCACGAAAGTGGATAGATATCGACTTTTCAACGTCTTCTGTAGTAGGTATTATTAGTTTGAAATGTAAATTTTAACGTTAGATACCTTCTACTGCACTTGGCAAACAATACGTAATAATATATTAATCGATATTATTAATATTTTTACTATTTCATTTTATTTACGGACAACGACTTTAAAGTTATTTTGGTACCGACAGATTATGTTTTTTTTTTTAATTAAAAATTTTAAAAAATTTAGTAAATTCTGCAATGCTTACCTAATCGATTTAAATTTTACGTATATCGTATTTATTGTGTTTCTATCGTACAATATCTATTATATCTGAATACAATAAAGACTGTGTGCTCAGATTTTTTTTAAATCCTTTAAATTTGTAA
Organism: Slavum lentiscoides; assembly: GCA_032441835.1. Classification (NCBI taxonomy): domain Eukaryota; kingdom Metazoa; phylum Arthropoda; class Insecta; order Hemiptera; family Aphididae; genus Slavum; species Slavum lentiscoides. The sequence continues at coordinate 3,712,097 of CM063717.1, read as the reverse complement.
TCATAAAAAAAAAAGTGATTTTGATGGAAACTTCGAAGTCGAATGACAAAACTTCGGACGGGACAACGCTATACGCGTTGCAGGGGTGTATGAAAACAAGTGTCGAAGGCGCTAAGAAGACGCATCGCAGGAGTTCGCCGAAGAAGGAATCGATTTGTGTGCGAGAAAAAAAATACTCGTCGCATACGATCGATTTAAACACAAAAAAAAATGAAATAATATATGCAACCAAATTTTTAATTGAAATGTTTTATAACGCGTTATGTATTAAAAAAAAAAAAAAAAGTCAATTGGATATTTATTGTAATAAATAACAATGATATAAAAATTATAACGATATAAAACGATTAATATAATAACAATAAAATTAATAACGTTTAATAATACGAATTTTAAACATTAAAATAGACCGGAATAGACTAAAAAAAAAAAAAAAAAATAGGTGAGCCCACAGAAAAAAAGGTGTGGAATCAACTATGGGGTATACCGCGTATATACAGCTGCTAGTATACGTATTATTATAGTGACATATTAATAATTACGTATTAAACAAAATAGAAACAAATAGATGTAAAATTTAAATTCTAAATCGTCATAATACGTGTCTTCCAGACCGTTTTCAAACGAATTCAAATCTATTTTTTTTTATTATTATTATTATGAATAATGTGAATATTATAATATATATATTATACTATGCGTACGCATACTATGCCCGGTAATACGCGTGTGTATACATAGCATTTGTACGGTGCGCGCAACCAACGTTGTGTTTTTATATTTAATAAAACCACAATTTTTATTTGACAGGATAATACTGTTGTGGATCTCTATATCGTCGTATACATTATATATATATATATTAACGTTACCGAGTTTAATAATAATAATCAAAAAGATCGTCCGAGAACGTGTCGTATACTGCAGAGCTGTGTTGTTTATTCGGCCGTCTGCTGGAATTTTTCGCTTTTTATAATACGGTTTTTTTTTTAATCGACCGCATAAATTCGTTTCCGTTCACCAAACGTAAAAACAACGTTCAAAGAAATATAAAAATGATTATCGTTTTACGAAATCCCTTCCGGTACCAGCAATTTCTTCGCAACGATGATTTATATTCAAGATTGAAAAAGAAAATTAGATGACGCGTACGCGGGGTTCTATTGTACTATATATATATATATATATATACGGTTTTTCTCTATTAGCTCTCTGTTCTTTAATTCGACCGACCGCAATATTTCACATCGTTGATGGGCCGCCTCCGCCCTCGAGTGCTCGATGGACGTATATATATACGTACGCGTAAACGTGCCCGCGGCAGTCAGATTAGTTTGTCAGGCCGCCGCCGCCGCCGCCGCCGGGAACTTTTCTTATTTAGTGTCCTCGGGACGATGCTGTATTTTATTGTGTGCACATACAGCTTGCTGCTGTCTGCTGTGTTGCTGCTGCTGCTGCTGCTGCTGCCAGTTGAAACCAATTTGTGTACAGTAATATTAATTCACTTGCCACCGAAGAACTCACGTCGAGTTTTCCATTTCAAAGTGTATTATACATATACATGTATATATGGGTACGACGACGACGTTATCCTAATTTCAAGGCATACGCTATTCACGCCTATATAAACGTTATACTCGTGTAAATATTATTATTATTATTATTCGCCGGTATTTCTTCGTCAAACGCGCCGTATAATAACCATAAAACTGTTTTCCGACTTGCTATTCATATCGTTACGCTGCATCTTTGGAATTACTTTTTCATTATAATAATATATACGACACCTCTGGGTTCGAGTTTTGTATATATATATATACGCCGCACCAATGTAAACATCATTATAACAATAATAATAATAATAATAATATCATAATATAGCGTATACGCGCGTGCGTGTGTGTGCGGATTTTTATAATATTATTTAATTGAAAAATTAATAATAATAACGCGAATTTAAATTTATCTAGAAAGTATAATAACGTATATAAACTTACAGTGACGCAACAATATTAGTATTGTTCTGCGACTCCGGGGCGTGTCTGCAGGCCGCTGTGGCAACGACCGCAGATCTGCGAAATCAGCCTCCAGTAATTTTTTTTTTTGTGCGATACAAATTATCGAATTAAACAAGTAAATCTAGAGTGCTATTATCATAATTACTATTGCTATATATACGTGTATTTATAGGAAATATTTCTTAATTAAAAATCACCGATTCGAGCGAATTTCCGATGTGGACAAAAAAAAAAAATTACGAAGACCGATCACAGTGATTATATAATATGTACGTACCTTTTCGTGACTATCTGCTTAGTATCGTTACGTGACTGCAGTACGCATAATATTATAATACGCGATATCGTGTTATTTTCAACTCGAGACTGTTTCTAAATAAAAGCAGCTGATTTTTTTTTGCCAAAAATTCCGAAAAAAGCCGATTTCTCCCCCTCCTAACGCCTGCACAATCCGTCCGTCGTAAAAAATATACGTAACGTTATATTAAGCAATATATATATATATATAATAATAGATTTAAAATAATTTCTCGTCGTCTGGTATAGGTATTCTATTTTATAAACCTATAAACACATAATATGTTTTATTTGTTATTATATTGTAATATAATACGCGCGTATATATACTTTTCATATAACTTCATTCGCGCGATACGAAACGGGCGCAATATAAATAAATGCGATATTGTACGCGCGCCGCAGCTATTCCCCTCGGCCTAGACAATATATATATATATATGTGTATTTACCAGCAAAGTACTGCAATTTCCGAAGTAAAAAATTTGTTTTTTTTTTTTTAATCAAATTTATTTATTTATTTTATTGTAGAGTGAAGTTTTTTTTTATTATTATTATTATTATACGCGCCAGTAGTCTCGTAACGAATCGGTGAATATTTTACGATAAAATGCGTGTATACATACAATAAATAATATAATATACATTTATACCGCGTTAACGTCCGGTAATACAATAAGACCGCGGCGGCGGTTATTGTGTAACATATATTTTTGACGCACCGCGAGATGACATGTCATCGTTCTCGTCTTCTGCAACTATTTTTATTTCGTTACGTTTTGATTTTTAGGCGAGTGAAGTTTTTCACGGAGAAAAACGCCGATTTCACTACGGAAATATTATTATATAAATATAATATATTATATCCGTGCGTTACACTCGGAATCACAGGCGTGCGCAGGAATTTTGTATGGGGTGTGCCATGAAGAAAATCGGGCCGCTTTCCCTTATATGAGCCTAAGCAAATCTAACCTAACTCTCAACCTAAAAAAAAGGATAAATTTAATGCAAAATATCAATTTATCAAAACTTATTGATTAAATGTTGTGCTTCACAACATTTAGATATATTTTTCAATACAGTATACACCTGCAGTATACCTAGTGGTTAGTAGTAACCTACATTAGAATATTAAAAAATTTTGCTAGAGCGCCTAATTTATTTTCTCTAATTTTTATTATTTATAGCTTAAAATTCAAACAAAGTCGCCGAATGAATGAAAGTTGTACAAAAAGCCACGGGCCACGGGGTGTGCCACGACACACCCGGCACACCCTGTGCGCACGCCTATGCTCGGAATCACAGGCGGATTTCCCATTAGACACTGCGTAGGCAACTGCCTACAGCGTCTAATGGGGGGACAGCGCTTCCAAACTCTAACGAGTGTCTTCAAGACAACGTCAAGATGACTCGTTTGAATTGGTTGGCGGCAACATTTTATGAAGACTACGGTAATGGAAAGCTCGTCCACGGGTACGACAAATGCCTCGACCGTCGAGTTGATCACGTCGAAAAATAACAACGTAATACGAGTACAAAACTTTAAGTGATAAAATAATTTTTTTTATATTCACTTGATTTTTATTTGTGGCCGATTGAAGGTTGAAAAAAAACAGCCCTCGTATATATAAATGTATATCGTTTGAAGAGCGTATTCTAACGAATGATTATTATTATTATTGTTCTACGATACGCGCAACGTACATATTTAATATTATGAATTTTATTATCGACGTAAAACAAACGTTACGTAAAATACTGTACAAAACCTCCGGGGCGGCTATAAACTTTATAGTCGCGTAGGAAATTTGAAATTGTTACGTGGAAGAGAGAGAAAAAGATTTACTGCCGTTAACACGAGATAAACTCGACTGGCAAAATAACGTAAAACGGTACGCGAGAGATAAAATCGAAAATCTCAGTACATGAACAATACAGTACGATTATATATTAACTTAAAGAAAAAAAAAATTTGTTGCGTAAATAATGAGGTAGTCGCCGAGACAAAAATTTGGTTTTCCTTTCTTTATTTTCATTTTTTTTTTTTGCGCCTAAATCTATATTACGATATTCGATAATTCCCTCTCCGTGCAGTGATCATTATTGATATTTTCGCATCGAGACACGATTTCATGGACGTATTAAGAGATTTTTTTTTTCTTGTTTGTACCATATTTGATCAAACGAATAAAAATTCACCGTTAAGTCAATACGTATATAAGTTTTTTATTAAACTCTTAATTATTATCGTAGCGATTTAAAATAAAAAACGGAAAGCGTCGAATTTATACTTTTACTTTTAGCCGATTTAAATAATTGAAATAATCAAATTTTAACGTTATTTTAACTGAGTGAAAATAATTCTGTCTATAACGAAAATTAACTTTAAAATCGCTAATCAAATGAATAACGTTTTATTTCGCGTTTTAAATGTAATTATAGAATTTAGTCGCAGTTTAAAAACAAAAAAAAACGACGTAATTTATTCGCACTGAAAACTCTCAATAACAAGTTTACATCGATATTTTTAGCGAATCTTTTTTTAAGCCGAAAAATAACGTTTTAAATAGTGAAAGATTTTTTTTTTTTTTCGAAACGTCGATTAAATCTAATTCTCAACAGACGTGAATGCACGCGGCGATTGAGGAGAGGACAAATATATTTCCCGTAACTGTACTTTTATTTCATATTAACTATTCGCGTTGAATTGCGATTTCCGTTTTTTATTTTACCATAAATTATGAATTCGCGTATTTTTATATTATATAATATATCTGCGCAGACACGCGTAAGCGACGCGAACAAAAAAAGCGACTGCTCCGGGCGTCAATATGTTATAATACGCGAGCGATTCGTTTTTAAACGTTTTCATATAAAAGAGTTTTCATTTAATAACGGGAAAATGTTACAAAATAAAAATATTGTTATTGCTTGTAAACACATATTATAATATAGACGTTCGCCTGCAGAGTAATAATAGTATGTACTGGGGGGGAAAAAAAATGTTCTTTACGATTTTCTAATAAGTGTATTATATAGAGTTATTTATTTTTATATATTTATGTCTGAGCATACGTATAGTTTCATGAGTCGACGTCGTTTTTCTTCTTTGGGCGCGCATAATCGCGTGGGCGAGCGAGAGGTTATTTGGGAGGGTTCGAACCGCCTTCGTCGATATTAACACCCAATGGAAAATAAATTAATTTTCTCACTAGATAAAATTTACTAATTTTTAACCAATATAAATAACAAATATTTATTTTTTTTTAAAAACTGACTTTTTTCTACTAATCGAATACACATCATTATACTATGAAATATTAAAGATTTAATGATTTATATTATCAATTATTCTAATCAGTGTAGATAGCGCGTTGATAATATATATGCTACGAGTATACGATATTATAATTGACATTTGTATACGACATACCCGAAGGAACACTAGTATTGGCCTTCCTGGATTAGCCCTTCTGAATATTTATTCGGACGTCATCGTCGTTGAACCGATAAAACCTGCTGCAGGTGAAATTTACTTCTATAACAGTCAAACGTTTTGTAATTGTTCAAAAAAAAAAAAAATCCCGAATTTTATAATCTTTTTAACGTTACTTAAATTGCTTTTTGACGTTGCACATGATACATTTTTCAAAATTCTTATTCCCAAAACACTTTTTGTACTTTCGATATGGGCTCAAATGAACTTCTGAACCCTTCTCATTCATTTTATATACGTATATGCTCGGGCGATTTCTGCATAAATTTATAAAATAAATAAAAGATTTAATATAATAACTGTGTGTACCTATATAAAATGTACGTATATATAATTCGATCTCTATCAATGAGTTCGGAGATTATGCTTGTATTAACAATCATATATACATACACTCAGAGCCGTCTTAAGGTTATGCGAGGCCCAAGGGTCCAAAATGGTTGGGGGGAGCCTTTAAATACTTAAATTACGATGATATTTTAACACATTATTATATTAGCTATTAGAAATTTATACTTTTTATCAATAAAAATTAAAATCGCCAATTTTTATTAGAATCTCTATTACTCTATTTTTTTATCGTGATAATTTCAAGATGTTAATATTTTAAAATTTAAATCATTTGACACTTATTTATTTATTTAAATATCTAAGTAAAAAAAAAAAAAATGAATATATGGTATTTTGTAAATAAATTGGGGGCCCTTAGAATTTGGTGGCCCCGGGCCCGAGCCTTCCAGGCCCATGCCTTAAGACGGCGCTGCATACACTTATTATAATTTACTTTTATTTTCATTTCACTCTTATAAAATATAATGTATAATATTATAAAGTGCACTAATTTTATCAATACCGATAAAATATTTTCGATTTATAATAATAATAATAATGATAATACGAAAATAAAAAAATACCATTTAATGTAATTCACATTTAACGGTCTACGCGCTATTACAACGTCACGATTTACATTGCCTGCAGATGTCCAGATATACTTTAGCGAGTCCGCGTATTAACACTATATAGTAGGCCCTATAGGAACTTTTTTTTTTTTCTTCTTTATAAAATACCGCATAAGCTACCCCGTGGTATTTAATTTATGTAATAATTAATAATAATATAAATAATATTATCGCGCTAATGTGTACAGATACATAAAATTTAAAAAAAAAACATCCGTAGGCACAAGCTTATACTATTTATAGGCATTGTATAAAATGTCAGGGACAATGTATATTATAGAATGCCCAAATTTTCTACAATGTCCGTTACATTCACGAATCGTGTAAAACTGCGCGTAATATATGTTATAACACGTAATTTGATTTTGCGCGCGGAAGTACTTTGCATCCATACAACACGATTAAAACCTAATTGCATATAATATAATATATGTGCGGGAACGCGCGCGTGCCCTTTACATAACGGACAAAAGATAATAATATTATTATATTACCCAGGTATATACGAGTACGTTTGTACACCCAGCAGCAGAGCGACGTTCGGCCGGATTGCTTGCTTCTAAAAGAATGGGAAGTACATAATAATAATAATAATATGTACAATAGGTAATGGTACATTATCTGTACAATTATTTTCCACGCGTGTACCTATAAACACAATGTGTACCGGCCGATTCATTGTCCACGGAATAATAAATTCAAATAATCGCGTATCGTTTGGCGCAGAGTTAGGTTAGGTAGGTTAGGCGAGTACGCGTCACCGCGGTGTATATAATAATAATAATAATAATATTATTATTATTATCGTTATTACGAATACTTTTCTACCGTTTCTGGCGAGATACTCAATTTCGCAGGCTTGCGGCCAAAACGAAACTGATGCGGTAAAAGGTGGGTAAATGCGAATGAAGGTGTTTTATGATTGTGTTGAGTGAAATTTGCGGACTAGTCGGCGCAAGTATTTAGGACGATAGGTTTTTGGACGAGCATATTTGTAAATGTATTGATATCGAGTGTTTGTTGAAGTTATTATGCAGATACATAGGGATGACGCCAGTGGTCGATACTATTATATAGGAATGGTGCGAACAGACTCAACTCGCCACTGCGTTTTGAGTTCCAAAGCAAGTTCCGTGTATTTTGCTATCTTCTCTGTGTGTGTGTAGCTTGTAAATCTATATATATAAAAATGGAGCCAAAAATGTATAACAGTTCATCAATTGAGAACGGCTGGGCCGATTTGGCTCAAATTTTTTTTAATTGTTCGTAATTGCCAGGAGAAGGTTTTTACGAAAAAAATGTTTGGAAAAACCCTTTTTTTTAAATTTTTAAAATTTAACTTTTTGGCAAAACAACGTTTGCCGGGTCAGCTAGTTATGTATATATTGGGTATTGCAATATCGATTAGGAAAACAGCTTTATTATTATTATTATTATTATTATTATTATTTAATATTATTATTATTTAATATTATTATTATTTAATATTATTATTATTTAATATTATTATTATTATTATTATTTAATATTATTATTATTTAATATTATTATTATTTAATATTATTATTATTTAATATTATTATTATTATTATTATTATTATTATTATTTAATATTATTATTATTTAATATTATTATTATTATTTATTATTATTATTATTATTATTATTATTATTATTATTATTATTATTATTATTATTATTATTATTATTATTATTAATATATTATTATTATACCCTACACGTTCCAATAAAAAGGAAAACGTTTGCACGACGTACAATCACACTAATTAACTTTCTTGGGGGGGTGGGGCGTGCTTCGAACACGCGTAACTTCGCCGCCGGCGATGACTACCTGTTGTTACCGCAGTAAACCGCACGGTGTGTATACACTATGTATATAGGTGATCGTAATACCGAGTACGGTCCGACTTCTGACAATAAAAACCAAAAACAAAACAAAAACGACAACAACAACAACCCGGTATATATTATGTAGTTGTCGTGACCGACATATTATAACCACAGCGTTCCAATAACACTCAGACGATTTTTTACTATACGATATACAAATGCAATTGTTCGTTTCGCGTATACAATATTTTCTTACAAACTCAACGTTTTCGAGTGCAACGTTTTCAGACGTTTTAGTGTTATTTTTTTAAAATTCGTTTCTTTCCTCCTCCCCTACCACCCTTGTGAACTGCATTTTTTCGTGTTGAAGGAGTGCTCGGATGGTGTTCGTCATGCGTTACGTTCCGGTACGGCGAACCGTATATATAGATACGGTTACTGGAGTCGGTACTTTATTCGACGCTTTTTTTTCGATTCTCCAAAGTATATATATATAGATTCTTGAGAAATAAAACCGAAAATCGCTACAAAAAAAAAACCATGTTAAAATTGCGAACATATTCGTTTCGGGCGATTTTTATATTTTTTAATAATTAAAAATGTAACACCAGCCTATAGACTATAATGTATTTGTAATGTTTTAACAGTGTTTATCGATTAATTGCAATAGATAATACGTGCGACAGCGTCGCTGAAACAGCCTTTATTTCCCCCCAAATAAAATGTTTTGTTATTGCTCTTAAATTCGAACGGTGCAAAATCTCTGCGTGTCTAATTACAACTATTTTTAATACCGGTCATTAACGCGTTTAAACGTCAAATGTTAAATTCCGTTTACAATCGGCAGAGCTGATAAATTAAAGATCCTCTGCGCAACAAAAGCAATATAATTATACGTTTTTGAGGGCATCGCTTCAACCGTTTTTACTTCAAAATCTGACTGTGGATAAACCATATTTCTTCGGTGACCTAACCTAACGGCATCATACAAGTCGGTATATATAGTTACCAGTCAATAAACTGACGAATCCTATGATAAATACTAACAAATTTTGTTAACGCAAAAAAGTATCGTTTTTTTAATATTTTTTTTTTTTTTTTTTGGTACATTAGACCAGGGGTGGCCAACTTTAATAGACTTGTGATCGACCTCTGAGTTTTCCCAGGTTGTCGCGGTCGACCAAAAAAAAAAAAAGCTTGTTAATAAACAAAAATATATTTTATATACATGCGCGTGTTACACTTTTTTTATTACTTTTATTTACAATTTATCAATTTGTACGAACGCGATAGCGGCCGTTAATAGGAATTAATACGGGATATCCATCAGATTACTATACATACGTAGTACGTACAATACGTATATAGCTACTCGATGTCAGTGTATATATTGTGTATAATCTCGTTCTTCGTAGTTATTTACTGCCTTTTTCTATATCTAATTTTTATACTCGTGGGTTAAAAAAAGGTACGCACATTTTCAAAAAAAAAAAATATTTTGTTTTCTGAAAAAAAATTCCAAAACTTCAAGAAAATACGAAAGGGAGTCTCGCGATCGACCTGTTGGCCACCCCTGCATCACACGACATGTTATGTAAAAAAAAAAAGAAAGCCTATGGGAGGGGATCCATCCCCGTAATTGAGCTGAACGCGCAGCTGTACCGAAGCAGCAGCGACGGATCTATATATTATAGAATTATAGTAGATCTATTTTGTCGCGCGCGCCGCGTTATTATTATTATGAATTCCGGGACTAAAATATTTTTGACCGTAAAATAAAAAAAAAACAACGTTAATTTCAAGACGTATACGTGATACGAAACGGCAATCGATATTATTATATTATATAATAAAAATAGTAGGAAAAAAAAAAAGTCAAAGTGGCGCCGGGGGGGGGGGGTTCGTGTCCTTAAACCTCCCTCACGCATCCTGCGGGATACGCCACTGCGTCTGAGGGACGCCGTGCGCGGCGGAAACGCGAGTCCGCGCCGGAAGACTGTGGCGCGCGCGCGCTGCCGCGCAACGACGGGAAACGCGATGGAGACGGCTCACGCGTGCACTCGCGGCGCAGCAGTCACGTGTCTTACCGTCGCCGGTGGTGGTGGTGGGGTGTCTCGCGCGCGCGTTCGGCCCGCTGCTACACGGCGGTGCTTCTCGATCCGAAACAACAAACGCGTCGCGTCCGCGACCTGCGCCGGCGGCTACTTATAAATGCGATAATAATTTTAATCGAGATAATATGTAATTTTTTTTTTTTTTCACATTCGGCGAACCAAAAAGCAAATCGTTCCGTATACACGCCGGGGACTCGCAGGTACATCGCAACGCGATCGTCGTCGGCTATTTTCTAAAGGCCGAGCCTTGTCGACATGTGCCGCTCGTCGTCTTCTTCAGTTTTGGGGTAAGAGGTTAGGTACCCCCGGTATCCGACGGGAAATTTCTTCGAAGAAAGATTTATACGCGGTCTCCCCACTTGCTGCTCTTTTACCGTTCGTTTTCCCGTCCGACACGACGGTGACGAACTCGTCTGCTGCAGATGTCCCAATCGGCTTTATTTTTCTTTGCGTTAATGTACGTCCATCGACGCGTATAGTTCTTCTCTCGTTAACCTCGTCCTGCGCTGCTATTCGTTCGTCTTAATATATTATGTTCTGTCCAGCTCGTTCCTGTCGATTTTCCTCCGCGTCCTGCGCGTTTCATCAGTCTGTCTCTCTCTCTCTCTCTCTCGTACTTTCCTGTATCGTCCGCGCGTTTCACAACCTTTTTTTTTTTTACAAATATTATTACGGTATAGATGACGATAACGAGCGGATACAGTTTTGTACCGACGACCGCGGGCGGTTCTAGGACCGAAATTTCGTACGGCCGCGAATATAAAAAAATTAATTCTATATTTTTATATTTACTCGTATCGACGCGTTGAACTGTTTTAAAAGGTACAAAACGTTTGGTATATATATATATATATACGGTCAGCCGCTGTTCTGCAGCAGATATCCGCAGCAGCAGTACAGTAATAACAGCGTATTGACATAAGACAAATTATAATTGATCTCGCCGACTTTCTCGTTCGCCGCTGGGACGTATTATTTTATTGCGGTGAACGTATATCTATATATTATAAAAACGTATATAAACGGCGGCGGCGTAGAATATATTCAACTCTTTTGTTGCGTTGTGCGTTACCCCTCAAATACACGTATGCCACGTAGAAAACCCTTTGGAACTAACGACGTCTGCACGCTGTTATATATAGATAGGTACAGGGTTACCGGCGGCGGGTGCAAAGTCGTTTCCGCGCGCGCTGCAAAGAAGTTTCCGCGAAGTTACACACTGGAAACCCTTTGTACCGCTGCCGCTGCCGATGCCGCTGCTGTTTCTCTGTCCGCAGGTCTTGGCTCCGTTTCGCGCCGATAAAAACAACAACAATGTGTGTTTGCTTCGGGAAAACGTCGCACAGGAATATCGTATATAAAACGGCCGATATATCAGTGTCGGTACCGCGGTATACGGGATAAAAAAGAAAACGAACGTGAATATCGGCCCGATTATGACCGCGATTCGACGTCGACGACGACGAAAAATCCGAGCGAATATTTCTATAAAAAAAATCGATTAAAAAACGACGACGACGTCAAACGGTGCAGCAGTTTCCGAACGAATCGATCGAATAATAATAATAATAATAATACACCGAATTCGCGGTGTGTTTTCCGACGCGATTTTATAGTTTTTCCACCGTGGAAAATTAATAATACGTTCCGTCTCCTCCGCTCGTTTTCCAAATTGTATACGTTTATTGCTCGAACAAAACTGCTGCGCTGCGCTGTGTGTGTGTGTGTATATAGATTTTAGAGAGAGAGAGAGAGAGAGAAAAGAAACGATAAATCGCGATGGAAAACGAACGTATATATTACGGAAAAAGTCGTTTCAAAAAACGAATTATTATTGCCGGGGAAAAAATTATTTTTTATTTTTTTTTTCATTTCCAAGGCCTCGCGCCGCGTTCAAACGACTCGGCGGCATAAACGTATAATAATAGTTAATTATTATTTTATCAACGCAGCAACCGAAAACCGAGCGACGGCCGCGTTAATATACGCGCGCGTCATATAATATAACAAAATCCTAGATCCGCAGCAGTGGCGGATCTAGGATTTTTTTTATGGGTGGGGGGGGGGGCGAGGGGGTGGATATAAAAATGTGTACGTGTAATATTTTAATATTCTTTATAAACAGATTTCGTATTATTTTAAAAGATTAATAATAATAATATTATTATTATTATTTACAAGACAAAATTTACTTTTCCGGAAGACCGTGCCGTATAGTGGCGTGGCGTGATCGTGGCGCGATACAGTCGCAACGTTGTCCTATAACAGGGGTCCGGGGAACCTTTTAGTGTAAACGAGCCGTTTTTTTTCCAAAAAAAAATTGCGAAATCGTGATTTTCAAAGAGCCGCACTGAAAAAAAAAAAAAAACACGCCATAGTACAATAATAACGTCTAATATATTTCACTAAACAATTTCATCGGGAATTGCAGGTAGGCATTAAAAACAGTAATGAGTCTTAAACTGATGCATATACTCACAAAGAGCCGCAGATCGCATATGCTAACATGCCACATGCGACTCCGGAGCCGCGGGTTCCCGACCCCTGTCCTACGATACGAACACAGCCAGTACAAATAATTATAAGCCGCCACGCAACGTGTGATTTGTGTAAAAACCGTCTTTAAACCTTTATTTTTTTTTTTTGCTCACGGGGAGGATATAGCCCCCTTTCGTAGATCCGCCACTGCGGGTGCGAGGAGAAAAACGAAATGCTAACTATATATACACATTAATAATATTGTTTTATTGTACTCCGCGGCGTGTAAAATATAAGCGCTTTTGGTTTTTTTTAATTTCTTGACCGCGCGTACCTACCTATACCCGGGGGTCGTTGCAGTCCGCTTGTTCTCGGTCGTGCGCGCGGTTAAATACACGCGTACAATAATAACGTATATAATACGGCAGGTCCGGCGTATAATTTTATTTTTTTCCCCCACCCTATTAATTTATGCACCCCAAACTCGGCGAGACCCAGTCCGGCGGTTAAGGGCCGCAGTATAGTTATATAGTTTTAATGAAGGTTTCGCGTTTTTTACTTTTTTTTTTTTAATTTCATCAACACGCCGCGAGTTTCCCCTTCGCGCACTCGGCGGTCCACTACGTCACTCACCGCCGCCGCCGCGCAGACGTTTATTATTATTATTATTATTATATACGAAACGGTTACTGTATACACGAGTATATATATATAAACGCGAAGTTTAATTCCGTGCCGGTCGGGCCGCAGCAATTTATAAACGTTTCCGCGCAGTATAATATAAACACACTTAACTCTGACTTGTACGCGCCGCCGTCTTTGCCAGTGTAAACGGTTCGGAAAGTTTGTACGTAGGTATACGTGGTACCGCGGGAGACGAGTAGGGACTTTGGCTGTGCGCGCGGCCCTCGAGGATCGATGGGTAAAATCGACAGCGACGGAGCGCGACGATTAACAACGACAAAAAAATATATATATTTTATAAAGAAACGATTTTCACGTGTACCGTGCATTGGCATTTTTATACGGGAAAGAATTGATTTTCGTGTATTAAGTGTTTTTAGCTTAATATAACATTAATTTTACTGTAAATATATAAAATGGTCAATCCAGTGGAATTTTCATTCATAACTTTTTTTATTAATTGTATTTAATTTGTATACAAGAGATATTTTATCATACCTCTAACCGTTCATCAGATATAATTAAATAACCGTAAATAATCAATTTAGCCACAAAAAATAAAATATTTTGTATTTTATTATTTTCCTACGGAAATAATAGACTTACGAAAAAATTCATGAATACATTTTTTATTAAGATTTATACGTTCTATATTTAATGTTCTATACATTTTTCGGCTAAGTGCTTTAGTTTTGAATTTAAGTTAAAAAAAAAACTGTAAAACTACCCTCTTTGGCTATTTTTTTACCCTTTTAGGGCACGTGAAGGGGGTGAGTGATCATGACCAAATTTCACCTAAATTACTTTCTTACGGTAATGAACAAAATGAGGGGGTGCGAAATGAAAAATTCGATAGTTCAAAAATAAGGACCACCCTAGTATAGTGTATTGGCATTTATACGGGAAAGAATTGATTTTCACGCGTGATTCGTTGCAACGGAGGTTTTATAAACGCGTTCCTTACCGTGTAATTATTAACAGGACAATCGCGGCGTTTTCGGTTTTTTTTTTTTTTTGTAACAAACACACCGCACACCGCGGTGTGTTGAGACGCGGGCGTCGTCCGTTACCGAACAAACGCGCAAAATACGCGCACGGGACAAAACCGCACACAGATTTTTAAACACTGCAGGATATCCCATTACCCAGCACACGTATATTTTGGAGGATTATTATCGTCGCTTATCTATTATAATTCTATAACGACATTGTTGTAAGCTTTATCTGTAAAAGATTGTATCCACAGCGTACAAATTTGTAGTGAATTTTTTTTTTTAACAAATCAACAAGTGATTAACGAAGCGAAAATGCGAGAAATTAAAAAGGGAACCGAAGCGATACGGCGGAAATGCGATCGGGAACGAGAAGCCAATTTGGTATATTATATCAGTACTCGCTTTTGTTAGCAAACAAACTGACTGTAATAATAACGGAATATGTAGAAGAAAAAAACAAGTTTAAATTTTAAACCAATATATACATAGGTGCCTACAATAATATTCGTGTTTAAATTATTAAAATTTTTATTACTATATTACTATACTACTACAAATTATGACTATATATAATTGCTATTTTTAACTATTTAATTTTTTTAATTTTTATATTTAATAAATTTATGCGGTATCGTACCACTTGTTGTATGCGGAATTAGGCTATAACTTTTTTATAAATCTGTGCGGTATCGTACTACTATTTTTGGGTTATGCATTTTGTGCGGTATTGGGTCATGTTTGTACGGTAATGGAAAGCGCCGTGAGACGCGTACGTATATACTTATTATTATCATTGTATTGCGGCGCGTCTAAATAAGCGAGAAACACCGCCCTCGGGTCGCACCTGTAAAAAAAAAAAAATTAGAAATTTGTTTTAAATTGTATTTTTCGTAACTATATATATATATATGTATTATTATAACGTGTTAATTTAAAGATTTTTTTTCTTCCTAATATTGATGGAAATTATACATATATAAAAAAAAAAAACGGTATTTAAAAACTTCTTATGAATTAGTTTTTAAAAAAAAGACCTGAAAATAATAAAAAGTAATGTTAATCGTTGATTTTTTTTTCAGAAAAATTGTTTGCTTCACATATGTGAATACGATATATAGAATATATATATACGAAATTTAAAATATACAATATGGATAGGAACAAAACGTATAATTATATACGTGCTTAATAATAAAAAAAAATGTTGATTGAATGCTTATACATTTATATAAATATATATTTATATACATTTTAATCCTACGTTAAAATTTACAGGAATTTTTTTTTTTTCACTATCTAGGACGGAATTTATACAATAATATGTATTAGGTTTTTTTCTTTTATCGCGTTTTCGCGAAGAAACGCAACTCTGAAACTTTCGTGCATTCCGCTATCGATTGGAGGTTAAACACAGATGGTGCATAAACTAGGTATACATTTTGGAATTTCTCAAAAGTTTTCGACGGAACCGCGCGCGCAAAAAGAAAAAAGAAATCAATTAACGTTTACGGAAAATTAACTGTTTTTTTTTTTTCTTTTCTTTCGTATAGAATATTTACACAGACGTTTTACAGCAACTAGTCTGTGGATATATCGATATTTATGGGGGGAAAAAACAAACAAAATAAAAATCATAAATCTATTAGACGTAAAATATTGTTTAATTATATAAATATTTATTTTAACGTTTTATAAACCCGATAAAACGTTTTTTTTTTTTTAAAACTCTCCGTTCGTTGTAAACTGCAGTGTGCTTTTGAAAATATGAACATTTTTTTTTTCCGTTTAAATATAAAATTAGAAATTTTGAATTGCACTGTTTGAAATTCCCGAACACCGCGCGATAAACGTATTAATTATATTAAGTTTTAAATTGTAACGAAATGTACCTATATAGTAATAATTATCACGAATATTTAACATTTTGCACATTCTCTTTTACTAAATAGATATAAGTACGCGTGTTATAATATAATATTCGATAAAATGAACGTGGAAAACGTGTAGGCGTAGTATTATACTCGTAGGTGCTATCAGTTTATTTCGCCAAGTGTTTAAATTTGCAATACGAAATAAACACTTTGGTAAACGTGCGAGCTCTCTATATATATACGTAATATACAGTAGAGTTTCGCAAATCAAATGCCAAAGGTTTATCGTGCGGCTTTCAAACTCGTTTTATTACAATATATATATATATATACAACAATGATTTACGCGTTTATATAGTCGTTGAGGTAAACGATTACCACCCGGAGCAACACTCTGTTCCCCCAAAACACTTTCCGATAAATATATTTTCCATTCAAAACGCGTATATATATATATATATATAGAAATTACGCATTATTTAAATTATATCGATATTTAATCGTAATAACGGCTGTGAGAAAATATTTCGCGTACGATCCGAAGGAAATATAACTATATATATATATATATACGACATTTGGTTTAAAGGGGAAAAAGAAACCAAAGAAAATGTTTATAAAAATACAAAATTACTCACATAAGAATTCCCAAGACGGTTGCAAGGCGCACGGTTTTGTTTTTCGTCGTTTCCAAACGAATTATTATAATATATATATATATACTGTTAATCTGCAGAGCGAAATTAATTTAATTCGCTCGTTACGACGCGTAGGTATTCAAATATTTTTCAAATCCTAAATGTTCAATTTTATTTCGCTTATTATATTATTATATAGTCGTATCGGCTATCTCGATTTTTTTTTCTTAAATAGGATATAAAATTTCAAAAATTTCAAGTCCTTATTATGAATGAATAAAATCGAATAGAAAATACAATAATATATAGAAAGTATTAACAAATGTTCAAAATAAAACGCTTTAAAACGTCAAAAGTCCTATTATATTATCGTGTATATATAGCATTTGTCAGAGGAAACTCTAGCGCGCTTATACGCTGAAGTCTCTGCAGCACGCTGAAACGAATAGAAATTAAAAAAAAAAAGTATAGCGAGCCGCGGGATGTTGCGTGAACGTCGCTTAAGTGAATTACTCGGATAAATGTTTTAGAATTTTGTTTTTATTATAAAATTTGAAAGCAACGATAAACCGCATCGCATTGGACAAAACGATTCTTACAGCGGAGCTTCGGTGTAATAAATAAACGATATACTATCGCGCGATTAAGACGAAATTGCATTTTTAGCGTTTTTTTTTTTATATATATAATTTTCGGTAGTTTTTCCTGAATTTTGAAAAAAAATATCGAGAAAATCGAAAAACGACCTACAATAACTACACGCGATTTTCAATCAGAAAACGTGCTACACGAAAAGATCGGAGCAGTGGCGTACATTCAAATTTGTTCTGGGGGTTTAAAAAATAACCAACACTAAAACCATCTCTTTAAACGGCGCATGAAGGAATTTATGAGTAGGAGCCGATAGTGCACACAATACCTGTGCACCGTTGTAGAGTGTAAAAATTAAAACATGTTATAACGCGCAACGGGCCTTATAATAATATCACAATTTTTTTTGGTCCTGGGGGGGTTTGAACCCGAAACCCCCGTATGTACGCCACTGGATCGGAGCACTCCTTCTGGTAGAATTTTCGGGTACACACGTAAAGAGAATGAAAAACACGTCATTGTAAAACCAGCTGCATTCCTCGCACCGCTCAGAATCTAAAATATTACGCGCCGGTGGTCGGTCGGAAAAACAATAATATCCGTTTCACGCGCGCGTCCGTACTCGATTTCGCGTTAGAAACGTATATTGTATATATAAGTATACAATAATACATACAGTGGCGTAGCCGAAGAGGGGTTTTGGGTGTTTAAACCCCCCAATTGCTTTTTTTTACGTTTTTACCTTATAAATGTATTATAATTTATACTGTTGTGCGTATTTCATTAATTCTATAGTACCTATATATACTGGCTATACTGCAAAAAAATATATTTTGTCATAATTTTTAAAAACACGTTTATTGTAGATGAACATTAAATATTTGAATTGTGTTAATAATTTTATTTGATTTTTTTATTGCACAATATTATTATATAGAACTTGGACGTAATTTGCAAATATTAATTTTTTTTTTTTTTTTTGTACTTGTATATAGGTACACCGCTGAAGTGGGTCCTTAAGTATGGTTCATTAAGAATATGAGCATTGAGCAACAAACCTAACAAAAAATGTAAAAACCTATAGTTTCATTCATATACTTAAACCGCCCCCCCCCCGCCATTGCATATTCATGGCTACGCCCACAGCCGTCCCAAGAGGGGGTAAATGGGGCAAGTGCCCTATAGGGCGTTCAAAGTATTATGAATGCAGGGGGCGTTAAAAAAATGAATGACAAAAGAAAAAATGTGTCGTTTTATTTTAGATATTAATTTCCCTTGTATATCTATATGACGATTTCAAGGATGAGTGTATATTTACTATTAAAATATATAAAATTATGTAATTATAGATATTACGTTAGTCGTAAAAATTTTTTTTTTTGGGGAGCGTCAAATATTATTGCCCTAGGGCGTTATTAGTGGTTAGGACGGCACTGGCTACGCCATTGAATACATATACATATTTATTATTGTACACATATAGAAAACTATAATATAAGCGCTTATATATATATATAACTTTACCGCGAATAAAAACGCGTGCGTGTCATTCAAATTCGACAACGCGGACCGCGTAGAATAAAAGTATATATATATACAGAAGAAAAAAAAAATAGATATTTCAAAAGACCGCGGCTGCAGAAACGCGGTTTTTTTTTCTCTCGGTCGAACCGACGTGAAATATGCGAGGGGGTCAGGGGAACAAAACAACAATACGACGGAGGAGAAAAAAAAGTTTGCTATTTTTATAATGAAATCTAAAAATTCTCGCGGTCCCGAGCGGTTTAGTCGGAACAGCGCCGAAACTCGGACTGACAGCTCTGGTGCGGGGCGCACATAATACGCGACCGCGAATAATAACACGACCGCCGTTCCCGGGGAACGGGAGAATTACAACTTTCGGCCCGCGAGAACGGCTCCGGCGGAGTCGGTGGTGGTGGCGGCGGCGGCCAGTCGCCGCGGTCCATTATCGCGCGCGCGCTACGGACGACGTAGCGCCCGGCGTATTTGTATATATTAATATGCGACGCGACGAGCGGTCGTTGTGCAGTATGGTAAATGTCCGGGACCCGGGGTACCCGGTGGGAATTCGAAAACGGAGTCGATGCACATAATATAATATATTATTATTAATTTTTTTTTTTTATTATTTATTCAAACTTTGTTCGTGAAAACGATTGCGGTTTCGACAATTATATAGTTTTAAAATATTATTATTAATACGGGAATTCAATGCACTCGCGCTTACCGCAAATGATTAAAAATACGCGTTTTTTTTTTTTATTTAGAAAATTTCAAAAAAAAAATATATGCGTAAAAAGGTTTGTCTCACAAAGTACATATACGTACGTATAGCGATATCTTTCTCAATCTGGTCGTACGTCAAGCAGGGGCACCATTTGGTGTATCGCAGGGCAGTGGCGTATTTACGGGGGGGGGGTATATGTTGTATGTTAAAAAGGGCCCAGCCCGTATATTTATAATAAATAATAATAATAGGTAGCGAAATAGGTATTGTGAATGCCGCTTAAGTGAACGTTGATATTATTTACTTCTTTTCTCTCGCCTCTGTCCCGACTATTTGTCCTAAACCTCCACTTGGCCCGATGATCTCCCACGTCTTCCACGCCCACACCAACAGTCCTCACGTCACACTCAATCGCATTCAACCACTTCTTATTCGGTCTTCCTCTTCTTCCTGCAACATTCGTTCCCATAATACCGTTCTTACCGCTTCCGAATCTTCTCTTTTCATAACATGACCAATAACCACCGAGTCTGTTCCTCTCATTTTCCACGACCCCCCATGGTATTATATTTACGCGTATAATTTAATAAAATGAATTCGTATGTTACTCGGGAATAAATAATGGCGTAAACCGCGGTGCAAATGCGACCAATCCTGTAGGTTACCAATCCGGAGTAAAATCGTCCAGTAGTACCTTTTTTTTTTTTTTTTTGACGTGTGGGTGTGGTTATTTAAACGTAATAAATCATCATTTAACAATAATATTAGAACGTTACTTTTTATTTTTTATATACCCGATGTGTATAGACGCAGCTATTTTTTTCTCCCCGCAAAAAACGTGAATACCTATTTTTAATTCGTCACCACCGAATGCATCGGCTTCCAAACCCTATAAATACTGGATCGGAAAGCTCGCTACGGCGTTTGTCGATTTCGCGAGCCGCGTGCGACTATACGTATTATTATTATTATTATTATTATTATTATTATTATATTAATAATATGACGTACACGAATAACACTGAGGAATCGCGACTCTCTCGCCGGCGAACAAAGTTAAATGTCAAAGCCACGCGACCCCGCCAAAGGGAGGAGGAATATGTGTACGGTGTGTTTATTAAATGGGTTGCGAGGGGAAGGGGTTGTGCGTATGCCTGCGAAATGAGCGGCGGTGGCGTTTCGGTCAACGCCGCGGTGCAGTCGTTAATCATAATATGGCGCGCGCGCGGACCTCCGGCGACGGCGATTAATCACGGAATCGATATAACGCGCGGGTAGGTTTTCTCTATAAAAAAAAAAAAGCCGTTGCACGCTCTGTAAAAATAATAATCGGTCAAAAGTTTCCCCTCCCCCCAAACACACGTCAGTCCCCGGGTATAGAAGGTCGCCGCCATAATATGCATAAGATATCAAAAGCCATGGAGGACACGATCGAATATAATTTTGTCCATGACATTTATTTTCCGTCTTCAGTTCGAAATGTCATTCGTTTACGGTATTCCGCAATTTCGAATATTATGTTTTATTTATTATTGAATAAAACCACGGCATTGTGTGTTCGTTTACGTCGACGTGTTTCTATGCATAATATTATTACTGAATAACTCAATAATACCGCGTGGTGCGTATACGCACTATTAATTTCGGCACCGAAATCCGGTTATTTTTACGCATAATGAAGTTGGTAACGAAAAAATAGAAACGGAATGTACATGACGCGGTTCGCTATACACGTGAATTATACAAAACGTATATGCGTTCCGTGTATTGAGTTCAGTGGCTTTTTCGTACGAGACTACGGCGCCGAAACTCGGACTGACAGCTCTGGTGCGGGGCGCACATAATACGCGACCGCGAATAATAACACGACCGCCGTTCCCGGGGAACGGGAGAATTACAACTTTCGGCCCGCGAGAACGGCTCCGGCGGAGTCGGTGGTGGTGGCGGCGGCGACCAGTCGCCGCGGTCCATTATCGCGCGCGCGCTACGGACGACGTAGCGCCCGGCGTATTTGTATATATTAATATGCGACGCGACGAGCGGTCGTTGTGCAGTATGGTAAATGTCCGGGACCCGGGGTACCCGGTGGGAATTCGAAAACGGAGTCGATGCACATAATATAATATATTATTATTAATTTTTTTTTTTTATTTATTCAAACTTTGTTCGTGAAAACGATTGCGGTTTCGACAATTATATAGTTTTAAAATATTATTATTAATACGGGAATTCAATGCACTCGCGCTTACCGCAAAAGATTAAAAATACGCGTTTTTTTTTTTTATTTAGAAAATTTCAAAAAAAAAATATATGCGTAAAAAGGTTTGTCTCACAAAGTACATATACGTTATACGTATAGCGATCTTTCTCAATCTGGTCGTACGTCAAGCAGGGGCACCATTTGGTGTATCGCAGGGCAGTGGCGTATTTACGGGGGAGGGGGGGTGTATATGTTGTATGTTAAAAAGGGCCCAGCCCGTATATTTATAATAAATAATAATAATAGGTAGCGAAGTAGGTATTGCGAATGCCGCTTAAGTGAACGTTGATATTATTTACTTCTTTTCTCTCGCCTCTGTCCCGACTATTTGTCCTAAACCTCCACTTGGCCCGATGATCTCCCACGTCTTCCACGCCCACACCAACAGTCCTCACGTCACACTCAATCGCATTCAACCACTTCTTATTCGGTCTTCCTCTTCTTCCTGCAACATTCGTTCCCATAATACCGTTCTTACCGCTTCCGAATCTTCTCTTTTCATAACATCACCAATAACCACCCGAGTCTGTTCCCTCTCATTTTCTCCACGACCCCCCCCCATGGTATTATATTTACGCGTATAATTTAATAAAATGAATTCGTATGTTACTCGGGAATAAATAATGGCGTAAACCGCGGTGCAAATGCGACCAATCCTGTAGGTTACCAATCCGGAGTAAAATCGTCCAGTAGTACTTTTTTTTTTTTTTGACGTGTGGGTGTGGTTATTTAAACGTAATAAATCATCATTTAACAATAATATTAGAACGTTACTTTTTATTTTTTATATACCCGATGTGTATAGACGCAGCTATTTTTTTCTCCCCGCAAAAAACGTGAATACCTATTTTTAATTCGTCACCACCGAATGCATCGGCTTCCAAACCCTATAAATACTGGATCGGAAAGCTCGCTACGGCGTTTGTCGATTTCGCGAGCCGCGTGCGACTATACGTATTATTATTATTATTATTATTATTATTATTATTATTATTAATATTAATAATATGACGTACACGAATAACACTGAGGAATCGCGACTCTCTCGCCGGCGAACAAAGTTAAATGTCAAAGCCACGCGACCCCGCCAAAGGGAGGAGGGAATATGTGTACGGTGTGTTTATTAAATGGGTTGCGAGGGGAAGGGGTTGTGCGTATGCCTGCGAAATGAGCGGCGGTGGCGTTTCGGTCAACGCCGCGGTGCAGTCGTTAATCATAATATGGCGCGCGCGCGGACCTCCGGCGACGGCGATTAATCACGGAATCGATATAACGCGCGGGTAGGTTTTCTCTATAAAAAAAAAAAGCCGTTGCACGCTCTGTAAAAATAATAATCGGTCAAAAGTTTCCCCTCCCCCCAAACACACGTCAGTCCCCGGGTATAGAAGGTCGCCGCCATAATATGCATAAGATATCAAAAGCCATGGAGGACACGATCGAATATAATTTTGTCCATGACATTTATTTTCCGTCTTCAGTTCGAAATGTCATTCGTTTACGGTATTCCGCAATTTCGAATATTATGTTTTATTTATTATTGAATAAAACCACGGCATTGTGTGTTCGTTTACGTCGACGTGTTTCTATGCATAATATTATTACTGAATAACTCAATAATACCGCGTGGTGCGTATACGCACTATTAATTTCGGCACCGAAATCCGGTTATTTTTACGCATAATGAAGTTGGTAACGAAAAATAGAAACGGAATGTACATGACGCGGTTCGCTATACACGTGAATTATACAAAACGTATATGCGTTCCGTGTATTGAGTTCAGTGGCTTTTTCGTACGAGACTACGGATTTGCGCGGTGTACACAGATAGCGCTTCTTTGAGAAAGTCGACGGCATTTGAACGTAACAAAAGTAAAGCTTTCGCGGTAAACGTTGGGAAATCTGCAGAGAATTCGTCGTTTTTCATTTTTATTTTTTTTTCATATAAGCTCGGTGTTAAACATCGTATCCGTCCTATCGATTCGTTGTCATATAATATATATATATACAAGAGCGAGATTGTTGATTTTACAATCGATTGATATCTCATAATCCAAGGGTTCACAAACTTTATCAGGTAGTTACACCATTTGCGGTCAGATTTTTTTTCCACGGCACCCACTAGTCACATAATATATGAGATAGATTTACGATTTTTAAAATTAATTATGTTTCAAATGTTCTTCATAAGTACCCAAAAAAAAAAAATATCAAATATATCTAGTGTATGTGCTCGATAGTGAATATAGACTTTTTTCCGAAATTCCAAGTACCTACCGTCCTACAAACTAAATGTCAATTCTTCCTTCACGGTGCTGCGTGGCCCACAATTTAGGAACCTCTGTCATAATCGATTATTATTCATTATCGATTACCATTATGTATATCGACTTTTAGGTAAACTGGAAAAAAAAAACATTTAGAACCCAGAATTACGAGCACGTTTACAGATTAAGATAACTACGCGCTCTAGTAATCATACAAATATTACACGACATATACCTGTATATGTATAACTTTTGACGTGTTTTTTATTCTTCTAGCAGTCCAGTGGATCAAAAAACAAAGAAAAATCTTTTTTTGTTAGCCCAAAAGACTCTACTAACATTTTGTACTATAATTAATAAAATATACGATAAAATATTGTTTAAAATAATATATACCTACGTCTTGTGCTATACGTTTTAGTTCTTAAATACGAATATTTCTCGTGTCCATAATACGAAAATTTCAACAATTTTACTGTTTTTTTTTCTTCCAATTTTCACTTCGTTTCTTGTCGTGTACAAAGAAAAAAATAATAAATTCTGAATCGAAGAACGTGACAAACAATGCGTACCATCTAGATACCGCAACGTATAATGTGTATGTCAAGATCATCTGAACACTCCTATTCTTTACGAAAAAGCGTTCGCAGACAAAAACTAAAAACAATATTGTACGTTCTTACGGTTTCGTTCAGGACGTAAAATATGAAAATAAAATTGCAATAGCGTTGAATTTTATTTAACCGACAAGCTGAAATCAATGGCGTGCAGTACGGAGATAAAATCTGAAAAAAAAAACTGGTCACAATGTACTTCGTGTTGAAGAACGGTTTATTTTTATTCTTTCGAGGGTATACATATTGAAGACGTTTCAAAACGTCCTCGCCGGGATTTAAATCCCAAATAGCAATCGCTGTTTGTAGTTCTCATTCGCCTGTATATAACTACAAAGTGAAACGGTGTCGATGTTATAGACAGATGAGTTATTAAAACACATATGACATTCGATCTCTTCGATTCATCAATACCGCGCCGTCGCGATAAAGATGTACGGATTCGGAACGTCGGTGGTGATAATTACCGTATTAACAATACTCTCTATAAATGGAAGTTTATTAATTGGATTTATCAAGTTGTTCGATTATCGATCATTTCTGTATAGCATTCGTAAAATATATCGATTAATTTCAATTACGTACACTTTCGTCGAATTCGTCAACGATGCGTAATTTTAATGTATTCCAAACGACGTATTCTTGTATAATATTCTATTGCGAGTCGAAAGAACAAAGCGATATTTCATGTATATATGTGCTATTTTTAGCGGTGTCAACCATCGAAGAAGACTGCAGCGTCTCGGGATGCAGATGACAGCTCTTCAGGAAGAGAATAGGCCATTTGATCACGCCGTCATCGTCACTTCCGTCCAGGAACAAATTGAGTTGTCCTTTGTCCAGGAACAGACGGGTTTCATGGTCGTTCAAAAACAATAAGGTTTCGCCACCGACTGTATCGCCGTCCGGCAGCGTGTAGTACCTACAAGTTACCCGCGGTCAGAAAGATTAATTATGAAACATTTCGGACCACCTGTACGAAGTCGTTTAACCGTTATACGAATTTTATTCTTTTGACATTACTTCAGAAGTGAAAACTATGTGTTCAAATTACATTTGAAAGTAGTATTTTTATCCAAGCGATCTTAACACATATGCTGTACGAAGTCGCGATACTTCGAGCTCTGCAGTCGTTAAACACGAGTGCGATTCGGTCAAGTTAGTCGTCGACCTAGATTTACAGTCAGATATGTAATTATTTTTTATGCGTTAAAAAATTCAACCCTTCGATATGATTTTAAATTTGCTCCGCGGTTATCGAACAAGACTCTTTTTTTCTAAACATAGGTAATACAACTAAACGTGTTTCCGTGCACAGTCAACGACTGACTACATAATATTGTATAATAGTGTGTGTAGAACAACTCAAAACTACGCAATATGATATTTAATAACTACGATAAAGTTTGAGGTAAAAAAAAAACACGATCTAGCCGAAACCATCCAGGCGATAATTGAAATAAGTACACGCGTTGAAAATTTTCTCACAAAATTTCAGTCTCATTCGGACGGGACAATTATTCAAATGTGTATTATCAATCGCAAAACGCGTCAACGTAATCAGCTACAAAAAAACTCGTTTTACTTACAAACGTAATAATATACACTGTACGGCTTTATATTGTAGACGTTTACGTTTAAAGAGATGTTCGACGAAAAAACAACATTATTACTAAGGTTTATAAAAATACAAATTTATTTCTTTTATACATTCGATTTTAGTTTTGTCCGGAACATCCGAAACGCTCCGCGGTTTATCATTATAATATACGCGCGTGTGTGTTTGAGGAGAAAGAGAGAGAGATCCGCCGGGAGAAAATCTAAATGCGTGTATTTTTATTTTATTTTATTTTATTGAAATCGGTCACTCGTAAACGATTATTTCGATACCGCATTATTATTATTATATAATATATATTTTATTTCGTATTATTTTCTTCAGTATAGAAATACCCGACAGAATATAAATTATTTTTTCTCAACGCGAATGTCGTATCGTTATTTTACTTTTTTCCTTACTATATAATATCGATAATAACCCCGACTCGTATAATATTACAAGACAATACGGGTACCGAAGAGTTTGAAGCCGATTAAAAATGAATTAATTAATAACCTATAAATAAATTTGTTCGCACAATACCAGAGCTTTTATTTAATACTGTATTATAATATTTACACAGTTTATACCGCGTTTCGAACAGATACATATATTTTTAATGAAAAACCATAGAGAGTTACGAAAAAAAAAAATGTATATATTATCGTATTTTTCTTAATTTCCCCTCTCCTCCCTCGTTTCCGATGCTTTAACGTAATTATTTCGATTTATCCGTCGAATACTATATATATATATATATATTATGTAGAAACGGTTATTACTGCGCGCACAGCGGTAAGTCGACAACAACTCCCATTGAAATTAATAATCAAAGCAATACAAACGAACGTGATCGATTAAAAATGTTAAATAATATATATATATATGTGTGTTTACGTCAGATATTCTGGGTGTACAGAACAAAAAAAAAAAAAATGTTAAATAAAATATTTGAACAATATTATATAGAAAATGTACTAAGTCTACCTATAGGCTGTTAACCGAAAGAAAAAAAAAACGGCACGAATGTCATTTCGCGCGCGGTATACAATAATGTAATAAGTCGATCCGAGTAAACACTTCATTTTCGTAAACATCATATCAATTTAAAAGAGTTTCGATTCCCGTGAATTTCGGAAAATTGAAGTTTTTTTTTTTATATACCGCGGCCATTCGTATATATTATACAATACGTACGAAGCGCGTCTATTTTGACTTTTATTTAATTATTAACAGTTCAATAGCAGTTAAAAACGCCTCGCCGTTGATTTTCAATTATATACAATCTAAAAAATACTTATATCGACAATATATATTACGATATTCACGCGTACAACACACGTGCACGGTAAACGAATTTTTTTTTTTTCAGCTGGAAACTCACATTTTCGTATGTAAATTATTATAAATGATACGATACGTTTTTTGCGTACACCGCGGGCCACGTCCAATATGTATACGAGTATAATATGTAAAAGTCATTTTTGTATTTTAATTTGTTTTCTTCTTCCTGTGTGTATATAAAGAGTTACGGTTTAAGGACATTTTCCGTACAATATTATTATTCTTAGTTATTGATAATAATTAGTGACAATTAACGTATATTGTGGATTATTGTAAACGATAGAGAAATAAATGAGAAAATCGTTCTGAATGTAATAATCGAAGAGTGTAGAAAAAAAAAAAAGTAGAAAGCCGTATCTAACGTAAAGCCTATTTAAACACCTATATACGAGCAAAGAGCATTTAGACACGTTGGAGAAGGCAGAAAGAGATTTGACGATAAACACGAAAAATCGCGATTCGATCAATTTAGGAGTATTGTAATTCAGAGTGGGTTTCAACGGTTTTCTCTACTTCGGTACGCGTACAAAATTGTGTATTTTTGACATTCAACTAATACAATTTCAAAAATTCGATTTTAAACGTGTCTTTTTCATTTCCCGTTTCAATTCTAATATACGCGTTTTTGTTTTCCGAGTAATTTCATACGCCTAAAATAAAAAAATACATATTAATTGTGAAAAATTGTGTAAACGTTGGTTTAAAGCACAGAAACTATTCGACGCGTTTTTCGAAACGTCTCGATTATATAGGCGTGTATTAATAATTTACCTCCGAAAAAATTCTCGTATTCAAGCTCGCGTCGAACCTGTAATCGAAAAATTCAATTTATTTCCCGTATACAGGAATACATAATATACTTATCAAACTATTTCGAACTTGGTAACTTGGAGTAGTATAAGGGAAGTTAATTTTTTAACTTCTCATATACCGTTTATTGTTTTCAGAATCACGATTCGCTTTTCAATTTGAGATTGATCGCGGCGGCGGCGATAAATATCGCCGAACACCGGCAGCGTCGCGAAAAATATTGGACTAGCTATATTATGTATACTTTTCTCGCCGCGGACGATTACCGTTCATAGAAAACGACTCGTTCCACTACTCGAAATCGACTTTGGATTGCGAAAAATGCGTACGGCTTTTAACGCGTATATTAATATTGTATTTAAGAGATTGTGTCACACAATTATTATTCTTTTGACGTCGTTTCCGTCGGTCATTATTATAAATATTATTACTGCGTATTCAATAATTGTATATAATATTAATAAACAAATATTGTAACTTCGTATAGTGTTTATTCGAATACGCAAATACATTGTACGTATTATTCATATTTCTTTTCTCTTATTTTCTTATACGTTTGATATCAGTGTGTTTAAACCGCTGCGTATTCATAACGAATGCGCAGCGCCGCATCAATAATCAAAATAATTTTAATACATTCCCGTAGTTATTCGGAAATCATATAATAATTATTTACACCGAATATATATTATAAAATATCAATTTATTTTATACTTAATAAATTCGTCAAAAAAAATAAAAATAAAATATATTTCCCCTCTTTTTTTTCGAAATAATATACATATATACATATTTTAAACGTCTTAATAATTTTTATATAAACTTTTTCTTTTTTTTATCATTATTATTACAGCGATAACAAAGTTATACACGTTTACTTATATGAAATCGTAAATGCACTACTTATATAGACTTTATATAATATTACCGTTCGGAACAATATATACTTAAATAATTTACGACACTCATCGCGATCAAACATTATTATTTATCGAATACCACCGGGCTCGTGGCCGCATTATATATTTAATTTAAAAGCGAAATAATGAAATTTAATTCAAACGGAGTTAAGTATATATGAAAAGTTTTCTTCCTGCCTATATATACGGAATGAAAACTAAATTTAAGAGAATTGCCGTCTATATATCGTATTTATTGAATAAGAAAACACACTTTGCGTGTTCTCGAATATATATGTGTTCGACCGCAATAATTCATATTCGTATATACGGTTCGCGCAATATTATACCGCATAACAGGAAGATTTTACAAAAGCTCTATTGTACTCAATATATATATATATTTATGTAACGTATTTTATGTTAATGATAAATGTTCGGTATACGTTTTATATAAACGCGTATTCTAAACGGTCCGAATAAATACGGTTTTATAACGACACGCGTGTATTATTAACATCGTCGCCATTTTTTTTTTACAATTTATTAACTATATATATAAACGTAATTTTAATTACGGGAAAATTATAATTAGAAAAAAAATATAGAAATCCATACGACGTCGTTTTCATCTCTGTATTAGCTTTCAAATTTATTCTATACAAAAAAAAAATCTACTATACCCAGGGACGCCCGGAGGAGGGGGGGCCAGGGGGTGCGGTTGCACCCCTTGAGATTTTTTCTGCAACGATACATAAAAAAAGATAATTGTGTCCATTATTTAAAACATTCGAAGATTCGTAATATAATAATTTATACAATAACATTTTCTGAATTTAGTCGTAATAATAAATAATAAATATATATAAAATAATTAAATAATAATAATAATAAATATCCTAATATATAATAATATATTATTAAAATAAATATTATTAATTATCTTGTTAATGTACTAATTAGGTAAGACGGAAAGTGTAATATTTCCCAATCCACACGGATCTTAGCAAAATTACGAGCCCTGGGTATACCTTTTAATAATAATAATAATCCATTTATGGGGTGTGGGGCAAAGCCCCCACGGCTTATACTGCCTCCAATAATATTTTTGCACCTACTGGCATATTCTTTTGCGGGCGTCCCTGACTATACCGACATTCCGCGCGTTTTTCGGTCGTTTTCTTTTATTTAAAAATACAATTTTAAACGTCTACATTTTTTTTTAAATTTTTCAGAGACGTTCGACGACAACAATAATAACAGTAAAACGTGGAAATCTGTTAATAACAAAACGGTCGCGCGAGTACGGAGAAAACGTTCCAAAAAAAAAAAAAAAAACTTTCATATTTATTACATTGTTGTTGCGGTTTTTGAATATTATGACATCAACAAGAATACGAATCGCCTCGGGTTTCACACTATACCTCGTTTGACGGCTTTACAGATAATTCACTAACGACTTTCGACCGGTTTTACATAAATTTTCCTAATACAGAAGACGTTTTCCCAACAGGAAACCCGTGTATATAATGTTATTACGACGCGAAATAATAGGAAATAATTATTATAACGTTTTCTACGCCGTGAGGTGTTCTCGCTTCATATCCCGGTCGTTATCGAGTCGTCAACGCGGAATTTTCGTCTAACCAACCGCTGTAGGTACTTTAAAATATTTTTATTTTATTATTACTGTTTCTCGGCATCAACGGCAAATCGTATTAGTCCATTTTTTTTTTTCACACAATAAGTAACAATGATATTACACATATCGTTTGAACATTGTTAATATGGATCAATTCGGGTGGTATCATATTACGTAGACCGCGCATTAGTAAAATATATTGAAGCCAATATATGTGCGAGAGAGACAACCTCTGAATTGACTTTTTCAAAGATATTTTAAACAATTTTATAACACTCCTTGACAATAACTATACGATAATAAATTAATATTGATAACGAGGACGTACATTTGTTTATCGTTGTGACTTGTTACTATATGTGTTATTATTGTCGGTGCAGTGTTGTTTTTACGCTTTTTGTCTCGTGTAATTTACAATATTTCGACTTTTCTTCTGTTTAAGAACGTTATGATTAATATTTATTTTATACTTGTACTTTTCAAATTATAGGTTTCCAAAAGATATAACACTTTGTGCGCGAAATGGATAGCAGCATTGAACAAAGATTATACATTTGATCCTGAAAAAAGCCCAAGCACAGCATGTTAACATAGAATTTATCTTCGTCGCCAACGTAAAATATCGAATAAATAATTGCACGTGTAAATTCGCATAAATACAACCGTCGTTATTTGAACCACAATTTTCGGACGACACACGACACACCGTCCACAACAACAATACTATCGACAGGGCCGGAAATAGGAAATATTGGGGGGTGTAATAGTATAGATGCCGACTTAAAAACTCGATTTTGCCGACTTCAAAAGTGACTTTCAAAAGGACCGGCGCTAGTAATTATTGATGGAGGAGTGTACACATACAAATATTATTTGTCGACTATTATTCGTAATTAAAATTTTATTTAAACTGTTACAAATACAATTTATAAATACGTGCAAATGTGAACACTTTATTGCCGACCGATATGTGCCTTTTTTAAAACATGTAAGACACTCAACGAAAAAATAAAAATAGCAGTTAAACCAAAACAGCAATTATAAAATCTTTATCACTCTTCAAATCCTTATCAATTTCGGACGACTGCTTATCACCCGCGACACGACACAAATGTCCCCACAAAACAACTCGTTCTTGTTTTCTCGCCGACCGACCGGTACGCGCACCACGCGAAGAAACCCCGTCGCGACCATATTTTTGAATTCTTTACGTGTTTTTATATGTATTACCGGTTTAAAGGCAATTACAATTCAAACATTTTATTTATTATCTTTGTAATGTAAAATAAATGAAATTTCCGATTACTCGGCAATTTTTTATAATTGCCGACTATGAATACTTTTTTCACCCCCACCCCTATTTCCGGCCCTGACTATCGTCGAAACCCGTAGCGGGTAGCAACGATAACGCACAAGGCGATATCTTACAGTAACATATTATTGTCAAAGAGCATTACAAAATTATATACAATGTCTTTGAAAAGGTCAATTCAGAGGCTGTCTCTCTCGCACATGTTATGTTGGTTTCAATGTTTTACACGTAAAATGAGTGTAATGTATAATATATTATAGGTCTGTGGATGGTACAAAGGTTTATATTATTTAGGACGTCACCGAGAGTTGAAATATTAAGCATGCGTCTGTGCAGTCATCTGGGATTGTCGTCGCGCTGTATTCTCTGCTTTTTCGTTGCCACGATATCACGGAAACCGAATAAATTCTACGTTTTTGGTCGTTTTGATAATATTATTACAACCAATAAGATTTTGATATATATATATATATATATTATGTCGTTTCAATAACATTCGTCCTGTGACTTTCTATTAAAAATAATACAGTCAAATACGCAAGGCGGTAGGGGGGGGGTTTCGGGTTCAAACCCCCCGAAATTTTTTTTTAAATAAAATTTAATTATTTTAAATATCTATTAAATTTGAAATTTGTACAAGTGTAGATTTATAGATCGCACAGTACGGTATACCCTTGACAAAATTTTTCTTATATGTGTATAAATAACGGACACCCTAATAAAAATATTTAGCTTGTATATATTAATGTATAAAGTTTAAAATTGAGTAAAAATGTAAAATAATGTAACTACCTAAATAAAAAAAATGCCATGTACTTAATTTAAATAATAATTTCATAAATTCGTACTATATTGAGAATATTTATGTTTTTTTAAATTTTTCAGTCAAAAAAATGTATATTCTCAACCCCCCAAAAAAAAAAAACATTTTGGCTGGCTACGGCCTTGCAAATACGATAAACTATATTTTAGGAAAAAAAAAAAAGACTCAAAAATCAAACATTATATATCTCGATAGGAAAAATAATAAATAAATAAAAAGATGCGCGTATCAAAGTATACAAACCAAAAAAAACACCCCGTAATTGTTGTTTATTACGCGGTATTTCATTCCCCCCGCGGACGAAAATTACTTTCTTTTGTCGTATTTAATACAAACCCGCCAGTCTTCGGGATTTGTTAAGCAATTTATGGGCACCGTACATTTAAAGTAGGTTGAGACTTCAAAATAATAATAATAATAGTACTGACAATGGAAAATCTAAAAACAGTCACGGAAAGAAAACGGGAGAAATAATATCTTTGTAGTTTATATGCGGAAAACTTTATAGTCATGCGAACCTACTCCTTTGTTGTTATATTATTATTAATAAATTACGCGGATATTAATATTTTCATTTATTAATTAAAATCTCTCCCCGCGGTCATTGTACACACTACACCCGGCTATGGTACACGAGGGTCATTCAAAAAGTAAGTTGCATCGGGTCGTAAGTCGAAAAGCGCTACGGTTTTTGGCGGGGAAAAAAAACTTTTTTTTTTTTCATAAAGACTATATACGCTTAATGACCCATATTTTTCCACACAATCGCCACAGATGTTCCTAAACTTTTCATATCTCTGTCGCGAGTTAAGAAATGCCGAGTTAGAAAAACTCCCGGTCAGTCAGTGCGTTCAGTCGCCGCCATATCATTTTTCATCGAGTCCGAATGCGTAAAAATCACAGGGCGACTAATCAAAAACGCAGGATGGACGTTCCCACACTTCCCGTTTGAATTTCCGGAGAAATTCCTTCGTGACGTTCGCCGCTGAATGTGGAGTTGCGTTGTTGTGAAGAAGCACAATACCTATAAACTATCACACACCCCCTGTGAATTTATAAGGTTTTTTTAAAAAAAATTTTAACCGTGATAATGTGATTACTGTCCGAATTTCAGTTTTGGACGAGACGACAGTAGCAGCAGACATGATTGTCAACTGATGAGTGATAAGGCCATTGTATAGGTAATTTAGCTATCGATAATTCGACAGGATAACGTAAACGTTGTTGCCGGAAAATTTCATGAAAACACATTGAAATGGAAAACAAATATGGCACGACGCGACTTACTTTTTGAATGGCCCTCGTATCGTTTTACAAATTTTAAAACAATATATAATATGGGAAACAATTTTTATCAAACGTTTAATAACGAAATGTTTTGGAAATACTTACCTCGAAACGATATCGTATTATTTAATGAACCGTCGATTGAACAACAATAAATTACACCGTTATACATAATATAAGTACCTATCAAATTCACAAATCAAATTTTATTTCGTTCTACATTTATTGTTCTATTCGTCACGTGTTTTTTTTTTTTTTTAATAGCGGTTTTGACCCAAAACGTTAATTTAATTACAATAAAGGCCAAAAGAAAAAAAATAATAATTCCATTACGCAGATCGTAATAGTTCTTTAATTTCAAAATACAATTTATGAAAACCCAAACAATTTTTATAAGTGTTATGTACATCACCACGAAGTGTTTTATATTATTATATTAAACGTCGGTATAGTAGTGGACACTATAACCAAAGGCAAACGACACAAATTTTTAATCGACCGACTCTTAATAGCACACGAGTATACGTAATGCGTAAATTGTATTCTTTTTTTGAGAGCGTTTAAACGTTATTCGCTTCTCTCGTTAACGTCTTAAAATATTGTATTTGATTTATGTGCGAACGCGCAGTGGTATGGTTTAAAAACTATATATAATATGGCGCAAAAAAATGTACAGGATTTTTTTTTTTTTTTTAAATTATTTAATTCCGTTTCAATCGTTTTGCGAAATGTATTATAAATACTTCGAAAAACGTCTACGAGTACGTACAATTTCGAGTACTTTCGACGTTTCAATAGCGTATTTAACGTTACACCGAATTTTCCAGTATGTGTTACCCGGACAAACGTTTACAGTAATATTTTTTTAAGCTCGTTTCAAAACTAATAGTATACAAAAAGAGAAAAATACTCAAACACTGTGAAACATTCGGTGAATATTTTATGTCGCGAAACATTTGAATGCGTACTTATAAACGCGTTTATTAGCTTTTATCGTAACGTTCGTGAAATTCAATTCGACGTTTCTGCGCGCGCGATAAAAGATTTCGCCGTGCACCTACGTTTCAATTATTTCAATACTATATGCATATAATTCGACGTGTTTCAATCGATTATAATCGAATTCGTTTGGTTTTAATTATTCAAAAGTCATTAAATCATTTTACGGGAGATAATCAAAAAAATATACGGACAAAATTCGTTCGGGACACAATTATTGAGTGTCGGCGCACACATTCATTCCAAATCGTCTTGCGTACACTGCGTAACGATTATTATCTGATGTACGTATATAGGTGGAGAAGCGCTTGTACTTAATTGTGTTTGTTTATTAGAACTCTGTCGATTTAACTCTTAATTACAAAAATTATTTACTCGCTTACTCTATACGAACTCGTTCTATATTATTCGCGATTTATTCTCTGAATATTGTATTATTACGGCAGTTTTACAGCGTGTAAAACAAAACTTTTGTGTTTATTTCGATTAAAAAAAATAAAACAAAAACCTTTTTAGACATTTACGATTTTCTCTCTCTCTCTCTCTCTCTCTCTCGACAATAACCTATTAATATTTTAGAAATGTTAAACAACGTCAACAATTTTCCTTTGTAAACCACGGCGCAATTTTCGCATGAATAATCCAAGTGATCGTTTTCTTCTTAATTAAAAAAAAAAAATCAAAACTCATTTAAACAAATGTTAATAACTAATATTATGCCAAATAAAATGGAATTTCGATATGCGGAACAACAGTCGTCGACGAGTTTAACAATTATATTAACAAATTCAAATATGCAGGTGCGAACCGATTAATTAATTTCAATTGGTTAATTGACGTTATTTGAAAATATTTGGTAACAATTACGGCTCTTTAATACACAAAAAAAAAATAAAAATTGAAAATTTTTTTTTATTTTATTGGCATAATGTTTTACGCGTTATATACCGATTTTAACGATTAAACTCAGTTTTAAATTTTTATACTTTTACATGATCGGTAATTTTTTTTTTTTTAATGTTCAAAATCTAATCGCGCTATTATTTTCAGTGTTAATCAATGTTAATATACCAAAGTATTATTTTGGCGGAAAGAAAAATCAAATTTTTCCGCGTTCTTTTTTTTTTCGGTATAACTTCCGAAGCGAGAAAGAACCGAAAATATCATCGAAAACGTTTTTGATACAGCGCCTATAAACACATATTTTTGGGGAAAATAATGAACAATTCGCATGTTGAGTACTTATATAACCGTATACATATTTACGTCAAGTGTGCGTAACACCGAAAGTGTCGACCAAATTACGCGTCATAGCTTATTAATGCGTATTACCATATTTGTATAAACATTATTATTAAACTTAAATAAGGAAAGAACCTATATAATGTAATAACATTTTAAACAGTTTCTATATCCCGTCCGTAATCATAGCAGCCAGCTGTTTGTACAGCTCAACCAAAACAACACAATAAAATAAAATATATAATATACTATCCAGCATATAGTAGAGTGGTTTGTTTTTGAAACAGCATATATAATATATACATACAAAGAGCATTATAATAATATTTAATCTAAATACACGTTTGTACTTTATTCGGCCGTTTGAAAAGCGAAAATAAAACTAAATTCCTCGTTTGAATTTGCATCGTGAATAGAAAATACTTCACGAGTTCTGTAGCCGCATAAGAGCGATCTACAATTTTCAAACGATGAAATTAAAATAACTGATACTGTTATGAAAGACCGTATAGTAGAAAAAAATGTACAGAGTAATGATGCCACATCTTAAATAATATATACTTCCTATTCCTCCGGATATTATAATATAATAGTGAACAAATATATCATGTTTTTTTCTATTTACATATATACAATGTATATTATACATTACTTTAAATCAAACTATTTTTTTTTTCCGGCCATCAATGTTTCCATTGGGTCTGATAAATAAATTATATCTCGTATATGTATATAGTAACCAGCTAGTTCGATATATAGAAAATGAACTACAATTTTAACGAAAAATAAAAAGAGATACAGTATATATACTCTGGGGACAATAGTGAAAACGGATAGGATGAGTGCTGATGGGAAAGAATGACGTACTCGTATGAAGAACAGTACACTCGACGCTATTCCAAACGTTCTGGTGAAATTTATTAAGATCGCAGTACACTCGAAGTCATTTTAAAAACTGATGACACTGTTACTGCAGTACCTATATAATATATGGAGGGTGATTTTCGCAACACACGCAACATCAATATTGTCAGTCGATTTTTGAATTTTTATTTATTTTTATTATATTAAAAAAAAAAATTATTTCACTAATTTTTTTTTTTTTTTTAATAGCAAATAATTAATAAAACAGATTTTTCTGGTAATTTTGACATATACTCGTTATATTAAATATTGTTATTCAATTATTTATGAAAATAAATCTTGGAAATAGTGTAGCAGAAAGGTAAAGAAAAGAATTTTGTTTCCGGCAAAATTTGATCACACTCCGCCGTTCCTCACAAAGTTAAGAGCCCGCTTATAAATAATAAAATATTTGTTGAATATTTTATATCCCCGTGCGGTAACAACATTTTTAAACAGAATTTTCTGTTTTAGAATATTAAGGTACTCGTATAAACAGAGTTTACAATATTTAAAATAACAGAGAATATAAAACGAAAATAAACGCAAATATATTGAATTGCAGAAACCGAAATCGAACATATACGCTCGACGATTTATGAAATCGTTTTAAAACGTAATTTTTATTTCAATTAATTTTCTTAGGAATAAACGCGTACAGTATCGAAATCGGAATGAATATCTTTATAATAAAAATAAATTTGGCCAACAATACGTTTTGTACGCTTACAGTAGTTATTATTAGGAAAAATAATTAAATAATACTATTTTTCTAATCAGTGCGTAGAACGTGTTCAGTTCGGTACTGCGTACACAAGATAAAATTATATACATTTTAATAACTGCAGCACGACTAAATTATTAAGTTCTCTTACCTGATAATTAATTCTTAATTTACAAAGCATTTCAAACTAAAAATTTAATTATTTCAGTAGAAGGATCTCCTAGCTGTATATATGTATATATAATAAATTAAAAACGACAAATTTAATGAAATTATATTAAAACGTGACGAAGTTCTACAATATAAACAGAAGAAACTAATTTATTTCTATGCCCTTTGTTAAGGATATGTCAAAATTATTACAAAACTGCTACTGTTTTAAAAATAATAATACACGGTTTCCATAAAATCAGTGGAGTACCTTAATCGGTTAACTCGTTGAATACATATATATATATATATATACCGCATATTATGCATTAAACACAGAAATTACTTGACGAATTAAAATTTAAGATATATTTGAAATGAAAAACGAAAAACGGATATGAGCTCTTTGAAATTCTAATCAGGAACACTCATAAACTATATAATAGTATATAACCGATTAAATATAGAATAAAAATTAACATTTTTTTTTTTTTATAATTTATAGATATGATAAATATATTATAAAATCAAAATAAACATCGTGTGTCTCGTGGTCAGACCGTTCGCTTATTCTACGCGTTTTTTTTTCAAAACGGAAAAATGAAAAAAAATTATGCCGGGATAATAAACCACGCGGATTTTTTTAAAAAAACGTATTTATCAATATTAACGTGTTGTAGATACGTTAAAAAAAAAAAAACAAATATTTTGTACCTATAAATGAAACGGCGGCGTGTATTGTAATAAAGCGCAGTGGTAAAATGATTTTCGCGCGATCTACTGAATGTTTAAGCGGTTTATCGATAAAAAAAAAAATAATAATAAAAAAATTTTAATAAAACTTTAAATTTTATTAATGTCGACGGTTGCGAGCTCGTGTGTTTTGCTCGAGAATAAAAACGAGAAAAATACAATGTAGACAGTTGGTATTATATTATTATATGCGTTGCAGTAACAAAACGCGTTAACGGATTAAACGAAAGAATATGTGTAAAACGTACTTTAAAAAAAAAAAAAACAATAAAATATCTCAAGTGATATTACACTCGTAAAAACGTAGAATAAAAACTGTACTCGTATAACGAAAAGTCGATTCGAGTAATGAAAAAAAAAAAACGTGCGTCGCGAATCGTTGTATTGCGTGTGTCTGCAGCACGCGCTTTGTTACCGCGACGATATTAAAACGATACTGTCCAGTCGAAATGGCACTGTTTTTACCATTAACACACGGGGTCGTTCTCGAAAAAAAAAATTAAGAGCCAGTTTTTTTTTTTTTTCAAGGGATATTTGACTGAATCTTATAATTGCGTCACGCATATTTAACAGTTTTCAACTTAAAAACGATGTTGTTATACGTGTTGTTGAAAAATAAACATTTTTCGAACACTCGGATTATCGAATTATCAACGCTGTGCGCGACTCGAACGCAGGGTCGGCCTGGCCATGGCCGCTAGGGCGCGAATGCGGCCGGGGCCCCATATTTTTTTTATACCAATGTTTTTGAACGCTATGTCTCCACCAGTTTTGAAATCTTAATTATTATAATGTACAAAAACAATGCAAAAATTGATTTGAGAACAGAGGTTCGAACCCTGAACCGTACACGTCAAATCGTGGTGTTTAGCCATATTGGCTATTATAGTACGAACCGAAAAACCGAAAAAATAAATCTACTAATGAAACACGGTAAAATTATTCAATTTCAAATTGCCATAACTTAAAAACTAAATCTGACCACCAAATTCGAACTTCACCATAGATTCTTTTATTAACCTGTATTAACTCTATATGAAAACAGAAGGCGCTAGTTCAAAAAAAAAAAAAATCAATTTTTTTCAAAAGTGGCCCGGAAAAATCTTATTTGTCCGGTAAGAATTTTAGAGTCACTCCGCCCCTGGATCTGAGATACCCTATACAATGAATTGTTTTTTATTGATATGTATTTTTTAACTTCATATTAAACCAAGGGGCAGGGGGCCCCAGAATAAAAAGATCCAGGGGCCTTTGATGTGCCAGGCCGACACTGCTGGAACGTTCATCGGGTTTATAATAGCTGACGTTTGTGCCGAACCGTGTTCCGGTCGGTGGTAATCAATAAATCCTCTGCGAGCCAAATGACGACGAACGACAGTCTCGTACAGTACGCGAATACCGCGGCGGCGCTGGCCGACGAAATTTCCAACACGTGCTGACTTGCTCGTCGCGTACATCTGTTGAGGATTTGCATGTTTAACAGACAACACTCTTGTATAATTAAAACTGCACTCAGCACGCGAATCCCGTTTTGAACGTTCGCGCGTCGGCCCAGAAAAAGTATTTTTCAACAGTTCCTTGCATATATATATATATATATAAAGGATTTTGTCGACCAGCGTGGAACGAAAGAGATTTCAAGCAGCGTCATTAAAGTATGATGGCACGGCTACACACATAAAGGACGGTCGCGAAGCGGTCCCGGGAAATATTATTTATAATATAGTTTAAGCTCCGGGGCGCACCGAACACTGCGCACCGCCGTATAATACAGTTTTAAAACATTCAAATTCGAAAATAATTGAAACGGATTTGTGTACAGGAATTATAATATTGTCAAGGACTAGCCAAAGTTTTTTATTATTATTATTATTATTAATTTATTTATTTATTTACCGCAAAATCGTTACAATACGCGGTACAAAACGATGATAATAATTTTCGATTCGATCGAAACAATAATACGGAAATGATTTAGAAAGTGAAAACAGAGCGTTCACTCATACATCATATTATATTGAGCGGTTCATTTCTAAAGTGTTTGATGGAACAAAAAGTTAGATACGTGAACAGGTTACGAGGAAAAACTGAGGGCTGTAATCCCCCGATGTGAGGAGTATAGGATCGAGAAGGTAATATTCCGAATAAAAAAAAAAAATGTTATTGGAGCGTCCGCACGGCGGTCAACCGGTGTTAATTACGCGTTAAGTATAATTCGGTTACAGGACAATCGAGACTTAGAAAAACGTGACTACAACAAACTTTAAACGTTTCCGCGTTGAGAACTTTCGATTTGTTGATTATGAAACGTCGGCAACCGTCAGAGCACAAAACGACCGACAGGACAGGTCAAAAAAACAAGGGGACTCCGAGGAATTATATACTGTCGTTTAAGGAGTTTGCGAGTGATAGCGTTTCTGCGCGAGTTCTAACGTCCATTCGGACACGAAACCAAGGTCACGGTACGAACAATGTTTTCAGCGCGCACTGCAGACGATATTTGTACCGGGCGACGGATTAGGGAAAATGAATTTCATTGCGGCCTCTGAATGGGAAGCGAAATGCTGACGTTTAAATAAGTTCAATGTTAATCCGAGCGGCCATAAAACAAAACAGTCGAGATCGGTTCGACGGTGTGTGTGTGTGCTCAGTCGTTTAACGATCGTACACGAACAACGAAAGCTTCGTGTCATCAGCAAAACGGCGAGGGCGAGACTGCGAGCACTTTGTGTCGACAAAAGGAGAAAAAGGCATTGTCGCTAGAGACGTCCTCTTAACCGACGACTTATCGAATTCTACTTATAAACATCGAGGTTTTAAGCGGTTTCGTTTCGTTTATTTTATATATATATATAAACATTTCACGCGTGTAGGTACGTAAATGTCGATTATAATATTTCGGTTTATACGAGAACGGATAATACGGTTAGTACCTCCGTGCGTGTACCGTATATAGGCAGTGGATACGGAAACCGAGTGTTAAACATTTGTTTCCAGACGCTGTAATATAATATATCGTCTCAGCGACGTCGTCCGCTATACGCCGCAGTAGTGCTGTTTAAAATTTGAATAGAACGATATAACACGGCGTTTGAAAAACGATTCTGGCGGAGCAACAATACAAAAAAACACCTGTCTGTATATACCCACGATACACATTATTACGCAAGCTTTTCAAATTTTTAAGTGCTCATAAAAGCAAAAAAATTAAATAAATTCGTACGTAAGAAAAAAATACGCGAATATACGATATTAAGCCGAATAGTAGTGTTATGAAATAATAAAATATTAAATACAAGTCGTTGTATTGAATGTGTTTTTTTTTCTTCACTACCGTTTTCGAGACAAAAAAAATCGTCATCGGGTATTGAGCGGGGAAAAAAAACACAACTACCGTAACTCGATAATATAAACACTCGTTCGTTTTTATTTTTTTATTCCGTTTTAGCATTTTTTTTTTTCTCTTTCGCTCAATACTCGACGATGATTTTTCGTAGAAAACTCTAGTAAATAAATACAGATTTAATACACAACGATTTCTTATATACGTAGTTTCGTTGTATGTTTCCCCTACAACACTGTCTGGTTTAATTTCGTATCCACGTATTATTTTGCAGGGTGTTGTATATTTTTATACGTACAAATTCGTTAATTTATAGCGGTTTTTTTTTTTTTCTACTTCTATTTCTTTCGCACATCGTTTTCGTTGCGTTTCTGTACGTACGGAAAACACAGCAGCACAGACTCGCGTTTAGAATTCGAGAAAAAAAAAAAAGTAATAAAGTACAGTCGAGAGACGTATATACGCGTGTGTTCATCTCGATTCCGATCGATAGCAGACGAACAATATTTAACTTTTAAAACACACATTATTTCACATTCCCGTACGGTTCTTACGGCGGCGCGACAAACAAAAAAAAAAAAAAAAAAGAATCTCATTGTAAAACCGATACTTTGTCGCGCCGAGCGCGGAATCTGTAAAATAACTCGTTTTGCGAAAACTATTCCGTCGCGCGTATACACATATATACGAGTATGTGTACTGAATTTGTTAGGAAATCCGAAAAGCGCGTTATATAAAGTGAAACTTCTGTTTAATCGTTTTGTAACGGCAAACGGTCGAACGGAATATTAAAGCGAAAAATATCCGAATCGAGATCAATTTTAATAATTTTAAAAAAAAAACAAGAAAAACGTACGGTAATTCTCCGACGTTATACGAGACGAATTTTGTTTTTTTTTCCGTGTCGCGCGACGGAACACAATAATATAAGACAATTACATATCACGTTCAATATAAACGGTTTTTTTTTTTTGTAATTTCGACGATCCCGTACGTTTGTTTTTCCAATACGTACAATACATATTTTATACGCGTCGATTCCGACTTTGTTCAATGACTTTTATTCCTACTTT
The DNA here is from genome assembly GCA_032441835.1 of Slavum lentiscoides. Lineage (NCBI taxonomy): Eukaryota > Metazoa > Arthropoda > Insecta > Hemiptera > Aphididae > Slavum > Slavum lentiscoides. The sequence goes on along the minus strand of CM063717.1, from coordinate 3,667,812 downwards.
TTTATATTATATATATAAAAAAAAAAAATTTTGTAACGCGCATGAAAAGTGGTCCATACATAATTCTGTATTTACATATCAGCGGGCCGCACACGTTATTTTTTTTTATTATTATTATTATTGTAATCGAGCGCCAATATTGTACGGCACGGCGATGCACGGCCACTGCACCGCCCTGCTCTGCCACTTCGTGTCACCGATATCGCGCGTATTAAAGTGTATTAATAGGTCCGTTTAATTTTGGCGAGTACAGTACCGGTTCACCGTCCAAATCTTATTTTTATTTTTCCAAAATTATCGGCGACGATTCGACCTGAACGTGTTTTTCGTTCGGGCGACTCGCAGTCGTCGACATATCGATTTTTCCGCTCCTGACGGCAAGAAGCTACCACGCTGGACATTTCATTGTTTTTTTTTGTCCATCCACCAAAATGGAGTGGACGAAAGAAAACCATCTGCCACGGCGAGGAATCGTCGATGGCGAGAGACGCGAGTTCTGTGTGTGTGCAGTATGCATAAAATTATTATTATTGTGGTAAATACAAATATTTATTTATAAAAAGAAATGACGTGACCGGTACTGTTAAGTCGTATATAAAATCCTAAATTGTTCCATTTTCCTTCCTATACGCATGCTCAAATACGTAATTGTCCGATTCGACTCCACCGGGTCGACGGCCCCTCGCGAGGTTCTTGACAAATTAGAAAATATCAAAAATAATGTTATATTTAACGGCGTAAGATTCGTCGTTCCTTTTATATTTTTTTTATTTTCCTCCTTCTTTTCTTGTATTTTTTTTTTTTTTATTATTATTATTTATGTAGAATATAATTATTATTTGTTTATCTCAAATTAAATTATCTTTTATGTTGGAGTTTTATGCCGAAGTGCTTTCTCCACGTTAAATATACGATTTAAATCACCTTAATAAAACTCGAGTATTTTCTTATTTTCTATTTTTCTCTTTGATTTTTTTTAATTTTATATAAACAAAAAATCCTATGTACACTCCGGCTCAATACACGGGTCTCGGTCATAGGTTGGCGACCCTCTATACGATAACCACAGGACCGTCACACGACACTCCTCGACCGCAGGGTGAGCGAGATGTCGCAAATTCTTTAATATTTTTCCCGCCGAACGAGAGTGTATAGACTTGTATAGACATAATTCCCCGCGCCGTTCGTATAAATTTCGCGCGATTAATCAATCGTTTTCTCTCTCTCGTTCAGAACGTTGTTCGTTAAATACCTGTAAATCGCCGGCGTTCGGTTCGAAATAAAAGAGCATACAAATAAAAAACAAAAATAAATCACTTAAATACTATTTAAACGCTAAAAAAATTAATAGCAATATCGTGTGTTGTTTTACCGCGCGGTATTACATTTGTGTACGGTATCGGGCGCGCGGGTGGTGTCCGCGGTGTGCACCGCGGTCGGCGAGTAGAGCGGAAAGAAGAAAGGAAAAAAAAAACGGGCCCGAACGGAAAGGGGCACTAAAAGTGGCGTTCGTGTTTATGGACGTCGCCCCGTGAACGGCGTGCGCCGCGGCGGCGAAGGGAGTGGTGAGATCGGCGGCGGCGGCGGCGGCGGCGGCGGCGCAAGAAACAAGAGTCGCGCGCGCTCGTATTAGATGTGAAGTCATTAAAAACGACGGCTATTATGCATTTTTCACCGGTCGCGTGCCGGTAAGTGTACGGTTCGCGTAAACCCTTCTGCTGCGCGCGTATTCCGACCACGGTTGTCGAGTGGAAAATTCAAAGCATTTCCTTCCTTCCACTATACTATAAACAATGACCGGTGACGGGGAGAAAGAACAAAAAAAAAAAAAGAAATTCGTTTCACGTGCGCGGCGGCGTAATTCGGCAGACCCGCCGTGTAGTAATTTATTTCAGGCGTTTCGGCCGGCATTTTACAGTCAAACCGACACCTTATTATTGTAACGCGCCTGTGTCGTATACGTACGTACGTCCTACGAACCGACCGCTGCAGGCGTGGTTTTATACGGTGTGATGATAAATCGCGCGTTCGTGCGCGGATTCGTACTCGCCACGGAAGAAGAATATTCTCGAAACCGTTTACGCCTGGTCCACACGGTGAGAGTAAAACGTGATAGTTACTATCGCGAGAGTGTGTGAGAGTTTACTATCACTAGAGACTGTGTCCACACGTTGATAGTTGAGTATAATAGTAAAGGTCTGTGACCTTGTCACAAGCTTTCCACTCTAAACAAGTCTGAAAATGTCGGAAATTAATTATGGTGTAATTGATGTTATTGAAAAAATAATAAAACTAAAAAGAATGTCATCAAATAAAAAAAGGATTTGGGTTAAGAAATGGTTATTGAGAAGGAATTTTTGAAATTTAAAGGGAAAGGAATTTAAATTTTTGAGTCACTTAGGAAATATTTTTAATAGTTTGAATATGTGTCGGTAAATTGATAAAGTTAAACAGTTGATAATATATTTATACTCTCATGATAGTGAAAAAAGCGCGATAGTACATGTTTCCACGGTGATAGTTGCTACCACTCTCACGAGAGCTACTCTCAACTATCATGCATGCATGATAGTGCGAGAGTCGCTCTCGTGAGAGTGCGATAGTCACTATCGCCCTGTTCACACGATGATACTCTCATAATAGTAACTCTCGCGATAGCAACTATCACGTTTTACTCTCACCGTGTGGACCAGGCCTTACGCGCGAAAAACTTCCAGTGGCGGTCATGTCGCGAAGTATATTGTGGTTGGGGGGCGGGGGAGGGAGCCAGTGGCGCCAAAATAATTGGTATGGCAAAACGGAAATAACGACTACCCACCCACCCGCGCCCCAGCAAAAACTACATTTTATAATTTTTCAAATTAAGTAGGTAAGCAAAAACAAGTGTTTGTGTACATTTTCTGCAAAAATTGCGGAATCGATTTAAAAAAAAAACAGCAAATAAACAACAAAAAAAAAAAAAGTGATGCACTCATATAATAGTTGACCGATAACAATACACATTGTTGAAAAAACGCACTAAATACCCGTCAGAAATAAACGAGAAATAACGTTAAAACAACAAAATGTCATTGTACCTTAACCTCCATAATCTAAATCGGTTCGCCAAAATCTCGTCCGCCACTCGCTGGTTACTACTATACAGCGTGACCCCGAATAAATACGTTATACACCGAGTTGCAGTGTATTGTGCTGTGTAAGATGTTATCAATATAGAATAACATATGACATAAAATACTTCATTCAATGTTATTTATTAACTAATAATAATATGCGAATCTAATGACACCCACCCCTTAAATAAGGTCTGGCAGCTGCCAGACCTTGACCACGTGATGGTGGGCGCCACTGGAGGGAGCGAACTCAAACTCGACGGCGAGCTAACGACCTCCAGCGGTACCTGTTGGAAACACCGTACTCAATACGCGGAACTATACTTCTCCTATATATGAAAAATGGACCCCTCTATACAGTGAGCCGCCGTGTGCATTCCGTTTCTATTTTCCCGTTTTTTTTTTTTGTCACCAACTTCGTTACGTTAAAATCATCGATTTCGGTGCCAACGTTGATACCGTAAACACGTGGTTTTGTGTCCTGTTATCTCAAAGTAAATAATAACGAAACACGATAAATGTCGCGGAAAAAAAAACTATGTGTTTCATCGTATTCTACCGTGAATTTTATACCTCTTGGAACGCATACGGCGGCCTCCTATCTGGGGTCATATTTTGATTGATATACGCGCGTTCCGTCTCGTATTTATTGAGTTCAGTGATTAGAAGTTTACGACTCAAATCAGTTATACGGGAAATACGGATATTTTAGATGTTCTAATTGGCAAAAAAAAATAAACCACATTCTCTTCCATTGACACTTTTTCCAGCGGGTCTGTATTCGAATTACGCCGGATAATATCCAACGCTTCTTTAGATCAGAAAAAGAAAAAAATTATTTTTTACAAAACAATACGAGTTTACTTGTTATTGTTTTTGTATAATATTTAGCCGGTAGGTAATAAAAACGAATATAATAATGTGACGAAAACTCCAAGAGGGGAAGGGCGATCCATCTATCGCCACTGGAAACTATTCGTATTAGTATAAAAAGTTATAAAATTAAGTATTATACTTTTTTTTTTTTTTATCAAAATGCTTATACGCGACAAATTTTGCGATTTTTTTTTTGATTCGTAAATCGAGACGAAAACAGTCTGTAACGAGACTAGTTCTGGTCTCTAAACTATAAATAAAACACTCCCCAGAGGCACGTCACGGTTAAGTTTGTGAGTAAAAGCGTTGCGCGAAAGGCGGGAAATAAACACATTTTATATTGACTATAAAATAAAAATAATAATGATAAATAAATAGATAATATTATGATTTTAACAAAATACAATTGCAAGGAGCAATTTTTTTGTTTAAATATGCCGTTACAAAAGTTAATTAAATAAAATGAACGGGACGACGACGCACTCGACGGGCGGACGAAAACGAACAACGATATCGTTGAAAAGGCGACGGTGCTGCCGTATATATTATTAACAATCGCCGTCTTGCGACACAGACCCCGTCGATAATTATACGTCAGATTACCGGACGTTAATTGTCTGAATTTTGTGTCGAGGAACACCACGACAACGCGTTTGGCCAGATCGGGGTAAAGGGAGTTTTAAATACCAGTAGTATAGATGAAACGGCAAGAATTGATGATGCAGATGATGTTGTAATTCGGTAAAAGCAGCAAAAGGTCGTAAAAAAATCGGGAGAAAAAATGTCCGTTTCACGAACCGAGCGATTTCACCTACTTCGAAAGGTAAAATTTCTTCGTGAAATAAACGTGTATAAACTCCTATATATTTCTGACAAATTTATTTCGAATGCGAACAAATAATTCTCGAATCCCGACAAAAACTCGATAAATTCTCTTTTAAAATATAAATTGTTAATATAACGCGTGTTTTCAAAATCAACGAAACGCTATTACTAAAAAAAAAAATACGTACTGAACAAAAAAAACGTCTACATTTCTTTTTTTTTTTTTTAAATAAAATATTTACTTAGGTATAACAGTCACGGGACAATTGTCTCGCGGACACAAAATGAACACGACTAAATTAAAAGGAACCCGGAAATCAGGTGGTCGTATAACAAAAAAAAAAAAAAAACGTTATTTAAACGGAAGAAAATGTGCGTGTTCAACGACAATATTAGAATAAGTTCAATTCGTTTTCGCGGTTAAATTAGACTCACACGCGACAGACATAATTCAAATAAAACGCTATAGCGTTACAATATACGAGTATATGATTAAAACGGCGATTGTTTCGCGGCGAAGTAAACGTTTTCGATTATTACCAGTTTATCTCGTTGCAGTACGATGTATAAGTGAATTTCTATTTTTTTTTTTGTTTTCTTGTTGCAGATCGTCAAACGGAAAGGATCAAATGGCCGCGATAAGTTTTTAGCCGAATTCAAAGATGGCTAAGAGTGCACGAACCGTTGAAATCACGTCCGTTGTGGCAGCGTTACTGTTCTCGGTCATAGAACTCTTCGGTGAGCACACAAGAAACGTCGATTCAAACGCGTTTTTTATATATTTCAAATAATCGGGATATAAATATAGGCGAGGTAGAAGATACCTATATATAAACGATGACGACGGCATTACCTTTAAAACAATACGGGAAACGATTGTAATCGTTTAGTAAAATCGAATCGTTTCGAGAGCTGCAACGGCGAATATCGTTGTAAAAACGAAACCGTTGGATTAATATTCGTGTACACGAAATATTCCGTTAGACCGTTTTATGCTCGCATAACGCGTTATGGACGACAGCGTATAGTATTCCGCGCACGACTCCCGCGTACGAATGTTGAATTTAAAACAGTCAATTGGAAAATTATCAATTACCCCTTATTCGTCCGGCCGGGAAGAAAAAAAAAAAAAAAAAAATGAATACGCTATATTACGACTATACGATGGAATTTCGAAGGACTGTAAGGATAGACTGCAGGGATATTTTTTTTTTTTTTTTGGAAAATTTCACAGAGAATTATAACGGTATACGTTCGATTTTTTTTTATGTATAGCGTGTCGTACATATATATATATATATAAAATAGGTATATTTAGAGAGAGAGAATAAAAAAAAAAAATTTTTTTAAACGTCCAAAAGCCGAACATTCTGCCCGTTCTGTACAGTTATAAAATCAGTGTTTTCGAATTAAACGAATCGATAACTAATATTATATATTTATACGTATAATATGAAATTTATTAGACGCCAATGCGACAAAAAAAAAAAAATTTTTTTTTATTTTTATTAGCATAGGATCTGGTCGATATAGGTCACCGTTTTAATATAATATACGACGCGCAGTGTGGTCCTCGCTTTTTTTTTCAGCCGTCGTAACGGATATCGTCAGACCCGCGGGGTTAAGAGTTAATAAATCCGATTAAATAGAAAAACAACGTTTTTCGTTGTCACTCAATAAGATACGGAAAAATTAATTTGTTAACTCTACATATATTATACGCGGGTGTTTAAATTGAATCAAAAATGTCATGTCCGCGAACAACAACGTACATTTATTCTGAATGCGATTTTCATTTTGGTCGGTGTAAACAATATTTTTGTATAGGGAGAAAAAAATAATCTGACAGGCTGCACGATTTCAACTTCGAAATAAGTCGTTATGATAATTTTTAACTTTTGATATTAACAATATAAAATTAACTCGAGCTATGTACTTTGTTATATGAGCTGAACATAACGAATTAAAAAAAAAATCTAGTTAACTCGCGGCCATTATTATACGTTAAATCTGAAAGACGCGTAAGCTACGCGAAGCTTATTTTTAAAACTAAAAACATCACGTGTATAACGTTCACAATTTCACTACATATTCAGCGAACAAACGTCGTTTGCGTTTATATGATTTTCCACTAAACTTATATTGTAATAAATTACGCCATCCGCCAATAAAAACAAAATAGACAATTGTTTCTTTTACTTAATCGATATCTATAAAATATAAATATAGGTAACGCAAACAAAATTCGATTAATTTTTTGACGTTTTCTTAAAAAAATAATAATAATTCGCAATATGTCCATTGATTTTATTATCGATAATATTAACGCGCGCCACGCGGAGCAGTGTCAAGTTGAATTAAAGAAAACAAATCATTATTTGTTGTTTGTCTACCAGAACAATGTTTACATTAAAACTATACATCAAAAAACTTTTCGTAACATTATTAAAATTGATTAGAATCTATAGACGCTTAACGCTTAAAATCCTTATAAATCTTTTGCACGTTATAAATAAAATTCTCACGGATTGCAAGAAAGCGTGAGCTCGTTAGAAGAAGAAAAAAAGTTCTGTAATTTTAATCACGTCGTTATAGATTGTGATATGAAATGTCAATCAGTGCGACTGAATCGCACGGTAGATGGAAAATAAGTAAATTTAAAAAATATATATATATATATTCGGCCGCTGTTCGTTTCAATACACGGTTATGTTACATAAGAATTAATTATTTTATTAACATACATTTATGTCTTTTTTTATCACTTCTAAATATTAAAAAAATATTATCGTGTTTATTGTTCGTATTTTATTGAAAAATAAATTAACCAATGATAAATTATTACCGTCACTGTGTATCAAATATACAATTATTTTATTGTTATACTTAACCGTTAACATTCCGTGTAAAAAACGTAGTATTTATAAAAAGAAAAAATTATTTGCGTGATATAAACGTAATTACTTTGACGAAAACTTCGAGAGTAATAAGATTATTGTGATATTACATAATAATATTAATATAATCGGAAAATTTTTCGAAATAAAATAAACTATTGCGAAACGAAAGATTCTAATCGACAGTAATTTAGTTGGACGGGAGCAGCGTATTTCGAATGAGTGTATAGTGGAAAGTGGGAACAAAACATAAATTTTCTAGAAAATTTCATAAATTTAGTCTGAACGATATTAAGCCGGTTCAGAACGTATTTGCACATAAACGTATTCGAGTAACACGCAGATAATGTCTGCGGTGATGAAATTATTAATTAATTATATTATTAATCAAAAGTGCGAAAAGATAATATTACTTAATACAATTTACCTTACCTTCCCAACACCATCGTCATTTCAACAAACACGTGTTGTTTAAAATAAATACGGAATTTTCATCTTTTTTCCTATCTCGCGCATTTCGGTAGAGAATCTTTTTAAAAATTATCTCGTAAAACTCACTTAAAACGTGTAACTAGAATTTACATATCCAAAAAAAAAACAAGAGCGACGGAATAGTGTACAAATATTTTTTATTTTTAATATTAATACGCGACAAATTGTAGTTACTGAAAATCACTACTAAAAAGCCAATCATATTACAGGATTCGTAGTAGACGTAATTGAACAGTCGATAAATATACAACCGTTTTCATCTCGGTGATGAAAATATTAACAACAACATAAACGTTCGTTACCAATACTTTTTTATTTTCAGATATCGGTGAAGCGGTTCAAATGCTCGGCGTCAAAGTGCCCGCGTTCATATTCATAGGAGATTCGGTACAACTGTTTTGCGATTACGACATGCAAATGGACAAATTGTATTCGGTGACGTGGTACAAGGACAACGAAGAGTTCTACCGATACGTCCCGTCATCCAAACACCTCAAACACAGTTACAATATGGACGGGATCACGGTGGACGTGAGTGTTTCCTCGTAAAATAATTGATATTGTTTTCTCGCTCGTGTAATACAAAAAAAAAAAAAAGAGTAAAGACACGTTTCGAAGTCAAAAACAGAGAGATCAGATACAGTGTAGATTTGAACTTTTTAATTTTGATAAAAGGGTCGAAAAAAGTGATTTTTAAAAAGTGTATAATACACGGGGCAGGACGGTAGCTCTCCTGTCCGGCGTTACAAACATACAGTTAATGTATGGAACATTACAAAGTTAGAAACGTTTTATAGAATCAGAACGGTATTTGATTAACTTGTTGACTTGTATTCATCGATATCATGCGTGATAAGTAGGTAATTTGAACGTTTGCCTCCGCGGAATTACTAAAAACATAAAAATGCAATTTTAACGAATAGTGTGCGAAAGAAGCGAACTACACCCGGCGCGTATGATTTCAAAACGAAACGATTACGATTTTCATCGAAAACTATGACGAAATTTGAAGGCAATCAAAAACGTTTACATTTTCTAAAAAACGAGAAAAGATTGTGGTTTTCGAAAATTCAGAAAATTTCAGTCTATTAAATAATATTATTATTATAATAATAATAAAATAAATAAATAATAAAGATTGCATACGCGCGTACGACCTGTCACTCAGTCAGTGTCAAACTAAACACCCGCATATATACCGGCATAGCGCGTCAGCCGACCGTAATAAAACGAGAAAAGAAAGTAGTCGCCAGATAGCGCTACGACACAACACACAGGGCGTGGCAGAAAGGCGCTTATAAATAGCGGTGCGAAACCGTCGGACCGCTCAGTGTAGTCACGGCGGTGTGTGTGGTGTGTGTGTGTTCGAAACTGGCCGCTATTTATATGCGCCTTTCTGCCACGCCCTCTATGTAGTGTCGTAGCGCTATCTGGTGAGTAATTTTTTTCCCCCGTTTTTTTTGTTATTTCGTTCACGTTCCATGCACGCTGTTATTCCTTTTTCTACGTCTGCATCGGTACGTTAATAGATCTTTCTTCTTAGTTATCACACGTCGACGTGAATATTTCATTGGCAGAGGGGGTTAGATCGTCAACCAGGCGTGTCCAATCCGAAGCCTATTTTGATATGTAACTTCATATCGTCTGGGGGAAGAATGAAATAACGCCAAGGGATGATCGTAGATTTTATGTATATTCAGTATGAAGAATATCGACCAAATTGTTGTTGCCCGCACGTATAATAATTCTTGTAAGCGCATATTTCGCACGTTTTAAGAGCGTTAAATTCCGAGACCTATAGTTGTATAAAAGAATGTCTAGATGTTTTTTCAAAATTCTATCGCTTTTATACGTGTATTTTTAGATTACTTTCGTTATAATTACAGTGTGAAAATCGTTTGTCGAAAATTATCGAATTAATCCGTCTACTATATAATATATATTTACCGACTGAAACCGCAATTTCGTTGTCAGCAATTAGTCGCGCGGACCTATATATATAAGCTGGCTGCTGTTAGTACTGGCAGAGGCCAACGCGTGATAACGTTTGAAATGACAAGGGACTGCCCGAAGTGATTACACGCGAGGCGGTGTGTAGTCCTTCGCCGCGTGTAATATACGTATAAACGCCGTGTCCGCTGCTGCAGGTGACGTTGTAATTTAACGCGTGTTAACCCGTGTGTCTATTAAAATAAATACCAACGAAATTCTTTTGCTAGGCGGCGATTCGCAATAATAGCCGGGATTTTAATTCTCTTAAAAAAAAAAAATCGAAAAATATACTTACGACCTAAAAAAAAAAAAAACAGGAAATTTGTAATTTTAAATTAACGAAAAAATTAAACGATTTAAACGTACAAACGAAAACATTCCTATATTATATGATTTTAAAATACTTCGAAAAAATAATAATAGGTACTATTTATACTGACTAAAATGTATACAACACATCTCGTGTATTTAAATGAAGTTAAGGCGAATTTTTTTTTCGTCATAAATTTAAAAAATGACGTTAAACCTTTAAAGCAAAAAAAAAAAAAACACGAAAAATGCAATAAAATTAATCGTTATTAGAACGGCGTGTGCTCGATTTATAGCGTGCAAAGCATCGTGTCAATCATTACAAAACAAAAAAAAAAAAAAAGATGCAAACGCGTTGAAATCCGACAGTGCTCGTAATTAAATCATAAAACAACAGAAATAAAACGTATTCTTCGATTCGTTAATCGCGAATTTTTTTTCATAAGTCTTTTAAAACAACACTACGCGTCGTTATATGTCCATTATTATCGCTGTACAAATATAGTTGCCACAAAGTCGGCTCAATTTTTTTCGTTTTTTTTTTTTTTTTTTAACGAAAATTTTTAATTTATATAATCGAAGAGACGTGTTCTGGTAGAAAAAAAAAGGTTGGTGAATATTCTTGAAACTGTACTAATTAACCGAGCGAAAATATAAACTTCAAAAAACTTCGAAGGGGCATAACATTTTTGTAATATTTATATATCACGTTAAATTATTTCAAAGACTAATAACGACTTTCATTAATGCACTTACTCGTATACGCGTATTATAATAATTACTGTATTATAATATTACGATAACGCGGCTAAAAGTATATATATTTATGCCCTATAATATTGTATAATCCGAGTTTATTTTTAAAGCCAGTGCACGTTGTACGGGAAAGATTCATTTAAAAGCTTTCGTTTGAAATTTAAATACCGGATCAATTATTATTCGTGGAAACTTTTCAATTTGTATAATTAAATAACGGCAATTTTACTATAGTAAAATTGCTCGTGAAAAAAATATTTTCATTAGATATCGCGGTGTTCTTTGAAAACTCGACGGACTCGTGTTTCTCAAGACCGTCGAACGCACGTGTAGGTACTTAATAAAACATGGAATTTTTAATCACTAGTCGCGCGGTAGGTATTTCGAACTTTTATAGAGAAATCTTTTTACTAAACCAAAACGTATTTTCCGAGATAAATAAATTCCAATAAGTCACAACGCAATACGGAAGATATTCGTAATACAAGAGCTGATTGAAAATCTCTAATCAATTAAAAGGACTTTTTTTATTTTTACATCTACTATTATAATTAAATGGAAATTGTGTTCATTAATATTCATAAAAACGTATGTTCACGTGAACGGAACCGCACCGCCACAGGTTCACTTCGGACACCGTATTCCGTACTGTATTTCCGCGATTATAGATTTGGTTAAACGCGTTTCGCCAAAGATTTTGGCATTTTCGCGTTTTGAAAAACACAGTCCACAGATCAATAATGAAAATGTGAAATGATTTGAATAATAAACACACACACACACAAATCCGCATTATCGTTATAGAGGTATCTATCGCGTCTTCCGTTCGTTTGAATAAAAATAATAACTGTTCCCACCGTTCGTATATATTCGTTTAAAATAATAAGGAAAAGAAATATTTTAGTTTATCGCGTTTCTCATTAATATGGAGAGGGCTAACGTTATTTTTTTTCTCTTCAAAACACTTCGAAAACGCATAGGCAAAAAACTTAAATCCAGTAAAAATACTGTGTGCAAAAAAATATCCGATAGGAAATAATATGGAATACGTTATCGTGCATTAATTATAATTGAACGTGTATAAAATTCGTTTACATTGACATACCTCCTTTATAATTCCGAATCCAACACTCGACTATAATATTTATCGAATAATCCCGTCAAACTCGACTGATTTATTTAAAGATTTATATAGAAAAAAAAATGTTTTACATTAGTCGGGCCGGAGCATCGTTTCGTACGTGTAGACCAATAAGGGAAAGAAAATTAACTCCCCTACGTTCAATACGAAATCAGAAAGTATAAAAATGAATCGACTTGTTTTCTAGGTTTTGTAGGAAAAACGCTTTAAGTTTTCTAAACGTAAGTCCCATAAAACCAAAATTTAATTTCCAAAAGAAAACTTAATGTTATTTTTATTTATTTTAGAAAAATTTAATTTCAAAATCGGTTTCCTACGCATAACCCAAGTAAAAAGCTTTTGAGAATTCAGACGTAATTTTAAAATGGAAATCGCGTTTTACCGGAAGTATCCTTAATTTTATTTGCCTTTTAGTAGTTTTAATTGAAATAATAAAAGGGAAGAAATTTTGTTCGTTGGTGCATGCGCGTATGAGAGTTTTTATACTCTCATGAAGTGCCGCGGTGATGACCATAGTTAATAAATACGTATTTGGACAGACTACTCCTATAATATCGAAAGTGCATGGAGTAACGGTCCATTTTAAAGAAAAGAGAAGTCACTATTTGAATGGTTCTCTTTCTCGCACGGGGTAACCTATATTTTAAGATTACTGTAATGAAATCACTTATGAAAATTGTACGCGGTAATAACAGTTATTTTCGAATTTCGATATTATATAAATAATATTATGTGTAACGTTGCCGAATTTTTCCCTGATGGCTGCGGAATACCTTACTCGACTTGACTACATTTATATATAGGTATACTTACTTAATTAGATCAATCCCGCGCCCGCGTACAAAAGTGTTTATTTGCTATTTTTATGTTTATATATCATGTTTATTTATCATAGATTATTATCACATTGTGGCATTTTATAGGCATGGAAGAAACAGTGACTTGATAATGGAAGAAAGAATAAACCACCCCATATAATAATTCTTATAAAATGAACTGAAGATTGTAACGTCCCATCCATATATTTATTATCAATGGCGATGACGGTACACCGCGGTTATCGTGAACGGGGGGGGGGGGCTATCGATAAGAATGATATGATGAGATTTACGTCTCGCACATATAGATATTATGCGGTAACCAAATATATGTACATGTAACATAAAATGACTATTTAATACTCCTTATATAACAGCCGCTTAAAACATTTCCTATTCAAATACGGGTTATAAAAAAAAAAAAAAATGAAAATTTACATTTACATTTCTATACACTGCGACGTAGTACTTTTACATAATACACTACTCGTATATTTATATATTGGATTTCGAACCGCGTTTTTACTGCAGTATAATACGGTCGAATGACCGAGCGGGAAGTTTAAAAATTTTATTTTTATTGTAATTATTGTGGACGACGAGTGGTGAAATAATATTACATTATATATTATATATACGAAATAACAATGCCGTTACGTTATGTGTTTTTTTTTTTTATTATTAATTTACAGCACGTTTACTCGGACAGCAAAAAAGTCACGTTGCGTTACGCTAATTTGCTGATGAACGGCGAGTACAAATGTGAAGTGTCTGCCGAAGCGCCGTTCTTCACGACCGTTCACGCCGAATCCAAAATGGCCATCATAAGTAAGTTATTCACTCGAGAACGCGTTCAAACACCACGCTTTCACGCGCAAAACGAATGCGCGCATATTATAAATTAATTTCCTATAATTCGGTTATGGGTACCTATATATATATATATATATATATATATATAAGCGCGTTTTATTACACGTTTACGCCGCGTTGTCCGTCCCCTGCTTATATTGAAAACACAATATTTAATTAGGCGAAACCAATCGATTCGAATTAATCTCGTTAAGTTTGCGGGCATATAAATATTACAGGCACTAAGCAAACAACCGTACATAAACTGTCCGGAGTAGTAGCAGTAGTAGTAGTAGTAGTTTTTTTTTTTTTAACGTTTAATTTGAAATATTTGCCGGGACGTTAAGTGAAAATTGACATTTATCGATTTAAAAACGAATAATTATTATTATTATTATTATTCAAACCGAGACGATATTCTCCACACATAGAAATATTACAATAAAGTTGCGCGCATTGTGTTTTAGGAATAACAGTCTCCGAATTTAATACATAACGACGTTTAGTCAATAATGCGCGAAAACTAACGAAACGCTAACAATCGCATCGGGTTCGACTTGGAAATTCGAATGGAGTGGGGGGGGTGCTGACACGTAGCTCGGGATTAGCTTACAAAAGAAATCGCACTAACAAAACGGTTGACTGTATAGTTCGGACCGTCATTTCTCTTATTGGAGGAATGGACAAGGACGAGAAAAAAATAGCTTTTTTTTTATTTATTCGATTCGTACGAGTGTATTTATAACACAATGTGGTTCTGCTGCAGGTTAGCTATACGATTGATAAACCAATTGTAATTTTTAATTGAACGTTGATGTATTTTTTTTTTTTATATATATACATAATTTGTTATTGGAAAATAATATTGAGACACTGAATAAGACGGTATTACAGTATTCTGAACAGTAGGATTGGAGATTTTAAAAGATTTTACAGAGCACATAACCGGTATCTCGCCAAACTATTTACCTCCAAAAATCCCTATAAACGTGGTCGACCAAAAGGTAACATTGTTTTTTTTTTTAATTAATAAAGTAATTATTGAAATTCTTTGGAAATCTGAATAAAGACAAAACCGTAATCGCTAAGTTTTCAAAAAAAAAAAACCAACCAACCGCTAAAAGTGATAAATCCGTTACGATAAAACATAAGTAATGACAACAATTCACAGACAAATACAACGATTGTAAATAACGTTATTAATAATTTATAATAGTAAATTTTTCTGTGATTTCATACGCGATCGCCGATTATTATAATATTAATAATAAAATTAAAAAATTCAATTCCACAGAAATATATTTACTTTTATTCGGTAAATACGTATTTCAGTAACTATTACGTTACCGTCTTCAGTACACAATAACGAATGGCCGTCTAACGGCAGCCGACAGTCCTTATAATATATTATATCAAACAAACTGGTTACCGCCTACTGCTTTCGAACGATGAGTCATCGACCGATGAGTTTGTTTAGTATATATAAGGATTGTCGACTGCCGTTAGACGGCCAGTCGTTATTGTGCACTGAAGATGGTAACATAGTTACTGAAATACTATTATTTACCGAATAGAAGTAAATTTATTTTTGTGGAATTGAGTTTTTTCATTTTATTATTGAAAAATCCAATAAGTACTCGAATTATTATTTTTTCTTACTTAACGTAGTAGGCCCCTTGCCGCAATTACCACGTCTTCCCATCGTTCTCTGTCTTTCGCCGTTTCTTCTGGATTCTCTACTCCTAACAAACGCAGGTCCTGGTGTATACGGTCACGCCACCGTTGTCTCTCAAAGGTCTCTTTCTATCAGGTGCCCATGACGTTATTGCATTTAACATTTTTCCTTTTGCCCGCCAGACACGTCATGCCCGTCCAATCCTTTTTAAATCCTTTTCTTTACTCAAATTATGAATTATAATATTGTTGTTATCGGTTATCGCTTATCAGTTATATCGCCGAACAGAGGACGGGACGTGAAAATAGCCAGTATACTCGTATAATATAAATCCCGTATAGCTAAACAACTCCAGTGTTTATTCCATTTCTCTACAGTCACTCGAGACATTTTAAACTAATAAATTAATTGGCAACGAAATTCTTCGTATTCCGTACGCGTAAAAAGCGTTTTATGAGAAAAGTTCTTTTTTATCCCCCCCCCACCACCACGCCAACCCCGTAAAGTATTAATTCATCGAAAATCTACTTTATACATAACTATATACCTATATATTATAAAACTCCAATTAAATTGACGAATCGTTACAACGAAAGACGATAATCTCTTCTTTTTATTACACGAGTATACCTACATCGGAACAAATTAAGAAAAACAATATCGTTTTGTTTTTATCAGCAGTAAATACGCGTCTTTATAAAACGCTCGTACACAACGTTTGTTCGCCATCTCATATCATATATTCACTCGCACTTGTTATAAAACAAATAATATTCCTATAAAACGGATATAAAATCACTAAACTACGCGTTCAAAAAAATATTACACGTTTTCGAAATGAACACGCGCGCGTGAAATATATATTCCAACGCGTATGTTTCTTTCCTTTTTTCGCTTTTTTCTTGAAAAAATATACTTTTAAATCCTATAACAAAAAATACATTTTTTCAAATAACTATTTTTAAAAAAAAGACGTTCTTGTATTTCTAACCAATAACAAATGAATAATATACGATTTTCAGAGTTTTCGCATACAACGCTTATTATTATTATTATTATTATCCCCGCCGTTTTGAAAAATTTAAATATATTTCATTCAATACTCGTTAAAACCGTATAGACTATCCATGCAAGTGCGTCAGAGGTTAATACGCGCCGATCTCTCGTCCTTTCACTTCAACACTTCTTCGTTCCTCGTCGAATATCTGAGCCAAAACGTTGGAATATTACAACAGGAGAATTTTAGAATTTTATTTACTTGAAACCGTATAATTTTCAATGTATAAATCAAAGTGTATTCCACAGACGTGCGCACGGGCGAACGTAACGTTAAAATGGGCTGTATCGTGAGCCCTTCCGAAATCCCCGAAGAAATTCAATATTAAAAGTCATTGACTAGATTTTTTTTTTTGTTTCTCTATTTGAACACGTCGAGATTTTATACCAAATCGTCTCCCCCTCGTATTACACGTACGTCAATGTAACGTATTATTCGTTTGTAATTGTTTAACGCAAACGTCGCGTTTTTGGAATAATTCGTTTCGAAGGAAATTAAAAAGATATAAAAATATGTTACACGTGTAATCCTTGTGCGTTACGGTAAAGAGTTTTGAAAACCGCCGCCTGACCACGAACAAAATCACGTTTGCGTATGTGTATATATTTTTTTTTCTCGATATTTCACTTAGGCTACTGTGTTACGTACTTCTTGTTGTTGATGGTTAAAAATCGTTTATCCGCGTAAAGACTAAAAACGATGGCAATTATTCGTATACCGTTTTCGATTATAGATTGCACCGGAGACTATAAACGTCTGACGTTACAAAACGAAAACGTCTCGTCCGTGAAAAATCACTGTTCGAAAAAGAAAACCTCGACTTAAAATCCGTATAGGAACTCTGCACGTTGCGTGACTGCAAGGAAACAACGAACATTTTTCAAACTCTCGAGTCGTACCGCGCGTTACCCGTTGTAAACGAACTATTTAAATAATATATATTCCTATGAAAATATTACACACACATATATATATATAATATATTACCTTTTTGAATGTGTTGAGATGATATATTATCGCGCCGTTCAACTCATAACGGCGCGCGAGATTCGCAGATTCACCAGTCCCCCAAAACCGATTTATTATTCGCGGCGGCTCGGTGAAAACGATACACTGCATATATATATATAATATAGAAGTAGGTACAGCCAAATTATTAACGCGTTGTTTTTATTTAGAATTCAAACGTTTTAATCGAAAAAAAAACAATCGCAGACGCCGTGGGTATTTTTTTAATTGTAATAAGATTGTAGGTTTTTTTTTTTTAAACGAAACGAACTCCATTGACCGACCGACGGTTCGTAGAAAAAAAAACAAATTGCACGTCGTATACGAATACGCGGAATAGTCTGCGACAGAATATTAATTTTTTTTTTTTAACGCTTTGAGCTCTTAAAAAAAATACAAAAAAAACGTCCGAAACGAACACGTCGATAATTTTAACGTTTTTCTTTTCCTTTTCAATTTTCTGATTGTTTTCAATAATTGCGTGCTAAAGGAAACCGCGCGTTTACAGACAAATTAAAAAAATAGCCGGCCGCCAGTACGGGTGAGAATATCGACTCGAATGAGTTGCTTAAACGGAGATTTTGGAGCACGAGTTTTTTTTTTTTTGTATGCCGTTATGATAAATCACGATATTCGAAAAACCATTCTGAACAACGACTTTTGTAGTTGATAATTATTACGTTAAATATTCGTGTTGTGTACACTGGATGAGCAAAAAAATCGACTCGGAGTCAATTAAAATATAAACGAGCGTTATATTGTGTTATCTCGCGTTTATCGATTACAGTATTTATTGTAGGGCAATTCAAAAGGTAAATATATTTGATGTTTTCTTTGGGATAAAACGTAGAATTTGTGTAGATTTAAAAATAAAAATGGTATACATATAAGTTTTAGTTTTCGTGCCAGAGACAACATTTAACTGCGGTTTTGCGGTCCGAGTCGATTTTTTCGCTCGTGTGTTTATATATTGTAAAAATAATATATATATGTATAATGTCGGTGAATCGATTTTGAGCTCTTAAAAAACGCGAAAACCGTCGGACAATTTTGCCGGGTATTTTTTTTTTCTTGCAATTTTCGAATTGTTTTTAATTATACGCTTTAGAAAATTGTACTGGGAAAACGCGTTAAATAAAGTATACTGCAGGTGATTTACTACTTGGGCGTAACGTGTGTGTCAAGATAGTCCGAGCACGAAAAACGTGTTCGCAAAGGAATAAAAAAATTTTTTTTTAAAACATCGTTAACATCAAATACACTTCGCTCAGAATCTAAAGTTTCAACGATAACGACGAATGCAGCGTATTACGAAAACCAATTTATAAACCGTATCGATATTAATATTCACGAAATCACTATACGAACGTAAACTATTTCCGAATAAGTCTCCAAATCGAATCATAGCTGTTCTATACGCATATACTTGGACTCCGGCGCTTAAAATAATAATTACATAAGGAGTTTTATGTAATGACAAGTGACCTTTGTGTGTACGTCTTTCCGTTTATAATTCGAGCGAGCTTGGAAGTTACGAAAACGAGAGTCATTGCATATATATATATATAAAATATAAAATTCGATTACTCGTATTCATATTTTATTGAAAAAAAAAAATAAATTATTTCTCCGTTATCCTAAAATCGTATTTTAGTAAATATTTCTACATACTCGCTATAACTTATATACAGACAGCTCTATAATACGTAGTTGCAATATAACAACGTTTTCTATTTAAAAACGTTCGAAAAACATAAAATATATTAATTATTCCGGTAATTTCGTAATCGTCGAATTATTTTGATTGCTGCACATCGTGTGTATACTACACGTAGTCGCGTTTTCCTCAAACGCATTTTAAAACATCTTTTACGCGAAGTATAGCAAAATAACACGAAAAATAACGTGAAATCCGTACAGATGTTCAAACATAATAATATTATTTCCCCAGCGCAATTATTTTTCAATGCTTTTGAAACTATATTATTACACGACTACGTGCCGAATAAGAGGTGAGCTATAAATTAGTATAATTATGTACTTACAATAATAATAATAATTTATCGTAAAACGTTAACAATAATAATTAAAGTCATTATATTTCGCATCATTTATATATTATTGTATAATATTATTATTCTACAGCGATATAGACCAAAAAGTTTATTTATACATTTTGATTGAGATATAAGTCACTATTATTATTAGCACGTGATCCATTAAAGAAATATTTTTCTTGCTTTTCTTATCTAAATTGTGAAACTTATAACATTTAAAAAGTTATAAAGGCAAACTATTTAACCTAATAACACTTCATCCGCACGATAAACATCGTTTTTTAAAGACGTATAATACGTATATATATATATACATACATATCAATTTAAAATAACGTAAAATATTTTTAAGGTCAAATAAATCATATTTATTGTTTTCTTAAACGTACAGATAGGCACGAAAATTGGCTTTATAACAACGTATAATAATATGTCATAAAGTTATATTGTTACATATTTATTATCTATATGGATAATAATTTATACGTCCGGATAAAAACTAATACGTTTTAAACGCTTTCAACCAAAATATTTACGAATAATCAAAATATTTTTCCGAAAAAAAACAAACCGATAAATGCGCGAAAAAAACGCTATATACACTTGAATTTCGTTCGAAACAATGTGCGTTCGCAAAACGACTGCAATGTGGTCGACGCGCAATTCGTGTTACACCGAAATCGTTTTTTAATTGTTACGTATATTTGCTAAGGGGTAAAAAAATTTAATTAAAAACTTGTTTCGAAATAGTTTAAACCCATATCGATTTTAGGTCGTCCTGTTTCTGTACTATCGACGACTATAATTGCCGTCGTCCTTCTGAAATCGTTTTGAGAAAATACGCGAATAAAATTGAAACCACACGCTAGTCTACTAAAAAGAAGAAAAAAATGTACGAATAGTGTTTTTTTTTTTTATTAGAAAACCATTCGCAGTGTTGAAAAATAAAGATTTTTTTTTTTTAATCATAAAAATCAATATCTCCGATACTAATGGTCGATTTTATTTTTATTTTTATCAATTATTATAAGAAACCAAATTATTTTATAGATCTATTTTTTTTTTTAGAAAAGTTCATTTTTTTTTTTTTTAAACATTTCTGTATTTTTTTTTTCAATACATCAAACTCCAAACTGAATCCTCCTAAGAGATTACTGTCAACTGATAATATTGATATCATAAGAAAATTACAACTGCAGCCAAAAATTATGCGGAAAGCATCACTCGAAATTCTTATATATATATATACCTAAACTATATAATATAGAAACCGCTGGGATATAAAATGTATAATATATTGTTTATTAATTTAGCAACACACGCGCGTCGCTTTTACCTCAACAGTTGGCTAAAAAAAAAGTGCGTTTATCATCGATTAATTATTTTTAATTTTTGGTCAGTACCTATATATATATAATTGGCGTAATCAAGGTTTCCTCTATTTTTTTTTCATTTTAAATAAGTGATTAAAGAAATGGGGATTCTAATAATGATTCGAAAAAATTTAAATATTTAAAAATATCATTTCCGCGTTCCAAGACGGAGATGGTGAAAATAAAAGAATATTTTCTTCTTCGTCAACTTCTCAAAAGACTACACGCATAAGGAAAGAAATATATATTTTGTGTTAAAGTGACAGTAACATTATACAATTTAATTTTAAATCGTAAAACGCGTTCGGATTACCATAAATATCTTTTAAAAGTCGAAAATAAAAAAAACCCTTTATAAAGTATTGGGAATTCAATAATTCGTATATAATTCATAATGCTGCAGCGTACGTGTATCGTAATGATGTGTAATATTTATAAATAAATATTGTAATATCGATTTAAAAAAAAAAAATGGGTAACGAGCCGCGGATGTCGCTCAAACGAATTATTTAGATAAATTTAGTGTTTTGTTATTAAATTCGAAAGCAATAAAACGATTCTGAGCGGAACTTCGGCGTAATATACGGACTTTGTCGGAAAATTGTAAGTGCTAATAAAATTATGGCAAAAGAATTGTCAAGATCTTTTTGGAATATATACAGTTGAAAGCGTAGGACCCGTGTCGCATAAAATTTTCAGCCCTTAAAACCAAAAAAAAAAAAAAAAATTATCAATTTTACGACTAGAATAGCTAACAACAACTAATAAATAGTCCAAAAATCGTAAGAGATTTTTTGAATTTTTTTTCCTTTACGTATGACATACAGTAAAAATGTAATACGTATTCGGTATAAATCGCAACACTCCGCGAGCCTATTATATTTCGGTAGTTTTTCGTGCCTAAAAACAAGTTTTCCTTTCGATTTTCGAGTCGTTTTGACGCATAATATAGCGTATTATATAGGGAAACTAACGAGAAAATATAAAATTTAAAAAAAAACCTCTCGACTACCGGTTAGAAAATGAAAATTCGCTACCGAACGAGCATTGTTTCTAGTCCGAAAAAATGTGTACAAAGATAAAAAAAAAAAAATCGTTTTCGATTCGCTCCGGAACTAAAGACGCGCGTATTATAACGTTTTTTTTTTTCGGCCTGAAAATCGAATTTTCCATGTGTACATGTCGTATACGTATAATCACAACAGACGCGATTAAATTTTTAAAAATTGCGTCGTTCCGTTCCGCGCAGAGCCGTAGCAAAGGCGAAAAATGCCTGTGCCCCGGGCGCAAAATTTAAGAAATTAATATACAATAACGATATAAAAATATTATTATTTTTGATTATCAACGATATATAATTATTTTCAAATTAAAAAATATATATATTTATAAAATGAATACTTTTTTTGTATATATACGTGTATCTATTATTTCTCAATCTTATTTATACGTCTCATATGAACTGTCAAGCTACAGTGTGTTTATATTATATGCTTGGCTTTTAGAAAAATAAAAAAATTATCTGTAGTGTTGAAACCAAAAGGGCGCAATTTTAAGAAGTCATGCCCCGGGCGCAATGTTCGCAATATATACGGTCCTGGGGCGCCGCGAGGCCGGAAAAAAAGTAAATAGACGAGGACTAAATATAAGGTCCTTGAAAACGGCGAAACCGTATTGTTTGCAAAGCAAACCCGTCGTCAAACGCGTTAATATATTAATTAATATATACTATTTCTATATGATGTGTATAGTGTTGTACGTGCATGTGTACTACGCTGTGTATAGTGTGTCCTCGGAAGTGTTTCAGCGACGCCTTCTTCTCATACACCCGCGCGGTAATAATGACGAGGACCTGACAGCGCGTTATTACGCGATGGCTCCTTGAAAAATGGTCACAGCGGCTTACTATACGCCGCCCCCCGCTATATCGCGCACAGCGCGTCGATTTTCCCCCTTCGCTCAATTATTTTAATAGCCCATTCACCGAAGAACGCGTATAATATATTATTATTATTATTATTATACACACGGGCGGATACTATTAAACTTCCGAAATGACTAAGTAAAAACACGCGCGCGTAATTTCACACTTCACACGCGAAAAACCTTTACGCGTCGGTATAAGTACGTTTTTACCTTTTTTTCTTTTCTTTTTTTTTTCCGTTGTTAAGGCCGCTATAGCGACCTGAAAACGCGCGCGCACACACAACACCGGCCCCGGTGTCTATACGTGTGTACATATGCGCATAAATATAATATTATAAAACCGCCGCCGCGCCGCACATACACGTGTTATAGTAATTATTTTAAACATTTCGGTCATATATTTTTTTTGTAAAACGCGTAAACGCCGCGAGTCACGTTCGCATACGTGTCATTTGTATAAATAGCTCGCGGAGCATATTTTCCGTACGCACGTGTTACGACGCGCGTTATATTTTATATGGAAATTAATTTATATATATAAAAACAACGTAATTAATTTAATAATTACACGTCTTGTTTTTACCTCGTTTTACACGGTCGTTCCGTGAATCCGGCCGCACGATGCGGATATCGAAAATTCGCTAATACTTATACGCTTCCCTTTAAGGTTTTACTTGACCGAAGACTTATCGGTCGCTAATAGCGTCCTGGTTGCAGTTGTGGATTTTCTCGAAAACTCCGTTGAATTTCGTTATAGTAGAGAACGTTCTTCGACTATAATAATATAGTGTGACTGTTCGATCTTGGACGCGGCTACATAAACGGAACTCCGCCGTCCTCCATTGAAACCTGGTGTTCTTATATACCTACCGTTCGATCTTCGACCAGCGATGAACTCTTGACTATTTTGCCTGGTGTAAATCCTCACCGTTCGTCGCTTCTTCCCATATGGATAGGGGGCCAGGGGGGTCTGAATTATAAAACACCATCTCGTACACCAGCTATCTCTCTCTCTCTGCATAGCGTGTCCCGAACCTATTCTCCCTCGTTTTCTCCGGCAATAGACGCGCACTACCACCGGCCTCTTGCATACGTATTCGTTTCCTATTCCGTCTCAGCGCTCTCTTCCTCTGTTCCGTTTTTCGCAGTCCACTGCCCGGCATTCCGAACCACACGACATTGCTGGCCACACTACCGTTTTCTTTTTTTTTATCAAATCTACTTTACAACCTCAGTATCTATGAATTACCTCAAAAACCATACACTATTTTCACCATTTTACTCCTAGTAAACGGTTAAATTTCATAAGGAAACAAAATATATTAGTAAATGTAACGGGTAATATTACAAAAAAAAAAAAATTTGAAATTTTTTGAAAGGCTTATGATTGGAATAAGAGGTGAATTTGTAGGAGTAGTGATAATTACGCAAATGAAAATCGTAATAGAAAGTGTATACGCGCAATTACATAAAATGTATACGTTTAATTTTACACTTTAATACTGTCGCATTTTAAATATACGATTTCGGACGAAATTATTTAACAAATTGTTCCAGTTTAACAGTAATAAATTCGAAAATCATTCAATTTTTTTTAATTAAAGATTTTTCAATAATTTAAATGTCGAATATCAATGCCTACTTTATATTTGGGATATTACAATAGAAATATGCGTACAATAATTATAATGAACACGTTTGAATGACGAGACTTAATGAATATTCAATTTTAATATTTAAATGTAATACTGATTTTCAAAATTAAAATATAATTTCGTTTTTGGCCGTCGAATGAGTACAAATTATAAAATCAATTATAATTATATTATTTAAATATATGGAAATATTTCGTATAATGTTCTGAGCTACTCGTTTGAAAAAAAAAATACAATTAAAATATTATTAAGTGTATAATAAACGAAAACAAAAGTGGTCATTATTAATATATATTTTTTTTTTAATCTTTTAGAAACCAATAAAACCATATAAATCGATTATTTCTCTATATCTGAACAACGAATAACAATAATATTGTGCTTTAGGTTTACCAAAATCCAAAGATGATCCAAGGATCAACGGAGGCTCCGGAATTTATCAAACTGGTGATACTATTTATTTAAATTGTACATCGGGCAAATCATTTCCGCCGGCAAAACTCAAGTGGTTTATCAATAACGAAATCGTAAGTATTATTTTTCGTTATTTTTTTAACGTTCTACTCTGTTACATAAACTAATCGATACAAATAAAAATAACAAAATATATGTATATATTATATATATATATAAGAGTTCATATAATATAAATCTATTACTGTAGTTTAACAGTTCAAAAACTGTTAAACCTTACACAATAATGTAGCTTTATATATTATACAGTATCGACAGCCCTACCCCCTCCCCCCACCGGTAGTTCGCGTGAATGTATATAGACAATTACGTAGCTAATTATTCAGATCTTAATTATCAAGTTGCGTTCAAACTAACATTTGTAGAAAGGAGTTTTCGCGTTTGAACAAATTTTCGTTTTTCAAAAAGTTATGAAGTCTCTCATTCGCGTTTTTATAATAAGTCTTCCTCCACACATATATTTTCGTTGTGACTTACAATTCCAACGTGAATGTCGGTAATTGTAATTGTTTTCCGTGCACTGATTTACTAATTATGTAGGCTGCACACCCTATCGCTATATTTCTCTCTTCACTCCGGAATTACGACCGCTGTACTTTCCAATGGCGAATCTAAAATAAAACACTAATTACAAATATAAATATATATGACTTGCATAAATTAAACTTTTATTTATATATATATCTTCGACAAATTACAAAAATAGAACATTTAGATAACATAAAAACAACGTTTATTCGTAAATACGTGTTGTATTTATGTATTGACGGCGAGTTTGACATTTGTTTTGGGTCAGGTGATGTCTAATTACGACCGTACGGAAAAATTGCACAGCGGTTTGTACATCAGCACATCTAAATTGAACTTGTCAACGTCTCCTGATCACTTCCACGATGGCTTAATGAAAGTTACGTGTCAATCCGTCATCAGTATTGGACGTCCAAAATCATCACCGCCACCTCAAGAATACAAACGCGATGCAATACTCTTGGGTAAGTGCGAATTTCCATTATCCACTCGAACGCGGTGCATTATAATTTGTTTAATATTACAACTGCCATTAGACGCTAGTGCCTAATGGTTTATATCGAATGTGTACAGTTGCTTGAAACCGTTTTATAGGTTTTCCGTGTATTTTAGTATAGGTGTAAAATCCATCTAACATTTATATATATAGTGATATACATATTATGTAGCGAACACCGTATATAAAACACCGACAAACCTATACTTGCAGACTGAAATCAGCAGTATAGTTGCGCAGTTTATAGATTTATTTACGATAATATTTCATAAACCATTGGCGGCTCCTAAATGTAATTTAAATAGACAAACGTTAAGAAGACGTTACACGTCCGTTTTTTAAAGGATTCTGAATAGACAATTTTCATGACATTTCGAGAAAAAGAAAAATCTAACGATTTAAAAATATTTTAAAAGTCGTTGAAAGAATAGTCCTGATTCAGTATCATTTTTTATTTGACTGTTTTGACTGTTTGGACAAAATTATACTCGAATCCTATTTTTAATAAGATTTCCAAATTTTTACAATGTTTTAGGAGAATTCCGTCGGTGTCGTAGTGTTTTTTTTTTTTTGAACACCGCCCGATAATGTTTAATAAATGAATAAAAAACTAAAAAAAAAAAAATCGAACATTTACAAAGGAATAACTTAAATTGAATTCATGTTAGATAAAAATAAAAAACGCTACGACATAGACAAAGTTTTCCTCTATATATTGTAAAAATGTTGAAATCCTAATACCTATATAAATATTATACCATTCGAGAATCCTTGTGCGCAGCACGATGAGTTTTACGCACGAATTACGGTTGGTGTGCTATTCTCTTGAGAGAGAACACACGATATACTAAAAGAAAAAAATAATAATAATAATATTTAAACTAATTTAAAAACCTGAAAAATTCTATTACAAAAAAAAAATTATTGTTTGTTATGTAAATACAAAATATGACAAAATTATAAACGAGTTGATATATACGGGAATTTTAAATTGTAATGGACAATTTCCGAGTAAGACGGAGTAGCGAAAATTGTGTTGCCTTCGGCCATTTTTATTGCATATTAAATACGGTGCACTGGATAAAATGTAATACAATTTTGTATTTATTATCGTAAAATGTGTATTATACTTATGGGAGATTTAATTTCAAGAAATAACAAATGATTAAAAAAACTATTTATGTATTAAGACTAACCGCGCTATATATAAGAAATATCGGTACACAAAATTAAAAACACTGCAATATATACCTACGCGTTATAACGTATACTGAACGAAGAAGATATTTAAAATTTTTATTGTGGCAAACGAAACAAACATCTAAGGTCAAATTGTACAAACTTTTAATACTAAAATATGAGGATTATTTTATATATTAAACACGATTTCTGTATACGTATCAGAGCATATTTTAACATATTATAAAATAGGTGGCACTAGTGCCACCCTGCAGTGTTTGGTGGATGTGCCACATATGTTATTATATTATTTTATATGAATGCCTTTATATTTAAGTAAATCATAAACTAAAAAGGTACCTGAGGATAGGCACTTGGCTTAGTCCTTAATCATAGTGCCACCCAATAAAAATCCGCAAAATGTGCTCTGATACGTATTGAATACATAATATACTGTACATATAAAACATAAACAACGATAATCGATAAACGAAATATTATGATTAATTAATATCGACCGAATTCGAGTGTATTATCGCCGTCGCTGCAGTTTACCAGCGGCGAACAAAATCAATTCGTTTTGGCCGCGGATTCCAAAACACGGTTCGTTATACCAATTTTATGGCAAAAACTTTCGAAAATAATCGCGAGCTATTTATTTTTCATACATTACGCATCTTATCGGTATATTGATTTTGATAATAATAAACGTTTATAGGGTACAACGCGTTGGATCCGCGCAAGAGAAATAATAATAGAATCGAATGACACAAAACGCTTTGGCAAGAATAATAAAGGAGAATTAACCGCGTCGCCTTTTATCCGTTCCGCGTTTTTAACGGCCGTATTGAAAAACCAATTCGAGTCCACAAAGCCGAGTAGGTATTAGAAAAAAAAGTTTCCTGGAGGGGGGTGGAAAGCAGGATTATATCTGTTACGCGATTGTCGGTATAATATTGTTTTGAGATTTCGCGTAGGTATCTACTGTACTTTTGTTAAAGAAATATTAAATATTACCGGAACGCGGAGTGAGTTATTAAAAATCAATAACGGGATGGATATTGGTTTCTGATCGATTAATAGATGTAAAAAAAAAAAATTATATATATATATATACGAAAGTATTCGCAACAATCGACATTGACCGACACAAACGGCGCAGATATTGAAGTTCGGCACTATATCGTTTTACAGAGAAAAACGTAGGAATTCAATTAAAACCGCTCGTTTGTTTCGATTACTAAATAATATATACTGCAGGAATAATACAAACGAATATGTTTTATATAAACGACATAATACCATATTATTATTAATCGAATATTGTTCGATATTAAATTTATGTACCTACCTAATGGTGAAGTACACGTATAAATTTTAGTTTCAGTATAAATAGGTATTCCGCGAAAACTTTAACGTCATTTAAAATATACTTTCAAGTTTTCGTTGAAGTTCCAGCGGTAATTATTAAACTATTTAATAAAATTTAATTTTTTTTTTAATTACTCCTTATTAGTATACGTGTAAGCAATAAACAATATAATTCAATCGCCTGTATTAATCTAACGCATCAATGATATATTTTGAAATGCGTGTTCATTTAAATTGAATTCCGGTGTTTTCTCGGTAGGTATCAAATAAAACCACCCAGAACGTTTAATATGTACCCAATTAAAAGTAACAACTATATATTATATAATATAAAGAATTTGTCTGTACCGATAAATTGAAATAATAATAAACGTTTATTAGTTTTTAATTATTACGTAAATAAAATATATATATACGAGTTCGATCGTATGTTGATTTTCGATATTGTATATTTTTTTTTCTTCTTAATATACTATATTTATTAAATATAGATAACGGTTACATACTGCACCCAGTTGTATATATATTGTATATATATTTTTTTTTTTTTTTTACTAATTGTAAACGAATAAAATATATTTATGGCAAAAAAAAATGACATGTGACACTTATCGGTGTTAAGTATTTGTATTAATTTACATAAAAAAAAAAAAATCATAACTCGTATAGCGTAGTATGGCGTATATATTTCGTAAAAAACGCAATAAACAAACCGATGAAAATTTTCTCGAATTATTCGTTTACACGTATTATTATAATTATACATATACTGAAATCTGAACGCAAAAATCAAAACACATTATAAGACATATAAATTAACGAAAAATGTAATTTAATCTTTTATTAATATCGTCTTCGGGCTTTTTTTTCTCTCTCCTTTTTGTTCGCGTCTTATTACATTGCAATGAGAGACTATATTATATATAGGAGAATTTCGAAGTACGCGAAAACGTTATTTCGCTCCGTGTGCCATTGCTTCATATTTACTGCGAGGTAATCGAAACTGACAGTGCTAGAAAACTAGATAATTCAATATATACTGTCTGAAGTCGGTGATTTTTGATTGAATGTTACAAACACGGCACTATATAATCGTGTACGCATGTACGGAAGACGAAAATCGACAGTGACAAGAAAATCTCCAGAAGAAATTGCTTTTATTTATATCGGAAAAACAAAGACGAATTAGAAAATAGAAACAGCGGGAAAAGAATAACCCGTACGAATATTCAAAACGAAACGGGAAAATAATCGATTTTTCTTGCGGAGATTATTGTTTTCTATTAGAATATTTTACTTAACGTTTTCAACGTGTAGGATATGCCATCGTTTTAAAATAAACGCGCGATTTAATTTTATTCGATGTGACAACATTGGCGATAAAAAAAAAAATATGAAATCTCATTTAAATCCTTTAAAACGAAGATTTAAAAATAATAAAAAAAAAAATAATTTTTTTTTTCTTATCGCAATAACAAAAACGCACAGACTTTTTATTCGAGTATAGATATTATATATCCATCAGTAAATAGCAAGCTGTGCCGAACACATAAAGTTTTAATTGATATATATATTATACTTATAAAAGATAATTAATCGAAGTCGTTACATCAGTGGCGCAATTACGAATGTTATATGCGGGAGGGGTAAATATAAAATTTATCATCGGATAACCCATAATTGTAACAACCCCCTTCCAGGATCCAGCGTTAATATCAAAGTGATTGATATTCGTATTTTATGCTTTTGTTATTTTCTTTAACAAAAACGACGTATTTTAATTTTATAACGAAATTTCTACTTTTCTTCGTTTTTTTGCTAATTCATTCGAGTACTTCATATATAACATACGAGTAAACATTTATTCGGTGACCTAATACCTAACCTAACCGCATCATACCAATTGGTATAGTTACCAGCTATAATAAACTGAGGAATCGTATGAATACGTATTACAGTACCTAAATACTAACAAATTTTTTTTTTAATTATAAATAATTTCTTATTAGGACCGATTTTTACAACTATATAAATAATTGTTTTTTCTCAACTCGACTACTCTTATTTTCTAATAATATATTTTCTTATTAATATATATATATATATATATTTAGGTTTATCGAAAAAGCTATTATATTAAACGATATTTTGTGTAATTGCAATAATAATATTTGTATACGATTATTGTCAATATATTAATTCGTCGTGTTTAACATATTATTTGATTTCAGTTCGCGGATCAGCGGCAGCCGTGCAGCGTTTGACGTTCAGCTTTAAAGTAACATTAATCGCGTTAACATCGACACTGTTTTTACTTAATACTTCGTGAAAATTGTAAAAATTGTTATCCAATCACTTTGGCTCCTTTCACAAAACATTATTATTATATATTATGAAACCGTATATAAACATTATACCCTGTTGTTTTATCAGACATTTTTTTTAATAAACCTTTATTGTGTATCCCGACGAATGATGACTACATAATATATACAAACATTTTTTTTTTCGTTTATAACGTGTAAATATCTTCTTTTTTTTTCTTTTCCATAAATAGCGTAGAAAACAGTATTTTATAAAATATCGTTACATATATATATATATATTCAAACTATATACAATACAAACTAAATTGATATTTTTTTTTATTATTATTATTATTAATAATAACGTTTGTCGGATCTGATTTATTTCAATACAAGTATAATTTTCTCTTTTTATTTATTTATTTATTTTTTTTTTGTATTATTTCGTAACGAAATGTGTTGCTGCCCGTCTATAAATTACGAGTATATACATATATTGAAATTTCTTTTGACATGAAAATTTTCGTAAAACGTTGTCGATACTGTTTGCAGGACAACGAAAATACCCGTCTGTACGAAATAATATTCTGTAGTAGTCAAACTGTATATTATGAAAATTAAATCGCGTTCAACTGTTTTAATCAAAATGTGGACACACGCAGTTTATATATATATATATATGTATGATCACGAATAAATATTATATGTAAAACGAGTGTATATGTATTTTAATTCGCTTTGTTGTTGTTGTATGCATACCCTATATATATATATATTATATATCTGAATCTTTCCTTTTTACATTTTTTCCAAAAATTTCTCCAGAATTTTAATAATAGTCGAGTCGGCGGAGTAAGTGTAACAGTGTAACGATTGAAATGACGGACGAAGCAGTGGAATAATAATTATATATTACGGACAAAGGCGCTGTTGCGCGTTATTATATTGTATATAACAGTTATTCACTAATTATTATTATTTGGAGAATTTTTTTAATTTGGAACATCGACGACATATTTTATATAACTGTGCAGGAAACTAGGAATCTGCTGCTTTTCAGTCTCCGAAAACTCCGAAACGTATAATTATTGTACACGAATGAAAACAAGAATACGTAAAAAAAAAAAAACTATAATATTATTAAATACAATAAAAAATAAACTATTAACTTTATTCATATAAGAAAATAAATAAACTATATATAATATTATCGAATCGTAAAAGTTTTCAACGATTCGAAAGGTTGAAAAAAAATTAAACAATTATTGTGCGCGTGCGTGCGTGAATGTCGCGACAAGTATAGTTTCGGCAAAGATTCATTGCGAAACTATATATATTGGGAAAAATAATTGACGTCGTTGTTTCGTTTAAACACAACACGACGTTTTCGCGCCGCGACGAATATCGATTTTCAACGCCAAATCGATTCCGCGAGAATTCTGTCCGTATGTATTTTCTAATCGCGGTATACGCGGAGCGAGATCGGTTTGTACTGTCATCGGCGGACGCTTGTATACAGCATAATCCAATTCCGATTTTATAAGTTTCCCGCAATGGTCCTGGGGAAAAAAAAAAAAATGAAAGCGAGCGGTAAAGATGAAAAATAAAACAATAAATATAGTATAGTTTTTGTTAGAGTTTCAATATAAAATAACGCGGGATTACTATATATATATATACGTATATACGACACGGATAAAAGTTTTTAAAAGTCGATAAATCCCTCAGGCAACTTGCCGGATTGAAAAACTTCAAAATTTCGAGGTTATACACTAACAATTTTACTATATATATATATATACGTATATATAGAGGGGGGTTTATTAGCTTTAGATTTATTGAGAATCGGATCATCGAAATATATATATATATATATAGCTTCTATATATATGTACACCGCGGGGTAATATATATATATATAAATATAATTTTAACGTTATTGATTATATAGTATATAATTATTATATATACGCGTATATATTTGGATACGTGATGGGAAAATCGTGGGATGTTTCGTGATCGTGCAGAGGATAAAACACTTTCAACTGTATAATATTATATATATATATATATATAATTTCGCGCGATTTTTAACGAGTAAATAATAACGCTGGTACATACAATATTATATTATCGATAACGGATTGTGTCGAATTAAAAAGTAATATAATGCTATACTATACGCGAAAAAAAACGCGGAAGGGAAAAAAATTGGGATTAATTTAATTTTCGTGAAAGATTTCATAATAATAATAATAATAATTATTATTATAATAGCCGACCGCGCGGTAATTCCGCCGAAATTCTTTGAAACGATCGCCATCGTTTTCCGAATTTTTCAATTTTTTTTTTTTTTTAATCGTTTCAAATAACGTTTTTTCGTATACGCGTTTATATAAATATTTTAATTTGCACGGCGTGTTTAGTAATGCGTTTTTTTTTTTTTTTTTTTGTCAATGTTCGACATAACATTTCAGTGCCGTCGGCGAGAATACTTAATTATAATATCAAACGAGAACACGCATACCTAAATAATAATAAATTGTATCGAGTTCTGTATATGTATATATTTTATAATGTATATATATATATAGAAAATAACACCGTGCAGTAATCGTATCGGTTGGCGAATAAAATTCACAATAATGTGAATAAAATAAAAACGAGAAATAATAATATTATATAATATAGAGAAACGGCGGTAATTCAGCGGCGCTATATCCGTATAGTACTACGTATATTATATACAGTACGTTTATACTGCTGCAGTATATAGAAGGTTATATATTCCGCGATAAATCAACGGCTGTAACGCACCGCGTATAAGTGCAGAACGCCGGGAGCAACAAGTTTCGGTTCATTAATTATTTTCAACCGAGAAAAATAGTGCACAACAAAGTATAGACGCATCAATTAACATTTAAACGGCGTTTATACAGAGAGAATAACGAGAATGTACGCTTGAAAAAGCGACTGCGCGTCGCGTGGCCCGTGTACAACGCGTACCTATATAATAATGCGCGTCGTTATACTGCAGCAAACGTTAAACCACCGCTCGTCGTATATATATAGGTTTGTATATATTTTATCGTTTACCGGTGTTTTAAAATATTGCGAAAGCGGATAATAATTCGTCGCGAAATAGTGTTTTACTGTGTCTACATAATAATATTTAGATCGAAAATCGCGGCGGCAAAAAAGAAATTTTTAAACGGCCGATAACGCATACTTTCCGTGATGTATAAAAAAATTATGGTAAAACGACTGACTACGCTGTACCGAACGCGATTCGTATATTACGTATATACACTGTGTGTAGTGGCGTTGAGCCACTTAGGCAAATGCGTTGTGGTCGCGATACTCGAAAGTAGACTATGGTGGTGGCTTTTAAAAAAAAAAATTTTTTTTTTTTGCTAAATAACAAGTATTTTCTGCACTTTCTGCACAGTGTATACTGCGCCTATATACGGATAATAATTTCGCGCGGCGACGATTAGAACGCGTCTCCGCTTCGTAAATAATAAATTTTTTTTTTTTTTTAAATGTTTCGCCTAGTTCGTTTTTACTCATCGAATTCCGATCGCAAACGATATCATTTTTTGGTGCGTACATTTTGTTTTTTTCACCCCGTTTCTATATGAATTCCCGCTTTATTCCTCGGGAAAAAGTATTCCTTATTGTATATAGAGGAAATTTT
The DNA here is from genome assembly GCA_032441835.1 of Slavum lentiscoides. NCBI lineage: Eukaryota > Metazoa > Arthropoda > Insecta > Hemiptera > Aphididae > Slavum > Slavum lentiscoides. The sequence goes on along the minus strand of CM063717.1, from coordinate 3,632,939 downwards.
CACCTGTCATATACTGGGATGCAGTGGCCAGTGCCCAGGAATTTTCAATGGGGTGGGGGGGGGATGTTATGAGTGAATAGTAAAAATACATTTTAATGAATTGTCACGCGGTAATACCAAAAACTCAAATGTTATTATGTTTCAAGCTCTCCAAAATCGTTTCTAGCTTATATAATATTGTGTATAGGTACATTTGTAAATTGTTCTATAATCGAAACGAATTTAAATTATAACACGCACTAATACCAATAGTCGTTCAATTAACATAACACCATTAAACTGAAAAAATTTATTGCATTTAAAAAAAATAAAATACTTAGAAACTAGATTATACTTATTCCAAACGGAAATTCAACCGCCTATAGCTTTTGTACTAATTTCATCTATGACGTCATCTAAAATAACAAGTAATGACTCTAAAACAGCTCTTATAACTATAAAAAGTTGTTTTCTGTAGGTCGGCAAAAAAGACAATGGGGGGAGGGGATATAACCCCTAACCTCCCCCCTTTTTTTTTTTTTTTTTTTAAAGATGTACGGGCGGAACTGCGTTAGCATTACTGCACCCGTACACCATCGTTTATTGATAAAAATACACAATGCACAACATTATTTTACAAACTTTGAGGGGCTCTATCCCCTCTATATTTGCCTTCGGCTTACATTTTAAGCTTAACTAGTTTATCGTGTACTCTCCTCCTGCTGCTGCCTCCGCTCTTCCGTCTCTCGTGTCCTCATTACGTATTCCACCATGTCCGTGATCTTCTCCCAATCCCGCCTTGATCTCAGCATCAATCCTACGATGTTGTCGGCACTGATGCGTTGTCTACTAGAATGTCCACGCATACATCCCTCCTCCGATTTGCCCACGCATCGCACAGTAGCACCGCGTGTTCAGCGTCATCGTTGTCCGCTCCGCAGATAAGACATGTGTCCGTTTCTCTGCCGCAATATTTGTGGAGATATGTCCCAAATCCACCATGGCCAGTCAAGAACTGCGTTAGATGGTAGTTTACCTGCCCGAATTTCCGGTTGGCCCATATATTGATGTTGGGGATCACTTTGTGCGTCCATCTCCCGTTCTTTGACTGTTCCCATTCTTCTTGCCACCTGTCTAGAAGGATGGCTCTTGCTTCTGTTCTATTGGTGCCGTGATACATTGCAGCCCGTTCTTGTGCTAGTAATTTGAATGGTGCCATGTTTGCCACTACTGAACTCGCAGCGTAGGAGACTGTGCGGTAGCAACTACCCACCCGCAGCATAGCTCTCCTATATACTGCCGCCATTCGGTTTATTGCCCTCTGGTTTATTGTGCTAATCCAAAAGGGAGCGCCATAGAGTAGTTGGGAGCTAACTACCGAGGCAAGGAGTCGGCGTTTTGCTTCCTTCGGCCCTCTGACGTTTGGCACGATTATTTTTAACCTCCTCCCCCCCCCCTGAGCACGCCACTGCTGGGATGTGTGTACGTTTTAAAAACGGAGACCACGAATCGGGGGCGCAATTTCACTGAAAAAACTGGGGGGTGCTGAATCCCCTCGATTTTTCATGTTATTTTATATATAGAGTGTTATCGATATCTGCAACCCTCCAATGACCATTAAACAATTACTTATTTAAGTACCTATAATGGCTATGATGCTTTGTAAAGTATATTATTATTTAATTAGGTATACAGTAATTACGCGTGATAAACGTAACATATATGAATTATTAAACCATATAATCGACTTCAATTTTAAATTTAAATTTCAGTTTACACTTTATTACTTATATTATAATAACAACATCCTCCACTTTTGAAAAATATTTATTACTTCGTTCGGATCAATTTGATTGGTTAAGGTATTTTTCAATAACGATGATAATCTGTGATAAAACTAAAATACAGTACTTTGAATGTTGTCACGCTGCGATGTTTTCGCCGAACGTCAAACAGTCGGAACCCGTCGGGGTCCGTTCTCCGACAAATTGTTAAGAACGAGCTGTTGGGTTTCAGATCTAACCTCACATTGCTCTCAATACCAACGTCAATCTTTTAAAAATATACAGAAAGAAATTTTGTAGTTTATATTACAAACCCCTGATATAGTTAAGATTTATTCGCTTGTTCGCTTGTTCAATAAATTCAATTAAATTTATCCTATGATTACGTCATTCATCATACAAACCATGATATAATTATATCATGATACAGACAAAAGTTTCATATGATAAATAGTAGTTGGGTTAATGATTGTTATAGTTTTAGTTAGATTTTTAATTATTTATTGAGAATACATTTCGTCTTCATTGTTGGTAGTACTAAATTCTTATCTACGCCAAGTTCTTATCAATGTGTCGGAGAACGGACCCCGTCCCAGTCGGAACGATTTTATCGCCAGTCGCCACACTAATCGAATTGATATATTTTATCAATAGCATATTATTATAATATTATAAATTTATAAAAGCATCTGAATTAAAATTGTTTTCTTTGATTTTTTTACCAGTCCGTAAGACAACATATTTTCAGTCATCACACGATTATTCGTTTAAATAATATATCATAGAACAAAGCTGTTGTTATATGTATGTATTGTGTACAAAATAACTACTAAAACTTAAATAAATACGAAAAAAAATTGGGGGTGCTAAGCACACCCAAGCCCCCCCTACCCCAAATTGCGCCTATGCCACGAATACTGCCAAGCAGTACAGTCGACGTGCAGCCTTGTCAATGAATCGTCGTAGTCGAAGAAAAAAAAAGAAATACATTTTTATTTTTAGCGTATTTTCGTTGTTAAGAGGATTCCCTCCCCCCGCCGCGCATTCCGCCGCGTAAAAAGCGTATTTTCGTATGAATATTTTATTATATTTGTAAAAAAAAAAAAAAAACCGTACACACGCCTATTGCAGGAATAACGTAAACATTCCATATACATTATATTAATAAGCGCAATATTTATTCTCTTTTTTTTTTTCCATTTTTTTTTTTAATTATTTATATCGTTCATAATCGGTTTTACTAACGCGTTGTTTTTTCTTTCCTCTGTTCCGACACACACACACACACACACACAAAATTAAAAATATGTACAAACAAATACGTGTTTCGTATATTACAAAAAAAAAAAACCATCCATTAACGAAAATATTCGTCCATATAAGTGTTTCCGCAATTTCCCAACGACTCCGAAAATCTGATATTATTTTTTAAATAATTATTATTATTATTATTTTACAGTCGTCGAAAACAGCCAGTGCACGAGTATATTATAATTGAATGTATAATATTAATTATGAATAATATTAATATTATAATATTAATTATTAATGTAATTAATTTTTATCCGTATCGTGTGATATTACAAGATAATTTTTTTTTTCTCCACGTGTTGCAGTAGACCCGGGTTTTCTAAGTCCGCTTTACAATACACTCACGTGTGGCGAGTCAAATTTCCCTGTACACGATTAAAGAATAACACAATAAATTTTATATATAAAACAATATCGTATGTGTTTTGGATTAATCGGCTATAGCTGCAGCTGGTAGAGAGACAGCGTCCAGCACCATAAATCGACCGACTCGTTTTGTGATACATATCATTGGGTATAAATATTATTACAATAATATTATTCTTAATTAATGACGCATGAGTCCATAGACATTATAACGTAATATACAGACCGCGAACGACCAGTGTATCACGTGTAATGCACTATAGAGCCAAGATATATGTGCGAGAGAGACCATCGTAGACCTGTTGATTATAGTTAATAAGTCTGTGAGAGAGACAGACAATTCGAAGAATTGAACAGATTCGAACAATTTTATTCGGCCCCGTTTTACTACTGAAGTATTATAGTAATTATTGTTTGAAAATAACGGTCGTATATACGTATGTATATATCATGTATAGAACTACACAATAGTAGGTATAGGGAGACGACGACAAATATGATTTTTTTTTTCATAGAACACTGTCGTCGTCGAGTGTGTACACGGTTAAACTGATCTTAAAACTCGAATACTTAATAAACTAGAAAAGAAGAAAAGAAAGTAAAAGTAGTTGTAAAGTTTAACCGTCTCGTAAATATTTAACTATATATATATACGTATATATATATAACCTATATTTTTGCCATTATACCGTTGTCAAAACGCCACTTCTGAAACGTATTTATATAAATGACGTTATATATAAACAGGTCGAATCGACATTCATGCGCGTCTATATACAGTACGCAGAAAGGGGTTTAAAAAGAAAAAACGACGACGTACAGCTGGTAAACTTTACGTCTAACGCGTTCAATGTAAAATTCACCGTAACGAGTCGCGAAAGTTGAATAATCGAAGAGATAATTTTCTATCAAATGACCAAGAAGCTTTTATAATAATAATAATAATAATATAATATACTAGACGATGAGAGTACAAAATGGTTTTTAAATACGTTTATGAATAAATAATCGCGTAACGATAATGAAATTACATCTTTATAGGCCGTACGGATAATAATTACCTACACCGCAAATGAAAACAAGTCAAACCTTTCGTTTATATACACACACACACACACATCTATATATGTAAGTATATATAGTAAATTAATAATAAATTATTATTATTATTTCTTTCGGTTTTTTTTTTTTTTTTAGTGTTTATTAAAGTATAGTAGGCACTGTAATATTAAAATATATTATACTGATCAATGTCTCTTGAGAATTTTCGATTTAATTCTAAATGTTTGTGGTGAAAACTGAAATAAGTAGTTCTCGAGAGACGAGGGGGTTTTTTTTTTTTTTTTGAAAAATTTATGTTTAAGACATTTCGTAAATAAAACACATCCGTGCTATATTATACAGAGCAGTGTTTTCTGTATATATCACTAAACAAACTATCTCACCCCATTATTTTTCATTAACTATTGTAATTACACGATATATAGTGCGAGAATTAAAAATAAAAACAGTACACCGAGAAAAAATATTATATTAAGTGTAACGTTAAAATTTCTACATCAGCTTTCGAGCCGAGATTTCGGTTTTACCGAAATGAAATTCTTCTTTTGCTTTTATATGTACTGTAATTTTTTCCGCGTCAAAAAAAAAACAATCTCCTAAACATAATTAAAATCAAATGTTCGTATAAAACGTAAATGTAAAACACGTTTTTTTTTTTTAATAATGAATGTTAGTACGAAGTGCGTTATAGAAATGACAATTTTAAAGCGTACAAAAAGCGTATAGAAAAAAATAGCCACTGCTATTTCAATAAATCGTACACCTAAATTTAAATACCTAAGTACTGCTAAGTTTACGAGTAAATTAATTAATTTTTGACAAATAATAGTTTAATTCTTAGACATTTTTCTTTTCTGTTTTTTTTTTTTTTTTTAGACATATAGCCCTTTTTCCGTTAACGAGACGCACCTACATAAGATTTAGCTTAGTCATTTAAGCTGTAAATATCTAATATGTTTAGACGGGTCAACGCTATAAATCCTGATGAGGTGTACACAAAAAAAAAAAAAAAAAAAGGACACTATAATATAGCCCTTACAAATACCGCGTGTTGGCGTATTGTCGTTTCAGTAAAAACGCGTCGTCGTCGTCGTCGTCGTGACCATCGAACTGATAACATAAAAACCAGTTGAATCTACTACAGCACGTTCGCTTTGACCAAATCAATTTTAGCCGTCTGATTGTAATCGAAATAACATAAGAGAGTAAAAAATGTTTTGCAACACTGGGTACAGATACGTAATACAATAATTGTCAGATTATTATCAAAACGCAAAAATGTGTTGGTTTTATTTTTTTTTTTTTTAATTATATTAATCATAAATACAAAATAAATTGGAGCGTAATATTATATACGTATAACTATATAATATATTCGTATAGCAAGGTTAACTTTCGAGTCGGATGATTTATCATTGCTTTCGAATTCAAAATAATAATGGTAAGATAATAAGTTATGTATATAACTTCGCGGATTCGAGCGAACTGTGACGAATATACAATAATACCGGAATTCTTATTATCCCGTCACTTTTGTATCTCAAAATATAATAGCTAGTTGCACCAGAATATAAGTATTACGAATAGAATATATATTATAGGTATTTTCCGATCGTGTCTGATCGTTTATTATATGACTATACTGTATATATACAGTATGTCAGTATATCGTCTATTATTGATATAATATCTTCATTTATTTTCTCGATATTTATTCGAAATACTCTATCGTACCGTCCATTAGAGTAGATTGATATGGAATAGAAAGATTGTCTACAAAAATGAATAATAACAAATAATAATAATAATAATCGTAAACGTAACATTTTTCAATAATAATACGCAATTATTCCAAAATCAAGGTCGTGCGATATAACTATATACTATTGATGTTTAACCGAGTTAGGAGGTGTATCAGACTATATTTGAACACAATAGACTTATACCGAGTTGTTATTAATATTATTTTTTTTTATATGAGACAAACCAATTTTTTTTTTTTCAAAAAAAAATTCCCCCTAAAAATGACTACTTATAAACTGACAGTGTTGTTGAATTAAAACGGCCCTTTGAAAGTTAATATTTTTTTATAATATAACCTGGAAAAATCCAAGTCCACATCACGTGCGGTTCTAACTTCGAAGAATTTATTACTTTAATAATAACTTTGAAAACCTACGACAGCAGTGCTGTATATACGTGTGTGATTGTATAACGTCATTTCTGCGATTATATCGAGTCTAACCTACGAGGAATTATTTTTTTTTACTCAACGCGAGATTACGTGCTCCGCGGTAGACCTTGTATTATCCTCGCAATCATTTCCTTTATACTGATCTCACGACTCTTATAGCAGCATGAGTACATGTACTTGATTTGGTTAGGGCTTAATCATTATAGATAAGACGGATTTAACATGGTATACGTTGCACCTGCAGATATTAAACTCTGCGCGAGGCGTTTCCAACAAACTATATTTACACATATCTAATGCCAGCCGAACTGAATATTATACCACCTTCAATTCTTCATGTACGTTCTTAATACATTATACCTGCAGCATTATGACCTCGCAAAACTGCGTTATTTACATATCCGATGCAATAACGCGTCGAGGTGAGACTTTAAGGCTAACCCCCCAACCCAAAACTAAATTATTATTATACATATTTATATTAATTTCGTATAAACAACGAGCAGGAAAATGTATATAGAAACAAAAATCCTGAGTGCACGCCTGATCCATTGAATGATAAATGAGTTGGGGTGGTGGAAACAGTAATAGGAGGTCTATCTATATATGTATATATGTATATGAATGTACGATTATATGACTTAAAAGAAACAAAAAAATTACGAAATCATTACTGATGCAATTGCTCGGTCAATTTTTTTTTTTTTAACCATTTACGTAAAAGCCTATTTATGTTATTATTACGAGATATAATCGAAAAATTACTTATATAAAATTCAACCCTTAAAAGTTATAATATTATTGCGGCAACGGTTTTTTTTTTTACGCTTCGTCCGAAAAATGATGATCATAAATAAAAAATGACAAACGTGGACCTGAGAAAACAAAGACGTATTCACTCGTGCTAATAAATGATTGAGGTGGATAAAAATAAGAGGCCAAAAAATATAAAGAATAAGAAGAGATAAGGGGTAGGTACACAAAAAAAAATACAGCGAATAAAGAAAAATCAGAGGTGATGGTAGATTCCATTAGAGATCTTTTAGAATTCTCTTCAGCAGCCGCCATATTGATGACGTGCAGTTGATTAAATACGGGTTGCAAACACGTGTTCATAACTCCCATAACGACAAATTGTCCGTTTTCTGTATAGAATTCAAAGCCAAAGCGTTGTCCCCCGTTATAACATCCCTCCCGCGACGCTTATGATTTATTACGTACCGCGTACACGCGACAATCATTAACTTACAATCTACATCGCTTATATAGCAGCAGCCCTTCAACCTCTCCACTAGAATGCAAAAAATAAAAAATAAATAAATTTTTGGCAAATATGAAGGATTCCATTAAAGTCAAAACGTATATAAAATGAAAAATGAAAAATATTTCCTTTTTCGTACAAAATACAATCGAGAAAACGTGTTGGTAAACACATCTCATTTAAATTAATCGTATATTTTTAAGATATTGAAAAAGTATAGTTGCTAAACGATATATTAAAATAATATATATATAATAATAACACGAAAATCAATTTTTCTCGACTACTGCAGAGTATATATCGAGACTGTTAGAAAAATTATTAAAAACAATTTTGTCTATAAATTTCAATGATAAACAAACGCCATAATTTCGTTTATACAATTTCTTTTTTAAATAAGCAAACACTATAAAGTACAAATATATCGAAAACATTTTTTTTTTTTTTTATGATACACGCGTCTCGTATATGTAATCGAATTTCAAACAATTTTGTTGTATACATTTTTACTTCTACATACACAATATACCTACGTATTACTTTTATATTATTCGTATTATTTTAGATGTAATCTGCAAATAACGAAATTAATCCGTATAATATATAATATATACTGATGCGAATAGGTTATCTATATAATATGTAGACAATCTTGACTAGGCTCCTCCTGCATTTATTTGGCGATTGTTAATTTTAATATTAAAAGTATACGATTGATTCAAAACTGTATACGTCATAAACAATATATATATGATTAAATGAAACACAATGGTAGCAGCGGTTGTCTTACATTTATTTTGTAGACGACAATATACATTATGATGAGGCTTATATGAAAACGGTTTTTTACACTTAAAATTTTTTTCGGAAAAATTTTTCTACAAATTCAATTTAATTTTTTAATTTTTACTAAAATTAATGACGTAATTATTAGGTAACTGATATATACTTGAAAATAATGAACGCGATTAATTATTTGCGATGAGATATTGATAATATAATATATCCGCGATATTATGAAACATTAAAAATTGAACGTTAAATTATTACGGGTATAGACGAGAATTTGAGATAACCAACGCGCGTACCCTCATTATTTGTAACCTACAGGTATAATCGAAATAACCTACAATAGAGTATATAAATCAATAAAATTAATAATTCAAGCGCCTGATCCAATTATTTATTAAGACTTCGGAGACATTTACCTTCTAAATTTTATATTGTACGAGTACTAATTATAACAGTATTGATTACCAGCTATTATTATGGGTATATATTTAATTTAGGTAATTTAATTAAATTTATTTTGACAAAAAAAAAAAAATGTGCGTTTAGATTTCGTTCACCGCGAAAATAATAGAATATCTACAAAAATAAATAGGACTCGTGAAAATATTACTCATAATTACCTTTATAATATGTGCGCTGTGCAGTAGGCATATGAATAAGTTTATAGGTATCGTATATGTGCATTATGATTTTTAACTCGAAATAATTAAAACTATAACGAATTACACTGGTCAATTTGGAACTATAAAAATGTATTTCTCTTTCGCGTTATACGAATTTTAATTTTAACTTTTAGAAAATATCTTACTTCGAAAAATAACTGAAACAAAAAAATCCAACGGTCTTGTCATTCAAAAATTATATTATTAACCTAACGGTAATAACACTGCGGTATAATATTCTGATTAAATTTGTGCGTATAGCGTCTCGAGGAAAATGTATTTAAGCATATACATTACACATATACATATATAATACCTGTCAACATCCATTCTGTATAACATTATACCAACAATGTTTTAATATATTTTATTACTTCGTCGTAGTCAAAACTTGTTTATTACAGTAACTATGTTCTGTTTCTCAACTCGAAATCTATCTGCTATGGCTTTTGGTCGTAATATTTTTCATAATTTATCATCGTCCACAGTATTTTTTCACACGCGTATGCAATGAAAATGACAATATCGTTATGTATAAGTGCGCCTATATATGAGTTCAAGTGTTTAAAAATAGGTGAATTAATGATTTTGTTGATAGCCTTATACTTGCTACATACTTACGCAGACGAATAAAATGGAAAAGAAAAAATTTGTGCCGTGTGTAAAATAGTCCAAGACACTTTTTTAAATGCAAGTGGAAAAATGACAAAAAATCTGATGATCTGCAACTATAGGCACCTACATATATAGCGCGTACGTTTCTCATAGATCCAGGTGTTATGAATGGGGACCGTATTTTTATAGCACAATAATATATACATTTTCCATGCACGGACTATGAATTATCTTCTTTTTTTTTAAACGGTTTTGTTTTGAGTTAGTTAACTGATTTAACTATACTCGAGCGTAATGTCGTAATCATTTTAAACAAAAACATTTTAGTACTTTCTAATAAATTATTAGAGTGAAAAATGTTCGCGTATCACAGTTTTTGGTAACGAAACACAAGGAACCACGGAAAAAATCGATGATATACTCGTGCTATTACGAGGAAAGACATACGTACAATGACATCTATTCGAACGTGTCTGTAATCGGTACCGCTATAGTATATAGACGGCGCAAATATATTCAAAATTTTAAAATTTATCTTGTTACCTCCACTATTAAATACACTGTGTTAAACCTCTTAGGAGATAGGATAGGCTCTTATAGGTTTTCGGAATAATTAAACGCGATAATTCCACGTTGTGTAAAGTGTATGCGCCAGGCAGGCTCATCGTTGCGTTTTAGCATATCGCTCGATAAGAAAAATCAAAATATATACGAATTAATATTTTTCATCTGTACAAAAATGTAAAAAGCTCTTATTTCCTACCGTCCTCCCTCCTTAATTTTCCCGGGACAAGGAGCGTGACTCAATCGTATATGTATAGCCTGCGAGTACTTCGCAAGAATCGAGACCGAAATATTGTGTATATTCAAAAGGCCCACCACCGCCACCAACCCCTCGCTGCAGTGGTCGCTTTGTCCTACGACCATGAGCGTCTGAATTGGAAAATAATTAATTTGCGTCCCGCGAGACTGAAATATGTCTTGTAAACTCGTTGAAGACTTTACCTCTTTCTCACGTCCACGGACGCCATTATTTTCGTAATTTTATTCATAACGCGAGCAAAAAAAACATCTATTTAAATACGTCCAGTGTATACATAAATGATTTTTAGATGCGGTTATTACTATTGTATTTGTATATATCCTATTCCAAACCAGTGGCGGTTATAAGGGGGGCGACAGGTAGATCACCCCCTATAGGATTTGATATTTTTTAATTAATTATATCTCTGACCTAACAGCACCTAACCTAAAACTTGTGTCATGTAAGTTGGTCCAATTATGTTATTGTTATGTTCCATTTTCGCCTCCCCCCTTTGAACATCATATTGTATAAGGCTGGAATTAGTGCTCGACCGACGATCGACGACGTACCGTACGCGCTGATAGTGCCCGCTGATTATCGGTCGTGATCGAGCCTTAAGTGCTTAGCTGACGACAAACTCGGTCGGTCGTGTATAGTGTAAACGAGTAAACGTATAAATGTGATTAAACGAGGAAAGACGAATCCTTACGTTCATTTCATTTCATTGAAGTACGCTAAATAATATTATTATTAATAATAATAAAAAAGTTTGATAATAAAGATATCATACGCGCGAACGAACGATCGCTCGGTCAGCGTCAAACTAAACACCCGCGTATACCGACGTAGCGCGTCAACCGACCGTAATAAAACGGGAAAAGAAAGTAGTCAACAGATAGCGCTACGTCACAACATAGAGGGCGTGGCAGAAAGGCGCTTATAAATAGCGGTCCGAAACCATCGGACCGCTCAGTGTAGTCACGGCGGTCGGGCGTGAACAACGTAGTTCGCGTCTGACTGCGGTGTGTGTGTGTGTGTGTGTGTGTGTGTGTGTGTGTGTGTGTGTGTGTGTGTGTTCGAGATTGACCGCTATTATTATATGCGAATTTCTGCCACGCCCTCAATGTTGTGTCGTAGCGCTATCTGGTGAGTACTTTCTTTTCTTGTTTTATTATTATTTCGTTTACGTTCCATGCACGTTGTTATTCCTTATTCTACATCTGCATTTCGTCTCGGTACATTAATAGATATTTCTTCTTGGTTATTACTCGTCGATGTCGATATTCCATTGGCAGAAGGAGTTGGCTCCATTTTTACCCCCCCCCCCCTCGAACATTATGTATAACAGCCACTGTTCCAAACACATATATGTAGGTACTGGCGTAAAGAACAGAAGAGTTTGCACGTCATAATGCGACTAATATTTATATTATATATGCTCAAAAGTCGGGACACTTCGTAATAAATATATTATATTTATATGTAAACATAAAAGTGTAAAAATGCACCTGACCAGCGTTCCACACAGAAAAGTGAGAAGAAAGAACGCTTCGAAACGTGTTTAAAAAATAAAATGGTATATGCAGCTCTGCAGTGGCGCAACCATAATTTTTCAAAGGAAGGGAGTTCCATACTTGTTAAAGACATTTTAACTAAAGAAAAAAAATTGGTATAAAATTTTAAATAAGTTTTTCACGAAAATATAAAACAATGTTTATTAAACATTGATTAAATGCACAAATATTGACTATTTAATCAATGTTATATAATATTATAATTATACGCGTATAATATTAATATTATATTATTTTCATTAAAGTTTTGTTAGATTAAATCATATGAAAACATATTTAAATGTTTAAATTTCAATGGGGAGGTCCGAACTCGAAATCCCCACCCACCCCCCATGGTACTCGCTGCAGTACCTGTTTCGAGCTGTATAGCTACGACGACTGCCCGCGATTGATTTGTCGTATTTTGATAAAATTCCAAATAACTCGTCAAATACATATAAAAATTTACATTATTAAAAGTTTTTTTTTTTTTTATTCTATAATATAATCGTTGTTTGTGAGCCACACATTGCCCCACAAGTCGCCGCACCGTCGCGTATTAATATAATAATATATTGCGTTCGCAAACTCATTTCGTACATATATATATATATATATATTTTACATATATGAACTTTTCCGAGGCCCGGGTTAAAACAAACAAAACTTACAATTAACCACTTTTAAATCTTCCCCCGGGGTAACCCTGCAGGACTAAAACCTCGTATATCTCTGTATAAGTCGGTGTTTGCGCGGTACCCTTAAAATTTAAACATATTATTATATAGTAGTAGCTCACGCATATTTGCGTAACGCATTAGCCGCGCGGTCGTACAATAACGCGGGTCTTGTATATTATATTATATAATATTATATATATATATATATATATATATATATATACTCGTGTAGATATATATATAGTCAAAATTTTAAAGTAAATTTGCCTAAATTTTAAAATTTATACTGCACGGGTATATAGGTAAAATAATATATATAATATAGAACAATGACCGCGTATAATGTACTTTGTAATTATATTCATTCATCTTAACTCTAAACGAATTTACGAATATATATAGTTTTTTAAATTATAAATACCATTTATAATTTAACTATAATTTAGGTGAAACGTGGGTTATAAAGGTGATGGAAAGGAAAGCATTAGAGGCGTTTGTGATGTGGTGTTGGATACGCATGCAAAGGATAAGCTGGGTGGAAAGAAAAAGGAACAATGATATACTGGAAATAGTTGATGAGAAACGTTCATTCGTATAGGGTCGATTATAAAGAGAAAATTGAAAATGGTGGAACACACACTAAGACATCCAGAAGAACTACATAGTACAATAATATAGAAGGCGTGATTAAAGGGAAAATACCACCTGGGCGACCGCGCAATATACATTTATTGGACAAATCAAGAAAGATGCAAAAGTTGGCAGCTAGTTTTCATGACTGCGCAAAATTCACCATTTTACATTGGACTACATATTACACTGTACGATCGGTATCGGGAAGAACGACCACAGCATGTTGCGGTCGTATTCCGTCGGTTGCGGAGAATCGGTCTAATGTGATTGCGATAGTGCGTTTGGCGTTTAAATATGTGTGTATTTTGGGTGTTCCCGTTCAATTACCGATCGGATCCGGTTAATCGGTAACCGACAAAACGCATAGTGTAGCTCCAGCCTAATAATTCTGCTGCTACAAAACCCAGCTATATTTAGTTTGCATTTGATCAGTAACCGTGTGATCCGTGCGCGCTTTTCTGTTTGAAATCACACAGTCGAATAATATATGTTCGTATTTATTGACATTGTCAATTTACCAATTGAGCATTTTGTAAATTTTGTGTGGTGTTTGCAAAATGTGGTGGTATAGGAAATCAAAGACTAGGTTTTCTTTCATTGGAGAAATTTGGAAAAAGGCTAAAGAAGTAATTTGATTCATTATTCTTAGTGTAATATTATAATTATAATTATTATTATTTGAAACGTTTTATAAAAATCTTTTCAACTAATATATATTTTTATATAACCCCCCATTGAAAATTTCTGTGTACGCCACTGGGCAGCTATATATAGAGCACTAAAGGAAATGGCGAGTAACCGTGAAGAATAGAGGAGAAAAGTTGCAAACCAACCTACAGGTTGAAAAAAAAAAATTCAAATATATTATATAATATTTATTATAATAAATATCGGTTATTGCGGGGTGTACCTATATTATTGACTCGTTTCAAAATTTAAATGTTTTTGATTCTTTTCGCGATACGAATATTATACTATACTTTTGGGATAAATTTAGAGAACAATTTTATTTCAGCCAATACCCGGCCGGAGGAAACGAAAAACTATTTTTTTTCCCCCCGAAAACAAGTGCGTTCTTATATAAGTAGTCGCATCAGCCCCATTTCGAACGGTATATTTGAAACAATTTTTGCGAAAATCGAAATTTAACAACATAGGTACCTGTAGTAAAAAAAATAAATATATTTTACCGCCATTTGAAAAACGTTTATTTTTCGTGTGAAAATTTTCAAAAACACTGCACATTTTTTGTCGTTTTTTTTTTTTTTTTGCTTTTGGGAAATCAGCTGCAATAGTGAAAAACAGATTTATAATTACCTATATAGATATTATACTATTATTTTTCGTGTTTGTTATTAAGAAATAAACCGATAAAATCCTGTATTTTTTTTTTTCGGGAAATGCGAATACTTACTGCTATACCTCCTACATTCGTATTATAATATTCACGAAAGAGAAAAAAAAATTTTTACTCAATTTATATTTGTATAGTGGTATAGAATTATTTATATTTAATTAAAATTGTCCATTAAACACTCGAAATAAACACAATAAATACATATATTAATTCATATTATAAATAATATATTTTAAGTTATTGTAGGCAGTGGCGTATTTTCGAGGGGGGTCCCGGGTCTCGACCCCCCAGAACAAAAAAAAAAGATTATCCAAAGGTATTTTTTATTAAATACCTTATATCAATATATCCTGTTGGAATTTTCAAAAAAAAAATTTGGACCCCCCAGAAAAAGTTGAAAATACGCCACTGATTGTAGATCGCGTATACAATGACACTATACAACCAAAAAAAAACAAAATTTTCAAACGCTAATTTTTTTGTAAAATATTCGTTTCCAGCTAAAATAAATGGCAATGACCGTGACACGATTTAATAGAAGACGCATTAAAAGTCTATATTCACATACACTGTACAGTGTACAGACGGAAGTCTTCACATTATTCCACTGCAGCATATACCGGGCATCATAATGCACTCGACGGGGAAAGTGAATAGCGGTACACAACGAAAAAATGGAGAAGGTTTGCCGGTAAGCCGCAGAACTCGAGACCCGTCGTGTTCTCCGCCGGCCGGCGTCACGGACAAAAATACATTCTCGTCGAGAATCGCCCTAAACGATACCGTCACCTCCGTCCGTCTTAAATACGCCCGTTTTTCCTGTCGTTAACAAGTGCCGAAATAGCTCAGTTGGGAGAGCGTTAGACTGAAGATCTAAAGGTCCCTGGTTCGATCCCTGGTTTCGGCAACATCATTTTTTTTCCGTCTCACAAAACTTTTTTTCCGTTTTTTTTCCCCATAAAAAAAAACCCCCCGTCGTAGAACCCGAGAAAACATTCGATTCGGTTAACGAAATCCGGGGGGCCGTTAAAAGGGGCACGTCAATCGCCCCCCTCGTTACGGTCAACTCACGACTAAAACGAAACCGCATTTGGCTACACTGTATCAGTTCACTCGCGTTATCAAAAACATTTTTTACATTTTTAAAATGAAAAAAAAATTAACATTATCAATTTGAAAAAAAAAAAAAATGTGTTTACTTAACGAGTCACAAGTCTTTTCACCACCACCGCTACACTTCGCAGTTCGTTTTTATTATTTTTTTTTTTTTATCTAATTAATACTATTGACATTTTGTCCGATAACCCGCATAGTACAATGCGTCCTATTGTTCCAACACCGATATTCTGTGTATAGTCGACGTACAACGCGACGGCGGCGTATTACGTGTTTGCCATGCAATTGACCCATATTATGTATTTTAATTTCACAGCAGTGAAGAGAAAAAGGAGATCGAGCGCCGCCTACTGCAACTGATGGCGTGTAGACCGTCGTGAAAATGAAGTGTCCAGTAATGAGTACTATTATTGCGCCATAAAGTAAGTCCGCGCCGTCCGAGTAGATGCGTCGTAAATACTGTTCGTTTTTATTTTCTGTGTGCGCACGATTGAAATTCCGTCGACGCACCCGCTACCCGCTTGTCGTATTGGATTTAGCCGTTCTTAGCGTTTTTTAAAAATATATTTCGTCCGATATGAATTTTTCTCCGCATTATTTTCTCAATTTCATAAAATATTTAAACGTTGCGCAACGTACAGTGACAATCGTCTACTAATGTATACCCCTTATGTTTATTATAATTATTACGTTGTAAAATGTTTGTTTTGTTTTAAGATCGTTTCAGATAAAACCGTAATATTCTAGTCATGGAGCCGAGTTACAGACTGTGCCGATCGATCATTATGGACACACGATAACGTACGGCTTCAAATTTTGATATTATATAACATATTGTACCACAAAACTGTAGATCAATGCTTCTCTCTTTTGGTGTTGGGGACACTTATCTTTCTGTGCTATATATTATATGAAATAAATACCGAATTCGTTTTTATCGTTTTAATACGTGTAAGGAACGAATAAGCATGAATAACACTTAACAGCTAATCAAACGTACAGCACCAACGCTAGTTAGATACGTACATCAGTTATGGGGGTCGTTAAGAAAAATAAAACCGTGATCAGAAAAGGTTCTAGGCAGCACCAGTGCAAATATTGTTATAAGGTTTTCCCGTTCCCCAACGTGTTGAAAAAGCATTACAGGGTCCATACCGGTGAACGTCCGTATGAGTGCGATTTGTGCGGCAACAAATTCACTCATCAGAACACACTTAAAAATCACAAGTTATGCATTCACAACTGTGGCCGGGAAGAGGACTTTACGTGTGGTCATTGCGACAAAAAGTTTCCCATCAAGGAACGCCTTATTGAACACGTGCGCATTCATACTGGATATTTTCCTCACAGGTATTAATTTATTAACATTAAACTTATTATGAAACGATTAATTGTATTTCAGTTGAGAACGACTCTTGCAAGTCAGTAGTATTTCATAGATGGTAAAAATTTTAACAAAATCGCATTTTCGTTTGTTCGAATTTTAAGTACAATCATTTTTTGTTTTTGAAAAATTAATCCGGCGATGGATATTTAGTTTACTAAATGTATGTATTTCTCTTCCTGTCCCACCAGAAAATAGTATTCGAGTGGCTTTTTACCATTTTTAAAAATCTAACAATTTTAGTAAAAAAAAAAAAAAAGACACTTCATCTTGTTGTATATTATATTGCTATATAAATTTATCTGAAATTCGTAATTAACTAAACGTCTATCGAACACGCTTCACAACTGTTCATACATATACCCATATGTTCCGTAGATCCAAACACTGTATAATTATTATTATTTTATTGCTGTTATTGATCGTAATTGTTGAGTGTATAATAAAACGTTGTAAGCCACAAAAAAATACTTTTAAGTAACGTGTGTTGGCAGTGGTAAAAAATAAATTTACGTCGTTAAATATTTTCTATCATTTTATTATGTATAATATTAATTTCGTCATTAATTACCATCTGTATTATCGGCGAATCGGAGTATTTGTATTTTAACAAACGTCGTCACGGCTGATAATAAATATATATAAACCGAACGTTTTAACTCTTTATTATTTTCGTTTCAATATTCTAAAATAATTTAAACAACATAGATTTGTATATATTTATACGAGAAATCCTAATGTAGTCGTTTAAAGCGAATAACGAAATTGCAAATAAAAATGTTTGCACCGATTTAAATTACTCTACAAGGCTATTTTAATAAAAATAAAAATACGTACATTTAGTAGAATTTAACCTACTTTTCTGTGACAATAAATTTTTTAATATTATGTCTTGACAATATTGGTTTAAATATTGTATTTCATAATTGTCGATAATAT
Source organism: Slavum lentiscoides (assembly GCA_032441835.1). Taxonomy (NCBI): domain Eukaryota; kingdom Metazoa; phylum Arthropoda; class Insecta; order Hemiptera; family Aphididae; genus Slavum; species Slavum lentiscoides. The sequence continues at coordinate 3,614,446 of CM063717.1, read as the reverse complement.
TACAGTGCAATTAAACATTTTTTAAATGCCCTCAACTTCGCTTTTAAATTTTTGTTTTTCCATAATTTTTCAATTCTTGAGCAATTTCTCTACGTTTTTTTAGATGTGACAAATGCTTAAAATCCTTCACAAGAGCCAGTCAATTATGGCAACACGCGCGCTCCCATAACAAACAGTATACACTAGAATGTGCAATATGTCATCAGTTATTCGCTTGTCGTTCGGTTCTACGCGGCCATATGAAACGACATATGGGACAAAACGATTACGTGTGTGAAGTGTGCGGCAAAGCGTTCTTACGTAGGGACGGTCTAACCAAACATCTGTCCAGCTATCACAATAACATACGAGCGTTTACATGTAAAATTTGCCACAAACAGTTTAAAGGACATATGATACAACATTTGAGAACGCACAGACATGAAAAACCGTACGAGTGCAAGAGCTGCGACGCTCGTTTTGTACAGCGTTCTCAGCTGACGGTGCACGAGAGAAGGCACAGCGGAGAAAAACCATATCCGTGTCCCGTGTGTAAAGTGTCCTTCGCCCATTCCACCGCCATGAAAATGCACGTGAGACGTCATACGGGTGAAAAGCCGTTCAAGTGTCTGGTTTGTACCAATACTGCGTTTACACAGTTGCCGCACTTAAAAAAACACATGTTGACCATACACAAAACCGACAAACCGTACCTGTGTGTAAAGTGTAATTCATATTTCAAAACAAAAACCCAAATAATTACTCATGAAGAGACGTGTTCGCCGAAACAAGAATCGAAAGAATTTATCCCACCGGGCATGGCTTTAGACCGAATGCGCATGTTGTTGGCGGTGTTGCTCATTCGAATATCGACCACTGAACGTTTAAACGCATTAGGGTTTGGAAAAAGACTAATAGATTTGGTGTTGTGCGATTCGATAGAGAATTCTGGCCGTAATGCTTACCGCGAAACTGACGCGAGTGAAAACGATTTACTGAAAAAGAATATTGAAATATTATTAGACTGGACCGTCCCGAAAATGTATATGGATCGGTTCAGGAGTGAACGGCGTACGACCGAAGAAATTTTAGAGGAACTAACGTCGTGACTTTTTAACATTCTAATAAAGTGCCAATCACTTGTAAGCTTTTCAGTAGGATATATTGAATAATAATGATATTTTTTTTACAAACGGTTTGTGCCATTATCGGGTTTTATTTTAAATGATAATAAAATGTCTTTTTATTTTCGCGATTTCGACATTTTCTCGCAACGAACGTAATAATGGCACGAGTACGTCGGATTAAATGAACGGATTGTATAAGCTAAATGTTCTTCTATCCGGCTAGCTATCTTGCATCGCTCTGTTTACAGTTTATAGCTCAAAATTGGTGGTGGTAAATTTGAGCACGATAATAATTAATGTAAATAATTTGAAAACTTATATCCTACAATGTAATAATAATATTTATTGAAATCAAAGAATGTTAATTAATTGTGTATTATAAACGATTTACAATCGTCCGTATATATAGAACTAAGTAAATGACATAATTAAGCTTTTTATTAATAATAGGTAATGTGGAAATATTATTAACTTATTAATATTATGTTGGTGTTGGTTTTCACAGATGTTAATATTATTATTACACAATAATAATGTACACCGCCCTTGCTTTTCGCTGTAACTAATTTATTGTGTAGTTTAAGACAATATATAGTCAAATTTTTATTATTTATTCAAACCCAAAAATGAATTGTTTTTAGGTGTTGTTGTTGGATGCCAAAGTTTAGAAGTTAATTGATTAATTTTTTATTTATTTATTAATTTTTTTTTTCTCGTAAACCAAAGACTTAAGCGGATTGCCAAAGAATAACATTCTAGTCACACCAGAAGAATGGTGACCTAACCGCTGATTTATCTTGACGGTTTATTCGTCAGTTTTACAACAATTACAAATGATTTTCGCAATACATCTCGATATTATTATTCTCTAAACATTTTTAATTATTTTACCATAATAACTTAAGATAATTCAAATGATAATAATATAATTATTATCTTTTCCCCATAATTCCCAAGCATCAATTTACAGTTATTTTCAATAGGTGTAATAATATAAAGAAAACAAGAAAATTCTTAGTTTCGTGGAATTTTTTTTTTTTATATAGTTTGATATATTTCGTTATATTTTAGTTATTAGTTAAGAATTATTTTGTTGTGTTCAGTTATTAATGTTTTTTTTTAATCTTCTACCTATTATTTGTAATCGTTTTATTATAATTATAATATTATTTGTATCTCTATTTATATTATTATATACGTTTAAATATTTATTTAATGTGTGCAAATTAGTGAATTAAAACATAAATAATCGGGATTGTTATTAAATGTATTTTATTTATATTAGGGTTACCAGTAGTGTGCAAGTTATTTTATGCTTAAATTATATTGAATTTTTCGGGGAACTTGATGTTGTTTGAATATATCTACTTTGTTTTGATATCAAAATAAAAAACTAAAAACTTATTTCTGTGTATTTTGTTGTACTTTTCCCCTGAAATGATGTTCGAATAATAACTAGAAGTAGTAATAATTGTATTTGTGTCCGTGTGTTTCATCCGTCATTGAAATCACCGACATTCGAAGCAAACATTTAAAATTAAAATTATACAGTAATCGACAGTTACAATCCTACATCATTAGTTACATGAAGTCAAAATGTATTAAATAATGTATGATAATTGATGATGATAATAATAATACATTTGTGCGACTACTCGTGTAATAATTGTACCTTTTCTTAAAAGTTTAAGAAAAAAAAAATGTTTTAAAATATTTTCTTGTATTCAAAAACAGTACATTTACAAAATAATTTAATCATTATACACACTAAACATCATCGTTGACTTCCCAATTTTGTGATAAACTCTTTTTCTTTTTAAAACTAGTTTTTACTTTTCTATTTTGATTATTACCGTTTATTGACAATTTCCGTTTAACTTTTTGTGTTTCTTTAGGTTTGTTGACACCCACGATTATGTCACTTTTAACTTCTTCCTCCGTTTCGCTTTTAACTTCTTCCTCCGTTTCACTTTTAACATTTTCTGATTTACTAAAAGTGTAAAAAAAAAAATGTCTAGTATAAAATACAAATAATATTTATTTTAATAATAATAATATAGTATTAAAATGTAATGTTGAATGGTGCATTATTAATTAAATGGCATTAAATGGTTATTTCCGCACGCACATTTTGTATGCCAACTTTATCAAAAAAAAAACCCCCCTCCTTTAAGAGTCGGAGACCCAGAACTCTAGATTTGTGAACATGCCTCGTATTATATACAATTGATATGTAACAAATTATTATTGGCCATTATAATATTGTTAACACTATATTAAGCAATAATATTAAATATGTTTATAATACCTGACATAATAGTTACTGGTCATACAAGTCACTCTGCAGTCCAAAAACAATGAACAAATTTCAGTAGGTTTTTCATTACCGTTGAGTTGCCACACCGAAATATGGCCATCACTCAATGCTGTTACGAGCCAATTATCGACTTTCATCAGACATTTCACTCGAATGTCTCCTATTTTCAATTCCCATACGCTTTCATTTTTAATAATATTATAACAATGTAGTGAACCGTTTTCTGTGCCAAAGCACACCAACTGTTCCTGCAAACAAACAATTACTGTCCGACCGTTAAACAAACTAAATATATTATTATTACCATTAAAAACGTGACGCCGTGTATTTTCTGATCGTCTTCGATGGTACATGCGATTCCTGCGGTTCCTACGTCGTAAATCATTAGTTTCGTGTTTAGCGGTAAAGCATAATACTGTCCGGCTGGAGACCAAATAATTTTATCGAAAAAATAATACGCCGTCATACTAGTAGTCGAAAATGAGAATAAACGGATTAACAAACGGAACAAACCGCAGTGGACCTGTATGAAAATTACCTGGAATGATTTGTAGTGTACGCGGGTCTGCCTTTAACCAAATTCCATGTTCTCAGAGTTTTGTCTTTTCCAACGGACAATGCCAGTTTTCCACTAGGATGAACCGCTAGGAATGAAACGGCTACAACAACATGATATTCGTGAAAATTTGAAACTAATTTGCTTTTGCTTTCCTGATCTCACCCGATCCTTTATGAGCTTTATCCCAAAGTTTTTTTAACTTCCACGAACCCGTCTCGAACACCGCTATAGAACCATCGTCACTGGTGCTGATCAAATGCGATTCGTCTGGTGTAAACGTCAACGACGTTACTGTGCCGCTGTGCTGTAGTATGGTATGTACGTGGCATCGCCTGACCATGTTGTACACTTCTATGGTTTCGTCCGTACTGCTAGACACCATGTACTTGGACGAACACGACACCGAACGGATACTGGCTTGATGCACGTGATCGTTAAACGACTGTACTAGTTCCGGTTCTTTCGAATGCTAAATTTTCATGTAAACATAATTGTTTTCTCACTCGTACACGAATATTATAATACTGGCGACTTACCTGGCTCTTGTAACGAAACTTTATACCGATCACGAATGATTCGTAACTACCGAGTATAATTTCAAAAATATCCATAACGTGAATATTAATATTAGTCTATACAAATGCGCGAAATCTTTTAGAAAAACAAAATTTAAAAAAAATAAAAACAGTAAACCACGTTTATTTTTAAATTTTTTTTTCCATTTTCCGCGTTATCAAATGTATTATCACTCGTATCGTAATCGAGGTAATCGGTAACCGGGAAATAAACATAGATAAGAAATCAATTTTTTTTATCTATAGAAATAAAAATAACCATAGATAATTGATATGTATTATCTATTATTTTTATTATCGCTACTTTGATTACGGTTCAAAGTGCTTACTTTAAACACCCGGTGTGAAATTTAACGAAATAAATTGTTTTATTGGAAAGTGCTTGTACGATTAGCAGTTAAATTCACGAGTAAATTCATTTATATTTATGAGTCACCAAGGTTGACTATGAATAAAAATTGCCTGTGCTACTCGTGAAGACCGGGCCCCGGTTACGTTCACTCTGAATCATGACCAATCTTCATACGACAACAGCGCTAACAGAATTTACGCCATTGAGTCCCGAACAAGAGCAGTCGTCGGTCAGTTCTTTCTTCTCGAAAGTATTCAGCTTCAAGACGAGCCCGACGGATGGCAGTGAAAATCAAGTGGCAGAAATCAAGACCGAACCCGTTGTCAATAATGTAAATGCGTCCATAAACAGTAGAATCAAACCTAATAATATTTGAATTGAAACGGTTATGAAAAATTACTGTTAGAAATAGTATTTTTAATCTTTATACGTATTATGTTTATAATTTTTTTTTATTGTTCTTTACGCGATTAGGATCGAGCTGAAAGAGATAATTCGCAAGCTCTCGCCGTTATAGATGCGAGAAATTTACCAAATATTTTAAAAAGAGTTGGTAACTTATTACCGATTCGATCGGGAGTGAGTTGAAATTTATTGTAGCAAACAGTTACAGTCTTGTACAGTAATAACTTGTTTTTGTATTTCCAAGGATTTACCGCCCAACAGAAATACCGATTTAAAACAATATTGGATGCCCGACTCTGTAAGCAAAGAATGTTACGATTGTTGTGAAAAGTTTACAACATTTCGGCGCCGTCACCATTGTAGAGTTTGCGGACAGATATTTTGCTCAAAATGTTGCTATCAAGAAATACCTGGAAAAATAATGGGATGCTCTGGTATGATAATTTCGTGTTTACATATTTCATCATTTTTTACCAAAACTGTATTTGTAAATCGATACGATTTTAATCATAAATATTTCTTAAAACTTTTGTTTCTCATTAGGAGACCTCAGAGTTTGCACCTATTGTTGTAAAGTAGTACTGTCCTACTTGCAGTCCGCTGCCAAAGACGTAGTGTTATCCCTTGACTTGGTATCGCTTAAAAATGAACTACTAGTGAAACTAGGCAATAATGAAGTATTGACCAATACCAGTATAACCAAAAAGTATTCTGAAAATATAACTGAAACAGTTAATTCTTCCAGTAGAAAAATTTCTATTGGCTACCAAGAAGAAAATTTTGCGTTATCCAGGTATATTTAAATTCAGTGTTCAACTCGTTATTTTCAATTGTTTCTTAACAAAACGTTTGATTTTTATTAGATCAAGTACATTAAGTAATTTGTCTCCAATAGAATCTGCAAATGATCAGAATGTATCTGATCTACATAGTTTGTTTAAAGAAATTACTCAAATGAATGGTGGCCTAAGTTTAAAGACTCATCGATACCATTTACGAAGTTACCATTCATGTTTTCTCGGACATAATTTAATCGACTGGTTACTAAACCATGAGAAAGTTACTAGCAGGTAAAATTTATTAACTTGTATTTATCTTTCAGACAGATTACGACCGTTATAAATAATAAGATAAGAAACCCAATCATTTTATTCGATATTATTAAACTTTTTAAATTATTTTAATTTGTTTAGTACATTTTTAATATTTCATTAAAAAAATATGTGTAATATTAACTCATATAAATAATACTATATAAAAATATGTATTTTATCTATAAAATATTTAAAGAAAATTCAATTTTATTATATTTTTCATTTTAAAAAATACATACTTTTGGATTAATTAATTTTAGGCCATTGCAAAACATAATTTTGTATTCTTATAATTTGTTTTATTTCTAATTGCCAATCAGTATACACAATATTATGTATTTTAACTTAGAATGCATGGCACAGCAATAGGACAAATACTTTTGGATGCAGGATATATAGAAGATGTTATGGAAAATCTTGGAGACTTTATTGATGGAAATTATTTGTATAGATTTTGTTCAGTTCTTCCAAATCAATCAAACAAAAATGTAAAAAGTACCGCTATAAAATCTAAAATTTATGGTAAGTGTTAAATAATAGTGATTTATCGGCTTAAAATAGGTATTTAATTTTCTTTTTTCTTTTTACTGTAGAAAAACAGAGTTCAAATGTTTCTAATGGAAGCTTTAAATTAGATTTGGATCTTCATAATAACACAGTTCAAATTTCAAAACCGAGTTCTCAAAAAATAAAACAGAATTCAGGTGAAATTAATCGTTTTTACACCAGTAACTTAATCTATAATTTTATTTTAAAATGAAATTTTAGTTGTTGAATCACGGCCTATAGACACATTAATAAAAAAGTTGTTGGACACTATTGCAAATACTTACCAACGTAATAATTTTGGTACTATGAAAACTTGGAGCTCTCCGAAAAAATTAGAAGAAGATAACAGCGAAGCATATATTTTCAATTACTTAACGTTAGTAATTTATTTATTATTGAATAAACACACATTTCTATTTATTGATTTATAATTTGTATTGTTTACTTAATCAACTAATGTTTTTTTTTTTTTTTACAATTTTAGAAGTATATTTGAAGACCATAAATTAAACTTTGTCAAACAAATGTTGAAAAAAAATGACCTCTGTGACAATTGGGTTGACACGTTGATAGCTCTTTCTAATTTAATTATTGGTGAGCTTTCTCCAGATTTATCAACAGATTCAGAAAATATGAGTATTTGCCAGTACGTAATTTACTTAAATTGAACCAAAATTTCAACACATATTAATCTCAAAATATACCAAATAACTAATAATCATTTACTTGGTTTAAAGTTTGAAACAGTTTGACCTTAATCACATATGTATTGTCCGCCTAACATATTTTTTTATTTCAGTTATTTACAGATAAAAAAATTAGAAGGAGGTGAACGGAGCGATAGTTGTATTGTTAGTGGTATAGTGTGTTCAAAGAATATTTCAAATAAAGCGATGGCGTCTAGAATTTCTAGACCTAAAATTTTACTGCTTCAGTGTTCAATTATTTATCAACGCGTTGAAGGAAAATTATTATCATTAGAACCTGTAATAATGCAAGTAAGTGAATTAGTAATATTAATTCAATGACTTATAATGTTGAATATTACCATTTTTATAGGAACACGATTACTTCAGAAACATTGTCAGTCGTATTAAATCGATGAAACCCGATCTTGTATTGGTGCAAAAAAGCGTGTCCAGAATTGCGCAAGAACTTTTTAATCTAATGGGCATGACATTAGTATTAAATGTTAAAGCATCCGTTTTAGAGCGTATTGCACGATGTACCGGTGCTGAAATATTGACTTCAGTCGATGCGCATATGGGAAAACCAGTATTAGGAACATGTCAACAGTTTTATGTTGAAAAGTTTGGAAATAAAGCGTTAATGTTTTTCGAAGGATGTCCAGTACCAGAACGCGGTTGTTCAGTTCTACTTAGAGGCAGTACTATTAAACAGTTAAAGATATTGAAAATTATACTTCGACAGTTGGTGTTAATGATATATAACTGGAAGTTAGAAAAATCGTATATAATGGATCAATTTGCATCGCCATCAATAGTTAAAACTAAGCAGTTATACAACGACTCTTCGACTGATGATCAAGATGTACTAATTGAAAACAAAAATCTCAGTCAAACGGAATTATCCGAAGTGAATAAGTCACAAGCTATTATGTCAACAGAAACTGATCCAGAGAATAAATTTCAATACTTTTTAAACTCAACGATACTTTCGTTATCACCAGTTGTTAATGTAAATAAAGAAAATTGTATTCACTATCAATTTACATTAAAAATAAAATAAAAATATATCATTGCTTAGTTTTCAGTGCCATACTTGGAATCGGATACTGGGAAACGTTGTAAACTACGAAAATATTTTTCAAAACATATTTATGTATCGCAAAATTTGAACAACATGAAATTAGAAATGGACCACAATCAAGAAAATGAGCAATTCGAATTAGAAATAAATGTAATATTACCCTTAACCATGATAAATAAACATGTGTAATAAGTAATAACAAACATTTTTCGTAATTAAAATATATATATATATGTATACTATATTATCTTCTAATCAAATACCTGCAAATTATAATTTACAATTTTTTTTTTATTTATATACATATATAGTTGAAACCAAAACATGCTTTTATAACATCTAAACTAACTGAAGACATAAACAGTGATGAAGTTCAAACCATGTTGGCTTTATTTCGAGCTCGTGGTGGTAGAATACTGCATAATCAAACGGGAAAAACGTCTATAAAATCTAAAAAGATTTCCATAAAAAATGAGAAACTAGTTGATATATTTGATCCGGTGAATCACCAAAGGCTGCCTGTAATGTTTTATAGCTTTTGTGCAGAATCGAATAATGCACCTTCATTTTGCGTTGAACCAAGGTTTGTGTATATTTTTGTTTTCTTTTTTCAAACTTTCAATACAATATAGTCAAATAAAATTGAATTTTACTTTTTTTCTTTCTAGGTTGGTGTTTATGGAATTCTACGGGGTTAATGATATATGCTTGGGTAGATTTTTAGAGAGATATTGTTTCCGTGAAACATACGAATGTCCATCTGATTCGTGCGATAGTCCAATGAACAGACATGAACGCCGTTACATACACGATAAAGGTTGCATTAGACTCTTATTATCTAATATTAATGGCCGTCTAATCGATCCTCCGTACAATGAAAATTTAATTTATACATGGTCGTATTGTATGAAGTGTTCTCTAGTAAGTAGAATTTAGTAAAAACAAAACAAAAAAATAAATAACTTGTAAAATGTTTGCTTAGATAACACCTGTAGTGCCTATCTCAAATGACACGTGGTCATTTTCTTTTGCCAAGTTCCTGGAATTAAAATTTCATTCGCAACAGTGTTCGTGTCGTGCGTTATCCAACTGCAGCCATTATTTGAACAAAGATTATATACAATTTTTTGTCTACAACAAAACAGTAGCATCGTTTGAGTAATGTCGAAAATTTTGATACATATTCAAATAGTTAATCTAGTGATTTTTTTTTAAGCTTGACTTTTATTATAGATACATAGACATAAAAAGGTGGGAAATTAGACTACCCAGTTTAAAACTTAAAATAGTACCTATTAAAGTAAACCAATATCGTCCTGATTTGTTAGAAGAAGTAAAACAATGGGCATTAATGGGCCATGAAATATTTAATGCAGTAATGGCGAAAATATGTTCTTTGACTTCAGAAACTAATGGTAAAACAATGACCTTACTGTCGTTCTTACTGATTAAAATAACCTATCGTATTTTTTTTTTTCTAGCAAATTTCCAGCCGCTCAAACAACAATTGCAAAAGGATCAAGGATTGTTCAAACAAAGAGTAGACGATATACAACTTCGAATCACTTCACCGACATTAACTGACAAAGACGCAAATTATGGTAAGTACTGAATAAGTAACATTGTGTTTGTACAATATTCATGGAAATCTATTATATCAGGCACTATATTAAATACAATATGGAAGTTGGACGATTCGATGGTTTTGTTAAAGAAAGCTGTAAGTGAAGCTACAATCAATTGGAATTCTAGACTAATAAAAATTGAAACGGCTATTAAAAAAGAAGACAAATCTCAGAAAAAAAATGAAAGCAAATCAAATACCATGTCGGAAGTTTTAGATGAAGTGATGAATTCGGAATATGTTTCAAGTCAATACCTTATTGAAGAACACGGTGTTTTGAGTTATCCGAGCCAATATTCCTTAGCTTCTGAATCAGAAATAGCTGTTGACCACGATTTTGAAAATCTGAACGATTCCGACATATATCAGAGTGGAAAAAATTATTCGTCCGTATCTCATACACAAAGTGACATTACGACGGACAGTGACAGCGACACAGTAGACGAATGTCAGTATCACAGAAAATATATTAATTTAAACTATTCTAGCATATAACATTAGGGATTTTTATTTTATTATTTTACACAGACGATAATAATGTACTGAATGAACCCAAATCTCAATTGTCTATGTCACAAACGGATAAAAAAAGTGTTAAAACCATTCTGTCACAATTTTTACCATCGTCCACGCCAGCTGCAATTATCCCTGTATGTTTTTTTTATATGAACATGTCCAAAATATGATTAAAATAACTTCAATGATCCATGATCGGTTTTTTGTTTTCATAGAATCCAATTGAAAATACGGAACACCACGTATTAAATATACACTGCCGTACACCTATATCAATTTATGAAAAAGAACCCAGTTCTATCATTGCATTTACATTAAGCACATCGTATTACCAGAACAACGTAACGAATACAGAATTTACGTAAGCTGAAATAATTTTAAAAAATTTAAGTAATTTAATTGTATTTACAAATGTTTAACAGGCCACTAATTGAACATTTTGAACAAGACAATGATCAAAAAGAAACGGACGATAAGTCGAAATCAAAACAGCACATCGATGTATGTATTGAAACATCTAAAGTAATATCGTATGAAATAGTTGTTGTATTCTAAACAACAGATTAAAAATTAATTTTTGTCAATAATTTCCGTACAGATAACCTTCTCGGATTCTACTACCAATTTCTATGTTAAAGTATTTTTCGCTAAACAATTTGCGAAATTGCGAGAGACGTTTTTCGTATCGGGTGAAGAGATGTATGTACGTTCATTGACAAGGTGTATTTCGTGGTCAGCCAGGGGAGGGAAATCGGGTTCAAACTTTTGTAAAACGAAAGGTAATTTAAAATAAAATTGTTGTTTATAAAATGTGTACAATTATTATTGTTATCGTTAGATGACAGGTTTGTACTGAAAGAAATGTCTCGTTTTGAGATATTGTCTTTTTTGGAATTTGCGCCTCAGTATTTTGCGTACATACACTCGCGCCAAGCAAACAGACGACCCACCCTGCTGTGTAAAATTGTTGGCGTTTATAAAGTAAAGTATCGCAACACAGTGAAAGGATCATCGTTCAATTCAAACTTATTAGTGATGGAAAACCTATTTTACAATAAAAATATTTCTCACATATTCGATCTAAAAGGATCGGTTAGAAATAGATTGGTCGATCCAAATTCGCAAGATGGAGAGATTGTGTTGTTAGACGAAAATCTTATTAAAAGTATGCAATTTTTTAATTTGTTTGTATCTCCAATTTACATATATGTGTATTTACGACTTTGGTGATATTTGTTCGTGTCTCAGTGTCATGTGAATCGCCGTTATACATTCATCCTCATTCAAAAATAATTTTAAATCAAGCAATCAACGACGACGCAGAATTTCTCTCTTCGCAACTCGTCATGGATTATTCTCTGTTGGCTGGTTTGGACGAAGACTCTGGCGAATTGGTTTTAGGAGTCATTGGTAAAACGTTTTATATCATTTTTCTCTTTTCTAAATCTTGCTCGCTCTCAATGAATTTATATTGTATATTATATTTATATTGATATTTTTTTTTACAGATTACATTCGCACATTTACGTGGGACAAAAAAATTGAAACTATGGTAAAGAGACTTGGTGGTCAAGGTAAATTACCCACAATTGTCTCCCCGGAAGAGTACAAAAATCGATTTGTTACCGCTATGAATTTGTACTTCTTGTCTGTGCCAGACAGATGGACCGGCATGGCTAAAGGCTTTGAATACCGTTTTTAGATAAAATAAAATGTTATTTTTATTTATTTATTTTCCTTTTTTTTTTTTGTCACTGTGATATTAAAGTCTTAAAAATATTTGACATTTGTTTCGATTTTCCGTATCGATCTAGTGTGCGATTTACACAATAAAACGACCTACTGATAATTTAATACCTATTATGGAATTGGAGATATTTAATAGTGGTTGAGATTGCGTCAAAAATACACAATTGATTAATGGAGAGCTTATTGTTCTTTAAATAACGTGTGATATGTCTGTACTATGGTAAATCACCGAAATTCCACAAACAATTAAGATTTATAGAGAACTTTAAAAAATAAACGTAACATAAAATAAACGAAGCTTCAAAATTATTCCATAAGCAACCCATTTTTGGTTTAACAAAAATTAACTGACAAAATCACTATCGATCGCACACTAGTTTTATACAGGGTCTCGCAGAGATTTAACAAATGCTATTGTACTTTTGTTCTAATCAATGCGAGTTTTTCTTTTTGTAACGCAGGATTCTGACAGTTATTATCGAAAAGAAAAATTCTAAAAATATTGATCAGAACATGACTAGGAGCATTTGTCAAATTTCCGTGAGACAACATGTATACCTGATTTTCCAAATACAACAAATAATCGACAAATGTTTAATAGTATTAACTAAATATTTTAGTGTTGATAAATCATATTATATTTTATAATTATTTGGTTATTAAACATAAATATATACGTTATAATTGATTTTTAAATAGTTTATTAAATGTTATGCGTATTAATATTGTATGTATTCGATATTTTCTAAAGAATAAAAACCAAAATTATTGTGCACTAATTTAGTAGTCTTTAAAATTACTAAACGTATTTCCCATTAGTTTATTATTTGTTCTCAACAATTGAGTTCGTTTGGAAAAAATAAAATCAATCTAATTGTTTGTTTACGGGCTATACAAACTGGTGTATAGTTCGCATCAAAGAAAAAAATATTCTTATACCTAATAATACACAAAAATAACAGTCTTTAGCAATTTTATTTTAACAATTTCGTATACAATAAAAATATAAATTACAAGTTTTTAGAAAAAAATGATTTCCTATAATCATAATAAATTGCACAAAAAAAAAAAGTTCTTATTAAAAATAAGTCACAAACAAAATGTTTTAAAAAAAGTATATTATTAGCTTTCGTCATCTGACGACCACCATACATGTGAATCGTCCATTAACATATTGACGGGTTCAACTTTTATTTCCTTTTTAACTGTAGTAAAATCGTCAAATTCGTTGTTCAACTCGCATTGTGCGCCTTTTAATGTAGATAAGTTTGATAAACAATCAAACTGTCGTTTTATCGACATATTGTTATCGGTAAACTGCTTTTCTCCCGAAATATCTGCTCCAATTTTCTGATCAACAATACCACCTGGTTTTGTTTCAAACACAACGCCGTTAATATTATTTTCAGTTTCAAAATAAGTAGACGTGATGGCATCTACATCCGTAGTTAATGCATCATTCGATTTATTTTCATCCGCGTGGTCAGCAGTCGTCTCCGAAACTATGGACTCCTGATTACCTCGAATTAGACAATTATATAATCTATCAATCATTGAACTTAATTCAGTACTACAATCCAATATCGAGGAGCTAAAATATGAAGAGTGTGCTTTTTGTTCAGCAACTGGATTAATACAATCGATTTGTGGGTTTTGAACTTCTAGTACCGAGTCATTGCTATGACTGGACGATTCAGAGTAATCTATGGTGGACGAACCGTCGTCTGAAGAATCGCACAATGAGAGTTCAAATGAATAATTATCTATGCCCTTTAAATCTGAATAACTTGCAATTAAATTTTTGTCAAAAAATATTACACTATTTGGATCCCTTGGTATGAAAATGTTTTGCTAAATGAACACAAATCAAAAAATTAATGCTCGTACGTTAATTCAAAGAATTTTAAAACTTACCAAATACTTGAAATTAAACGGATCGAAAACTGAAATGTTACGTTGTCTGTATTTGGAAATCTCTGAAAAAAAGAATACAATTTTAGTAAAAATTTAATTTGTAATATAACGTATACATGACGTGTTTAATGGATACGACGAACGATAAAATTTCTCAATGAAATGAAATTTTATAAATTACACCATCAGAACATTGACTCGTAAAATTGTCGTTTTCAAAATTAAATGAATAAGAACTGGTGAATTTCGATCAAGTGATTAATTTATGGAATAAAAGTTTGCAAAATCATTCTTATTATATAAATCGATTAAAAAAATTGATTTTCGTTCGCTTTCGAAAATAAAATTTTTTTCTCTATACAGACATATAGATAGATTTAAGTTAACTATACTCGCTGCGGATTTAAAAAAATTAAATTAAATTACCGGGCGTTGGTTAATTTTTGTAGGACGTGCCTGGTTGTACGTGTACGACCCATCGTCTTCGTATTACGCAGCGAGTATACATAAGCGTTTTCCAAAATATCGTATGTACTTCCACTCAGTTCAAAGACACAAATCAAATTCTAGATTATTTTTTCAGAACATTTTACGTTATCTTTATTATCAAACATACTGAATATTATTTGTAATTACCTCGAAAGTATTTTTTTCTATGAACACTTTTCAACAGTTTCTTCAATGGTACAATTAAATTATCATTTTGATTATTTACGGTTAATTCACCGCAATAAACATCGTTCTCAATAGATTTAGGAGTAAAATAGAAATGTAATTCGCCATATTGATTTTTACTAATCAGCATATCAATCACTGTATCGCTGTGTAAGCCACCATCGTCCGAACAAGGATGTAGACGTATATTGTAAGTCGGAAGTATAAGTTGTGCAAATTTGGTCGGACAAATTCTGAATTCAAACTTGCCGTTATAGTCAAAAAATCTCTAATGGAAATTAATAATTAAATAACAAAAAAAAAACAATAATTATTCGTTAATATTAAACGTATTTAATCCCGTACTTGAGAGTCGATTAAATACACTTCGGGAAACAAAATATTATTTTCGCATTTTGAAATAATACCACGCGCCCATAAATTCATTTTTCTATCGATCCGTACAATGACAATCTGAAAACGATAACAGAATACAATATCAGTGACCTGGTGTTAAATTTGAAATCATCGTATGCGTACTAACCTTTCCGATTTCAATGTGGGGACAATCGAGATTTTGAAACCACTCGCCACACTGGTTGAAAGTCAACAGTCTTTTATAATAATTTTGAAAATGTTGCGACGAATAGGGGTTGAATTTTTCGACGACGACGAACGAGTAGCCATAGTGGCATTTATTACGACTTCGGCTGACGATATTAATACAATACGTTTGATTCAACTCCATTTGAAAATTTAAACATTTAACGATCATATGACATTATTTGAAAACTAACGAACGAACAAGCGTGGTTTGCTCGTGTGAAATTCGATACAAAATTCCAAATAACACTAACTACCGCTGTATTGCGGCCACGTCACGAACAGTGAACCGAAAACTATAGGACATCATTAGTCTTCCTCTGCAGAACAGCGCACTACAGAGATTACAGAGACCACAGACGATAGAAAATCAGAATTCGAGGAAAATTATATTCCGCCATTCCGTTAGTTGTAGAGTAATGTCGTTTAATTCATTCGAATACCTCTGCTGCACCTAATACTATTTGATGATGATACACTACGAAATCTACGTCCATACAACACAAATCGTACTAATCGTAGCAATTAAACATAACTACCAATATTTTTACCGATGGTAATACCAAATACTATATATTTACATGTGATAATAGTGTAGATATTAGAGAAATCACGGCGCAGGACAATCGCTAATTGCTTTTACATTATCACACCATTTAATATTTATAAAATTTAATTTATTATCGTTCCGTGAATCATTACGGAATCATTCAAGACGAGAGGTCTTATGATGTCGGGGGTTGTGGGTAATCTTAGGCCACGAATTAAGATCACGATGATGCGGGTTCAATTCCGGTCGGGGGAACCAGCTTTTTTTGTTTTTGCGTCTTTACGGATGGCCGTGACGCGAGATAATTTTTTTTATTATTGAAAACGTTTAATCATTGAAAATATTAATTTGTATTTTTTATTACTTATTTATAATAATAAATTAATTTCAATAGGCGAGGCACTTTTGTATAATATAGTCGTTCTTCATCAACAACGTGGTTATGTATTTGTCGACGTTTTGAAAATGCCCTCGTTTTCTCGTCCGCTATTACATCTCACTGACATTCTTTCCTAAATTCCCGTGTTCTTGGAGCGCATACGTCATCGATTACGTGAATAAACAGTGCAATATTGTTTTCTTCTTTCTTTCAAGACAGTTCATGCACAGATTAGATGAATAACTAATAATCAGATTATTCATCTAATTTGTGGTTCATGGCAATTACTCGTCGTGATCTACTAGTCGACTGAATAACGCACTGTTGCTACACAAGTTTTGCAGGAAAACACTTCCACGCCGCGTAATCCGTCTTACGCGCGCGCCGACGTGTTAAGAGAGCTAAAAATCAGTTTCCGTTGCGCGAAAACCGCGCTGCTATAGGAAAACGTATCTTAAATCTCAAAAGGACGAGAAGTTGGCCAGCAATATTAGTAGTAGTTATACATTTTCATATAAATCCAATTTATTTTAGTTCAACAATGAAAATAATTTGTTACCAAACACAAGCTTGAGTAGAAGACTAAAAGAGTTCATAAACAGATTGGAAGAAGACAAATCGTGATAGACTATATACATTTAGAGATAATTATTATTATTTATTATTATTACCACAGAATAAATGAAATGTTATTACTATGTATAAATAATAAATATCACAATGACGGAATAAATAACATCTTATTCGTCATGGGAATAATTTCACCAAAAAATAAATAAATAATAATAAATCGTTACGATTGATAAGGGTAGCCCAATAAACAGCCGTTCGTTTATTTTCTTATCAATTGCTTTCTATTGCTAACTTCACGCGTAGTAATCAATCCCAACCCAATCGTTAATAATTCGATTAAAATCATTTCTTTTTAACGAGTATCTCGGAGCTCGAGCATTAAATTACTTTTCCATTTGAAAACGTTTAGCAAGATATTCGTAATTGGTTGTCATTTATTTTCCCATCGAAAATGTAAGTTACTGATAACGAGGAGGAACGTTTATTTCAAAACTAATTTAAGGCTCTTTTCTAATTAATGATTTTAATTTTTTCCGCGCAATTTAAGGTAGGAACTAATATAATATTTCTATAACGAATACGTATTCTTGCGTGTAACGATTAATAAGTAATAACAAAGAATAAATAATATATTTTATTTTTGTATAATATATTGGTACTGATAAAATGTCTATTATTTATTTTAGACGTTGAAATGACAAAGTCTGCGGATAATAATAATATTATTCTATTTGATACGGCCAAAAACGAAATGTTTGACATCAATGATAATTTAAAGACTTTAAGAAGAAAACTCAAAGGATCATACACCGTTGCCATGTGAGTTCCCGACAATTTTATTAAAATGTATGTGTGTGTGTGTGTGTGTGTGATGTGGATATCGTTTTTAGAAATAAATACGAAATCACAATGGACGTTTTAAATGGCGTACGACTAGTTGTATTCGGAGCTCCACGCGCTATGTTTTCTGAAGCCGAATTCAATTGTCTTCGTAAATATATAGATCTCGGAGGATCCGTATTAGTTATGTTCACTGAAGGCGGTGAAAAAGAATTACATACAAATATAAATTATTTATTGGAAGAATTCGGAATTATGGTCAATAGTGGTAAGAGCGTCATAAATTGTCAGAAATATTTTAAAAAGTATTTTACCTGCAGTCATAGACGCCGAGTATGTGATTACTTAGAGGTTTGAACGCTCATTGAATGCGTTTCTTTGGTTTAGCTGTTGGAATTTTTTTTTTTTTAGGCAATTACATTTTAATTTTTTTTTTTTTTGCTACGAATATTGTAAACAGAGTAACTTCCTTCCCCTTCCTTTATAATAGAAGCTAAAAAAAAAATTTGTTTCAAATTTTAAAAGTGGTATTTACGTTGTAACAATATATAACGATTATTCGGAAATAAATATCTAAGCAAATGACACAAAAAAAAATTTACAAAATCATTAAAACATTTTTTATACTTTAAATACAATTTTTATTTATTTATTGGCACTCGATGAGTCTTTGAAAGCCAATGCCTAAGTGTTTATTCCTGCAATTGATTGATATCTTAAATGGTCATATCAGACTAATCACATACATATTTTTTTTATTTAGACTGTGTATTACGCACACACTATTATTTATATTTTCATCCTAAAGAATGTCTGGTAAAGGATGGTGTTGTCAACGAAGCTGTAGCTAAATATTTGGGCCGAGAAAATGAAAATACGTCAAAGTAAGTTAACGAGTAATGTATTTTGTTTATGTTTTTAATATTAATTCTAAAACATAAGCAAAAATAATGTTATAATTGACAGAAAAAGTTAAAATTTAATAATCAAATTAATAGTTTTGATCTCTGTGGATAATATACTTATGTGAATGAATTCACACCAAACACAAATTATAAATATATTCTAGAAATCAATCTACTATTAAAAAGTAGACAATTCTAAAGAACCCTTTGCAACATTTAGTAAAATTAAATTATTGTTTGTTCTTTTTTAACCTTGATAACTCAAATGTAACGATTTTCAGATGCATAAGTTTTGTATTTCCTTATGGTGCTAGCTTAAATGTCGCGAAACCAGCTGCTCCTATACTTACCAGTGGTTCTGTTGCATATCCTCTTAACAGACCACTTTGTGCCTTTTATTCCGCTTCAAATTATTCCAGTGAAGGTACCATTGATAAATATTTAGTATCGCACAATTTGCATTGTACATATTATGTTTTGTCCGTTTATTCACGTCTGCACATTGTTACGTAGTCTACATTGAATTTTTACCCCACTACATTGTAAAAAAGTTAAGTTATATTTTATATTATAATGAATTTATTATTGTTGTTACAGGCAAAAATGGAAAGTTAGCTGTCATTGGTTCTGGTCATTTGCTAACAGACAAATATATCAATTGGGAAGAAAATGATAAAATCCGTGAAATTCTATTTGATTTCTTGATTGCGAACAATATAACTATAAATGAAATTGATGCTAATGACCCTGAGGTATATATATATATATATATATATATATATATATATATTGTGCGTGTATGTATATTGTAATATTATTAATTGTAAATTATAAATTTTTTTTAAGACTTCAGATTACAAAATGATACCAGATATAGGAATGTTATCATCTCGTGTTCGTACTTGTCTACAGCTTCAAGAAAGTTTGAATAACACGGGTCATTTATTATTTTCAACTGATAATATAAATGCTCTTATAGACACTAAATTATGTTCCTTAAATACGTCAATGTTACCAGATACACTGATAGCGTACAAAACATTGAATGTTCCTCACAATCAGTTACAGCTCATTCCTCCGACATTTAATGACACATTACCTGTCTTACGGTTTGCAGTAAGTATTAATTTTTTTCTAGGTGAATGTCAATTATTACGTTGAAATATTATTTGCCTTGCAGGTCTATCCACCGCCTTTTCAAGAATTGCCATCGCCGTTTCTAGAACTATTTGATCTCGATAGTATATTTGGTTCTGAAAAATCATCATTGGCGCAATTGGCTACAAGTTGTTTAGAAGCACAGTCTACCGAGAAAACAATTGAAGATAACGTAAATCAATTTATTAATGACGTTAATGAAAAATTAGAGATAATCGACCATGTTAATGACTGTAGAGAAGTAATAAAAACAGTCTTTTCATTTATAAATAATTATAAAAACCAACTGCTTTAATTCTAATAAGTGTACCTAGATCAACATTTTTTTATTGTATTACAGCTTTTTTGTGAATAATAGATAGTATTTTTGCACTAAAAAGTGTTAAATTTTCACTTTTATAAACATAATAATACTGTTTTGGTATTATATATAATAAATTACAGTTATACTTTAATACATTTATTTACACACTTTTTTTTAAAAAAAGATTATACATTTGTAACATTAAAAAAACTAAATAATATATATTTGATTGCCACAAAGCATTCTGGCAGTCTTTTGTACTTGACACATAGAATTATTTTTTTTTTATTTTGAGATCCTGCACATCTCTTTCGTCTACACTTTTCTCCATGTGTCTTTCTTTGATTTATATAACACAAAAGATATTACGTAGAATATCAAAGCCCAAATCAACATTGAAATAAATCCCATGTAAACGGCTGTATGATCAATGGACCAACCGCGCATGGTGATACCTCTCAATGCTTCTATGGCCAACGTGATCGGAACAAACTTATTGGTATACTTGACAAAATGACGAGCTCCTTGAGTGGGCCAAATGAAACCTGAACACAAAAACATGATTTGATTAAAGCCTGTTTAAAGTTAATTTATCCATTAATATTTTATTTACCACAAGCACACATCAACAAAAAATTAGTACCAACTCCTGCAAAACCGGCTGCAAAATGGCTATCGTTCGACAAAGCCAGTACAAAACCTAAAAATAATTTTAAAAAATTATTGATCGCGATTAAAATAAATAAAAATGAATAATGTTATATAAATAAAACCAACCATAAATCATTCCTGTTAATCCAATAATCAGGAGAAGACTGTATCCAATTACAATCGATCCAATGTATGGGTTATCGTAAAAAGAGTACATAATTATTAAAATTTCAATTGCTTGTATACATATGTACACAAATTGAACGATTGAATGAGCTAACGCTATTTCAAAATATGTCATGCCAGAAGTAATCACACGGTCCAGTATACCGTCATTTTGCTCGTCGAGCATGACAAACGTTGTAAAAATTAATGGCAAGAAAAACATACATCTAAAAAAAAAAAACAAGAAATCCAATATATTACATATAATGTTTGCCTAGAACTCAAAACGGGTAAGATTGACTTGGTAATACACTTGGTGTCTTAAAAATGTTTTACACGAATGATACTCGATGTATTGATGAGCAGATGATACTTCTGGTATATAAAACTATATAATTTTCCTGTACACCTAGGTCTAGGTGTACTATACAAACTAAAGTAATATACTTACATGCATACTGTGCCTGGTGCAACAAAGTGAGTAAAAGACCCCGAATTGGAACCGTATACAGCATCATGAATCTAATAGGTAAGTAATTTAAAATAATTAACAATACTGCGTTCTTTTTTTTTTAATTGTTTATATAGATACCTTGATGGGATAAGAAATGACTTTATCCAGAGAATTATTACAAGAACCGACTAAATTCTTTAAAGCGTCAGCTAAACTTAACGTCACGTCTCTTTCAATTAAAATCGACATATATCTATCTAAAACATACTCATAAAACTTAATGATTTGAAAGTTCATTTAATCTGCTTCACAAATGAAAAATCACCTGAATCGTCGACCCAAAATTCCAAAAAGCTATGATCGACTACATCGTCGGTACTGTCTCGACCAGTAGTCACTCGGTCTTTCAGCGATTCTGTATAATTCCAATTGAATCGTAACAAAGCCCAAATCTCATTTCGTTTTATAGACTTCTTCGCATCTTCGACATTATAATAATTTTTCTGCCCAAAATACCAGTAATAGCATTAATAACATATAAAATAAATAAATATTTTTAATTATTTATTGCGTTATACATCATGGAACTTACAATTTTATAAGTTCTTTTATGAAGTTGGTAAATTAGTTGACAACTACCATACATTTTTTCGTCCAAAAAACAATTGTTGTTGTGTTTGTAAGTGAAATTCGCGCAGTTTCTGAAATCGATTTCGTCGTTAATAACTCCAATTCTGTTATTCTTAGGATCACGTCCGACTGCCATATTAAAAAATACGGTTATAATGATTGGCAATCCCAACATTAAGTAGGTCATCCTAAAAAAAAATATATAACAGTTAAATATAAAACCTATAAAACACCTATGGGCTATATATGTATATTTTAGTAGACTGTCAATATCGCAATTACTGTTTATTTCTCCATAATAAATATCGATTTTTCAACATCTGAGCCCGAAATCGTCTCGTTTCGAATTTCTTGTTGCTGTCTAAAGGTAACAGCTTTTTTTGTACGCCATCATCGATGGGCAAAGAAGTTTTCTAAACAACAGAGTGACTTCAATAAATTTCGATTTGCAACAAAATATTTTTTAAATAATATACGTATAGCGTATATTTGAAATTTTATCGCAAAAAAATATTTGCCAGAAAAAAAAAAATTTTGTTCATATGTATATATTGAAGTCAAAATGCACGGGAAAATAAATAATTTACTTGTATGACTTTTGACGTATCGATAATACATAATTTGAGGAACACATCTTCTAAAGATGAACATCCATAACATTTCATTAGACTTTCTGGAGCGTCTTCCGATAGTATCATTCCACTTCTCATCATACCGACCGTGTGTGCTCTTCTAGCTTCTTCGATATAATGCGTAGTGATGATGATGGTTTTACCTTCAGAAGACAGGTCAGATAAATGTAACCAGATTCTGAAATAAATCGTATAACCGCGGAAATACATTAGACGATATCGTTAAAACGCACTATTTTACCTATGTCCTATACTACACTTACTTTTCACTTAATATCGGATCAAGTCCGACAGTAGGCTCATCCAATATTAATAGAGTTGGATTGTGAAGAAGGGCAATTGCCAGGGAAACTCTGCGCTGTTGACCTCCGCTGAAAAAAAAAATCGTATTAAAGCGTGTTGCAATTTAATATTGCATCGTTTACCGAGTTAACTGAAGCAGACAGGCATTTTCTGATTAAAACCGATTATTTTAATATATGTGCCTAACAATTTTATGAATAATTATCCAAAAAAATTGTTCCGTTTTCTAGCTTAAATTTAAAACGTAGTGACGTAGCTATTGGGGGCAAAGCACTCTCCTCTCCCATCAACCGTTTTTTTTTTATCTAACTTATATTAAAATCATAATAATAAACCCTAACATTATAGGTACTTGTGCAGTTGTAACCAGCTATATCCAAGCACACATAAGAACTATTCTGAGTGAAGAAGGTTTAACGATTAATATAAAGACAATTTAAGATTTGACAACGTAAAAAAAAGGAATGTATACTGTTTTTATGAAAAAAAAATGAAAGTTTTAGATTAGACGCAATAAAAATATGATAAATTACAACTTTATTTACTTTTTTCCCTTTTTCTAATAGAAAGGTGTTTAATTTCAAAAATGAAGGTTTTTAATTAGATTTATTCAGAAATCCTTACTATATATGATCTGAATGACCAGCGCCGTGTCAGAAGGACACTTGCCAATCAAGTGTCATGTTACCATATTTTTGCGCGGATATATACTTACGGTCGGATTACGTCTTCTGCAGTAATAGATAGTATTCGTCATTAGTTTTTAAATCGATCTATACAGTTTAACGCTCACGGTGTTGATCTTATAACTCAGTTTTTCTTTAGAAAAAACAAAAAAAAAGCCAGCTCGTTTGCGCTTACCTTATGTTGTTTATTAACATTTGTCTTGGAGGCAAGTCAAATAAAGCGTTGAAATATTTGTAACGAGTAATGATTTCATTTCGAGAAAGACCAAAAATCGTTCCAAAATACATGAAAATTTCTTCGACGCTAAGTAAAGGATCCAGGCATAAATCCTAAAAACATATTTCGTTATACAGTATAACAATATATTACCTACTAGCGTAGAGAACAGAATATTTACCTGTGGCATGTAACCAATATCATCAATACCGTTTGATTCTAAATTGATGACGCCGCTGTCCAGTTTCGTTCTACCGACTATACAATTTAAAAGAGTTGTTTTACCACAGCCGCTAGGTCCCAAGAGACCGTATCTAAAAAAAAAAAAAACACCTAAGCCTTTATAATATTTTCCTTTTGAAAATTAAAATGAATGTATTATAATATCGGGCGCGCATTAAAAAATACAAATCGACAAAATAAAGAAAATAGTTAGCGAAGCGCGGGTGTCGTGGATGTGATTCGAAAAAAACGATTCTGAACGGAGTTTATTCAACGTAATTTACAAAATTGATTGCAATGAGTTTTATAAGATTTTGGAAAAAATCTTTTTACATATAGTGCAATTATAATACGCGTATTATTCATTGAAAATTACATAACTCTAGGACAACTTATTTTCGAAATTACGAATAAGACGTGCGATTCTTGACGAAATCAATCGTTTTACAATTTTAATATGAGTAATTTCTCTGCGCGGACGCGTTAAAATACTTGAAAAATCGAAAAATAAATTTTTTTAAAGTACCAACTGCGTATATATCGATAAAATTTGCTACCGGATTCTTATTATATAGAGTAACGATCGGAGGTTCACTCCTTCTACTATTTTTTTTTTGCAGAAAAATGAATAAAAAAAAATAAACGTCATTGTAAAACACCACAATTCCGTACAGAATCTAATGAGCAATCGCGAAAATCGTCATGTCCGTGTAACGCGTGACTCTTGTATATTTATTCGAAAGAATAATACGTAAATTATATATTCGTACATCGTATTTCTACGGACGGTCAGGGATACTCCACGAAGCACAATAGCTGACGAGTTGTACTTCTTGTATGCACTTCGTACTTCGACGGAAGCAGAAGGAGGAGGTTGTGCTTGGATGGCCTCCCTGCACATTCTGTAAAAAAATAATAATAATAATAATAATAAAACGCACAAACACAAACGTGACATTAAAATATATTATTATTTTCTATACCCGTAATTATATAATTATGTATGAGACTTAACGAATTAAACACGTCGTATATATATATATGTATTGCGAAATATACAAATCATTCAGAGTTCCCATTGTTCAGATTTTAAATATTTACGCACGTTATAAACATTTTTTTTTTTATTCGTCAATATTTATTTTTGATAGAATTTACTCGAGTATACACACTTTGCAAGTACAATAATGACGACTATATATACACACAAGTATATTATGTAGTGTTCTTAATGCGCGGTATATATATATAGACACGTAGGAATTTTGACAAATAACTTAAGTAAACTGTTTAAAATAATACAGTGTCGTGATTTCACGCGATTCCTGTTAAAATATTGAGTAACGCACTACTAATATAGCCATATAATATTTTTACATTCTCCAAATTATAGTTATAGCGCGTCATTATTAATAACACGACGCGTGTCCGTGATAAATAAAATTCTAAATATCATTATTATTTCTCGCGCGCAATTTCAACATAAAAAAAAACGACTTTTTTTTTAATAATATATTATATATTCGTACATTCAAACATATGTATATCGTTCGCAATACGACTATAATATCGATTTGATTGTAAACATTTTTTAAAGAAACGCGCTTTTTATTAATTTAAAATATCGCGTTATTGTTATATATTGACTCCCGCGTCTCATGTAGACGTTTATTATATTATAATATACTCGTATACGTTTCAATTATTTCGTATTTGGAAACTATTATTATTCCGCATACGTATAAATTTATAATATTTGTTTATATATTTATTTTATGTATATATATATAATTTTTATATTATTGAAAAAAAATATACGGATTATCGTTTATGGCATTGAAACTACCTATTTAATAAATAATAACTGATGTACTCAATTTTTTTTTTTTGTTTTTCCTGGTAAAGTTACGCGCTGTTATAAACGATTTCGGAGATGATGAACAAATATATACGCGTATTATTATTAACTATAGGTATATATATATATATATATATATATATATATATTATATATATATAGTCATATAGACATATTTATAAAAAAAAAATTCGTAAGACGTTTTTTTTTTTTTTTTGCATCAATTTGACATTTATAGTTAGATACCGACTTCACCATATGCTATTATATAAATATTACTGAGGTACTCGTGCGATATTTAATATGCCTGTTAAAAATCGCATTTTATATATTGTCTCGAATATCTCGAGATTCGAAATTACGTAATGTTTAATAGTAGGTTAACGGTTAACATACCGCGTATATATACGCGTAAAAAAGAAATGAATAATTTTTCGACGCGTGGTTTTATATAATGATAAACATAAAAACATATATAGTATATTCTGTACATTTAATCGAACACCGTCGTTTCGACCTTGGCTTATATTAAATCATTTAAACATTTTGAGTGAAAATACGATATGTAAAATTATATACAATTACAAGTAATAAAAACACTTTTAAAGTATATAGGCAATAATTGTTGATTTTTGACCCACTTTTTTTTTTAATATTAGCCTAAAATAATGTTTATTTTATTTTTTTTAACTTTCTAAAAAATCCATATCTAAAAATAATACGCGACCGCGTATATTAATAAAATTATAATAGCTCGACGGCGGAACAAACAATATTAATAGACAATTGCATTAATAATTATATACTATATATAATATATATATATATATATATGCGTATAATATAGAAATGTCATAACACAAACAATATTATTGAGTATTGACCTATCCTATTATTAAAATGTACAGAATAAAAAAAAACCAGGCAAATCTACACTTATCCAAGGTTATAGTGTGCAAATAATTTTAAAAAAAAAATATATATATATGCGATATATTGTACATTACGAATGTTTTATACTGCACGCCATATATTATAATAATACGTCAAAATTATATTATTGTCAGGTGGTTATTAATTAATTTAATATTAATAGAAATTATAATTGTAGACAATAAAATCATAATTCATATACGCATATATGCTTCCAAGGCGAAACTATATATATATTACGACAATTATTACATTGGCGGGTAGTATTGCTGCAGGGCTCTGCAGCAGGACTCGACGAAACGCAGTCGAGTTGTATACAATAGTATATATAATAGTGTTGATTTATGGTTAAAAATTTCTTAAGATCAAATTTTTTTTTTTTTTAAATTACTATATAATAAATTGTTCCGGTTATAAATATATACGAATATATAAATATATATATATATATATATATATTTATTTATTTATTTAAAAAAAAGAATATAAATTAAAATAACATATAAATGTATATAAAACCATATAATATATCTGTTTCAAAACGTTTACCATTATATTGGAATGAAATTATAAAACGCCAAATTTTCAAAAAAAAAACTATACGCATATATATTTTAAAATAAATAAACGTTTATAAAAGTTTTCAGCACACGTCTATAATTTTCGGAATTCCAGCAAAACGATGAACAAATCCGCGCTGCAGATTTGGGCGTTTTTAATAATATTATAAGGATATTTCAAAAAATACTGGAGATTTTTAAAAAAATAATCGTAATATTATATCGTCGTCGTGTCTATATAGCGTACGACAATATCGAATCCGGGGCAAACTTTCTACCCAAAAAACGTGATCGCGATATAGGCGAGAGAAAAAAAACCTCGTTACATAAAATCAGTAGGTATTCCTATTATAATATAATATATACTTTACTCAAAAGCTAAAATATATGACATAAACTATTATTTGGGTCACCGCGGTACCGTTCACTTTTAAATAAGTATATATAGTATACCTACCTATAACCACTTATATATTATACGACATATTTTTTATTTAAAAAAAAAAAAAATCCGATTCCCATTCTTATTTTAAAAATTGTCGCGTACAATATTTTATGATTACATACGTTGAAATAATTATAATAGACTATAATACGTACGTCGTATATACGCGTACTTACGAATTTAAAAAAAATATCTAAGTAAATAAATAGGAGCGGTGGACTTGAAATGCTAAAAAAAAAAAAAAATGATAACAGACATTGCATTATAATTATCGGGTTTTTATTTTTATTCTTATATTAAACGTGAAAATAAAATATATAAAATACGCGTTTATTATAAAAAGAAATTATCTAACTACATAATATATGTAATATCGGATGTAACAATATTAAATCAATTATAAATACCTATTCAACGAAATAAACGTATAGAAATATAAATGAAAATAATATTTAATTTTAAATCGTTTAATGATATAAATTTATTTGTTATAATATAAAATAAATCTCCATTAATTTAACGAGACGAATGTCAAATTTTATATTTGCAGATCCATTGAAAACACGAGTATAATATAAACATGTTTTCTTCAATAAAATATTAGCTTTAATTAAAAAGTAATTTACTAGTTATTATTTATTATGCAAACTAGCCGTTATAATTATCGTTGACTGCTGCACAAACAGTACATATACCTACTATTTATATTAATACCGAGTTTAACGGGATATAACGTCCTTCGTCGTACGCACTGCAATATTTTTAACTTTTTTAAATAGCACACAATATTACGCTTACTGCAAATTAATACGTTATAATATGTTTCTCGTGTTATATATTTATACGCGCAATATCGTTATTAGTTATTATCGTACAAGCAGTAGATATTGTATATTATACAGTTTAGTCTGAATTTAAAACCACCAATACTCAAATTATTTATATATACTACAATTCGAAATAAGTTTATATAAAACGTATTTACCTACATGAATTATTATTATATATAAATTTGTATTTTAAAAATGTATTTATTCATTTTGCGCGTATACACGTTAGTATAATACATATATCACATATGCATAGCTTATGCCTTATGATATGGTTTATAATTTTATATATAGTGACTATAAATATTATACGTTTATATATTATAATGTTTTCATTTAGGTACTAATAAAAATTTACCTACTTTTATAGTACTTATTATAACTTATGAGTAAACAAGTATTTTCTTCGACTCGTAATATAGTAAAACTCCATATACCTGTATATATAATTTAAATACATCAAACGTCTAGAACTTCAGTTGTAAACATTATCCTAATCGCAGAATTTTTCGTGTATTAAATTAATTAATAATTTTAAAAAGTCATTTATGATTACATATCAATGTCTCGTATATATATATACAAGTAAATATCCATTATTTTCATTATTAAGAATATTTTATAATACTTTAATAATTTACCTCGTACCTATATGTGTGTGGGTATATAGTTGATGGTAAGTATATGTATATATATAAATATAGCGCTATATTATTTTAATATCATACATATAGCTAACACTAAATAATTTAACTTCCGAGTATATACCGCTATTTATGTATAAAACAACCATTCAAATTTTCATTTAATTTTATTTATTTAATTAGGCATATTAAATGTATTAGTCACTATTGTACCTATAAATATACGTGTATGTTAAGATTTAATATCATATAGCTCGCTTAAGATTCGTGTGTTATAATAATATTTATATTTTTGTATATAATGTTAGGTTTTAGTTTATATTTATAACGGATATTGGGTACTGCAATGCGAATTTAATATACACAATACAATGTAATTATATCGACTATAAATGCGAATTATACCGCGATTTTTATAAATTAAAAAAACATGTAGGTATATATTAATTATACCAGAGCGAAATGGCTTCAATCGATTACTATTACATTTTCTATCGAATATATGGCTATATACCTATATATATATATATATTATTATATACATATATCGTTATATATATATAACGCGTATAGGTAATTATATATATAGGTAAGCTGGTATTATATGATTTGATTTAATTAAAACAATGAGTATTTGACATTGAAAAAAAATTTCCGGTGTGATATAAAACCTTCGAAAAAATACATTATTATAAGTAGCGGCCGATAATAATATTAATAATAAGAATAATAATAATATTAAAAAAATTAAATGATTGAAATTGATTTGAACGTTGAATTTGTCTATATATATATATGTATTATAAAGGTATTTTTCTTCTTCTTTTTAAAGCAGTTATAATACAGTAACGATACAATTTGATTTTTTTTAATTGTCTAAATGAAAACAGCGCAAAAATTAAATGAATTCAATATTAAATTTTCGTATGGAAATTACGCGAGAAAATATCGATATGAATGATATGATAAATACTCCTATAATGTATACTACGTATAAATGCTTGAAAATTCACTTTATTAAAACGCCATATTATATACAAATCGCAATTTAAAAAAATTAATATATACATTTTAATATAATATACGCAGTACCTATATATATATATATATATATATAATATACCTGTATATATTAGCGCGTTATAATAAGCCACTGCAGTCATGAACTTTATAAAATAAAAAAACCATAATCATGACATATGTAGTATTATATAATAGTTA
Source organism: Slavum lentiscoides (assembly GCA_032441835.1). NCBI lineage: Eukaryota > Metazoa > Arthropoda > Insecta > Hemiptera > Aphididae > Slavum > Slavum lentiscoides. The sequence continues at coordinate 3,583,499 of CM063717.1, read as the reverse complement.
ATTATTATATATATATTTTTACATTGAAATCTAATGGAAATATATATATATATATATACAGTATTTGCTGCACTTAATATACATTTATTATATGTATTTATTTATAATATAAGCCTATAAAAAAATCTATGTAATTAAAGCGTCTTGTGGATTTAAAACAGGAAACTATATATTCAAAGTAAAAAGGCATTTTTATAATATATATTATATATGTACGTGTTATTATCTAATTAAAATAATTTTACCTATATATATATATATATATACATGTATACGCTCGTTTTGCACATCATCCATACCGATATAGGTATACAACTAGTTTATTATGTATAGAGGAACGAATAAAAAAATTGTCTCGTATACACACACACACACACACACACACACACACACACACACACACACACACACACACACACATATGTTATTCTGCACTGACCGCATATATATTATTACCAAACCGATGTCCTACTTTCACCGCATGCTGCGATCGTGTATCGATGAACATTTTAAATTTAATTCCACTGCTAATAAAGTGTAATTACGCTATTATAGCCGATTTTAAAATATTTTCGTTACATACGCAACTTCGTTTTGTACACATATACCGCACACGCGTTCGTATGGGCTGCAATCATATACTGCAGCCAGGTTTTCAGCGCGATTACACGAAAAGTATATACGTAAATATTATTCGAACAACGAGAACATTAATTGACGTATAATTTATCTGCGTATATATAGTGTATATAGTGGACGTTTTAATTTGCCGTTGAAAAAAAAAAACAAAAAAATTTAATATATATAAGTATAAATTATTTAAAATATTAGTATATAATATTATGTATGTGAAATTGCCATATAAATATGTATATTACTATAGGCGATATAGTTATACTAAATATAATATATAATCCGAAATGAAATGCAATATATACACTGCGCACCATGCCAAGTTTAAGGTAACCTATATGTGTATTGTGTAACACATAATACATATATATATATATATAAAGAACGGAATAAAGGGAAAGTACAAAATAAAAATATTGAACTACCTACATATTATATTGTTGCTCTGGGTCAACGACGCGTTTTTATGTAAACGTATATAAATAAAATATTTATAAGTATATAATGCTGCGAATTTTACATTTTTTTTTAATGTGATTACCGATTTGTATACCTAATATATGCGTAGGTAGTGTATAATAATTCAGACAAAAAAAAAAACGAAGACATTCTGAAAATTTTAAGAATATTTTTTAAATGATTCACGTATAACGAGCGATTATATTAACAAATATTTTATAACGACTTAGCTATTCGCGCATATTTTTTTAATTATTTCGTTTCGTCGTATTTAATGCAGTATATATACGTCTATCTGCAGTGCCGCAACTAGAATTCTTTTGGCCGAAAACGGAGAAAAAATTAAGGGGCCCCGCTAATTCTTGTTTTTGATTATATTTCAGTACATTAGGACCATATAACCTATATGAGAGATTTTTTTTTAGAAAACACAAAAATAAAACAAACAAAAAAAAATCAATATAATAACTAATATGAAAAAAATATCGATGTTTTCTCTATAATTTTAAGTAGAAACATTTAATATTTATGCCATTTAATTTTTTTTTTTTTACAATGTTTTTTAAGACTTTTTATTACACTTATCAAAGATCTTTATAACAATATTATTAAAAGACGTACGCAAAAATCGACAGTATATTAATCGATCATATATATATATATATATTTTTTTTTATATCAAATATTTTTTTCTTCATATATTAGGTAAACGTACCTGGTGTATTAAGAAATACGGGGGCCCCAAAAATTGATATCGAGGCCCTTCTCCCGGGACATTGCCCTGGCTGCCCGTGTGGGAGTTGCGACACTGAACGCGCCTACATATATATCAGTGGAGTAGCAATTGTGGAAAATTAAGAAAAATTTAATAATACTTTTAATATTAAAAAAAAATAAGGATCCTATATTTAAACCTCTATAATATAAAAAATTATCAGCCTCAGCCCCCTCCTCCCCAAATAAAAATCCTGGCTACGCCACTACAGACGCCTATATGTACCTATACGCGTATACAAAATTTATTATTTTTTTTTATTCGTTTCGAAAGGGCCGAGCCGAGGAATTTTAATAATATATATATGTATAAATTCAAACGATTTACACTGTTTTAAAAATCGTATACGAAATTCCCTTTCAATAATATTAATAATAATCCCAAATAGTTGGAATAGAGGCGAGGAAGAATAATAATAACCATCCGAGGTATACATATAATAAAACGGACGAGCGTATTATCGATAACATTTTTGTAAACCGCGCTTTTTGGAAATGGAAAAAAAAAACACTGCTCGCGTAATATCGTCATTTATATACGTATATATACATTTTTTTTTCTTTTACAATAGCGCGCATATATTTAGATTCTATACTCGCGGTACATTAGGTATAAAATATGCAAATTCGTTTTCGGTATCCTATAATATATTATTGTGTTTATGATCTGTATAAATGTCTCCCCGAAGGTCTTATAAAAATATATAAAACGAATCCTATATACGTATATAGTGTGTATACGAGTTCCATTTTAATGTGTGTGATACGATCGTGTACATTATAATATAATACATGTCACCATCAAAACTGCTGTGTACTGCTTGCAGCAGATAGCAGGCTGCTATACGACATATATTAATGTTTTTAACCTTAATCGATGGCCAACGCCGTACAAGTTTTTTTTTTTTGAATTTTAGTTATGAAAAATTTCTTAACTCGTATAAAGTTATCATAAACAACAAGACCATTAAATTAAACCTCCAAAAAAAAAAAAAAAACAGATGAAAGCTCTCAACAAGGTCTATATATATTCATAAATTATAATTTAATGTACGCGTAGGTATATACGAGCGCATATACGGTATACCGCATCGATTAAATTAAACTGATTTTAGAATTTTTTTTTTTATTATTATTATTTTATTTTTTATTTATTAATAATTATTGTGTACGTAAATGCTCACGCGTAATTATAAAACGAAATGTATGTAATTATATGTACGTGTGTAAGTATTAGAATAAATTATAAAGTTCATCTAAAAGTGAAATCTGAGCCTTGAATCCCCGTGGCAACCTTGACCGAAGGAGAATACTGCACACATGCAGAAAGCAAAAGTGTTCCCGGTGAGTATATAATATTATATTATATGTGTTATTATGAACCCCTCAGGCATTTGAACCAAATGACATAATAGAGATGTAATAGATATAAAAAAAAAAAAAAAAATTACGGATCTCTTATATATTCTGTTGAAGAACAATCGTGTGATCAACAATATTTAAAAAAAAAAAAAATCCGAATTTATATGTTGCAGTATTGAAATAAAATAATTACGTACGATATCCAAATTAAAATAATGATGATAATATATTTGTTTTTTTTTAAGTTAAACCGAATACGTATTATACTTGTATATTTAATACGTATATATTTCGATATAATTTGTATCGAATCCCATATAGCGTTTTCCATTAATACAAAAAAAAATATATATATATACATAAAATAACGCAATTTCCTTGTAAACAGCAAAATTGGGCAATAAAATAATTAGTCATATACGCACGCGCGCGCGTGTTATACTCGTATTTATGAGCAGAAATAAATAAAAAAAAATGTACGCTTATTATTATTACCGGTTTCCCATACTGTTGCTGCAGATTTATCATCGGCCGCCGCGAGGACCCGAAAGTGATGAAGGGCTGAAATTAACGCGTGCGTGTTGTAATAATCGCGACTAGTCGACCTTATACGTATCAATAATAATAATAATAATAATAATAATAATAATAATAATAATAATAATAATAATAATAATAATAATAATCACTATATAACTGCACTTTAAAATATGACCGTGACATACACTTCGATTAATCCGCACACACTAATACGTGTACCTATAATGGTTACAGTAAGTGAAATATTTCGGTGGATAATGTATCGTCAACACTTTTATATATATATATATATATATATATATATATATATAAACAAATGTCCTCGCCAACAATGCGGAAGTGCCTACCTGTGGATTTTAAGAGTTACCAGCTATACCTCTCCTACGTTTGTATATACGCGCAGACAAGACAAACTATATATACGAATTTTTATGATTTTATAATTTAAACGTTATTGAAAAAAAAAATATATATATATACGTAAAACGTAATAATAACGATAACTGATGTTTGTATATTAGCGTTATAATGTATGAAATCCTAACGTATAGAAAACATCACGTACCTATATAAAACATATTACATATTTTCAATAATGACCGCGGAGATAAATATAAATTTATATTTCAGTATTTCACTATATTATATTGCCAATATTAATTTATTTACTATATATTATATACGCGCTCGGTATATATTGGTACATCGACGTGCTATAATAATAATAATATATACGACGTACATATATATTATAAATGTGTGTGTGTGTGTGTGTAATTATAGCTATAAACCCGCTGTTTTGAAAGTAGAAAATGTTCACACGAATATATAATATAATACAGGATTATCGATATTATTATTATTATTATTAATAATATACACGCGTAATAAATCGGTCGATATAGGTAGTTTTCGTCTAAAAAAAAAAAATATATTTTTTTCGCGGGTATTGGGCTGATATTTGTTTTAATTAAAAATAATTTATACGTCATAAACACCGTCACAATATATATATATATATACGAAAATAAAACTACCCTTGCCCGATCTATCTGCAGCGCAATCACACCGGAATGTCAACGCGATTAAACGTTTTTCCATATTTATATATATACGAGTATATAGGTATCCCGCGATATCAGTCACATATTATTATTACCGAGTAAGATAGCTAAATATAAGAAAAAAAAAAACCGATTTAAACGCTATATTAATCTATATACCACCACTAAAAAACTATGCTGCAATATCCAAATCGGCTCCTCTAATGCGTTCGTCGTTTATTCGAGATAACATCATTTGCGCACTTTTTTTTATATACATATATATTTATTAAATTTTTACAGTGATTTATGTACGAGTTTTATATTATTTTTCGTAATTTGCTAATCGTTATTTTTATATACGCATATAAATTATATGTATATACATATAGGGAATAAAATATTTAATATTATACGCGCCTCCAAAACGACTAGAATATATATTTTAATACGAACAATACATTTAAATACCACGTTTAAAATATATTACTCGTAATATTTTCCAAATACGATTTCTAGAAATTTCTATATACGATAGCATAACATTATTTTTTTAAAACAATAATATTTTATTACAAGTGCAAGCGCATTTTGTGACTAAAACAGTATAATTTTATAATTTCTTCCCTTCGAAACAGATTTGTTTGAAAGTTCTGACTTCTAAACTATTTCCTATATATATATATATATAGGTGTGTGACGAGATAAACGGAAGTTTTCTAAGAACAATACCCGCGTTATTTAATAACGGCACGCCGCTTTTCCTATATAATTATGATAAATGAGAAACGAGAAATATTTGGAAATACTGTTGGAAATCGTTCGAAAGCAAATGGAAAGAGGTATTAGAAATAATAAATATACTCTATATTTTATATAGAGTACATTGTGTGTATATGTATATAGCTACGCGGGCCACAAATAGCAAACTCATCAAATAACGACACACAATTAACACGTTATAAAAGACACACAATAAAATAGGTAGAGTTCGTAACACGCCTGCACCGAGAGGCGAACTCGATAGCAACCACCTGTGTCATTTGTAAGTAATTATTACTATTAATTAAAAACAAATAATTAAACATTACCGCAATGGAATTCCATTATTGAATATTATTAAGTTCTACCGCCGGCTACGTAATATTTGTTTATACGAAAGGACCTAAAATCCTTCCCTGGGCATATTATATATGTTAACTGGTTCCCCGGCCACGTTACAATACGAACTGAAATTATTGTTTGTTCCGCACGTACCTATAGTTTGTGCGGAATATTATATCGTTTTTCTATATATATACCAGGCACGTACACAAAATAAAATTTCGGGGGTTTACAAAATATAGCAATACAAATTGTACAGCAACATAATAAAACAATTTCTTCCTTCTTACTCATTATTTTTTAATGTGACAAGAAATTATTTCGGGGGGTTTGAACCCCAAACCCCCCACTGTATACGTGCCTGATATATACCATATAAGCCGTTCAATTATGCGGGAACACAAATTTCGGTAAAGAAACCGCGCGGTGAATTATCGAATTTTTTGTGAATCGGAGATACCAAGAAATAAAATCATTTTTTTTTCTTCTCATATATTATATGTGTTTATTATTTTCAATCCGAACGGGTCGCAAAAATATTATTTAGTGTAGCTCCCCCCCGATCGACTCTTGTCTACAGCTGCAGTATACGCGCTAATAATAAAATACCACTGCTGCTGCAGATAGGTCAATTACCTATTATATATATATATATATATATACGAAATATAATAATAATAATAATAATTATCACGCGGACTTGCGCACACAGTTTGCGTATAAAATAATAATCGCGCGGTGTACTACATGACGGAGAGTTAATAACATTTTATATATATATATGTATAGGTACAGAAGGAAAAAATAGTGACTACATAATATTATAAGCGAAGGACGTGTTGCGTGCACGATACACAGCTTATATGGTTATATTAATATAAAACTGGGCCACGCGCGCTATCCGATATATTTTATACCTGTATATATATAGATTTGTTACGAAATTCGGCGTTTTTATTCTCTTTAAAAAAGAAAAAAAAAATTTACGTTTAAACCGGCACACGCAACTGCGATACAATACGCGTTTTACCGAGGTTTTTTTTTTTTTATGTGAAATTCAACCGCGGAATCGTTAAAAATCCTATAAAATATTTTTCGTTCGACCGAACGTTTATATTTATTGTTAGCCGCGGCGGAGTCCGCCGCGCCGTTTTATTGAATTCGATTGAAAAAAAAAAAAGAAATTCGACTTTATTATTTTTTTTTTTTTTGAAACGCGTTTGTACATTTTTTTTTCTTTTCCGTAAACGTGCGAATTTCAAAACCGTATATTTCGTTAACGAGCAAAATAAATAATAATCAAAAATTATTCCGACTCACTTGATAAAATCGGTAGCGTTAATCCTTTCGAAAATCCGATCATGTGTGTATACTGGAGAACATCCGATTCGGTACTACTACCGATCAATTCGTTCACCGGATTTTATTACACACACACACACACACTGCAGCACGAGGTCTCGGCGCGCGCGCGCGTGTGTGTAAAAACGACGACGGTGCAACGTTGTTATAATGTGTTATATTGTTGATGTCACACACACACACACACACACACACACACACTACGCGCAGTTATACTCGCCGGGGTTATACCTACTGGTTTGTGGCCATCGAACGCGCGCATCAACCTCGTCGGATTGCATATTATGTGTCGCGTGTATAATATAACCGCACGCGTTTCACCCTCCACCGCGACCGTTCTCGCATATTATAATATTATATATACCGGCCGCCGTAATATATTATTACTATAACTGCGGTATACTCATAACATACCGGCCGATGCCCCTCCAGCACACGCGCGCGCATTGTTTTACGTATTTATAATACACATGCAGGTTCTGGTTTTTCGGGGGGGGGTTTATTTTATTTTCGCGACACCGCCGCGCGTATTATTATTAATATCACTTCGAAAAGTGTACAAAAACGCGTACGTTTAGAACGTATATTTACCCGCAACGGCCTACCTATCAGGGGCGTATTTATGGGGGGAGGGGGCTGATGAGGCTCCCCTCCCCCCCCCCCGAAATTTCAGGAACTTTCTTTATGTATGGCCTTTGGCCTATGGATATAGGACGTAATATTTTTAATAAATTCCTATAATATGTATAGGTAGTTGTTTTTGAAATGTTGAGAATTTGGTAATTTATCCTGTATTTTTAAGATTTAGTCTTGGATTAGAATTTAGAAATAATTCAACAATGATATATTTACGCAATGCCTCAGCCCCCCAAAAAAAAAAATTTCTAAATACGCCCCTGCTACCTATAAAATAAATGGTCGATACCACCGCCGCCGCCGCCGCCGCTGGTTCGCTCGTCTTCTTAATATTCGTGCGTGCGTTGAAAATGTTAAAAACACAATATTTAAGAAACGGGAGGGGGAAAAAAACCGTAAATTTATTGTAAAACGCGTTATTACGTTTTAAGCTGCAGGATCGCTATATTTATATTCCATACAAACTACGCGTACAATTTCAAAGTGTACCTATACGATAATAGCAAAAACTGCGCTGTAAACCGAAATTCCCGTTTTGTATATTATAAGCATCAGCTGTTGCTGCAGTAGCTCCTATTATAATGCTCTTGTATGTATTTATTATAGGAATATAAGGATTTTTCGATTCCGTTCCCCGCACACTATATATAGGTTTACATACTTATTATTATCGGTACATAAATTCGTGAAATAATCCATAGTGTTTATATTATATTCTTCAGACTCGAGCGATTCACTGTTATTGCGTATACACGTCAGTATATTATGTTAAACAACGAAACGCGGATTTTTGGTAGAAAAAATAAAAACAATAAAACCGGAAATAAACTTTATCGACATCAGAGAAATATTTAACCGCGCTGCCTGCGCAGGAGTGCGACTCGTCACCGCTCGCGTCATCTCAAGATTCGGAAAGTCGGAAAATAAGAATTCAAGACGAAGTCCGTGGAATGGTTCCTATAAATGAGATTATGTGTTACAGCGAGCAATAAATACGAGTAATAATACGAGGAACCTCGAAACGTGTGCGAGGATAGAAGAATAATCGCGTACACGCGTATATACTGCAGAGGAGGACACCGTCTGCAGCAGTAGTAATTTCCGGAAAATGAAATTAAACTAAATGACGAGCTCTTGTTCGTTCGGTGCTTCTGTCAGTAAAGTTTATTTTTGGATTTCTTTTCGAATTATCTTATGGTTTTTTTTTTCAAAAAGACCCCCGTGTATTAATTTTCGCACATAAAAAAACCGAATTTCCGCGGACTTAATGCGCCTGCAATTCGTTTATAATTTTTTTTTTTTTCGTCTTGGTATTATAGGACTGTTAAAGGAGGTTGACAATGAGTCGATAAATGTACGCCTCCGATTAAAAACGCGGGGAATGATGATTAATTGGTGTGAATGATATACGTTAATATTTTATTATTTTTCTCGAGTTCTCGTCGGAGCCAAATAACGATTCCATCATCGATGCGGTCTGCAACGTCACAAATCGCGGATAAAACACTGCAGTCTCAGAATGTATAGTTTTGCCACGATTTCGCTTTTACTGCACATTATGTGTTTATAACTTTCCATTAAGTTATAATATTATACTTAGTTATTATATATGCATAGCCGTCCCAAGGGGGGGGGGCAAATGGGGCAAGTGCCCTAGGGCGTCCAAAATATTATGAATGCAGGGGGCGTCAAAAAAATGAATGACAAAAAGAAAAAATTTGTTGTTTTATTTTAGATATTAATTTCCCTTGTATCTATATGATGATTTTGAGGATCAGTGCATTTACTATTAAAATATATATATAAATTATGTAATTAGATATTACGTAGTTGTAAAAAAATTTTTTTTGGGGGCGTCAAATATTATTGCCCTAGGGCATTATTGGTGGTTAGGACGGCACTGTATATATGTATATTTAATCAAGACTTGTCATTACAACTATATAGCTAATGTAAGTTTAAGACTTTAATATTAACTCATAATCAACGTATATTTTTATTTCATTAAAACAAAATAAATAGTTATTGGAATAAAATAATTTATTATAATCTGATATAAATGAGTTTTTAATAAATTTCTTCGTCTTTTCGTTTCAAATAAAAAGGGAAAAAAAATCGGTTAATTTAATTTTAACGAATTAAAACAACAACAACAACAACAACAACAACTTGCCCGGCCTTGCGTTTAATCGTCTAATAAAATATATATATATATATATATATATATAGTGACTGCGAACTACATATTATATTACAATTACATGGTAATGACTTTAAACATTTTTCCCTTAAGACGTCGTTATTATAGTTAAGATTATTTATATATATATATATACGCCGTATAAATTCTCACCGGAATTATAATGTATAAACGATTGCCGATTATGGTGTAAAAAATTTAAATATTTTTAATATAAGGTTATGTGTTCCATATTATTTATTATATATTATTGCATTATTATATGATTCATTACACGGTAAACATACACGCGAGATATCATGAATTTTTAAGGACTATTCGAATCGCGATAAACAAAAAAAAAAAACACTATTTACTAATTGATCCTAAACACAATAAATAACGAACACGAATCCTTCCAGTGTTTCATGGTCGTTATCCGACCGATCCAGAGGCTATCCTCTTGTCATACGAAAAAAAAAACACATATCCGTTGCGGATAAAAATATAATATATAGCGCTGGATGCGAAAAAAATTTTTTTAGATTTTCACCCGGGGCAAGGTATAAAATTGACGTCTCTAAGTTTGTTTTTTTTTTCTTAATAACGATTAATTGCGAATTTTTTTCGCAAAAAATTACCGTGTTTTATATAAGTATATTATATTACACCCGTGAGCAAAAACATCGAGTCAATTAAAATAAATGAGGGTTATCTCGTGTTTATCGATTACAATATTTATTGTAGGGTCGTACTTTAAACGCTAATAGACTATCGTACATTTTGATGTATCACATCTTTGAGCTAAAACGTATAGAATTTATAGGTTTAAAAATAAAAATGGTATACAATAGTGTCAAAGATATTTTAACTGCGGGTTTGCGGTCCGAGTCGATTTTTTTTTTTTTGCTCGTGTGTTTATATTATAAAAAATATAATAAAATCAACAAAAAAAAAAAAAATATAATATACATTTTATAAATTACAAAAATCAACATAATATCTATACCTATTTACAGTGGCGTATTACGGGGGGGGGGATCCAGGTGTACTGGACCTCCCCCCCAGAACAAAAAAAAGATTATTCAAAGGTATTTTTTATTAAATACCTTATATCAACATATCCTGTTGGAATTTTCAAAAAAAAAATTTGGACCCCCCACCCCAGAAAAAAGTTGAAAATACGCCACTGCCTATATAACTTTATTTCATTCGTACGAAACGTATTTTATAAAACGCGAAATGAAAAACAAAAAAAACCGCAACGATTTTTAAACTACCTATCTGTAATATGGTAATTTACGAATAACATAAACTACAATAATTATATCGCGGTCGTCTATAATATTCGATTGTATACCGCCTAAGGGTTATTATTAATAAGTAATTCGCGCTCGAAACTGGTACAAAAAAAAAACAACACCGCGGTATTTATATCGGTCGTTTTAATAATACGTTATTTATATGCATATACCTATAAATGGGATAAATAATATAATATTGATATGAATGTCTTAAAGCGTTCACGGATTGTTGATTTATTCGGAATATTTTCAGATTTATCAATGTCTTCAGTTTTTGGCTGACGTTTCGGACTATATATATATATATATATATTGTTACGACCTCGGATCAATAATACCTATCGCTATCTGAAGATGATGGACCCCGCAATAAGTCCGAAACGTCAGTCAAAAACTGAAAACGTGGATAAATCTGAATGAATATAATATTGATTTCAGTTTGAAAATGATGAAAACCACAAAGTTTTACACGAGAAATTACGGACTGTATCCGAGTGTTTGAGAGCACTCGTCATCTCGTTGACCTCGACACAAGCCACTATAAGCGCGTTTTGTACTTTGTTATTTGAAATACGAAAGCAATTCGGAATCGCATTAGCGGACGCAGATTTTGACGGAGCTCAGTTTACTGTTTAATTTTTTTTTTTATTTATTAATCGCATTTGATAAACGGACGTTTCGTCTTTTGCACCAATCGTTATAATAATGTAATTCTCCGGCGAACATCGGTTTTTTTGGAATAATTTTTTTTTTGAAATACTACGACGAATTTTACTGGCCAAACGAATGCGCGAATATCATAAAATATTTTCTAAATTATACAGGTACCTACGTACAACTAATGAAATTAACTGTATAACAGACATTGCGTTGGCGTTATTAAATTGTCCAATACCAATAATGCAATATCGTGTGGAGTTTTGTTTAAAATCCTGCAGTAATGATGACTAACTCTCGTGTAAAAAGCTAAACGTAACGAATAATTTTGGTGTATTCGCCACAAGACCACGTTATAATTTTAAATTTACTACATAGGAACGATCAAATATACACTATGGTTTATATATATATATATATATATTTTTTTAAACGTCTTTACGAAGTGCCTTATAAAAAAATTCATTTTTTATTTTCTGAGCAAAACGAGACGGTTTTACAATGCGCGTTCGTCAAGCTTTTGGATAAATATCAGCTGACCATTGATGTGTACGTCATTTGTTTTCATTTGGCTAAACGGTAAATACTGAAAAAAGAAATGAAAACAACACTGTCTAGCGAGAGTAATTAATTGCTATTTTATATTGTATAATATATAGACGATTCAGATATTTGTAAGTTCTCGAGTTGAAACGTATAATTTACAGTAGTTATCAAAGACCCAAAAACGTTTTGGTTCATAGTGCTGCGATTTTATGACAATGTCCAAAAGCATTTAATCGAGATTGCTAGAATTCGTTGAATTAGGCGTTTCGTTTTGTCCATGCTTGACGATGAGGTCACCCAAATTGGCTTCCAACGTATAGATGAAGTCTTCAAATGCGATTCGTTCATCGTCATTGTCATAACCGAGATCAAAATCAGCAATAGCTTCTTGTGCGATAGTAAGTTCAGACATGTATTCGGTTAACTTTGACAAACGGATTTGTAGTTGACGTATAGAAGACACACCTGGCACGAATTTGGAGTAGTAGTCATTTATTGAGTTGATTGACGTTTTGATGGTCTCACGTTTCTTGATTAACTTGCGCAATTCTTTTGGCACGGTGACGATTTCGGCAGACGACATGACGTAGATGCGGTACTGATGTAGCACAAGTACAAATGAAAATACAAATTACACAGGTATACAACGATTAATAAAATAAACAAAACTGTAAAATAATTTGAAAATACAATAGTAAATCAGTACAGGATAAATAAAACGATACAACTTCGATAACGTTACATGTACATGAGGAACTGTTATTTACTAAAATTAAATTAATTGCACTAATAATCAAGTGACACGTGAAAAAGAAAAAAAATGAAAAGTGTAATTGTAATTATTGCACACAAACGAATCACGTCGAGGTCACCAGAAATTGTGCGCGCTAACGACGATCAACCGTATGACGATTGATTACACCTTCACGCTATTGCATGTATGTGTGCAGTTGTATTCGCCACAAGACCACGTTATAATTTTAAATTTACTACATAGGAACGATCAAATATACACTATGGTTTATATATATATATATATATATGCAACTCGAAATAATTTTTTTAGTAAAATACAGTCGAAAAAAATGTTCTCCTCTTAACATTTCGTTACAAGCGTTTAAAACCTTGAATTCGCAAATTAATTCAACCCGGACACCACGATTTTAATGTGATGTTATGAAAACAGTCAATTCTGGTGTGCCGCGTACCATTTGCGCCTGCCGTGCAGAGTACTGAACTGGTGGATTATCGTACGGTTCTCAGAACGTATCGTCTTACTGTTGATTTTGATTGTATTACTAAACGAATGCTCGTGTTTTGCCGAAATTATATTTTACTGGAGGCGGTTCAATAATAAAATTAGTCTGAAAACTATCTCTCGCGATAGTATACAATTCAAGTAATAAGTACACAAAGAAATAATTTTAATGTGTACACAAAATGTATTAGTGACAAAATAAAATTATTAAATTAAGATCTCACACATATTAAACACGTTCAAAATATGTATTTACTTTTATTTTTTGTACAGTATTTATAGTATGTTAGAATAGAACTAAAACCAAATTTACAATTTGAGGTCACTGTAATTTTCTAATCTATGTATTTATGAAATTAAATAATAATAATTATTAAAGGATTATAAATATGTATATATTACTCGATGCTCATGTTATTTAACCAAATAATGGAAGAATTAATCTAAATGTATAAACTATCTACTGAAACAACAGTACTTAATATAAGGAATAAAATTTAAAAGGATTATATTATTTATTTTCAGACATTTACAGTTGGCTTACCATAAAAGATTTCACTTTCATTCGTAAAATTATTAACAGTTTATTATTATTTCATCATGACATCACACCTGGCTTTAAAACCATTGATATATATATATTTAATTTGTAAAAAAATAATATAATTTTGTAGATACCAGATATTTACAAGGACAAAAAAGTTATACTGGAAAAAAATCAAAATAAAAGTCCAACAAATACAAAACACTATATTATAAAATAATAAAATTTAAACTTTATTATAATATGCTTCAGCACAAGTTGGTCTTATCGAGTATTTTTGTACAAAGAAAAAAGAAAAATTGTTTACTTATTAAAAATTGTTTAATCAGTTTATTTAGCCTTTGGAACTGGCCTATAAACACCTACTACAACAGCGTGATCTCTTTCATAAGGCTCCAGTGTAAGCTGTTCAGTAGGTTTCAGTTTGTCAGCCTTTAATTTTTCAATTTCTTGTGCAAACACAGCTGCTGGTTCCGCTGTACTGTCAATACAATTTGCCTGAAAAGTAATATTACAATCGTAAATATAACGAATTATTATATTATAATTATTAAAACACTGGGAATATAATATATTAGAATAAATCTTACTTTAATCGATATTACAAAGTGACCTTCGTTCTTTAAGAAATATTGTGCATTAATTGATACGATTCTAGCTTGATCGGGTTGAGCTACGTCGGCAAAAATTGTGTCAACCATTCCAATTAACATTCTATATTTGTGTGGATGTCTTGCATCTTCAATAATTGGAATGATATTAGTTCTTTTCTTGGCGACGTTTATCAAGTCGCGGCCAGACCTATGCGAGAATTCGACCGCGTACACAAGACCTTCCTATAAATAATAATTACATTCAACAATTTATACCATATTTATTTATTGATATGAACAACATACAGGGCCTACGACATCGGATACATGCGATACAGTTGTTCCGCTAGCGGCACCCAAATATAATACTTTTGATCCGGGCGGCATATGAATTTCATCGATACCACCTAATATGGCCGCAGCCAATTTAGATCTAAACGGATTCCATACACGGTATTCGATTTTTTCGCCTTCGGCCTGAAATCGAGTAAAAAAAATTTGTGAACGAGTTTTCGACAACGGTCATGATATGCAATGAATTTACCTGGTCGACACTAATCCGTTTTTCACCATAAATCGTCTCACCCGGGATCATGTTCAGTGTAACGAGAGCGTCTTCTTTGCCACGAGCTATGAAAACTCCTGCATGACGATGTGGCTCGATAATAACTTTTTTACCGCCTTTGAAGCCTCCGGGTCCACCAGAAGGTCTGCCGCCACGGCCTCCGCGACCACCACCACCGCCGCGTCCTCTGAAACCGCCGCCACCACCACCGCCACCGCCTCTGCCGCCGCCGCCTCCTCTGCCTCCTCCAAAACCACCGCGTCCACCGCCTGAGAATCGTCCGCGGTCTCCACCGCCTCGTCCACGGCCTCCACCGCCACGTCCACCTCGGTCAAAACCTAAACAATCGACATATTATTGAATATCCAATCGATCACACAAATGCGTTTACACCGACCATACAAATCTAGTGTACATAATATATACACATGTTTTAAATTAGAAATACTTTACGAAGAAACTTACCCATTGTGATCACAGATGACGAAAATATAGAGTCGTTACAGACAAATAAATTGGATTAACAAAAAAAAAAAAAAAACCGGAGGAATAACAAGTGTACGAAAAACCCACGAGGTGGTGAAGCCGATATAAAACGCGATATTTCAAACATGTGGCTTGAGCGCATGCGCACGCACCCATTGCGCGTTCGTAACTACCGATCAGTACAGTGTAGCCATTTGTTATGAATATAAACGCAAACACGTTCCTCGTCATGAGCAAACTGTTTTTTGACACCACATACCAGGTTTCTGTAGATGATACGCGGGATTCGTGGAACTTTATCTTTTCACCCGATTTGTGATAACAAATAATTTAGTACGGTACTGCGGCGGAGTGCTCGCAGGTATTATTTACCTTTTTATAGGTCGTATACTGTATAGCGTTTTCATCGCTAATGTATTCTAAATTCCATTTACAAAATTCTATAAATTGCAGTATTGCACTTTCTCAACAAATGAAAATTTTCGTTCCTTAATGTATTGAATAAAATTTGTTAGATATACGTGGAACAAATCTGGTTTAGATCCTCTACAATTTTTCCAAGCCAAAATACTTCAAAGAATTACAAACAACGGAATAATTAAAAAAAAAATTGATACTTTGATATTAGTTTTATTTTGGACGTTTAGGCACTATCGTTTAAGAACTTGTAACCAATCAATGTTGAAATACATTTGGTTATTTTATTATTTAAATATTGATTGATAATATTTATTATAATATTATTTCATATATTTAATTTTTAAAAAAATTCATGAAATATTCAAATAAAACATATGAAATGCATAACAAGCAAGTGAATTTATATTAAATATAAAAAAATAAAATATATAAATAAATCAAGAAAAAAAAATACAATATTGAAAAACCATATAGGCAAGTAAAAACTATAGAAAAATTTAACTGATAAATTTTAAATTAAAATTTTTTTCGATATTTGTCATGGTATCACGTATCAATTTTTTCATTAAATTTTGAACAATATCGTTTTGTACGTCCATTTCATCCATTCGAATGTCTGTCCATTCACTATCTTCTTCGTACAATTGTTTCACTATGAATTTATTCACTTTCTCTTCGCAATTATCGGTATCAAAAACTTGATTAATTTGTTTCATAACAATATCGCATAAATCTTTAGGGCTTTTTGGTTTTGCCCGAAAATTTTTTAATGTCTTTATTCGTCTTTTCCATATGGGTACATTGTTATTGTCAATAAATGCATTTTTCGCCACCTCTTTGCAGTAATCAAATATTAACGTTTTATAATTGACATGTGAACTCGAATCAGTATCTAAAATGTAATCTTCTGACATTGGACTTTGAAAATCATTAAATAGTTGACTAGCTGCTGCCAAAACTATTTTATACGTTTCTTCTGGCGTGTAGGGCGTATCAATAAGTATTTCCTTATTCGTTGGACTTTTGTATGGCGGAGGTGGTTCGTTGGGTATTTTTTGTAAAAATAATTTACTCTTTTCTGATATTCGAAGACGTTCAATCTAAAAAAAAATACAATATTTCATTAATACGCGATATTATTATTTACCAAAAGTCATTTACACTAAGTGTATCATCACATACTTCTTCTTCTACACGCATTTGTTCAAGTTTTAATTTCTCCGTTTCTTGTTGTGTTTGATTGAGCATTTCATTATTGCTTTCATCTTGAAAAGTTAGACATTTCTTCTATAAACATATTTAATTGTACTCATTTATAAACACTGATATTTCATTAATATTATTGAACATGAAATGGTAAACAAAACTCATTACGCAATTAAAGGCAATACTATTACCTGATTTTTATACTCCTGATAAAACATTTCAAATGATTCATTATTGTCGACATCACTAGATTCGTGTTCTATAGTAAAAGCAATAAATACATGTACATAATGTACAATACATAAATATAATACATATTTACAAAGATTAACTATATATATATATATATATATATAAATTCCAATTAATTATATATTTATAAATTTAAATTGTGTAAAACCAATACAATGTTTACTAGGTACTAGATCAAGTACTTACTGGTCCTATGTAAGTTATAGTATTGAAATTCTGTAACTTTTTCAATTAATTTTTAGGATTTATATTTAAATTTTAAAATAAATAAAAATGGTGTTAGGAATAATTATTAACATATTTTGAAAAATAAATTAGTTATTATGTCGTTATTTTATAAACATTATTCATGTAGAAAACTAAGTTAATAATTTATTAAATTAGATCAAGAATTTAATTTAATATTTTTATTTTTGTAATATATGTTCTACCATTTAAGGTATTTAATCAGCAATATCACTAAATATTTTCAAAAACTCCATATCTTAATACACAATATACAAAATATTAGCTGTTATAAATTCATTTATATTTATATAAACAAATAACACAGGCATATCAATGTAGGATGCAGTAAAATAAGCATATATATATTATTAAACAAATATAAAAGCGACAAGCAAAATTTCAAAACCATTCACTTACGATAATTTAAATATTCTGGTAACTTTAATCGTTTTCTATGAGATGACCAATTTAAGTACAGTGATAATTTCTCCTTTTGTAATTCATTCAATTTAGGTAAATACATTTGAAGAGTTTCTGATGGAATTTGCTGTAAATGGCGTTTAAAAAGTACTTCCGAAATGGCTGTCGCTTGTTCGGAGAGAAAGATCATATTTTGATGTTTTTCTTCATGTTTCAAGTTCATTAGTAATGGAGTTTCTTCAGTGAAATTATTAAGGTTGTTTTTCTTTGAGAAAAATAATGCTCTGCTAAAGTCAGATTTTAATGTTTTTTTTGCATCATTAAGAAGGCAGTTGAAAATATTATTAGTTATATCATCAACTTCGTCTTCTATAGATTTTTCATTTTGAACCTAATACATAATAAATTATTTACTATATTTATTATTTATCTGTATAATTATATACTTTGTTTTTACTCACAAAATTACTTTCGTTCGAATAATGTTCAATAAATATTTTATCTTCAAACATCACATCACCTTCACTTCTTTCTTCTTCATAAGAAGATTCGTTACTTCGTTCTTCATCAAGAAATTCTATAGTATTATCTTCACTCTTATTAAATTGGTATGACTCTTGAAATTTTGAAGTATTATCATCCGATATAAAATCTGTACTATAATTATCATCCACTCCAACTTCACTATTCAATGTCTCTAACTGAACGACATCATTTTCATTTTTCTCACACGCAATGTTACCATCTTCATTGGAACCGACATAAAGTTGTTTTTGGATATTACTACTGTTAGATGAACTTGTAATTATGTGGCTATTGGAAAACGTCAAATTTTCAGTACTTATTTTTTCTCCAAAAGAAAATTCTCGATTACTAGAAGTATTCGACATCTCTTGATTTGATACACAATTATTGCATAAAGTTTCTTCTAAATTTATAATAGCGATTCCATTTATTTCTTTTGAATGAGACTTTTTTTTTAAATTTTCTTCTTTATCATTTGATGTATAAATTAAGGTCTCCAATGAATCGGGTTTTAATAGAATATTATTTACTTTATTGTCAATTTCACTGGATTCTTTTAAAATCTCAACTTCTCTTTCAGTACACTCTTTATGTAATGTTACAACACCATAACCCTGATTTGTTTCTAAAGATTGATCTTTAGGTTCACAATGATCGGTTTGTATTGAATCACAATTATTTTTAAACTCGTTAAGATTTTGTTTTGGTTTAATAACAACTGTTTGTTGCAACTCATATGCGGGATGATTTTCTTGAAATATAATATCTTGATTATTTGACTCTTCCATCTCAATTGGATAGAAATATTGTTTTCCATCGGACCACATTTCATTATCAAAATCATACAAATTTTGATTATTTTCACTAAAGTATTTTGAAGAATCAAATTTCATTGAACGCTTTTTTAGCTTAAAACTTTTTCTTTCTATTTCATCAAATAAACTCCTTTTTGATTCTTCAATTTTTTTGTCATATAAGTCTATTTGTTTTAAAAGATCTTGCTCTTTAGCTTTGAGGTTTTTGAGATTCTCTAACCTCAATTTTTTCCGTTCTTTTTTTAATCTGAATGATTCTACCTTACGGGCTTCAAGCTGATCTTGTAAAATTGATATCCGTATGTTCATGTCACTTTTTTCTGAAATTGTACCTTAAATACAAAATATGAATAAATAATGAACTTGAACTTTATTTTTAAATTACACATTATTTTACTTACTAATTGAGCTTTCTGAAGTTTGCATCGGCTCAGCATGACTTGTAGATAAATTTGATGATAATGATGTTTTATCCACAGTTATAGGTACTTCATGTGTCAATTTACATTTACATGACAAATCAATTGATTTATTACTAGAGACATTGTACAAATTAAACATATAATAACAATTAATTGTCAAATATTAATACATAATGTAGAAGGAAAATATTAAATTTACCGTGGCTTAGAAGTTTGTACACATTTGTTTTTAGTAGATGCTAAAGACCCTTCAATATCCGTTTGAATTTTGACATTTTCAACCTGCTTTGTTTCAATATTAATAGGAGAAGTTGCCTGATCTAATTAACAAATCAACGAATAATTATTGCACATAAACTACAAAAATATATTTATACAACTGACAACTGATTATCAAGAAAATCAATTATTTCTAAACATTTTTAAGTAAAAATTAAAAATCACAAACATTTATAATATATACATGAAAAAATATTAAAATAATAATTAATTAAAATGACTCACTTCGTAAAAAAATTTTAGATTCGTCTACTTTAAATGTGGTTGGAGACATATTATTTTTCGATGTGAAAACAAATTTATTAGGATTTGTGTCAACACATTCCCTTTCAACCGTATCAATAAAGTCAGCCTTATCACATTGTTTAAGAAAATTATTATTTAGTGACTGGAATTCTTCTTTCTAATCAAATATTTCTATCACTCAAATGCTGTTTCTAAAGTTAAATAAATTTATATTACCTTTGGAACTTGATCCAAATTTTTGAGTTTACGTATAACTTTTTTAGAAGACGACTGCATTTTTAAATGCTGTATATGTTCTTTAAGGATAATGAGCCGCCGTGTATAGAACGAATCTATTTCTCTACCAAGTCGTTTTACTTGATACAAAGAGTGTTCCAATTTTTTTACTTCACCTCTATGTTTTTGTTTAAGCGACTGTAACTGTTTTGCGTAACCTGGTCGATTTTTTAAATGTCTAAAAAATGACAAAATATTACTAATTCAAGTTAAATGCAATAAATATAAGCAATAAGATATTTGAAGTTGTTACCTTGTTTGTAGATCATACATGGTAATTTCCCACTTCAAACGATTAGTTAAAGACTTCTCTTTTAAAAGAATTATTGTTTGGTGTTGTTTTGCCCTAAGTTCTTCATCCTTAATCAATTGTTCAAACTGAAAAATTATACATATATAATATAATACAATGAAAGTAAAAGTTTTTTATTTACTCCATACTGACTTTCAATACAATTAAAAAATTTTAAATAAATAGTAATTATAATAATAATATTGTTTTTCACTCAGATCAGAGCAGAGGTATAATGAACACGGCGATAACACGTAATGGTGAAATATGAAAATATAATTTACCATTTGTATAGAGAACCCAGTTATTGCTCTATCTATACACATCCTATTTGAAGACACGGCGTTTAATTTTGAAAATGATTTAAAATTCAAACCAGTAGAAGTAGAACGATTAACAAGTTCATTATCAACAAACTGTTCCTGAAATATTATACATTTATTTTCATTTAAAGAAACATTATTACAAAATAAAATTTACAAATAAAACAATAACTGTTTATTAATAAATCAATGTATCAACATTTAAAAAATTACATTTGATTTTATCGACATATCACAACTCATATTTTCTATATTACACAAAGAGTTATTCAATTGGTCAAGGGTTTCAAGTTCTGCTTGAAATTCATCATGGATTTCAGGAAACTAAAACATAATATGTATATCATATAAAATAACATATATTTAGTTGTAAAATTGTAATTATATCTCGATCATTACTTACACGAGATGGCGACTTGAACACTGAATTATTTTCACCAAATTTTAAATACATACTAGGGCTATGTAAATCATTGGTATCCTCACAAATGTCTTTTGACAAAAAATCAAAGTCGCTATTAATTTTTTTTAAAACTTGTTTAATATCTTCCTTAGTCGCTAAATTTTTGGATTTGGTAAATAATTTATCATTATTTGGTGTACTGCATTTTTTTATTCCTTCATAACTATTGTTTTTTAACGTTTCATTCGAAGTTAAATCATTAGATTCTGGTACAATAGTTTCTTCCACTAATCTGGATTTATTTTTATTACAATCATTTTTTTGTTCTTTAACATTGTCATATTCAATTTTATCATAGTCAACTAGATTATTATGTATGGCAGATTCGGCAATATTTATATTACTGATCTTATCAGAATGTGAAACATTTGAAATTGAGTATGTATTTGTACTTAAGTTTTCAATAGGTTCATAAGAATTAAAATAATTTTGTCTTGTTAGTTGTAATCTATTTTTACATTTTAATACTGAAATAAAATTCATAGGTGGTGGCGTATATGTTTTTTGAGAAAACAATGATAATAAGTTGTTACAATCTTCGGTTTGTGTTGATTCTGAATAATACATTTTGCTTGGAGAACGTTGGTTAATTACTAATTCTTGGAGATCCCTTATATTTTTTATGATTTCCTCGTGTGAACTTTTAGACAAATCTAAGCCTGTGGACGTCTTAGTATCAATAAGTTGTGAGTTGATGTCAGACATCTCTGCACTATCTTTTTCATTTTCATTTTTTTCTTCCGCCAATTGTTCTAAAAATATAAATATATAGTCAATCTTTTTTATTAATATTCTTACAACAAAATACTACCATTATTATGATCTGTTTGTGTTGATGAAGTATCGACATTAACTATTTTTGGCGTTAAAAAATCAAATAAATTGTTATCGATTAATTTATAATCATCGTTGATTTTTAATTTGGAAAACAAATCTTCAGGTTTGGTAATATTGCGTAATTGAGGTTCTACAATAACGATTGAAAATTTAAATAATAATTTAAATACAATAATTAGGCGTAACATACTTTTCTCTTGTGAATTTATATTTTCATTTTTCGATATTTTTGACAATGTCGATGTGTTTTTAATCTAGCAGAAAAATAATAATCGTTATACAATTGATCAAATTCAATAACAAAAACAATTACATTTTTCGTCGTTTTCAAACATTCATTGTCATCATACATCGTTTCTAAATCTTTTTTACATTTCTTTGATACGTTTATAGGATTTTTCGGTATTTTCTTAAAACTTTCCACTACAGGTGAAAGACGAAAGGTTTGATCGACCTAAAATTATGTTGAATGAATATTGCATAACTGATAAACAATAAATATTACTAGGTATACTTCTTCTGGTTTATTTGATTCAATTGGTAGATTTATAATTTTATTCTTTTCTTCAACACGGGGAGTCTAAAATTTTAAACATCATTAACGATAAAAGTCAATTCTATCAAGATATTTTTAGTTATTTTTTTATCGTACATAGTACCATTTGATTTTATAATGGAATCAATGTTTGATTTTTAAACTCTTAAATTACTAACATCAGTATTTCTGTATGGAAAATTATAACGTGTAAATAAGTACACTACAAATTATAATTTAAAAAAATATTGTCAACGACAATGGCAATAATAACCAAAATTAATATTTCAAATACCTTTTGTTTAACAGAAGCTTTGGCTAGTTCCCTTGTAGTTTTTCGTAGGTTATCTAACCTAATTTTGCGTTCTTCCGCTAATCTCTTCTTTTCCAATATTTCTAATTTGTGTTTTTCGGAAGTTTCTTTTTTCTTTTTCTCTATATATAATCTTGTTTCAGTAACATTAGTATTTTTATTAGATTTCTGATTTTCGACCGATGTATTTAATGTTTTTTTTAAACATTCATTTGATTGTTTTGAAACTTTACTGCCTACATTAACATAAATATGTACGTAACTTGAATAAACAATAGTAACATAAAATTAAAGCTAAAAATATTTTTCTTACATGGTTTATCAATAAGTACAATTTCATTTACGGTAGGAATTAATGGTCCTACATTTTTCTTATTTTTAATTTGTATAGTGTCCTTAATTGTTGGGTATTGTGGTCGAAAATATGAATTGCATTCTTCTTCTGTTATTACAGCTTCAGATATGTGAACCCCTTCTTCAGAGTTATTTAATTTTTTTCGTTCCTTGATACCGAATTGCCCCATAGAAGACATTTTTTTCTTCTAAAGAAATAATTAAAAATAAATTTATACGCTTTCAAAAAAAATACATTTTAATATAACATTTAAAATGCGCAAATGTAATTTCGTTATTCTGTAACCAATATCGCCAAAAATTTTCAATAATTATTGATTCTCTCTTATAAAAACTCTTATTTTTTTTTTTATTTCTAGGTACTTTAAAAATTGAATAAATTAAAAAACACGTTAACCTTATTTAAAAAAAAAAAAAATTTAATAACCTCCCCAATAAATAAAAACGTTAACTGCACTTACAATTATGTAAACAATATAACAGTTTCACCATTCATAGGTAAAACGACACAAATAATAGAGAACATTTATTTCTCAATTTTCAGTTACAAAAACAAAATAGTAAAATACCAAAACGCCTAATATTGTAACAAAAACATGTTATCAGGGTTTGGTCTGATTTCCTGATAAGCATAAACACTATAACCATGGTTACGGTTCCTTTTCTGTGAGAATACATTTGGTCACAGAATAGTAACCAAGACCCGCATTCACGGTAATAACACAAATTTTCATGGTAACAATATGGCGATAGTAAATATAATACACATAACCACAGTACGGTTTTAACGGAAAATTTAAAACGCCACATTTTCAAATTATTCCAATCGAGCAGTCGAAAACACTCGGAACGCTTTGTATTTTTACATTTTGAACGTGACTTTTGGACCCTTTAACATTTCTCAAATGTTTTCTCAACGACAGACAATCACGATTCACTTGAAGTGTTTTAGTGGACTTAAAAGCAGAACTGCTTCCTCATATATGCTTTAGATTAAAAATCGAATGCAATTTAAACTATTGAAGAACAATAAAATCATAAAACAATGGATTTTATATTTATAATTTTTTCAAGAAAAATCAATGTTTCAATAAAAATGACATATTCCCATTTAAAATACATGTAAAAGCATAAATTGTTTATAAAGCACTAACAATAACAAAATCATGACAATTGCAATTTTCTTTTTTTCAGTAATTTGTATAAATATTATTACGAATAGTACAAAATGACAAACCAAAAAAAAAAAAAAAAAACATTGTGTACTGTTACTGCACAATTATTTTAAAGCTAAATAATGAGAAATATTATTAAACCATAATATTAAACTATCGGTTTTAACTCATAATCGCTTAATATTACTTTTAAAGTTGCGAATACACATTTTTTTATTAAGTACAAATAATGTATATAAAGAAAACAAATTAGAAAATTACCATCACGAAATAAACAAGTTTGGAACTGAAAATAAAAATAAATAAAAAAGATATTTAAACTCGTCAAAAAAACATTTAAATATAATTATTAATTTTGTTGCAGTAGTTTTTTTTCTTCACCATACATTTATTAAAATATATCAAACCCACAAAATTTAAACAAATCCGAAATGCTTTGTTTTTATAGCAATCAAAAGTTTGTGTCTAAGTATGGTACGGCTACTGTACAGTGGTATGTACAATCTGGATATACACGTATTGGCGGTAGGTAAATGTGAATCATCAGCTGGACGCATCGTGACGCTAGGCATTGGCTGAAATCCTTCTTCAGACGCTGGTAATGCTGGTGACCCTGTCCAGAAATACACCTGAAAACAAAATATATATTCGTCGTTAACAAAAATGCTTAAAAAGTTTTTTGTTTTTAAACGGACACTACTTTCACGATTTAAAAGTAACATTATCTCACTCGCACAAATTAAATACATACATTATTTAAAGTTCCAGCATAGAAATTTACTTAGTGATTATATTAATTTGTTTAAATTAAATACAAAATTGATTTATTAATATGCAGTAAGTAGATTCATTACCAAATCCTGTCTTTCAGAAGGAGTCATCTTATCAACAATAGACCACAACCAACGTTTAAATTTTATTTGTCTATCACTAGTGGCAAGACCAGACTCGTCATTGAAACTTGTATAAGAGATTAATAATGGGACATTAATATCACCAACTCCATTTAATAATAGTCTTAAATCTTCGGCAGTTAGACCGTCTAATGAACTTTCAGGAATCACATCGAACACTCCAGACCTCAAAGCCTAAAATTAAAATTAAACAATTATAACTTTCAATTAGACATTAATTTAAATAAAATAATATATTAAACTTACAAAGAATGCTTTTTGTTGAGTTCTGAACATTCTAAACTCTGCATATCTTCTAACATAATCGTAAACATTGTTTGGCGTTACTTCAGTATCAACACCACAACTAATTAATTCCACACTTCCACCACCTTCTTCTTGGCTCAAATCAATACTATAATATAGAACAATTTAATTAATCGTACCACTAACACCAAGTTGAAAACATGACATACCTGAAATTCAAATCTAAAGCTGAGAATAATGTTTCTTTATCTTTTGATTCAGCGTCTAACACAAGTTGTCGAAGGCTTTCATACATAACTGGGTCGAAAAATGCTAAATCGTGGAATCTAATAGATCTACCAAGTATTATTTTAAGAACGTGACGATTGAAATACATCGGACATAATTCATTTTGTAAAAGGCATAACCCAATCAACCTAAATAACATATATTTATAAACATAAAATCGAAAAAATAAATATAATAAAACATTTACCTTCCAGTATTTCTAAATGCATTTAGACGTTCGTAAGAAGCTTTGCCTTGGCGTGGAGAGTAAAATCCTTGTTTACCAGGACAATAAAATAATGGCGTATTATCATCTAAATTTTCTTCAGTTACATTTTCTTCTGCATTATTTTCTTTTGTAGTGGGAGGAGCAGGTTTAGTACCATGTTGTTCAGACAGACTCAAGAACAAATCAACATCTTCTGTAATAGAACAATTTATGAATAATTTTGTTTGGAAAATAAATAAATAAAATAAACATATACCAAGAAGACTATCAGCAGGTGGTAACGGATGAGAAACATCAACAAGTGCCGACATTTCAACGGTTTGCATTAATAAAGAAATAGCTTCATTTATACGCATTCTGAGGGCTTCTTCAGACGCTAATAATGTTAAAAGCTGAGCAGGTGATAACTCTAACAACATTCCTGTAATTTTACTAGCTAAACTTGGTCTTATTTGTACAATCTAAAAATTAAAAAAATTGAGACATTATTTTAATTTATAAAACAAATTTAATAAAAAATTACTTTTGGATAAAGACGTTCACCAAGCTGTTGTTGATGAGGGGTAAGATGAGCATTAGGATTAGTATCAGATGATCCAGAATTAGGAACAAATGAACGAGCATCTACAGAGAGTACACGACGCTGTTCACGATCATTACGCTCTGATCGTCTTGATGGCACACGTGGTGACAATGAACCAATATGTCTTATTCGGGGAGATTCAGTGCGCTCACGATTTCTTAAACGTTGAAGTACAGTATATTGTGAGTACCGACCACCAACTTGGACAGACTCGAGGTTTGGCAATTTTTCACTCGATAGAAGAGCCTAAATAATAGTAAATTATAATAATCATAAAAAAAAAATTTTTAAAAAAATGTTTCAAATTTTTACCTCAGCTAAGGCAGTGTAAAATGATCTAGCAACACCTGATCCTTCTCCAGGTTCATCTTTAAATGTTACTTTTACTCTATTAACTGCTAAACATGGATGTGCACTAGATGTCCTACGATGATATGAATTATACTGATTGTTTAGTTCTTTAAATGTCATTAGTATCAACTGATTACGATCACGCTCCAACTATTTAACATTTACAAAGTTTGAGTTACAAAACTATCTATTCATTTTACTGAAATAATAAAATATAATATATACTTACTTTTGATAATGTTAGATCTCGATTTTGTTGGTTTCTTAATTTCTCCATATCTCTACGGAATTTTGCTTCTTTAACTGGAAAACCTCCAAGTTCAGATACAACTGATCCAGGTTCTAAGCCTACATCTTCCATAAATACACGACCAAAAAGGTCTAATGTTAAACGCCAACGGCCTAATAATAGGTCATGAGATACACTTTCACCAAGACGACTTCCCCTAAAAAATATGGAGATGAGTAACAAAATTCTTATTATACAACAGAATATTAACTTACTTATTCATCGATTTTACAGTGTCATTGTTTGGATTAGAATTATGGCTATCTTCATTAATATCAGTAGAAGATTTAGCTTGCACTGAATTAGACTATAATTAAATAAATTAAACAAAGTAATAAATGGTTATATTCTACTTAAAATATTTTTAAATTAAAACAACAAATATTTTAATAGTTATTTAGTAATCAAGAATTGTGAATTAAAAATCAAGTAAAATAATATTACTAATAAATTTGATTCTATTTATCTTTAGTAAATTTTAGATATGCCTATGTTCTTTTTGTCAAACAATATTAAAAGCATAGTACATTCTTAGTGAAAATTAATTATTAAAATCATACGTATCTAAATTAGTTTTTTTTTTTGCTATAATAATTTTGTAATGAGAATACAAGTACTTACAGAAGTTGATGGAGTTCCACCAGAAGGAGCTCGTACAATTACGCTTTTAACCACAGACGATGTAGTATCAGAAGAAAAAACATTTGGAACAATATTTAAATCTTGATCTCTTTTTGAAGTCTCAGCAGCTAGAATTAGTTATGATTTTTTTATATTGTCCAATGAATATGGCTTGTTCTACTTACAGTCAGGAATGGGTTGAGAAACATCAGATTCATCACCAAGACCATATAACTCAGCAATTTCATTATTGTCTCCCGATTTTGGTCTAATGGAAAGATCTTCTGGTTCAGTATCATGCCCTAAAATTGTATATATCAATAGTATTAAAATAAATGAATAATGCCCACTCAACTGTTACCAGCTATCATCTTGTCATATACTAATTATACCCCACAAAATTTTATAGAATTAAATGTAATAATTGTATATAATAATAAATGCAATAATTAATTTTTAAAAACGGTATCTAAAAATTCATCATTTACATGAATATGAAGTTTGTAATTGTGGGGTGTTAATTTTTTTATAATATAAACAATATGTTATAACAAGACGAAAGCAAGCCTAGATTACTATCTTTTAACACAGTGAAGTCCACGGCAAAATGTTTTGTCTATTACAAAAAATAAAAATAAAACTATTAAATGCATATGATACATAGGTGAAAAATTACATAAAAATATTGTTTCTCAATAGTCATTTTTAAAAATGCAACACATATTAAGATTTAAAAATAAAACCATCAAAATCTTTAATGCCTAACATAACATTGATTTGTCAGCGGACATCAGCATGTTAATATATTTAAATATATGAAAACATTTTTCATTTAACTATAAATAATATTTTAAAAATAATATAATTTAATAGAACATGTGTTTACGTGTCATATATATAAACTGAAATGTTTTTCGGTATGACACATAAACATACGTTCTATTAAATTATATTATTTTAAAATATTATTTATAGTTTAATGAATTATCATGTAACCACAGAAGCAATTATCATTGATAATGAAGCTTGAATTTAATAATTATAATTATTTTCAATTATATTTGTATTGATTTTATTTAATATCTGATATTAAGTTTTAAGAAAAATATAAATGTATATATTAAATAGAGAAACTAAAATTATATTTATTTTAAACAAAAATACTAACCGATATTAAAATAACTACTGATAATTTTATTATTAATATTAATCTTAAGGTTGAAACATATAGTTTAATAAAAATAGACTTATTTATAAAAAAATTAATTAATATTCCATGTTCTCACTTTTTTTATATATTATAATGGCAATAAATATTTAAAAAAAAATAAAATACTCAGAAATTACCAGAAACAATTGAATACTGGGTTACACAATAAATTAAAAATCTACTCTATACTACCAACTTTTTCTTTCATGTTCTTTGGGTAACTGTTCACCTCCATTATCGCTACGACCGGATAAACTAAGCCTTGATGGCAGACCTTCCAATGATCCATCTACAGGTGCTACAAAATGGTTCATGTATTTAAATAATAATTTTTCTTCACCAATATAACTTATGACTTACTAAATAATACTAAATCTGAAATGTTATACCTGAAAGTTTTGGAGAGCCAAACATATCTTCTTTACGTGCATTCGGTTGTAGTAACTGTGGTTGATCAGCCAATGGCATAGCCTGAGTCATAGGTGTTTCAAAAGGATCTGGTGGTGGACATCCTAAACATAAAGTAGAATCTGATCGCTGGAAAAATGCATGTCGTCGACCTCTGGTTCCAGAATCCATGTCCACAAATCTTGGACTTTGTGACATTTGATTAATTGAGGGTACGGAAATATTAATGTCTTCGTCATTTTCTTCATTATCATTTTCATCCTATGACATTTAGAAAATAAATATAAATTCTATTATATATCAAATATAATTTATTATATTTTTTTATCTCGTTTACCTGATCTATGATCCAAGGTTCAGTATCAATTGACTCTGATAAAATAGGAGGAGTTAATGCTTGGCAATTAACAGCAGCAGTGTCAGCTCGCATATAGTAAACTAAAGCATCCAAGACATAAGCAACGTGTTTTAAAGAAGAAACATCCAATACTGGTAAGGAATCCCCATGCTCATTACTATGAGCTCTCATTAGAGATAAACAGTATGATATAAATTCACGCCGAGGTTCAACTGTTGGATTATTATTACTATTTGGACCTAAAAATAAGAATACACTTATAATATAAATGAATAATAATTAATGTTTAAAAAAAATACCTATTCCGGAAGATGTAGTTGGTAGTGCATTATTAGTAGTATTGGTTGTTGTTGAATGCAAAGGATGTCTTGGATGTTGTGGATCAGATGATTGAGTAAGTGAAGCACCAAATCTAAGTTGAGCTTCTGTTGAATCCATAATTGCCATTAACCAATCCCAAGTAGGTTTAAGTGACTTTTCAATTATTATCTGAATTCAGTTCATAAACCAATGAGTTACAAATGTGTAAAATATAAACGTATTTTTAAAATATTACCTGCAAGTTATAAGTATCTTGAGATGATGTACGTGCTGGTATTGCTGGTACTGCCGGTATAGGTATTAAAGGTGGATCATTTATAGATGTCACTAATAAATCAGCAATTTGTCGTATAACAACTGCAAATGCTCTTGCTAAACTAGAAGCAGTAGTTGCCATAGTGATTGAATCGTTAAGACCAGCTGCGGCAGAAGCAACCGCTGCAGCAGCGGCTGCAGCTGCATTATTACTTCCATTCCCAGAATTATTAGTGCTATTACTAACTGCTGCAACAGCAGACCGTCTTAATGAAGAAGGATCTATGAATACTAAAGAATTACCAGAGGCAACTCTAAATCCTATAAATTAAATTATAGTTTATTACTTAACGCTTTGTTTTTTTTTTTTATTCAGTCAATTTGAATTAATACTTGTATATTATCATTAAGAATATATATATATATATATATATATATCTTTTAAAAAATTGTGCAGTATTAAACCATATTATTAACATTTTAAAGGTATATGAAGTAAG
Organism: Slavum lentiscoides; assembly: GCA_032441835.1. Lineage (NCBI taxonomy): Eukaryota > Metazoa > Arthropoda > Insecta > Hemiptera > Aphididae > Slavum > Slavum lentiscoides. The sequence continues at coordinate 3,551,521 of CM063717.1, read as the reverse complement.
TACCAATTTATACATATTTAACAAATTGAATGAAAACGAGATTACTAAAACTCGTTTATATAATTTATTACAATTAAAAGCGTAAAAAATGAATATAAATACAATAGTTTAAACAAAATTTAAATCAAAAATAGTACAAAATAAGGTTCTGATATGAAAGTATATTACTCATGTTTTGAAAAAATAGGAAAAAAGAAAATATGTTTCTAAAAAATGCAGGAATTTATTTTTATTAATAATAAATATGTACCTGTTGTTGTTCGAGTAGCAGGATCACGGTTTCTGATTGCCCACTGCATAGATTGTGGTGCTAAATTAGTTCTATGCCCTTGTCCAGAAGATGTACTGTAAAATATAATTTAAAATTATTCAGAAAATATTCTATACATAAATATGCATGTCAACACATACGCTCTTCTCTCCAATTGATCTTCTGACACAAGAAACTCTTCAGTATCTAATTCATCAGTTTCCCCAGCCTCAGATTCTTCACCATCTTCTTGTTGAGTAGACTCTCCTGATTCATCATCAGTATCAGAACCTGCAGTAGCTCCTGTCTGAACACTTCTTTGACCACCACCATCTTGATTACTTTGATCAGAATCTGAATCTGTTTCAACTAACATATCTTCTGTGTCTGATTCTGGGTCAACAGGACCTTGTTGATTGGAAACAGAAATATTATTTTGCTCCAAATCTGATCGATTTTCCAGTCCACTTCCCATAGCATCCTCTGTATCACTACCTTCACCATCATTATCTAAGAAATAAAAGGGGAAAATGTTAATATAGTAAGTTTTCATTTGTTTTGAAAAATAGTAAGGAACATTTTAATTGCCAATAACAATAAAAATAATTACGAGACAAATACATAAAAAATCAATAATGCAATGCAGTAGTACATACTATCAGCCATTTCATCTTCTAGTTCAATATCAATTGGGGGTTGGTCATTTCGGGATTGCCCACGAATATTAGCACCTTCTATTTGATCAGATGAATTCATATTATTTGGAGCCATAGGCTCAACAAAAAATATTTCTTCATAACTCTTAAAAAATATTGATATTATTCAGAAATTGTATAATTATTTAAGTTCTACTTTATTCAACGCTTATAATACCTGTTGATCTGGATTAGAATTGGACAAAGTAAATGGAGCAGTAGGTCTTGCAACACCAAGTCGAACTGGTGCAATTAAACTTTCAGCTGTTTCACATAATTCTTCTACAGAAAGTTTCATCATTGATTGAAAAATACGTCTTGCACGAGCAAATGGTGTGGACAAATTTCCAAGCCTGAATGAAACAAAAATAAAATACAAAATTGTTCATCCATTAAAATAATGAATACTTACATTCTTCGTTTGTTATTTTGAGGTGCTAATTCAACACTGTATACAACAAACACACGTATAACAGACCTAATAAAACGACGGGCTATGTTATTTACTTCAGCTGCATTAGACAATGGATTATTAAGTTCTCTAACAATTGTTGTAACAATTGTATCAACCATCTAAAAATAGAAACATATTTTTAATACATTTTCTCAATATAAATTATGATTTCAAATTACCAAATAAGCATTTGCCACTACTTCAGCATTGCATTTAAAAAGTAAACAATGCATAAACTTGTCCAAAAACGTTGTACCAGTCTGATTTTTCAAATATGGTTGGTCATTTAATTTATATTCAGAATCACTTTTTACACCAGACATTATCATTGCTTTAACTGCAGGCCAATCATTTAGTAATCTTTCTAATGCTCTACGGCAAAATCGAGGTGGTTCTAAATCATGATCTGGCATATCCATTTCTATAATAAAAATATATACATATTTATTATGCATATTATTCAATTAATACTATTATAATTGATAATTACCGATATCGGATGAAGGAGTTTTTCGAGAAGCAGCTCGTTGTCTTGAAGATCTGTTGTACTGACGCTGTTCATTTGTTTGTCGACCCACAGTTTGTACCAAAAATAATAATATACTCTCTCCTCTAAAATATAACAAATTTGAAACATTTACAATGTTTTGAATTCAATTTTTAGTATCAAAATAATACCTTGAATTATAATGAGTCACTAAGTCCGTTTCACTAATTAATCTGTTGAGTAACTGGTATCTAATTGTTTGATGACCTTGAACTAAAGCTTTGCAACGACATTTTTCCCAACAATCACAATATGCAGTAGGAGATGTTCGTTTTAATTTACAATCATGACCTCGATGACAAACACGAGCACATTCTGTACAGCAGCACAATGATCCAGTTAAGCCACACGTACGGCATTCAAATATATCCTAATACATAATTGTACATAAAAATAATTTATAACATATATGTATACTACTTATATTACTTGATTAATATGTTCAGCTCCAGTCCAAGTAAAACTACATGTATCATTACAACAAAGTACATGTAATGGACTGTAATCTGGATTTGAACCAGGAGGATAAACCATAGATGCCAAAATTTCTTTGGCTTTTAGGATTGATTCTTTATCATTATCAACATACATTGATCTATCAGTATACCATGTATGTGGAGTCTTATAAAGTGATATTGTAACAGGAGGTGGAGGAGGCGGAATAGTGAAAAATCCTAAAACAAAAATGTATTTCAATAAATAAAAAATAATCATTGTAAATAATATAAATATTTTAAAATAGAACTAACCTTTAGAAAATTCGTTTGATTGCTGTTGTGGTAACACTGATGAATGTGACCAAGGGTGTGGTAAATCAAGGTTACCAATTTTTACTGCATGTTTATTATATACAGGTATTTCAGGAATTACTTTGCTACTACTAGCGGTGGGTATTGTTCCAGCAGCTGAAGATCTCCAAGCACTCATTACATTTTTAATTGCATGCTCTTGTTCAGTAGCAGAAGTTCCTTGCATTTCACAAAAAATTGGTGGAGCAACTACTTTACTAACAACACGATGAATAGTGTCGAGTAAAATAATAGCAGCAGGATACGCTCGAACTGTAATAGCTAACATAAATGGAGTTAAACCTTGGGCATCCCTAAAAAGTAAACAAATTATTATTATTATACATACCCAAATTAAAATTTTATATTAAATATAATGCGACTTACTTTGCAGTTAGTAGATCTAGTAAATAAGGTGAAAAAACACTTGATTCACAGAGAAGTCTTAAAATCGCTAACGCATTATTTCGCCTTTCAGTCGTTGGATTAATAATTGGAGTAGACTGAATTGTCTCCTCTTCATTTTGTAAAACAGCTGTTGATTGAGTAGTTGCATTAACTGGCTCATGCCACGGTTCGGGAACAGTACCTGGAGGTGGTGCATCTTCACTCATTTCCATAGGTTCAGAATCTGATGAATTATTTGTGGTGCCTGATGATTAGTTAAAATAACGCATGTTGTATATAATATAGTTATTAGCAGAACAATTAACATACTAGATCTAGATACAGCAGCTGAAGCTCGTCTCATCATTTCTCTTAAACTAAATGATGATCGGACACCAAATGCTTTCTGAATTACATTTAAAGTATCTACATTAGAAGTTGATGGATTTGGAACATTATCGCCTTCTAAAATTAAAATTAAATAAATATGTTGATATTAAACATTCAAATTTTTATTAATAATGATTAATGAGATATATTCTTACCATCCAATTCTTTATTTGATATTGGAGCACATACTGAAACACAAGCATGTAAAAGATTACGATTTCCATCGCATCGTTCTGCTAAAATCTGTGATAAGAGTTCCCCATTATCTACAAATATGAACAATTATTTTTTTTTTAATATACAATTCAATAGAGACATTTAATAAATGTATAAATTAATTTTAGTAAATACCATTTTCAACAGATAATTGCTGTACCAACGTTTTCACAGATTCAAGATTTGACTTCAATATACGCGACATAAGTATTTGTTGTTCAACGTCTAGAACTATGATGGCAGCAACTGCTTTTGTATGTGGAGAAGTTACTGTATATGAACCAATACCAATACACCGAACAGGTCCCAAATCCAACCACTGAGGCTCCCTCATTGAATCAGTACTGTCCTTAGCCAATGGATATATTGTTCGATTTCCATCACGTAAAATACATATATTATCTTTGCTCTAAAATGAAAACATAATTAAAAAATTAATCCAAATTCCAAATTATTATAAAAAAATATTAATTACACAAGAACCCAAAACTTACTTCAGCAGTACAAAGTATCTGCATATTATCAGGACTCAATCCTATTAAAGCACTAGCATCAACAGGGAATGGACTGTCTTGTTCTATTTTTCCACTAGTTATATTAAACTTGATATAACTTATTTTAGAACCATTTTTAACAATAGCATGTACGCCTAAAAAAAAAAAATTAATATTAATATATGTTCAAATACAACATTTATAAAATAATGTACCTTGACTATCAATAGTTAAAGTTAGTATTTGATTTCCACTGTCAGTAGGTATATTTATTCTTCTGGGTGTTCTCTGAAAACAATCTGGCACTTTACTTGCAACAGCAACTTTACATACCTAAACATCCATTTTTTTTTTTTTATGTTAGAAATTATATTTTTTAAAACATAATTATTTAAAATATTAACCTGTAGATCATCTTTTTTCATCAACCTAACTTCATGCTGATCTAACATTTTAATAATATTTGTCACTACATCATCATTTGTAGCAGGTGCAGTAGCATCTTTATCTTTAGGAAATATTCCAGAAATATCTTTTGAAACACATGGAAACTTCACAGCAGCATATGAACCATCCACATGAACAACACGCCCTATAAAACAATTATAAATATAAATTAAAAAAAAAAAAAATTAATAATAAAAATTAAAAATACCTATAGGCAAACTCTTTTGATCTTCAACAAATACAACATCTTTTAATGGCCAATCTTCTTCAATGATTTTATCTTCTTCAAGAAGACCCTTCATTGTCACTCTTTTGTTTCTTTCTGAAAACAATTATCAATGCATAGCAAAAATTAATGATTAAATTTTTAGGAAAATATACTCGTTGACATGAAAAAAATACCAACTGCGTTTAAATTTCAATGTATTTAGAAATGATGACTTATCAATAAAATAAACAGATTAAATATAAAATAAATCTTTGGAAAGTAAAATTAAGCATCTCACCTTACTTAACATTAATATTTTGTAGACAATAATTATAATTTGTGAACTCACTTGAACTTTGAACAGCACTTCCTGTATCACTGCAAGTACTTGATGCTGGCGAAGGAGGTGGTGGCATGTCAATTCTATCAGCAGTCTCCTTACTTTTCTCTACGGGTGTGCTTGACTTGGAGGAACTACTGTTAATATTTTGAGACTGAAATATTTGAGGTGGAGTCAAAATTTGAAATCGACAAACATCAGCATATGTCCACGCAGAATTTAATAGTTGACCTATCTTAGGTTCACCACCATACAAAGTTATACCTAAAATATATAAAATAAATTATACATATATATATTATATATAATGAAAAATGTTTTAAATTAAAATACAAACATACCAATAGCTCCCGGTTGATACAGAGGACTATTTTTCATACAAACTTGACTACCAACTACAATGTCAGAATTTAAATTGTTGGTTTTTTGTTTTCTTGCTTTAGTACGATATTTATCCCATATTTTACGCCTTTGATTGAATGGTAGTACTCCCCTAATTAATTTTTTATATTATTATTTTTCTATACAAGTAATTCACAAAAACGTTATGTTTACTGTATACATACCACCAATAAAGTGCTCCACTTTCCAAACGGGCTAAGGTATAAAGTGGACAAGTATGAATAGAAATTATATGATCAACTACAAATTCAGAATAAAGTTGAGCTGGATGTTCAAGTTTAGCAGCAGTAGCAGCATGAGTAAGACTTTCATCCATCCACGTCGCTACTTTGTTTGATTCTGTTACAACAGAAACTCGAATAATTGTACCAGAAAGAAGAACTACTTTTTCATTAGTTAAACCAAGAGCATTAGTTTTAGGATGGTGTACATTATTCTGAAAAAAAAAATATATATATTAATAATAAAGACAAATACTATATTTCTTTACCTACATCTAAAGTCTTATAAGGCTCAGCGTCATCCCATTTCCATTGATAAAGTTGTCCACCAGCTGAGAGAGCAATTAATTCAGAATGAATTGCAGCAATTTGTACAAATTTTACGTTCGGTTCTGGCCAATATTCTGCATCACTAGACAACCACAAAGGATTGCCAGTATTGTTATCCTTTTTTTTGGAGTCTGCGGAAAATTCAAAAGTTCCAACGTTAGAATCCTTCTTTTTAGAGTCTACAAAAAATACAATAATTATAATAGGTAACAGAAATAAAATTTCCAAAAATATAATTACCCGATTCTTTATCCCATGCCGTATCGCGTAGTGCTCCTTCAAGCCACTGTTGCTGTCTTTGTCTATGTTGTTGCTGCCCATAGCAATGGCGATCTCTCCATCTAGTAAAACTGTCACGATCACTAGGACCCGAATTACGATCGCTGGAAGTACTGTCATTAGCACTATTGCTTACACGTTCTCGATCACCCAACCTTCTAGCACCACTCCTACGAAATGTCAACACGGGTCTAAAATCAATGTAGATAACTTAAAGCTAAATAAAATGTAATACAACATATCACATTTACCTTCTGGATGAAGAATATGAAAACATATCTTCTGAGAAAATTGCATCGGCATCAATAATCACAGAATGGTCTGCATGAAAACCTCCGCCATCTAATAAAGACATCAGATCTTCGGGAACATACGAGTCTCCACCGGGTCCACCTCCAACTTCATCACCACCTTCACCGTCACCTTCTTCATCATCACGCGACAGAAGGTTGTTGACAGCCAAGTTCACATCCAAATTTGTTCGCTGCAGTTCACGTATTATTAAATTTCGACTTTTACCTTGCAACACAACTTGTGCTTGAGCTACAAGCTCTTCTGGTACGAACTGAGCTGGCATAACTGGGCGGCCACTTGACGAACTACTACTCATTATCACGCCACTACCAGACGACCTACAATGATTATTTCCATTATTTACTGAAATGTACATACGTCTTTCTAAATAATTACCTTGAAGTCCCACGAAATGTGCCAGATCTCATAATACGAGCTCGTCTAGTAAGATGACGAGTAGCAGAACTCAAATTTCCACCACCTCCACCACCCCCTCCGCCACCACCTCCACCGGTGGATTTGGATGGTAACTTATTTGTATCTCCAGTAGACCTGGACAAGTCCAATCTTTCAGCAAGTACTGTAAATGGAATTCGTGCAACTCTGCCATCTTCAAATAAAAGACCAATGTGATATGGTCCCACAACAATTTGTTTGATAGGTGATTTTATGTTAGACAACACAGAATACGATGAATTGCCAGAAATACTTCTATTCAAACGTTCTGAAATTTCTTTAAATCTAAAAATAACAAAAACAATTAAAATTAAATTTATTTAAAATAATATAAATATAAACTCATTTGAAAATTTTAAATATCTTTTATAGCTGTATGTCATAATACACAAATATAAAATTGAATAGTTTGTGAATTATTTAATATTAGAAGAGAAATAAATAAAAAAATGTAAATATATTAAAATATTTAACAGTCACATTAAATGGTCAGTACTGGGTCTATTGTGGTTTGACAAATACATTAGACCAAATAATAATAATGATAATAATATTCCATATTTATGAGTTTAATAAAGATGATTAAGTTTTTTTTTAAAAAAAAAACTGTGTTGCTAAAACAATAAGACAATATTTTATTCTAATTTAATGTGACGAGAAGAAAAGAAACAGTAAGATAACAATACATTAACAAGAAAATATATTTTTAAAAAAAAATGTATTTAATCAACACGAGTAAGTTATTATATTATGTAGTAATATCCGAATATAAAAAAATGTATCGTATACGAATTAGAGGATACTTAGGATCGATTAAATTAATGATAAGGAAACCAGAGTAATAATGTATATTGAATAGTAATCAATGCGACAGACAAGAGAAATGCACAATACCATACCACACCATACGGTATATACAAAATGGAAGAAATACATATATATATATATATATATATATATATATACATATACATATATAATATAATATATATATATATATATATATATACATACACACGTACAATATATATATATATATATTAAAAAAACCCCGTTTTTCGCATAAATACGGATGACAACGCACAAAGTGACCACCACACCCTGCGGAAAAAAACTTCGGACGCGACTCTACAATGGTGTATGGTGGTGCACGTCCGGGGCGGCCGAGCGTCGTGCCCGTATCGGAACCACTCGCGCTTTCGCATAAGCCGCGTTGCGGACTCGCGGACAAAGGCCGAAAACGCCCTACACCCCGACGCAATTGACCGTACCTGTCATTCAACTGATCGTCCGTTCCAGGGGCTGGATGCACGATGAATTGCAACGACGACATTAGTCGTTATCCGAAAAACACTATCCGTCGGCATACGTCAACGCGGAATCGTCGGACGAATACCTCGCCGTTTGCGCAATTGATCACGGTCGGCGTTCGGATCCAGTACACGTATGGCGAACGGCTGGACAAATGAATCGAATGTGGCGGAGAACCACGACAAACGCACACGCACACGCACACACAATACACACGTTTAATGGACGAGATATGCTATCGCCATTTTTGATGATGAAAAGACGTGAGGGGCACTTGCGAACGGTGTGGTGGCGGCGGGGAAGGCACCGACAACAACCATGCCGACAGCAGCTGGTCACCGATGGTTACCAATAATACCGTGAACGATACCGCTATATCGTTTTATGGTACCCGCGTTTTCTCGATCAGTCGGCAAAACGTATTTTATACCGCGGTTAAGTAATGGGACATTGTTGCGGATCGATGGTTCGGGTGACTCATACGCAGAGGCCGGATTTTTACTTTTTTACCGTGCAGCTGACAGCTCCAATGGGATGCGAGCTTTCTCGACGTTTCGTTTTCCTATGAACTGATGTAGGAAAAAAAAATGTTTAACGCATAAAAAAAGCATTATATTTCAAGGTTAGAGACTTATTAGAGAGTATTTTGTACAAAATAACATGTTTTAAAAGAATATATTGATGAGGTTCATTTTGAACATTTCACAAAAAATGTAACGGTTTATAAAAAAAAAAAAATAATGCGAAAAGAATAACTGTGACCTCCGTTAGTCTCTACCCATCGGACGTCATGATTAGATCCAGTCAATTGAATTTTACCGTTCAACTTGTAAATATTATTAATATTTATTAATAATATTATCAATATTATTTTGTAAATTTATTATAAATACATAATATATATTTATGTTTGAAATAATTTTGCACGTTATTATTTTCACCTCTTATAATACTGAACATTACTTTTATTGCACAATATATTAACGTCATAATTGATTACGCCAACATATTTTGGCGTGACGTTGCCGGTCTGCATAGGCGCAACTATAGGATAAAAAAACCGTGGGGGGGGGAGCTAAATTTAAAAAAAAAAGGTTTTTACCGTCCATGAGGGTCCATATTCCGTGTATGATTATTTTTATTTATAGGCTATATGTATACCACTAAAGGGTAATAATTATTATTAAACTCTATGGACCGTTCTATGAATTTACTCGTTTAAATTCATTTCCTACCATCTGTTGATAAATACGAACGGAAATACGATTACATAAAAACTAAAAATAGATACGAAATTCCGAATTTTATATAATTTTCAGTAATATGGATGTTGTTCTGAAGGCTAAAGCCAATCACGAATAATTAGATTAAAAATAGTCGATCGCAGTTGCAGAATGAACATTTAAAAAAATTCGATTAGATTTGCATTAAATGTGTAGGTACCTATAATGTATATTTTTTTTAAATACGTAAATGGTAATGGTTTATTATGTAAATATTTAATACATAACACGTTTAACCTTTAATAATTAAATGATCCAAGTTAATTAAAAAAACTGAGGGGGCTACTGATGAATGTGGGGGCTAAGCCCCCTCAAGCCCCTCCCTCATTGCGCCTATGCCGGTCTGTGAAGTGACGTTGACGTTCCGTATAGTGTGAATCGGCCTTATACCGGAACGCGCACGTCGAATGAAAGCCGGAGCGATGCTAGACCCCCCCAGGCGGCTAGTAGCTACTGTGTCATTGGCTGTTCCCCTCCAGGTGGCTGATAACTGCTCTGTCATTGGCTGTTGCTGTCGGCAGCAGTCGGATCACGACGGTTTGCGCCAATCAGAATCCCGATAGAACAACCTCGTCTGCGCGAAATGAACCAATTTTCGTCCGCCGCCCGGTATACTCTTAAACTGAATAGCATGTAATACATATTTTATAATATGTACATAAATAAATTATGATTTTCCAATAATTTATTGTTTTAAATTCACGTTTTAACAGCGAGTCTCTCATGTCATTTTTTTACGTACATATGGAAATATTTTGTACGAGTTCCATCAGTACGCCGAATAATATGCCAGTGCTAGTGGTCTGATTACTCTATTACTCCATGTGGAAGCCAGATCGAAAAAGACCAATAGGACGACCAAGACAGCGGTGGAGCGACCGTGTCAAAGAACATCTGAAACTCCTAGGAATCAGGGACGGAGAAACAAGAGCTTTGGATAGAGAGGCTTGGCGAGGCATAGTGGAAGCGGCGATGGGTCTAAACGGCCCCGAATAAGACTAAAAAAAAAAAAAAAACGAAGTCCTCTGCGTACTCTACGAATACTTAATTTATGATCGATTAATAAATAATATTTGAAAAATTATTTCGATATATTTCGTGATTTTACAGCGTTGAGCGTATTCGTCGTACGAAATGGATTTTTCAACACGACGCAATTTTTTATTAACCGGTCAGTGATAAGCCGTAAACGTAACTGAAAAAAATGACTGCGTTATGAATCTAAGCCAATTCATCATAACGCTGTGAATTATTTAGTTACTAATTTGCTTATTTATAAATTGAATGTAATACTTTATTCCGCGTGTTGAATCAAAAATGAATAAAATGTTTACAATATAAACACGCACAAGGCGCGATTTCCAACAATATATGGAAAAAAAAATACAGTGCCGATTTGGTAGCATTTTATTGCGCCTTAATAAACGCAGAGACCGATTTGTATAATGAAAAATTATTTTTAATGATAACCTTATCACATTTTTAATCAAAGGAAAAACGATAGATAACTTTCGACAAACACAAGTTGAAACATAATATTAATGGGTACGACAATATTTCTTGAAGTCTGGTTTTTTTTTTTTTTTTATGTAAATAATTGTTCTCAAGTCTCGTTTGAACACGTATTTTTATTTGTTCAATAACCCCAGGTCGGTGATAATTGATAATGTCTTTGTACGACGATTTCGATGTTGTTAAACAAAAGTCAGATGGCTGGTCGTCGGGCATGAAACTTTTTCAGTCTCAAATGCAGTTGAAAAAAGCCGCTCAGACTCAGGTTTATAAATTTTTTTAATTCGAATTTACTTACACACACACACATATATATATATATATATATGGATACATTATGCTATACTCTGTCTCGGTTTACTCGTATTTTGTATTCTAAGTGTTTTGTAAAAATTGAAATTAAAATCACATTTAAAAAATTTGTAATTGTATTCAGTATCTATTGAAGTCTGGAAATTTTCTTTGAACATTCTTTAATTTAAAATGCAATTGGATTTTATTTAGTAATTTATAAAACATTATTTTATTATTAGCCAAGAAGAGAAGCATCTCGTAAAACAACATCAATTTTAGCACCAGTGATTGATTTAAAAAAAAAAGATGATGATGAATCCATGTTTGATCCAGGACTTGGCTTTACAATTTTTCCCATGGCCCGAGTAAAATAACTTTGTGTATTTTATATTTTTCATCGAATGATCTATAAATGTTCTATTTGTGTGAAAAACAGGAAGGAAAAAAACCACAACGTCCGTCATTCCCATCTATGGACTGGAACTTTGATGGAAATGAATATGATCCCTTAATACCAAACGATTATGAAAGAGTAGTTAGAGGTAAGCATAATTTTTGGAGTTTTAATTTGATTCAATATATTTTATCCACCCACCTTTATAATTTTCTTATACACCAATTGTTTATTTTATTATTACTTTAGTTTCATTATGCTATTTAAACATCTGTAGTGTTATAAAATGTATATAATATAAAAACAATTACAATTTTAGATTTAAGAGACATACGTGATAAAGAAAAAGAAAAGGAAGACGAAGAAAGAAGAAAACGAAGGGAAGAGCGCAATAAAAACAGAGACCCGTATGTTATATTATAACTGTGTATTTGTAAAGTTAATTAATTTTTTTTATAAATATATGTTTTAGTGGTTACAGTACGGTGGATATACCACCAGCTCCTTCAACACCCAATGTGGATGAAAGACGGAAATCAGCATTTCCTGGATTTGGTGGACGTAAAGATAGTGATAGTGAAGAAGAAGAACCAAAACCAATGGCCAGAATTCCTGGTGCCGCTATTGCTCCACCACCGTCGTTACAAGAGTCATTTGTATCATCACCTGGAGCACAACAGTCTGCTGCGACTGGTATGGGTATGGGAGTTGCCGCTAAAATTATGGCCAAATATGGTTTTAAGGTGACTAAATTTGTTTATTGCAAAATACTAATTTAACTTAAGGTTCATTTTTAATTATAATAAATAAATATATTTATTGTCTAGGAGGGACAAGGGTTGGGAAAGAAAGAACAAGGTATCTCGGTAGCATTACAAGTAGAAAAAACCAGTAAAAGAGGTGGTAGGATTATTCATGAGAAACCAGGTGGTAATGCTTCACCACCTATGACTTCTATGGTACAAGACGATTTTGTAGCGCCTGCTCCACCACCGCCTAAACCTCTACAGAGTATTACAGAAATAATGAAAGAACAATCAAAGGTAAACAATTTTAATATCTATTAATTTTTTTTAATTTGGAAAATGAAATTTAAAATATCTAATTATTTAAAATTAGGTCGTGTTATTACGAAACATGGTTGGACCCGGTGAGGTCGATCAAGATCTTGAACCTGAAGTAAAAGATGAATGCAATACAAAATATGGAGATGTCAATAGAGTAGTTATTTATGAAGTTCCAAACGTAGACCACGAAGAAGCTGTACGCATATTTGTAGAATTTAAGCGTATAGAATCGGCAATCAAAGGTAAAATTAAAATACGTTTGAGCACTTGTGACTGTTATGCTAGAAATTATTATAAACCCAAGTCACAAAAAATAATACTCTTCAACTGCGTATACGTATTTCAACAATTACAAGTTGTTGATACACGCTAAAGATGACAATATAGTTGTCGGAATATGTTTACACAGTTAAAGTGTAATATGTTTTTGTGAATGGGATTTATAATAATTTCTGTCAAAGGTAAAATTAATATTAAAAAAAAAATCAAATATTTTTAATTGTATCTTAATATGAAATGTCCATTTCGTTACAGCTGTTGTAGACTTAAATGGCAGATTTTTTGGTGGAAGGCAAGTAAAAGCTGGATTTTACAGTGCAGAAAAATTAAACAGCTATCAACTTCTCGATTAAAACAAATTAGTGAATAATACAAACAAATAAAATTGTTATGTAATTTTAATATATTGGGACAAATTTTTAAACTACATGTTTTTATAATTTATATAAGCCAGTCAATATGTCTATGTCTCTTTACAAATGCTTCTTGATATGTTACATCAGTGTACACTACATCAAGACTCAAATTTAAACAGTACCCAAAAAAACACCTATAACTATTTTAATCCACCCTAATGACTTAAGAGAAAGTGGCCTAATGACCTTCTAAATGAGAGTAACAACTTCTGTAATTTTATTTTTAGAAATTAGTATTTTCTATCAATTTTTTTAATTTTATTTTTTGTACTTGTAAGTTGTATATACAAATTGTAAATGTTTTTTTTTTTTTTTATTATCAATAAATACAATTTTTTTTCAATACCTAACAAATATCAGTCTAACGTCCAAACGGATGCAGTAGAAAATCCTCGATTTTCCAAACAACAATTTTCTGTTAAATTGTATTCTTTCAGCTTTTTCAAACGTTTCTGTAAACGATTTTTAGGTTCAAAACAATGTCTGCCGGGATCGCCGATTAGTATCGTCTTTCCTTGATCACGCAGTCCATCCAACCATTTCCACAGTACATCGGCTATGTCTTTTGAATAAAACATGTCTCCGACAATGATTACTTCCCATTGCGAACAATTATCTGACAATAAATTCTTTGATAATACGTCAACGTAGACGTCATTTAACTGAGCGTTCAATTTAGCTGCTACACACGCAACTATAAAATGTTCAAGAAACAAATTACACAAGAAGAATTATTACAAAATATTTCTCAGCACCAGGGTCTATGTCATTAGCTGTAACTTGACTGGCGCCCGCTATAACCGATGCGAGTGAACACGCTGCGCTACCACTACCAATGTCCAAAACCGTTTTGTTGTTTACATATTGGCAGTTGTCCAATATAAACCTAAAATTAGAAAAGGTGTGTAATATGATTTTGAAAAAAAAAATTGTTTTACCTGGAAATCGCTTGGCCACCTGGCCAATAAAACGCCCAAAACGGATCATTGAATTCACATTGGTCTGCAGGCAAATGCCAGAGTTTGCATCGTTCTGTGATCAAATGTAACTTTATCTCTGGGGTCAAATGATTTGTACATACGACCGTGGCGTTTTTAATTTGTGCAGTGTAAATTTGTTCGTTGCTTCGAGTGCAATAATTTTTAATATACGTTTTCATCAAATGTACAATACTCTGGAACCTCGAGTTCATTTCGGAGAAGAGATTTCCTATGAATAAAAAGTCTATTTTCTTTTTTTTATTAAATTATTCAACATTTAAAAATCACATTACAAACGTTATCGAGAAAAAGTACTCGGGGGTAACAGGTAGTTAGATTCAAATATTCTTATCAGTTATCAGTTACTCATACACACGGCAATGAATTAAGATACTGTAGACAGGCAGCGGCACATTTATCTGCGGTTACGTTTTTCTAACGGAATTTTCAGGATGTAAAGGATTTATAACTTATAAGGGCCGACTAAAAATGATTAAGACGGTCGGTCTACATAAAAAAAAATTCTAGTTTTTAAACATACGGTACCCGGTTTTTATGAACTAGGTATAGGATATTTTGGTCTACTACAATCATAAATAGTTATTAATTAAAAATTAATACCAATCATTGAGTTTAATACTTTGTATAAATAAATAACAAAAACTATTTAAAAAAAAAAAATGTATTCAAATAATAATACAAAAAAAAAAACGCTGCGATAATACTGTGCAAGTGACATAGATGGCGCATATGATATCATCTATACTCAACTGTAGATGAAGCGTTGTTGCCTTCATTATAGAATTGGTCACGTGACAAAGATGGCGCTCTTTTATACATACAAAAACTTCAACTAAAATTGTATTTCGTATTGACGCGTATTATTGTAATTACATTTAGCTCTAGTGTTTGTATTCGGTAAACACGCTACCTGCGGATCTACTCGTCGCCGAAAGGCATACTGAATATTCAAAAGACCGCGACGGGCGACGGCGTATTCCTAGCGTCGTCGTAGGCCGTAGCGAGCTTAAGGAGTATAAAACGAGAAGAACGGAACACAACAGTTAGGCAATGACAAACTAGGAGCGAGATTCAACTGACAAGAGCACAGCTGGACACGATGGATTAATCGAATATGACCAGAAAAAAGAATGGTGACATTCCATATTCTTTAGGCCAGTGGTGGTTATACATAATGTTCAAGGGGGGGGAAATGGAGCCAACCCCCTCTTCTAATGATATATTCACATCGACGAATAATAATCAAGAAGAAAGCTCTATTAATGTACCGAGACGAAATGCAGATATAGAAAAAGGAAGAACAACGTGCATGGAACGTTAACGAAATATCAATAAAACAGGAAAAGAAAGTAGGTAGTAACCAGATAGCGCTACGACACAACATAGAAGGCGTGGCAGAAAGGCGCATATAAATAGCGGTCATTTTCAAACACAAACACACACACACACACACACCGCAGTCAGACGCGAACTACGTTATTCGCGTCTCACCGCCGTGACTACACTGAGCAGTCCGATGGTTTCGGACCGCTATTTATATACGCCTTTCTACCACGCCCTCTACGTATTGTGTCGTAGCGCTATCTGGTGACTACTTTCTTTTCCCGTTTTATTACGGTCGGCTGACGTGTTATGTCAGTATATGCGGGTGTTTAGTTTAACGCTCACCGAGCGTACACTCGTTTACACTGTACACGGCCGACTGAGTTTGTCGTTACTCGTCAGCTAAGCACTAAACGCTCGATCACGACCGATGATTAGCGCGCACTGTCAGCATATACCGTACGCGCTGATCTCGGTCGAGCACTAATTCCAGCTTTACATGACGTTTAAAGGGGGGCAAAATGGGGCATAACCACAACATAATTGGACCAACTTCCATGACACAAGTAGGTGCTGTTAGATCAGAGATATACTAAATTAAAAAATATCAAATCCCATTGGGGAGGGGCGATCCACCTACCGCCCCCTATTAACCGCCACTGCCTCTAGGCCCTCACGAGTCTCGAATGTTTCCGTCATAATCTACGACGATCGACGGAAGCCATTATGTTGTGGTTACTGGTTAGGTGCACATATCCCGAAGACGCTGCGGAACAAACGTTGTTCAACTGCCCGTACTGGGACGTATACCGGTTAAACATGTAGAAGGTTTTTACTTGAGAGTTGAGAAGTGCATATCTGTGCGGTACAGCGGTGGAAGGTGATGAAGGTTAACAACAGCGAAGGATCATTACACAGGCGAGGGATAATCTAGTTAGTTTGTATTTTAGAGAGGTAATTTTTCGATTTTCTCAATACTTTTTTCAAAAGTCAGGAAAAACTACTAAAAATTACATAAAAACACATTAAAAATGCAATTCCGTCTTAATCGATTGTCGTTTATTGCTTCGTTTATTTATTTCACCGAAGCTCCGCTCAGAATCGTTTTATCGAATGCAAAGATTTACCATTGCTTTCAAATTTATAATAAAATCAAAACTCTAAAAATCTTTATCCGCAAGCAATTCACTTGAGCGATATCCACAACACCCCGCGGCTCGCTACTTTTTTTTCTGAGAATCTTTAATAGTGAATACAATATAGTCAGGACTACGAGTATATGTATGTACTCATAATAAATACAGATTAAATTAAATAATATATAAAAAATTTTAGAAAGTTCTTTTGAACTCCCTTCCCCCCTCCCTCGCCTTCCAGAAAAAAAATCTCGTGTCTACAATACGCGCCACTGCGGAATTACTACCCAATTATTATACGCGTAAAGGAACGTACCACCGACGACGACGAGTGGCGACACGTAGTAGTAGTAGTAGTAGTAGTAGTAGTAGTAGTAGTAGTAGTAGTAGTAGTAGTAGTAGTAGTAACTGTGTGGTATAGAAAAAGAAACCGCAACGTGACGCGTGCGGCGGACGAGATTCTCCTGAATAAATGGCGAGCGCGTCTCGTGACCGACGGTCAGTTGCCGCATATTGATTGCCGGCATCACAACAGCCGGGGCGCGGTGCGGAAACGTTTTATTGTTTTGCGTATCCGCCGTACATACACACACACACACACACGACACGTTACCGAGACTCGAACGCCGCCCGACTTCTTTGCTCAACGAAGATGGAGACGTCTTCCTCCGGGCCGGCACTACTGTCGCAGCAGAGGACGTCGTTTTTGTTAACGTCAACGATGGCTGCCGTCTGTCTGTTGTCGTTGAATTTTTCCGCGGCGCACGGACGACGGACGTCGTCGTACACCACCGAAGACGCGGTCGTAATCGAAGGTATAACTCGCCCCGCGAGTCCGTGGTTTTTTTCTTCTTCTTCCTATACAAAAAATACTTTTCGAATTTATTTAGAAATTCTTTTTAGATTCTGAGCGGAGCGAGGGATCTATAATAGTGGTTTTACAATGATGTTTATTTTGTTTTCCTATGTCCTGTGTATACAGATTTTCGACCAGAAGGAGTGCTCCGATCCCTTCGGTCACAGTTTGTTTCCGGCAACAATTCGCATCTAGTTGGTACCTACTTAAGAGAGACCATTTTTCGATTTTCTCAACAGTTTTTTAACGCGACGCGATAAATTACCGAAAAATTACCGAAAAACCGCTGAAAATGGGATTTCGTCAATATCACGTATAGTTTTTTTCGCTATAATTTCGAAAATAATCATTCTATATTGTCTCGAAATTTTCAACGAAATTGTTGAAACACCTATACTTCAACTGTATTAAAAAAAAATCTTGCAAATCATCTGTCACAATTTCTTTTTATAACTCTTCCAAAGTTCCAAATTTTTCGACAAAGTGTATTACATCCGAAGCTCCGTTCAGAATTTTTTTTTATTTTTTTATGAAAATTATACGCGTCGATTCGATAAAATCTCATATTATTATTATTATTGTACATATTATATAGCCTTACCCGAATGTTATAATTCTCGTAATGATCGGGGAAAAAATTAATTTTCAAAAAAAAAATACGTTCCAACAACAATTTAATTTTTACGCGTATACACGTTTGGCGAATTAAATTTGAATTCTAATTCGATCGTATTTTAAATATACACGCACATAAATGCATTTTAATATATGCGTATTATATATATATATATAAACTTAAGATTCGAAAACGGGTTACGAATTTATTATTCGTTCGTCTTATAATATAAATATACTTGTATATAGTTAAATTACAAATAGTACCCGCGCGCAGCAGTATGATGTGTACCGGAGGCCAACGGAATTTTAAATTTCGTTTCGTGAATATTATAATCTCGTCAAATAATTTATAATATTTGCAAAAATAATTTCCGAATTTTAATTTGTTTGCGCAACATTATATTGTTACGTTTAAATTCGCGTATGTATACGATCCAAAAGAAAAGAAAAAAAATGCCGTCGACACATTTTTATATATATATATATATATATATATAAAAAAAAAAATTACGATCAGATAGTTATCTCGTGTATGTAAATTGAAATGTAAACGTTTTAATGTATATTCGCTATATATATATAGATTTTTTTTTTTTTAAATAAAACGGATTAAATTTGAGAAATTTAATATTTTAATATTTGCAGATTTATAAATACATATATATTTTTTAACTTTTACAAGCCGTTAAGACCATTTTTTGCTTCTACCGAATTCCTCCACAAGATCTCTGTTAAATGCATCCGCAATTCTTGCCGTTTCGTTTACTCGATTAACGATTTAATTACTTCCTTTATCCGATGTGGCCAACGTTGACGCGGTCTTTCTCCGGGGCGTGTTTTAATTTAGTTCAGAGACCAGAACTGCTGTCTCTGCAGATTTATAATTTATAGATTTAACGAACTGTTAAAAACTTAAATTTTCAACAGAGGTTTTCATATAGAACGCGTTGCTACGAGTAATATATTATATATTATTAGATCAAATATGTTTTTTTTCTAAATATTATACATATATAGTTCGTGCACGAATTTTAAACACTAATAAGGACGTGTCGTTTATAGAGATTTCACTTTTATATGGTAACAAAAAAAAAAAAAAATGTTTGAAAAATTGTACGCGATTTACAACATACAAAAAAAAAATTGAAAATTGGAATTGAAAAATTATTATATGCCACGCATCGCCGCCGCCACTTATTCGACCAATATTATATATTTTTTTCCCGACAGACTTTGCAGATAATTTCCCCCATTGTATTTTAAAAACGAAATCACTTATACTTAATCACTTAAATTGCACATAATACTACGCCATTATTATTATTATTATTATTGCGTGCGCGAGAGAAGAAAGTATCTATTAGAATTAATTTCAACTAATCGTCTTCTAACGAGTCGTACAATTCGCATTTTCTCAATCGCGATTAAACCGATCTTTGTTGTTACACAACAATATGACTTTTCTTAAAATCACCATGCGTATAATACAATATATTATAAATATATATTCGAGAAACTTTCTATATAGCCGTGATACGCTACATTTCTATAATATTATGATGTATAGGCGCTCGTCCGAATTTTCTTCGGATTCGATTATTATATATTGTTTTTATGCGAAACGGACGGGTCCAGTTAAATGACATTGATTTTTTTTTACATCGAAAATCCCCATATTTGAGCCGAAATTTTAATCAATTTGTTTTTTTCATAAATTTTTCAATACGAATGTCAGTTGTTCCAGATTATCGTATACGTCAATCGACGGATATTGATCAGTGTTCGAATTGTATCTCTTTTTTTTTAAAAAAATATTTTAGTGTACTAATTTTTCATTAACGACGACGTTGAGAACGGTCTTTTCCCGATTTTATTACGACTTAACGAAAACAACAAAATAAGCGTCTTTAAATTTTGTTTTGCAGTCAATCTTGCGATTGTTTTCGCAGTAAATGCGATACGCTCATCTCCATACTGCTCCTATTCCCTGTTGCCAGCCACCCTCTTTATAGTCCGGTGTAATTTGACAGTCCAGCGTCGGAAATCATTTGTTTGACAAATGCGATGTTCTTGGTCTTCCCCGGGTCCCTCTTTCCTTCAATTTTTCCCTTCTATTATTCTGTAAAGTAGTTCATTTTCGTGCCTCGATACGCGTGTAAGTATATATATATACGCTCATTTATTTCACGTAAATTTTGTCATCAACGCCAAAATATAATGTAAGGACAAGACGTTGACGCGGTTACGACGAATTCAATAGATCTATTTAATTGAAAAATGTGTAGTGACGGCTCTGAGGGAGGGAGCGAAGCCCCGCGAATTTTCGAGACATTAAAATTTTCAGGGACGCACATTTTTTTTTTCTACACTTTTTTTATCCTCCTACCTTCTAATTTTTTCCCAATTCAAGCGCGCTGATTACAATACGGCGAATGTTTTTCAACGATTATAATATATCGTGGGCGGCTTTTTTTTTCTACCATTCTTTACAGGTACTTCGAACGCGAAACTATATACGCTCCTGTAGATAATATTATACGCGCGTATTATTTGTCGAAGACGCTATATTATAGGTACGATATAAATACAAATCGAATATTATATAGAGGGGAAAAAAAACATAATATATAAGAAAACAAAACGAAATTTACGGTATTATAAACGATTTATCGCGGACCGGTATACGCGATATGTCCTGCGCCAAGGTCGCCGCGCCGGCCAATGCGACACAGGTTCAATGACAGCGCGGCGGCGGCGGCGACGACGACGACGACGACGGAGGCGGCGGTGATGGCGACGGCTGTGCGAAAAAAAAAGAGAGAAAAAAAAATTGTTGTCCGTTTGTTTACATACGCGCGCGCGCGACATTATATTGAGTATATTTAACGGATTCGTCGAATAATAATAATAATAATAAAAAAAAATAACGGCTAATTGACTATATGTATAATATATTACAATATGATTTCTATATAATATTAATCATCGAAATATATTCATTACCGCCGAAACACGCGTGATTTTTATTATGATTATTGTTATAAATACCAGTACGTGAACGGGATTTAATATTTTAATTTTGAACGTAGCAAGTGTGTGTGTGTGTGCGTCGTTCCTTATAGTTGTGAAGTTTTCGCGTTTCGCGACCGCGAATTTTGATCGGCAGTATTATAGAAATTTTCACACGAAATTCTCGAATGTACAAAATATGTGTTTTTCGGGGGAGAAATTAAATCGCTTTTTCGATTTGGCCGAGCTCCGTCAATAGTATATACCACTCGAGTTGTATTAAGAAAGAGAAAAAGAAAGCGAGGAAAAAACGATAATCTTTATACATATATATAGAGTCTTTTTCATCCGCGGAGTTCTGATAAAAGCTATATGATTTTTTTTTTCCGTTAGACATTTTAAAATTTTTTTTAAAAAAAAATAATTGTAATACTTTTGCGCTATATAATAAACGCGTGTTTTTGATTCAATTTTAATTTAAAAAATTTTATTCCCATTTCTAGACAAATTTTGGTGTTTAAACAGTTCTTAAAATTTGATCGAAATTCGAATATTTTTCTAATAAACGACACATATAGAAATATTAAGTAGTCGCATATTTATAGGCGATTACGTTCTAATAATTAATACAAAAAAAAAAGAAACTTAACAAATATATCGAATAGAACAAAAGTATTATTATATCATGTTTATATATTTTTTTAAGGTATTATTATTTTATATATTAAAAAAAAGTATTACGTAACATTTGTGAGAAATTTCTCGAAGCTTTTTTTTTTTTTTTCGCTTCGAAATAATATATATATGTATATTAGCGAGAATTCAGTTATTAAATATAAGATATAAGCGTGCCTTGTGCACGGATTATTTGATATTTTAATGCAAATTTCCAGAATCCGGCACTTTTTAGATTTAGATAATTTTTATATACATATATTATAATATACGCGTTTATTTGGATAATTTTTTTCGCCTCGGGATTAATTATGCGTATAGGGGAAAAAAAACAAAATGTGTAACCAGTTTATTCGGGTAAAACAAAATTATACACACGAGCAGTCATCCATCAGACATCTCCGGCCGGATAGAGAAAAAAAAAATCCATTACAGGACATTCCTCCGTGTACTTTTCATATTATATACGTCGAATTAAAAACCCGTGTACCGATAATATACGCGCGCAGTCCGAAATAAGCTGTGTGTATTAATATTCCCCATACGCGTCGCTTCGATATAATAGTATAATACTAACTATTGATGGCACACCGTTTGAATACGCGCATTCGATATCAATATTTTATGGTAAAAATAAAATAAAATATATAGGTATATATATTATTTTTTTCGACTTTCGTGTCTATATTATATATGTATTTATACGATTTAATATTAATCGTATACATTATTATATATAATTCTTACTTATCATTATTGTTGCGTACATATATATATATAATATTATAATTATAGAAAATCGTCTATTTTATAGCGTATAATCAAATATTACGCTCGCGCGTAAAATTTAAGGCTTTTCAAGTTCAATACCCTTTGATAATTATTATTACAGGTCCTGATTTAGGCGAGTACCTAGGTATATATAGTCACCTGGCCTCCATTTTTTGAGAGGTCTCGTTTCGATTAATTGTGTTTTATAATTTATAGACCATAAAGAAAAACTGACGTTTCTCAGTACTATATAAAATGCTAATTTTACTTGGGTTATATACGCTATACGGGGAAAATCGAAAAACGGCCTCGACCAGTATTAAAGTATTATAACGTAAGCCAATCGGAAAAGTTCTGAACAATATTGTTATGGTACAAACAACGAATCAAAAATCTTCGAAATGTGGTAGAATAAAAAATTAAAAAATTCTCGAGTTAAAATCAGCGTCAAAATCTGTAAATCGGGCTCTGCATTATTATACAAATATAAGAATATAGAGACTGAAACTGATCGAAAATCCGAAGTTTATACGTATTTTACGCGTGTATATTATGTATAAATTAATAAAAATAAATTTTTTTTTTTCTGGAAAAAATTCAAACGCGTCAATGTATTTGTAAATATTATGTAAATAACGATAGGTATATAATATATCGTATTTTAACGCGTAATGGAGTCGCATATATACCGTGATGAACTTGGTGACAAGGTCAGAACGAGTTATATAATGTATAATTATTAATCTACAAATATTTAAATGGATTATTAAATACGACGACTGACGAAAAATCTTTATTTATGCGCAGGTCGCAGCAGTAAAACATTATACGTTTAAAAAGATATACAATTTTTATTTTAAACCTAATATAGTCGTATATATATTATACCGCTATTAGCGACATATTATAATATCATATGCGTCCGAAATAAATTTTGTTGTCGTTCGATTTTATTAATTTCGAAAATGATTATCGTTAAAATTTCAAAAAAGAAAAACACAATTTTTTTTCCCCGTACTTCGTTTTTTTTCTCACAATATTTTTGTTACGCAAATATTTTAAATAGCTCATCTGTATATATTATATCAAAATTATAGCGCTTATAGCCGTATATTATTCTCGATATTTTTATAACTTCTTTAAGTCACGGGTTATAATAATTACTAATTATTATTCACTATTATAATAATATAAACACTACAAGTAAAAAAAAAAATATATATGTATATTATTTTTTATTATTTATTACTCGTATATATGATATTTAATTATATAGGTTCCTACTGGCTACTAATAATAAAAAAATTTTCACAAACGTATACCACGTATATTATTATTATTCTGATTATTATTATTATTAGAGGCGATAGTCTGCATATATTAATCCGATAGAATTCGACTTATTTCAGAAACAAAACGTGCATATATATAATATATATTATTGCAACGATTCTATAAACACACCGTTTATGCAAATACAATAATAATATCGTGCATTAAAATATAGAAAATTTCAATTCGTATAGTAAAAAGAAAATTCGTCTGTACTATATACTTATATATTTAAAAAAAAAAACTTATATATTATTATTAAATTAGATATTTTTTTTTTACACGCGTCTCGTTGTGAGTAATAATATTCGATTAAAAATATTATTTATAATAACTCGAAATATTCTCCGAATCCGGTGCGTGACGCATATGTAAGTACGCTCGTGTATTATTAAGTCGATCGCCCCAGTTTTCCGTTTCGAAGAATAAGCGTGTATATTATTACAATGTACGCTATGTGATTTTAATATATATATATTATTAATATACTACGAGATTTTGTTTTTCTTCGGTTTATTCCGATTTTCTATTATTTTTCTCTACACGATTCTGCAGACGTACTCACGAATAGAAGAAAAATTACGGGTTTATATATTATATACATACGTGTGTATTGTCAAACTATTTCATACAATATAATAATATCGTCGTTACATTTATTCGAGCGTATATAGGTGCAGTATATATACGAGTACGGCTATATATATATATATATATAACGGTCGAAATAAATGTAAAAATATTTAGATTGGACGTGGTCGTTACTTATTTTCCAGTTTTGACAATACTATAGCGATAATAAAATATATATATATATATTATAATATACGCGCGGGAGAAAAAAAAACAAAGATACGAATTGTTGCCAAAAAAAAATTTTCAATGACACACGATATATAGCCGCCGGAGAATTTTTTTTTACACTCCAACGAAATTGTAAATCCTTTTAGATTTTATTAAACGGATCGAGCAATACGATCGCGATTTTTTTTCGTACGCGAATAACTGCTATATAAGTACACTATTTTTGATTATTTATATATATATACGTGTGTACCGTTTCGAATGTGCGCGGTTAAACCGAAATATACACACGACTCGTATAAAATATTAATTCTCGCTTATATATTGTGTGTCTCGTGAACGACGACGACGACGACGACCGTGTTTTTGACCGCTTAAAACAAAAAAAAACTAAACGAATTCCGAAAATTTCAGCGACTGGAAGCTGCAAAGACCGAATCTTTGGATGAACATTTGTATAGCGCGGCCGTGACTGTTATATTCAAATAAATAATATAATACGAATTCGTTGAGAAGGTGCGGAAATCACCTCCTACGTTCTCGTTATAATATATTATATTTATATAGTATAGCTGGTATACGCGTATTATAATATTATATTATTGTGTATTGTCGTCCACATCTCGACGATCACTGCACACACACACACTCACAGTACACGCTGCAAATTTTGAAAATAAATAATAATTTCTCTAAAGCAAATAACCCGCGAAATACGCGCGATCTTTGGATAAAAAAAAAAAAAAAATTTGCATTGTCATAAACATACATATATCTATTAAATCGAGTAGTCGTATACATAAATTATTTTTATTATACGTACAGTGTATACACATATAATTGACGTTATATATATATATATTCGATGTTGTGCGAATAGGGTCAATCACCTTCGTATGTATATTAAAAAAAAAAAAAAATGGTTTAATAACTACACCGTCGACGATTCAAGAAATAATTTCTGTCCAAAATTCGTATATTTATTCAAAAAACGAGCCGAGAATTTCAGCGAGAAGAAAAATCGCGAACTAAAAAACGAATAACAAATATAGAAATCGCCGTTTTTCTCGATTTTTTTCGCGATAAATTTTAAATAAAAATTGTCTCTAAAAATTATACGTTCAAAATATGTATGTGTGTGTGTGTGTGTAGTTGTTAAATTATGCTGCTGCAGTATATATTCGAATCGCGCGGCGACGCGTTTTTTTCTTTCTATAAATTAAAATAAATCGACCGTTTAAAAAACGGTGTCATATTATAATATAGAATTTGGAGAAAATATCGCGATTATAATATCGACACGAGTATTTTTTTTTTTTTCACGCGTGTACTTTATTATTATTATAATATCGAGTCGCGCCGATGTGGGAATGCGCGCTATAATATAATATTTTGTTTTCAAATATTAATCATTTTCACTTTATATCGTGATATTATAATATACGTACCTATAGGTACATGCGCGTATATATAGTAGTGCGATTCGCGTGGAATTTACTGTAGAATTTTTATTCTGCGCAGTGAAATAACCTACAAACGAATAAATATAAATAATAATAATAAAAAAAGAAAACGTACTTATATATAAATAATTATAATAAATACGCGAATACACACACACACACACATGTATATTATACGTCCCCTCTGTAGATGAGCAGTAATATATTAAGTACATTTATATAGAAACCGAACGTGTATAATATACATTATGTGGTGCTTATAAAATATACGTATATATGTTATGCGCGTATTATATTATATATTTGAGTATATTGACCCAAGTTGATCGTTCGACTCTTTACGTGTATAATATAGGTATAATATACGCGATGTGAGATTATTGCGAACGACCAGTTTGGCGGTTAATTTAAAACGCAAAAAATAAAAAAAATGAACATATATAACGGCACGGTTCGCCAGACTTAATAATGTTTGCGTATAAAAAAATGTGTGTACAAACGACTATTGTGACCTCTAAGAAAGAAAGAAAATATTGTTGAAAATATATTTACATTAAAAAACGGTACGCGAATTTATGTGTTTCGACTCGTATGATTTTGTGTGTGTGTGTGTGTGTGTATATATTATGTGGGTTAGGTATTAGGTTTGGCAGAGAAGTAATTGGCTTTGTATATTATATTATACGATGACAATTATTATTATCACCGTAGTAGTACTATGGTCATCGCGTGTGCACGTGCTTGTATATATATACATCGCGGGTTATAGGAACCGGAACAAAAGTGAATTTCAAACAAGTTATTTTGCAGGATAATTAAAGGATATTTATTATTATAATACCGTTGTATACACGTTTTACGTGTTGTAATATCGTTAACCCATTTCTTTTTTACGCATTTATATTAATAGTTTTTTTTTTTTTGCAAACCGTCGTGTAAATGTGAAAACGTTCGATGTAAATATTATTGTGAAAACGTTTCAAGTTCAAGTTTCGGTCGCCAAAATTAACTAATAAAAAAAAAAACGAGATTCTACATATTATACGTATTTGTATGTAAAAGAAATCGTCCGTTGTGTCGGAAACCAAACGATTCACGGATCTATACCGTTTGAAGTTTAAAAGAGAACAATACGCGTGTGTGTATGTATATAAATAATAATAACAGCTGTCGTCGGCCTGCGCAAAGTGCGCGCAAAGAGATTAGTTTATTTTTTTTCTCGAATTCCCTGCAATTAGTTATATATAGATTCGGGGCGAAACTTTACGCGTATATTATGGACTATAAAGATTTAAATTTCAAATTTTATTCAATTTTTCAAGCAAAAATTACATAATTTTTTTTAAGGCGTTTTAAAAAAATATTCACGGGTTTCGGATGGACGTTATACGCGTTTCTCATCACATCGTCCCTTGTACATATTATATAAGTACGCGTTACTGCAGTGCAGCTCCAGCAGTTGTTTTATAAAATTAAAAAAAAAATTTTTTTTTGTTTGTCAGAAGCAGTGGCGGTTTTTAGGGGGGCGATGGGGGCGATCGCCCCCCCCTGGACGTTACTTTTACACATAATATCTATATTTTAAATAAGTGCACAAAAATTAATATTATTATGACAAAAGGTAAAAAAATTCAAAAACAATAGAATAAGTCATCTTCACTATCACAAATCCCAAAAAATTTTATTTTGAAATTTACATATTTATGCATAATTTGTCACATTTGTCTATATTTTATTTAATCAGTGAAGCTAATGCCCGATTCCGCAATTTGAGTATTACTGGCGGTGCATTAGCGGAAATCGGGTTAAATTATTGGGGGGTCTAATTCACTATAAGACAATATACTAAATTGCCATTGAAAAAATTTTTTTCTCGCTTCGCTCGATATGTGTCTACATATAAATACATTTAAATATAATAATAATTTTTCAAACCATTTTTGAGGGGTTAACTAAACTTTTAGGGGGCGAAGTCCTCCAAGCCCCTCCATTTTCTACTAATGAACTAAACTACACTAGAGATATACATGTGAGAAGGGGTTTGATATTTTAAATCGCCCCCCTAAAAGTTTCGTCAAAACCGCCACTGGTCAGAAGCCGATCCAAGGTCGGACCGATCTATACTGGCAATAACCAGTGAGGTCTGTACTGGGACCTTTTTTATTTCGTAAATTTTCTTTATTAAAAAGTAAAATAATGATGATGCCGATGATGCCCGTGGGGTCGACGAGGTCGAATAGGCCGATAAGGTATACGTGGTGATTGTTTTTTTCTGTTTTTTTGTCGACCCCCTCTAATAAAGTTACATTTTAATTTAAAAAAATATCATTTTTTATAAATAAAAAGATTTATTAATTATCGGGTACAAATTCCGATATAAAGTGTCGTGGACCGAATATCGAAGTGATCTATTATTATTAAACTCTCCATGGACCCTTCACATTTTTTTCTCCGACACGGACCCGTCCCAATAAGTCGACCGACATTAAACCATTTTGGTATAAACCAAATGAAACGTTTTTCTATATTTGTATACATATAAACCCGATGATTAAATGCGCGGTATATACGTTACACCGAGCGCATTATAAAATAAACGCTGTCTGGAAATCGCCGGGATCAAACGGAACGCGCCAAAAAATTCGGCCGTCGTGCTTAGAGTATATTTTTATAATATAAAAAAAAAAAAATCGACGGATAAAACGAGTTACTATTATACGAGCATACACTCGAATTACGCAGTAAATATGTATTTTATAATAAAAAAAGGGCGGATCGCCGTTATAAACGGATTCAACATGAAGGTCCGAAAATAACGCGTTTTCTCCCCGTCCTGCAGTGTTTGAGAAAACGATTCGCGCGAAAATAATAATTTGGTTTTTTTTTTATTATTATTATTTCTCCCGCGGTTCCTTTGTACGCATTAATATTAAACCGGGTAGACACGCGCGTATCGTTCGCTCGAGGCGTTTTAAATTTTAATATATTAAAAAACCGCGTGGCGCTACATATAAATTTGTACGCGTGACTCTGGTAGTCTGGTGGACCGTTTTCGCACGATTAATGAACAGAACTGGGTCATTATATATTATGATGTTACCGCCCAGCACTAATCTTATACATACACCTATTCTATGTAATCGTTTAAATTGGCGAATGCCCTCGGGAATCCAGGCGGACATTCGAGAGATCATCCGCTGGTCCGCGTAACGTATAATAATACAAACGTCTGGTCATTCTGCAGGCAACGGCCAGAAAGACCGGCTAAATAGCAAGTCCGCTGAGTCCGCTTAAAATCAGCATCCTACGGCTATTATTCAGCTTATTTTACCCGTGTAAACCGATGGAAAAATAATCGAACGAAAAACCTAAAACGCTGTCACGACAAAGCCCCGTGGGAATTATTTTAAACAGTTGAATTTTTTTTATATTTCGTATTGGAGTTTATATAACAGAAACAAAAAACCGAAATAACGGATCCCGTTGATCTGCGAAAAATTCCAGGCACGTATAATGCGATAACGAATCTATCATGGGGACAACAACGTGATTTCTTTTTTTCCTTATTGAAACTTTTCATTTTTTTTTGTTCTTATATAGAATGTCGATAAATAAATTTGTAGAAAATATTATTTTGAATCGGTCAAGTATATGTGCTTCCAATTTTTTTTTTTACATCGGACACATTTTGAGTTACAGTTAAAACTGCAATACCCGCCTTAGCCGATTTAAAATTGAATTCTCGACGGAATTATTCGATTTTTATTAAAAGAATTCGAATATTTCATTTGAATAAGGGGAAAAAAATCACGTTTTGTTTTTATGTTTTATGTGATAAAAATCAGTTCAACTGCTACTGGCGTATTTACTAGTCGTACTACTTCGGCAACCACAGCATCGAGTCCTAAAAATTTCGTCCGCCGTCTGCTGCTACATAATTATAATGTATACGCGATACTATTATTAAAAAAAAAAATTATTATCATTATTAAATCGAAACAAAATTATACAAACACAAATTAATAGTAAACGCATTCATCGATTTATGTAACTCCTATTTAAGCTTTAACCGAGTTTGTGTTGGTATATTTATACGTATACTACGCTATATATCTATATCATTAGGTGTATAATACTGTGCTTAAAACAGTCGAATAAATGTTTTATAAAATATTTCGCGCGCAAATAACTCGGTATTACCATTGATTATAGAATATAATATATTCTATAATCAATGGTATTACATATATAAATATCGTGTAATATAGAAATAAAAACTTTACTCTTGGTTCGATAAATATCTAGTTGTTAGTACGTTTGGTTTTGAACATATTTTGTAAAATTATTATTTTTTAAAAATTTAATGGGTTTGAAAAATTCAGGACCGAAATAGTCCACGTATCTTTGACCAAAAGTATTAGCTGATATTTTACTATACCGCGGTATATTTTAATTTTATCATTTAACTATATATACGTATATACATATATTTTTTTCTATTTTTTTTTTCGTTCTAATGGAAATATATTTAGTGGAATTAAAATGACAATATTACATTGACCGCAACACACTCAATAAATTATAACGACGTACGTAATATAATTCTTTTAACATACATTAATAGAAATAAAATAATAACGCGTTATAAAGGCCATTATATTGCGCGTCCGTCGGGATTAATTTTTTTATATTATAATAAAATAACATATCGAGAAACCGGTCTCATATAATACTACAGAGTGGACACGAACGGACGTATTTCATTATTTATAATACGATAACAACTACTAAATATACTAAATTGTACATTATTCATTGTTACGGGAAAACGTTTTCGTTCATCTGAGCGTTTATTATATTATATTTTACCGGGTATTCTGCCGCAGTTAACCCCTTCGTCTCCGCCCACGAGATATTCTCGACAATTTGTTTTCAAACTCAGGGAATCGAATTTTAATTATACTTTTATAATCTTTAAATATTTCAGTCCACGTTTTTGTAAACAACAGTTAATTAGTATAATAGAATAATATATATAACAATATTACGTAAAAAATAAAAAAAAAAATCTACAGCTGTCAGAACGCACATAACATTCACGAATATGACGGTGTATTACGTTTCGATATTTATAGATAATTTTTTTTATTTGTCGGGGGCCAGTGTATTTTCGTATCATTTGTGGCGCGCGAGTAGGACCGAATTACTGCAACCCGAACATCTTTTCGTGTTTAGCGTATCCGACGGGAAAGGATCTATTCGACAACAGACCTCCGTCGAGTACTGCAGATGGCGCGGCCGGTCTTAAAAGCGTTGACATCAGTACCGCCAGGACGTCGAGAACGAAAAGACAGAGTCCGTGGACGATGGTGTCCAGCCCGTGTTTGACGGGCAGAGGCACGCTGGGTAAATGCACGAGCTTCCGACTGTGCTATCCGTACATCAAATTTCCGGACTTTCAGTTTTCGGATTCTTGGGTGATCGGCATGTACGACACGTGCACGTACATAAGTCACGACCACAAACAAGTGAATATAAATAATAAAAAAAAAATTCCTAACCTCGTATAATATACCGTTTTAGGCGGAAAAAAACCTACGCCCCTATAATGGGTACCACCTATCTTAACCGTACTATAAGACCACTAAAACCCGCGTTTTACTCGCCGTTTAGATGTTCGGCGTGTGTTGCGATCACCCGAGCGTGTTGGGCACGGACGAGAGTCATAAAGTAGACGGAAGACCTCCACCACCGACCATGGTACAGCCACCGAATTGGCCGCCACCGTTGCCCACCCATCCGCCAGATCACACTATACCGCCGGTTCCCACTTATCCGCCGTCGACGACAATGCAGTCGCCCGCGAAGCCACCTCATCCGCCAACCAATAGGCCTCCGACGATACCACCATGGCCGCCGCAGCAAAACTTCAATTTCACCACCACCACCACGAGC
Source organism: Slavum lentiscoides (assembly GCA_032441835.1). Taxonomy (NCBI): domain Eukaryota; kingdom Metazoa; phylum Arthropoda; class Insecta; order Hemiptera; family Aphididae; genus Slavum; species Slavum lentiscoides. The sequence continues at coordinate 3,518,824 of CM063717.1, read as the reverse complement.
AGCAGCATGTTGTCTCACGGAGACAACGATAACGACGGATTCGAATTTCAGTGTGGCCTGAAGAACGGACCGCAAGATCAAGAGAGGATCGTCGGCGGTCAAAACGCTGATCCCGGAGAATGGCCGTGGATCGTAAGTGTAAAACGGTTCATATAATATAATATAAACGTGTTATCGATGTGATTCGATTAAAACGCGCGTTCTGCGTATGCATTGTGTGATGTAATATAATATCACGGTGAGATATCGTCTATATTCGCCGGGAATTTGTGAAACGATCCGAACATAATATGTTATATTACATTATACGAGTATTATAAGTAATCCTCGAAGTGTACATTTCCGATGCGTCCATAATAGGACGCGTGTATACACAATACGTCTTAATCATTATAGAAGTGTAGATCATCTATATTATTATATATCCATATTGCAGTGTTGAGAAAACTATATACTATACGCGTATATAATATGATGCTCGGATAATAGTAAGTATATTATACGACCGTTTCACATTGTCATCACATCTTTTACATCTTTATTGTATTGATCTCATTATTGTTCATTGGTGGATAATCTTTCGGTTGTCATTATATTGTATTATAGATTCGATAGATATATTAGTAGTATATCGTAACAACTTGTACGTACACACGTAATAATATTGTACACACACAAATTTATCGCGTTAATTCGAAAATAAAAAACGACAATGCGGTCCGTCGCGAATTCTCCATATTGATGTCTGTATTTAAACGCGATCGCGTTTGAATAACGACCGACTGCAATCGTCACAATGCGTGTTAATATAATATATCGTATTTCAGGTGGCTCTGTTCAACGGTGGCAGACATTTTTGCGGAGGATCTCTAATCGATGACTCGCACGTATTGACGGCTGCTCATTGCGTCGCTCAGTGAGTGTTCGCATATATTTATATATATATATGTAAAACCCGATCCGATTTAAATATTTCTAAAAAAATTTAACTGAACAATATATATTTTTGACGATGTATTGTAGCATGAGTTCGTGGGACGTGGCTCGTTTGACCGCTAACCTCGGCGATTACAACATCAAAAGCAAAGCTGACGTAAAACACCTGGAGAGAAAAATCAAAAGAGTGGTCCGACACAAAGGTTTCGACCAAAGAACTCTGGTTAGTGCGGTGACAAAGCGCGTTACTGGTTTTTGTGTATATATATACTCGTATACCGCGTGCAATAATAACAAATATTCTTTTGTCACGCGTTCTAGTACAACGACATCGCGATATTGACTTTAGAAAAACCGGTTAAGTTCACGAAACAAGTACACCCGATATGTTTGCCCACGAGCAGGTCGATGTACGCAGGACAGACGGCTACCGTTATCGGTTGGGGCAGCTTGAGAGAGAGTGAGTATACAGCGAAGAAAAAAAACCGTAAAAAATAATAATAATAAACAACGTGCGCCTTTGCCACAATCGTGTTCCGCCGGGTTTATAAATTCCACTTTTCAGACGGTCCACAGCCGGCGGTTTTGCAAAAAGTCAACGTGCCGGTGTGGACGAATCAAGAGTGTAAGATCAAGTACGGCAGCGCAGCTCCCGGCGGTATCGTCGATCATTTCTTGTGTGCGGGTAAAGTGGCTCGAGACTCGTGTAGCGTAAGTACATTACGGAAAACCGTAAAAGTCATAATATATCGCTTCATCGGTGACGTAAAAACATAATATTAATGCGTTTCGAACAGGGCGACAGCGGTGGTCCTCTGATGCTGAACGACGGTAAATGGACTCAAGTGGGTATTGTCAGTTGGGGGATAGGTTGCGGTAAGGGTCAGTTCCCCGGAGTATACACCAGAGTGACGAGTTTCATGAACTGGATAACTAAGAACTTAAAAATTTAAATCGATTTAATTTTATATATATATATATATATATATATATAATAACGATAAATTATTATTTATTTTTTGTACATATATATATTAATAATTATTATATTTATAATCTTATATTCTTTTCACTTTTTTATATTGTTCTCAATTCATTTACTTTTTTTTTCTATTTAAAATACTTTGATATGAATAAAATTATTGTGATAGCGATGTGATCAATTCGTCACGGCTTCTTTCATTACGAATCCTTTTTCCGCGTCTAGAATCACCACATCGCCTGAAACATCAAAACAAAACGTTTCGGAACTTCAAAATCGCCCCGAATTGTTTTTCCTATTTTTTCCCCTTACCCGTCTTAAAATGTTTCTTTGCGTTTTTCACACCGACGATACACGGCAATCCGTATTCTCTGGCCACGACTGCACCTAAATATTATAATACCAACACTTAATATTAATATACCGTTTAACCGCGTCGGTTCGTATATTATTATAATAACGTAGTATATTTCCGGGGGTATTTATTGAATTTTTTTTTGCTCTCATCGCGTACCGTGAGATATTACACCGCCGATCTCCGTGACTAGACCGGAAATAATCGGGAAATACGGTGACCATGCTATGTCGACGGATTTCACGATCAGAACGTCTCCTGCTCGCAAATGATGACGCGCGTCTTCGATCCGCTCCAATACGCACGCTCGGTTTTTCACCCGTCCAGGAAACACGCAACAACCTTTCAATTGTATCATCGAACTATCCGGCTCCTGTATATAATAATATCGATTTCGGAATATAATATCAAATAAGCAACAGAACGTACGAAATTCAACCTCGTCCGAAGCGTTTGTCGGCGTCGGCGGTCCACAATACACGTCGTCGAATTGCAACGAGAACAACGTCGGCCATAGTTTTCGTCTCTTTGACGCTCTGAAAATGCAATAAGTATAAATGGTCGATTTTGTGCGGACCGTTTTTATAACGCGCGTACAATACCTTTTTAATACACGATACTTGAGAGTTTTTAATATTAATATAGCTATACCTATTATTGTAACGGACGATTTTACGTGACTCACTTGTACACGATTTCGGGACAATTATTATCGCATATCTTCTTCAATTCGTACTGAGACATGAAAAACACCAGTTTGGAATCCGGTATTCTTTCTTCGTCCACAAGTTTTTCACCGAGTTTTCGGTAACCCAATCTCAGCTTGTGAGTGATTCGCACCAACATGTCTTTGGACTGTTCTCTGTACGAAATGCTCTGACGATACTTGTTCAATAAGTAATCGAATATCATTCTAACGAGAAACACGTGCGGTGTTATCGTATATACGATATAGTACAGTACATAATATATATAGTATCGCGACTATAAACTAGTTACCTTTTAATGTAACCTCTAGAAACGGTACCGGTATGGTCTTCAGTCGGTTTTACGTGTGACTGACGATGGCCAGACAACACCAACGATTGAAGACACGAGAACAATCGTTCGGGATCGGTAGACCACGTTTCAGAACCGAAGTCTAACTAAAAATCAAAAATAAACCCGTGAAAATTCAACGAAAACGTATTTGACGTGAAAAATTGTAAAAATATTAGAATCTTAGGATTTGATTTTTTTTTTCTACACGCTAAAAGTTAAATCTAATAAATCATTTTATATAATATATTGTTATAGTATATCGGATAAGTGACATTTATATTGATAAATGTTCGAACCTCTTGAACACCGCGATGTCCATACTTTTCAATGAATTCTCCCACTTGAGTGTAACCTTTTTCACAATTAAATTTCAACCAACTGCAACAATTCTCGACAGGCAAATCGCAAAATTCTTTTTTGGAAGGCATTTCAGATATAACATCGGCGATAGCCTTCAGAAAAAAAAAAATAGGAAATATAATCATGTATAATAAATAATAACTGTATACAGCGCTATTATTGATAAATCTCACTTGTATATCTTTTAGGATCGAAACGTTTATTATGTCTGGTGTACTTATCGAGCCGGCTAAATTCGACAGAGATTCTGTCGTTGAGTCTAAAAATCGAATTTCTCATTATTATATTATGGCGGAATCGTTTTGATTTTATACGGGGCGAAATTGTGACGAGTTTACTACCTTTATTAAAACCGAGTCCTAATATCGCCAACAAAGTGTGTGCCACGATGTTATTTGTGCTGGACGCGACGTGACAAAAGCTCACCTTTAAATAAGTATTTTTTCAAAATAAAAATATCACAAAACGTGAATTCGTATGTGTCATAATGATATAGAACGATTTAAATAAATGTATACCTTTTCGAAAACATCCACGACAACGTTGATGTTGTGCAAAAGACCCGACGGCGAATCCGATCGTTCCACATTCACACTGGAAATCAACCGACTCGTTTCGACCAATCGCGATTCGAGGTATAATATTTCCTACAAAGTAGCTAGTATTTATAAGTATATAGGCATTTTTATAAGTTCGTATCGTTTATTTTGCGTAATATACCTTAAACGTTAAAAAAGACCGTATGCATTTTTTTAATGCAGAACTCCGTTTTCGGGTTAATATTCTCTGCCAGACGTCATCCGTCAAGAAACATTTACCGGCTATCGAGTATTCGATTATCTTCACGTACACACTGTCGACTTCTAAATCTTGAAACATCTGCAGTGTATATTTAACACACACACACAAACATTTGTTAATTTCGTCTATTTCTTAAGTATATTTGTGCTTTATACGCGTTTTATATTATATATTTATATACTCACTTGACACGCGTTGAGGCACAAGTTGTAATGCGCGTGGAACAGTTGTCTGTTGCGATAAACGTCGGTGGGCTCTTCTTCGGACAGTTTGAACAGCGGGTGCGTCGAAAAGAAGTCCAACGTCAACGAAAGCGGATGCATTGGATACGGATAGACCTCTCTGAAATTTCAGACATTATAATACACACTCTGCGCGTATGCGAAATATATTGTTATCTGACTTCACGTTGTAAAACATCACCACGTCGTCGGCCGTAAATGGCGTGTCAAACTCTCGCGTGATCTCGTCGTTACTCCAAGCGAATATGGACGTGATCGGTCTCGATTGGATGAGATAAATTTGATCCTGTCGAGACAGGATGGACGGTTAAGTAGTAAATATAGAATCATATAAACCGTTTCGATTAGCATAAATTATATAATAATCCGTCTTATACGAAACGTTAATATAAAAATTAATAATCAATAATGATAGTCGTAGACCGTCTTATAATTATATTGCCACCGTGCAGTAATTATAGCTATAATCGTATTCGGGGCGAGGAGGGTTTTAAAGCTATTTTGAACGAATTTCTTAAAAAAAAAAAAAACTCGACACGCGACAATGACACCCTCATAATATTGTACGAGTCGCATCGTTTCGGCGAGAAAAAACTCTTCATTTGGAAAATCGTAAACGAGTAATAAATTACCTGGACTCCAGCCGTCCACTCGATGTCTTGCGGCGAACCGAACACGTCTTCCACTTGAATGCAGAGACCGGCCAACTTCTTCAACAAATCGTCAGGAACGCGTGGTTTCGCTGGCTCGTTGTCGTCGTCGTCGTTTCTTTCTACGCTGAAATCTGTAATTTATGTACACGCGCGTGCGTAAACGATAATTTTTCATACTTCCGCGACTCGAAAATGGCGTACAAAGCGGTCTCGCTACGCCGTAATGTAAGATTTTTCTAAGGGGTGACGTAGCTAAATAAATCTGCAGTGTACTATATAATATCATTTTTCGGTGACAATATTTTCTACGCTTATTGTTGTTAACGCGATAGAACGTATAGTATACAGCAAAAACACCGCGTATTGTACGATTTATTGAATGCGTATTCGGAGGATTCGAACGTTACGGAGGATCGTCTGCAATGGGACAGAGATGGTCTGCGATAAATCTTCGCGACTTCGCAACCCACATATGCGTATTACACGGCAGCCGGTTTAATGATTATTGTTGAAAATCTTAAGACTATACAGTGTATGTAAATATTATATTATTACTCGATGTCGTTGCAGTAGAATCTTTGCAGTTGAACCGTCGTCGAACGACTACCGCGTCGGGTTCGGTCGATCCTGAAACAACGCCCTGAAACAAATACAATCCATACATACCGTAATGGTCGATCGTTGTCGCGCTTACTTCACCCGGGCCGTAGGTCGCGGCTATAGTGATTTTCTCGGGATCGCCGGTGTTCGGGTCCCTGGTGAACGCGACTCCAGCAACATGGCCGTACACTTGGTCCTGTACGATCACGGCCATGTGACACATCAAAGGTTGCCCGTTGTTCCTGCGGAAACGGTACATATTTTATCGCAGCACGATTTAGCAAGAACCGAAGCGTGGAGCCCTGAAATTCTCAAAATCATAAAGAGTATCGCCTCCATCGCAAATAGTGTCAAATACCCATGCGATTTGTGACTCTAAACGTAAACGTTATAGCCGTTTTCGCTCTCATCATTCGCGCGGTTTACTCATCATACATTACGCGCTTCTCGCAAATATCTCGTCTGTTGTTTTTATATCGGAAATCTTAAAACTGTCAATTTATTTTACAATATTCGAGACATGATTTAAAATTAATTTAATCATATTATATATTTTGTAATTGGTATACGTATATCTGAATATTAACGACCCGAAATTTATTGCAGCAGACGCGGAGCTCCTAAATCGTTTCCGTTTCCACCGAAATCACACATAAATTCCGAAAAATGTTTACGATTCGTATACGCGTGGACTGCCGGTTATTATATTACGGATTTGTACAATACTTCTTATACGTACTTTCGGTACGTCAGAGCTCGGGCCGAAAAATTCGACGACCAACATTGTAAAACGGCTGCGACAACGTCTTTCGGGTAGCCAGCACAGTCGAGTTCGGTGGTGTATTGGCCGGCCGAAGACGTCCGTTCACCGTCCTCGAACGTCCCCGACGATCGGACGGCATAGACGCCATGTTCGCGGATCCCGTTTGAAATCGCTTCCAGCAACTCGACACTGGGTTTTGACGACAGCCATTGTTTTTTCAACCTAATGACGAGACAGTATAGAAAACATTTCATACTGACTTTTGTGTTTCGAATTTATATATAAGACAGCGTGTATTTATTTTTATTTTTTTTTATTTACTGTTCACAACGATCCGACAAAAGTCCGAAATCGTTCCGCTTCGCTATTGCAATCGTATCGTTTAAGCCGTTCAATAAATCTTCGTTCTCGTTTATGTGGTTTCTCATCGCGATCGTCGTCACGCACATACCGTCCGGGACGCTAGCCTTTTCATACGACCAAACACACAAATCAAAAATATATATATATTAACCAGTGGCGGTTATACATGATGTTCAGGGGGGGGGGCGAAAATGGAGCTAATCCCTTCTGCCAATGAAATATCCACATCGACGAGTAATAACCAAGAAAAAAGATCTATTAATGTACCGAGACGAAATGCAGATGTAGAAAAGAAAGAACAACGTGCATGGAACGTAAACGAAATAACAATAAAACGGGAAAAGTAAGTACCTACTCACCAGATAGCGCTGCGACACATCATAGAAGGGCGTGGCAGAAAGGCGCATATAAATAGCGGTACTGCGTTGTTCGCGCCTGCCCGCCGTGACTACACTGAGCGGTCCGACGGTTTCGGACCTCTATTTATAAGCGTCTGTCTGCCCCCTCTATTTTGTTTAGTAGCGCTATCTGCAGGTGACTACTTTCTTTTCCAGTTTTATTACGGTCGGTTGACGCGCTATGTCGGTAAAAGCGGGTGTTTAGTTTGACGCTGACCGAGCGATGGATCGTACGCGCGTATGCAATCTTTATTATTATTATTAATAATAATATTATTTCGCGTATTTCAATTAAAGAAATGAAAGTAAGGATTTATCTTTCCTCGTTGTACACTCGTTTATACCTGTACGTTTACTATTTGTTTAACGTTTACTTGATTTACCTATCGTCCCTTTATAACCGCCACTGATACACGTGCTCGTATATATGTATAAGACAAAACTGCAGAACTTACATTGTCGATCATACCGTTGACAATGGCTTTTTTCAATCGGAACAGAGACTTGGCTTTGTTCCCCACTATGTTACTGTGCGTACATACGTCCGAATCTAAGTTTACGGTCAGGCCTGCGTAGCCGTTCACACAGATTTGTTCGAATTTAATTTTCACTTCGTGTTTGGGCGCATCTCTATAATGGGTATACACACAAGAGAACGTTCAAAACAAAATATTTTGAACAAGTATAACATTACATAAACATCACCTGAAGCATAGGAATACTCCCTTAAGACCATCTCCGAATACCGTTTCAATCGAGACGCTATTCAATACGTTTGTAGGCGTTTGACTATTCAAATTTGCGTTTAAATCAAAGTCTACAAAATAAAAAAATAGCGAGTATTATATTAATATAGCAAAAGATTTAGAGAAAGAGAGAGAGAGAGAAATGTTAAAATGCAAAGTTTCACGCGGACAAGACTGAAAATATATTAGAACACGAATGATATATGCGTTTTATTTAAAAATTTATTTTGAGAAAACCAGTAACGAGAATTTTTCTTTTTACGTAAACCTAAAACCTATATATATATATATATATATATTAATGATAACAGCAGTCAACAGAGAACCACCGCGTTATTATATATATGGTAGTAGGAAGACGAGACACAGTGAGATTATACCCAACTTTAAATGTCAACAACCGAAATTTAAAAAAAAACGAAACAATTCAAGAACCTAGGGTCAATATTGTCGGAAAAAAAGAAAATGAAAAAAAAAATAACGGCGAGAATTCAGTCTGGAAACAGATGTCTCCATGGTTTTGCAAAATTACTGGGATCGCGATCACTGTCAGTTGATATAAATATACAATTATACATTAAATTAATACGACCAGTAATTACTTATGGAGCTGAAACATAGCCATTAAGAAAAAGTGATGAAAGAAAACTCTTAGTTTTAGAGAGAGAAATACGGCGAAAGATTTTTGGACCTGTAAAGGACACGCTAAGTGATGAGTGAAGGATAAAGAAAAATGATGAATTGGAAACACTCTTTCACAAACCGTGTACTGAAGTATACTGGAAACGATAAAGAACAAAAGATTACAGTTGGGCATGCTTGGCGTAGTCAAAATTCAATTATACGTGTAGTAATAGAAGAAAATCCTACTGGGAAAAGACCGCTGGGAAGCCCACGTTTGAGATGGGAGGACGTAATAAGGAAGGATGTGAAAGCGTTAGGAGGTTTAGGCTGAAGGATACAGGCATCGGATAGGGAAAACTGGAAACAAGGTTGTGTGTCGGGATGTTCCTAGGGGCCGATTTTACCTAAGAAGAAGAATATTATATATTATATAATGTATAGAGTACTTTCGTGTTGTATCGAGATCGTCGTCGGTCCGTCGTTTTCTTCGTTCGAGAAACGAATTTCGTTGGACGTCAACATTTCGTGTTCCGAGTTGGTTTTCAAATGGCCGCGACAGTTTATCCTGAATATTCGAAACGGCTCTCTTTTATTATTATTATTATTATTATTATTATTATTATTATTATTATTATTATTATTCATAAAACTATATCATCAACAATATGTTTAACGATACAGTATACGTATTATCATTATATTATACCATTCCAGTTTTTGTACGGAACAAATTCCACCGTCCGTAAAACCGGCGAACACCGAGTCGTTCATCGACATATTCCACCGTCGTATTTTCATCGCGCGCATGTTTATCATTTCCGTTTTACCGTCTACGACCATAGCCCCGGAAATCTGTCCGAACTGATCGAATCCCAATAGATTTCGAGCACTGAAATTACACTCGCGCGGTATTAGGTATATAGGTAGTCCGAGAGTTCGAACAATTTATACAAATATTCAAACTATTTTATTTACGTGCTGTCCGCGTGAACGTTGTCGATTTCGTGTTTGAAGAACGTATTGTTTTTGTCGCAGTACACTGGAAATCCAAACGGTTTCCATCTATACAGTAATGATTAATATGTAACGTAAAACGAAGCGAACGCGTCGAACGATAGAGTAGGTATATTTTAAATAGAACTTACAAAAAATTAATTTTCACGTGATGAAGATTTCCGCGGCTTCTATATATTACATAAACATAGGAAGAAAAAAAACGCAAACAGTATATTTGTATTGACAAAAATCACAATAAATAAATATAATAATAGTACCCATATTTTTATACGTTATTTCTAACCTCAGACGACCGCTGAAGACGATTCTCCACGTTTGCATGGGCACTACACACTGAAACTGGAGACTGGATGTTTTCCAACTAGAAAACTCATAAGTGCCGTAATCCGTTTCTAGAGAGAGAGAGAGAGAGAAAAAACGTTTATTAGAATATTATTATCAACGAAACACGCAATATTTAATAATAATTTTTTTTTTCGTTTTCATCGTAAAATTTACCTTTGTCGGTCAATTCGAGTCCGGTACGAACACCGCGAATGTACACGAAAGAGTTTAATTGTTTAAAATGATAAATTTGGTTAATGCACAACGTAATCACGTTTCCCGTTTCGTCTGTACCGAAAAACACGATTAAATCTTGAAATTCCTAAAGAAAAATGGATAATTATTAACAGGTATTTTATTCCTCGCGATAATTTCATTAAAATATTGGCATCTCACATTTTTCCTCTCGTGATCCAATAAAACGTCCGATGCGGTCGGCGTGGAAAAACATAATCTTTGCCGAAAATTATTCATATTCGCATTTATATACCCTGCAAAAAAAAATTTTTTAAATATAGCTTTATTCTATATTACTATATAAAAAAAAATTGTTATAGGTCTACTACAAACGCCAAACGGTATATCGTATTTATAATAAATTTTTTTATTAAAAAAGTATAATGTGTAATCCGAGAAAGAAAAAAGTATACTGACTTTAAATATAGGTAACTATATATAATAATAATAAGCTTCCTCGTGCGAGCCGTGACGTTTCTCTGCGACAATATTTTTTCGTGTACTGTTTATTTTTCACATTTAATATTCATTTCGCGCAAATTAAACGAAATCACTCGGAGAAAACTATATTTTAACGAACGATATTTATTATTTAGGTTTGGGTTTAGACTATATAGAGTGGTAACGCGGGCGAAGAACACTATGTAATAAACTATATATTATTATTATTACTATTATTTATACATATACCATAAGTTCGAAGTACGATCCATTAATAATAATAATAATAATAATAATAAAACAAAAACAAACGATAGTTTTCCTATATTTTAATACAAATCATATAATAGGTAGGTAATAAAAAAAAAAATGTTTATTAACTAAACACGGTGAACGCGTTATCGTGTACACATACTTATTACGGGGTCAGAAGTCAATTATAATTATATTACGATGACGGACAAAAGAACAATAACATAATATGAAAAAAATTTAAAGATCGTTGATGTTCGTATTAAAAGGTGTTAGAAGCTGCAGATAACGTCTAATGTTTTTATTATAATCACACGCACACGTTGGCGTCATTTCAACCGAATTTGGGGGATTATAGGAGTTTGAATTTTACTCATCGCACTCGTATGGTATCACGTGCATCTATATTCTTAATGGAAATCCTAATAGTCACCGCTGGAGGTGTTCAAATTTAACGTTACAATAGTAGAAACGGTTAAAATCTTTATAAGGACCACCGCAGACTACAGACTTTTTATCGGCCGAAAGTTTAGTCGGATTCTTATAATCAGTACGAAGATGTACGCAAGTGCGCACATTATAACGATTTAACATCGGCCGATAAATACGTTTGATAGGCTACACGAATGCGTTCAAACTAAATAGTCGGCGGACTATCGGCCGACTGCTTAATCGGTATGGCACTCTACCATCGCCCGCACACATACCGATTTAGTAGTCGGCCGACTCGACCGATATAGATTCAATTTGACACGGGAAGGTACTGTCGTATGTACGGCGATGTCGTTGCTAGTCGAGAAGTCTATCGAAAATTTAATAGAAGGAGCTGAAAAAAGACCCGTGCTGTATAAAAAAAAATTTAAAAGAATACTCTGATGTAAATTTTTTTTGGGAAATTTAGTAATTTTGAATGCATCGTATAAAACTCGCCTTGCAAACAATCTATCACTGTTGATAGGATGATTAGGATGCACCCAATACCCTCTGTTTTTCTTTTTCCTAATTCTTCTCCTCCGTTGAATAAAAGCAATAATTATTATTTTGAACAACATTTTCATTCGACGTACAAGCGTAGCAGCGTATCAACTAGTAAAATTGTCGAGAGCAAGCGGCTGGGGTTAGGTTAGGTTAGGTTAGGTTAGGTTAGCCTAACCCGACTAAACTATTTGACGATAAAAAGTCTGTAGTCTGCGTAGTCACCACCAACCAGACTGTTTAGTTGGCCCAGTGCAGTGTGCGCGCTGGCAGCCCAACTCGACTAAACTATCGGCCGATAAAAAGTCTGTAGTCTGCGGGCTCTCTAAGTGTATCGTTTATTTTAAATTTAATTACGATAAAATAGGTAAAAATTAAAAATCCAACTACACGATTTATTATAAATAGTTTTCAATCGAATACCACACGTACGAATAATAATATTTCCTTTTTGATCGACAAAAAAAATATACCAGTAATATTATTATGCAGTGTTAATTATAATGCAATAATTTATCATTTATAAAATATTATTATAGCATTTTTTTTTTTAGTCATCAACCTGTAAGCTGTAATATATAGAATAGACCGCACGAGTATAATTTCATATTCGTCTTCTCTTTTCTGGAACAGGAACGTCTTCTCTTACGGCAAATCACTCGAATGATCTTATAACCGACGGTACATCCGAGTTAAGTTTCCAAGCGTTTTAATGACGACAAATTTTTACTTATGCACGCTATACTGTGTTATTTTGAGTGTGTATAACGCGCGTAATGATATAAGGTTTTGCAGGGGACACGTATGCATATCTACATAGTATAAGCATTGATCAAATATACATAATGCATATTTAATCAATGGTATAAGCTACAAAAATTAAATTAAAATAAGTAGTAAACATACATTTTTTTTTTATTCTTATATATAATATTTCTATAATTTTTTTATTTACAAATAATCGTTAAATTAAAATTAAAACGTTCTACTCGACTTTAGAAGGAAGTATATATATACATATATAATAGATAAAAATTAAATTAAAAAGAAAATTACGCATTAACAACAACGGGCATCTAAATAAATCTGCTGAGAACTCTGCAGGTCTGATCGCGTAGACCGCAGTATATCGCACCTTCTGATCCCTCAAATACATAGGTAGGTACTCAATTGTAGGGTGACCAGACGTTCCCCAATTAGGGGGGATTGTCCAGTCTTTCAGACGTGCGTCCCGCATTTACGAAAATTAAATTTTACATGTATTTTATCATTTTTATAGTATGTTGTATCATTGATTATACACATATACTAGTATAAATAATAATCAATGGTTGTATCAGACACGAACAAAGCATAATACATTTTAAAATGTATACAATTTTTGGTATTTGTCTGATTTGTTTATTAGTAGAAAATGTCCACCTTTACAACAAACATTTAATAATTTATACTGCCTAAAAAAATATTTGCAATTCTTATATGTATTTATGTATCCCCTTTTTTAAGTGTCTCCCTTTAGGATAAAAAAATAATTATGGTCACACTACATTCAATTGACAATAACCGTACGTCACGTCCCATCACCGCGGTTATGGTAAAAGTCAATGAATACCTAATCGGAGGATTATACCTACGCGAAGAAATATTTGATCAAATAATTCGCGTTCTGACTAAATAATATACTTTAAAAATTATAAAAAGCGATCGGTTATATTATATCTCGTTTAAAAAACGTAAACGCGCTGAAATTTATATTATTGCGAGCACAAGTATTGAAATACGATTATTACTAATGTTTAGTAGGTACCTACATATAAATAATTTAAAATTTTTATTACCTTTGTCTTTTATCAAAAAAAAAAAAAGTAGTATAATTCTGTTAGATTTGTCACTGGAAATTGATTTAATTCAAAAACGATTTAATTAAAACGTACGTTTTTCCATAATACAATCACTTTTAAACCGCGTATATAGATATTGTTAACAAAAACTTCAAACGAAATGTAATGTGATATATTAACGTCTACTAGCTACCTATTGAATAAACAATTATAAAATAATATGTAGGTATACGTACCTATATAATATTTTTTTTATTATCTTATAGTAGGTAATAATTATACATTTACTTCATATCATTTGATAAACGAGAAATAGGTCGATAACTCGAAATACACTCGACTAAAACAAATAAATTAGGTTCTCTACGTGTCGTAGCGATACTATGTGTATTTCCTTTCTATAATACCACTTAAATAGTTAATTGTATACAAAAATAAAATAACTGTCAAAACGTAGACGTGATTACTAATACTAATTTTTAAGTCCATACACTATCCGTTTGTCGTTTAATCCAGATTCCGGAAATGTTGAACATACTGCATAACTCGATTACGTATTATTTTTATTATTATTACTCATTACATATTTTTTTGTTGCAGACCATCTACTGGAAAATACGACTGAATCATGTTACAAAGGACATTAACTGTAGCTTCTATGAACACCTATTAGCAAAATTTAAAGAGAGAATTATTTTTAAAAATATTGTCCGGCAAAGCAATGACGGTTCTCGATAATTTCCAAGGGGGACAACATTTTTTTCATACACATAAACTGCCATAATTTTTTTTCAATCGATACTGTGATACCTATTTACATAATATGTGCAGTATTTCCATTCACAACATTATGATTAAAACACTATATTATGTTGGTTTTTTGATGTATTTACACAATACACTAGGTACATCTCGTTGGAGATGTTTTTACTCTATAAAAGTAAAGCAGTGTTAAAGACTAGTCAATTTTATGTAACATTTAGTCATACCTAGTCTTTAATATATATATTTTTTTAAATATTAGTCTGTAAAACAAAATCTTATCTTAATCTAAGAATTACACTCTGCTACTCGGTAGCAGTGACAATATTGATACGTTCTATTGTTTCTCTTGGGAACTACACACAGTAGTGTGCGTAAATAACAAAAAAAGGCCGCATTGGGGATTTAACTGCCAATGCAACGAAGAAATTACAACTGTTTAAAAGTTCAATACTCTAATACTATTTCTTTGTCAGATAATATTTTACAATATGAAATGTTTGAAAACATTTTTTAAAAAACTTGGTTATAGGGTATTTAAATTCTAAATATAATGGGATTGTTACAATTAAAGATTTGTGTAATGCGATTTTGACTTTTCTTTTCCCATTTAAGACGGACAGTAATTGTGGGGATAATGTCCTTTTAAAGAACAATTCTTATTGCCATTTCAGATTTTAAATATTACATAATGTCCGTATGACAATAATAGGCTATTAAAAAAATTATGTTAACTATAAAGTATTTAATTAATTTGAAATATTATATTAAAAAAAAAAAAAAACCATCAAAAGTAATGATATAGAATAGGGTAATTATATTTAATTAGAATCATTAACATCACATCAAATATTACATACAGTCATATAATTAAAACGTATTTTACAGTACAAAATTTATAAAATAATTTATACTTTATAGTTTACACACTTCATCAATGAGCAATAAACGAAATAAATATTTTATAAAAGAAAAATTTCTTAAGGGGCGTATAGATGACGTGAATCTTGATTACATGTTACGAACACAATAAAATGGATCAGTCAGTATACTCAATTAAATGGCTGTCTAATGGATACTGGCAGCTCGCACTTTTTCTTAGTGACCCATGTGCCCTTCCCTCGTGCAAGTTTTATCACGAGTCAGATCTTGTCTCGCGTATCAGATTCGCATCGTCTAAGTGTGCCTTTAAAACTAGTAAAAACTAAACATACGTCTTAATATTTACTATATGCATTTTGTTAGCAATAATTCAATAGCAATTTTAATTTGTTTTTAATATTTCATAGACAAAAAAAACGGTTAAAAATTATCTACTTAGGTGGTGTATGTGTCGGAAGTTTTAAATAACAAGTTTGACAGAAAAATAAATATACAGGACATTTTTATTGTATTTTTTAATGTAGTTTACTTTTATAAAAAGAAAATGGAATATTTACTTCTTATCAAAATACCAGGGTGCATGGAAATATGTATGCCTATATATACATATTATATTTTATGATAATAACTAAGTTATATGATCACATATACAATCATACATACATATAAGGTTTTATTTCAAAATTTAGGTAATTATCAATTATTAAACTGGACAAATTAAGTTCAGTAGTTTTAAAACATTTGAAATTAATCAATGAATTACACAAGAATCTGAAGAATACACGGAAGAATTAACGCCTAGGTGGGCCACCACGTCCACGTCCACCACTTCCACGAGGCCCTCCCCGGCTTCCTCGGCCTCTGGGACCTCCACGTCCACGACCACCCCTTCCTGGTCCTAAAATAAACGCAAAATTATTATTATTTAAAAAAAAAAAAGTTTTAAATTATTTCAAAATTGATAAATTGTGTTCAACTTGAAAGTAATAATATACCTTAATTAAACAAAAATACTAACCTCCACGACCTCCTCGTCCACCACGGTTCATTCGTGATTTGGGTGCATCATCAACTAACAGTGTTTCAAGAGTGAGTGAATCAGGTAGAATGTAGTATCGAATGTTATTTCCTCGAATACTAAGTGTTTCATAATGTATAGGTTGCTGATTTCTCACAGTCATTTTAACAGCCTTAAGGTGAGTATTCATGGCTACATCAACACCTAAAATTATATAATGGTTAGTAACATATTAAACTTGGATATTATACCGTATTTATACTATCACACTAAGTCGAAACTTTATGTTTTCTTTTGGGACTTTTAAACATTTCATACGTCCCGGCCCCCAGGATATATAAAATTATGTTAGTAAACGCTGAACAAATTAATAATGTTCATAGTAAAAAAAAAAAAACATATGCTAGCATTTGCAATTGTTTTTGATCAGACCACTGATCTGGCTTTGAAGTAAATAATAAAGTACCGTTATAAAATTAAAAACTAGAATATTTCAGAAGAAATTTGTATTATTTTTATTTACCCGTGATGGTTCCGTGAACACTAGTGCCATTTTTCAGTTCTAATGTCACTGTTTCATGGCTGAGTTTCATCAAAAATCTATAAAATAAAACGGTTATTAAACCAAAACAGTAATAAATAGTTTCCTATGACGCACTAATTTATTTCAATAGTATTATTGATGCATACAAATTATTTTATAAACAAAACAAGAACTTTGTATACTGTATCATAAGAAAATCACACTCATTTAAGTTTAATACGTGAACTATAATAAACATCGGTTGGCTTTGCGCATTCTTCGTTATAATTAAGCACATTTGTCAGAATACAAAACGTATGTGTTCTCTAGCGGAGGAACAGAGTATAATGGTTTGGTACGTGAAAACTGTACGTGTCGCACAAAAATATGTTTTAAACACAGTTTTCATACCGATTTATCGACTAAAATTATTTGCGCGTTATCGCCACACCAAACAGTAATCTATGGCCAGTATTCGTGTATAACGATTTCGATAATTAAAATCACACAACATTATACATTATAATGTCCTGATTGAAGTACAGGCGTAAACAATGATTTTCAAAAGAGTATATACAACTCGCCTCTAAACAGAAAAAAAGATTTATTGCTACGATACATTTCAAAACGCGATTGTAAAGAATTTTAACATCCTCCAACGGATCGTTCCGTACCAGCCGTATGCGTGTATTTATACTCGACTGTATAGTTTTAAATGTCGGCGACTGCGACCGAATGACAACGGCTTTTAAGTACTCACTTGACTAATTTCATGATTATTCTTCGGACGGCTTGACGGCGCGCGTTCGACGCTACTTACGACGAATTAATAATGCAAATATATTGCGCAAACGTAGAACGCGCGAGAACGAAAACGCCAAAACGGTCCAAAACAAACGTATGAAAACGACGGCGGACCGACGGCACAATCAATTTCGATAAACAAACGCACGGCGAAAAATTCGGAAAATGACGGGAAACTGGACCGATCGGAAGTTACGGACGGAATCGGTTGTACCGGTACCGCGGTTTCGGATAACGGTTACTATATATATTTACATGTTCTCTGGTCCGTTTGGTATTGCGATTTTTCCCCGCCAGGCGGACCCACTGTCCTTGTCGACCGCGGTAGCGGTTACCTCGTTTAGACGCAAATACTTGTAGAGTCGCATACCGGTGTTTGGGTATCGGCAGCGCGCGCGGCGGTCGGGACGGTCTCGTGCGTGTATGTGTGTGTTTTTTCTTTTCCCCAACAGCTCTTTCTTGGCACGGGTTTCGGCGTTATTTTCACGGGCATAGAACGTCCCGAGTCGTGTGTCGGCCGACGCGCGATTGAAAATTAAATACATATTTCTCGTACGCCGAAATTGTACTCTGACGCGTTGCGTTCTGTTTGCGTTCGCAGTAGTCGGTTAATAATAATTCCGGACGGACGCCATTTCCGAGCGATCCGGTTCGACGACGAGTTCGCGTTTTCAGCGTTCGCGCGGATTCGGATGATCGTTTAAGGAAAACTAAAAAAAAAAACAAACTGTGGAATTCATTGCGCGATGGCCAACCAACAGTTTTACACGGTGACCGCTCACAAGCCGACTGCGGTCGTCGCCAGCCTTTCCGGTAATATTCGTCGTTTCCGTGTCTGTATATATATATATAAAATATGTCGTTTTTCGTGCGCGACTTCTCGGCCGGTCCCCGTAAGAACGGGGCCGGCAGACTTGTACACGCGATGAAACGCTGGCGTAATTAGTGCAGTTTGGCACGCGAGCGTTTTTATTTTTACATTCAAAACGTTTGTTTTGATTATTTATCCCGAATTTAATGGCGTTTCCGAAATCGGCCGCCGGCGTGTTCGGATGTGTCCGAAACGTATCGATGTATCGAAATTTATGACGTAAAATAATCGTTTATCGTAAAACGATTGTATTGTCTCGAGCGCAACTGAAATTGGTGGTACGCAGTTTGGCTGTTGAGACTTTGTATTTTTACTGACAAAACAAAATATTGTTAATAGCGATCACTTTTAGTCTGTCGGTAATTTCGCGTTATTATAAAAAAAAACTGACGGACCGACGGATTGATCGTGCTTAACACTGTTTAACTGAATCTATTATATATTGTTGCATAAAGATTTAATTTTTTTTTTTTTTAAATTCCAGCAAATTTCACTTCGCCGACAGATCGTAATCTACTTGTTGCAAGGTTTAATCGTATTGATATATCTTTAGTGACCGAAGAAGGTTTACAACCAATTAAAGAAGTTGCGTTATATGGAAAAATTGAAATAATGCAAGTTTTTAGGCCTAAAGTACGATATTATAACGGATTAAACGTGACCGTGTACAATGTTAATATTGATTTCATTTCTTTTGTTTTCTTTTTTAGAATAAAGATAGAGACTTGTTATTTGTAGTAACTGCTCGATATAACACTATGATATTGGAATGCGTACGGACAGACGATGGCGATATTGAAATTATTACAAAAGCTCATGGTAACATATGCGATAATGTCGGGAAAATATCTGAGATTGGTGTCATGGCCGTCATCGATCCTAGTGCTAGAGTAATTGGTATAAAATTATATGACGGATTATTTAAAATTATACCATTAGATAAAGAAAGCGAACTTAAGGCTTATTGCTTGAGGTAAAATATACGATATACTTTTATTTTATAGTGAGCTAATAATTGATTTATTTTCATTCGTGTGAAAAAAAACCCCTCATGAATTTATTAATTATTTCTTGGTTTTAGGATGGATGAAGTTGAAGTGCAAGATATTGAGTTTTTGCATGGTTGTGCCAATCCAACCATTATTATTATTCATCAGGATACCATGGGTCGACACATTAAAGCCAAAGAATTATCTATAAAGGATAAAGAATTTTCAAAGGTAAAATCTTTGTGTTTGTGCTTCTTGAAATTAAAAATTATTTTGTTACCGATTATTTTTTGATTTTTTTAGACTTCTTGGAAACAGGAAAATGTCGAAACGGAAGCTTCAATGATCATTCCTGTTCCTGAGCCTCTTTGTGGCGCTATTATTATTGGTCGAGAGTCTGTTTTGTATCATAATGGTACTTCTTTTATTGCTATTTCCCCTCCTGTTATAAAGGTAAAATGAGAAAATAAAAATAAATAGAAAAATGTGTTTATTATTTTGTATTTGTGTAGCAAAGTACAATAGTGTGTTACACTAGAATCGATCCAGAAGGTACAAGATATTTACTTGGAGATATGGCTGGTCATTTGTTCATGTTGTTATTGAACTATGAAAAAAATCCTGATGGAACGTTCAAAATTAAAGATCCAAAAGTTGATTTATTAGGTTAGTTGTTTAATTAATTATAGTAATAATAAAAGTCAAAATGAAATTAATGTTTATTGTGATCATTTTTCTAGGCGAGATCAGTATTCCCGAGTCACTTACATATTTAGATAATAAAATAATATACGTTGCATCCCGAGTAGGCGATTCTCAACTCATTAAACTCAATAAGAAACCTGATTCATATGGTTCACACATAACAATCTTAGATACGTTTATGAATTTAGGACCTATTGTTGACATGTGTGTTATAGATCTAGAACGACAAGGACAAGGACAAGTTGTTACTTGCTCAGGTATGTGTTAGTTGGAACTACTACACATTTTCCTTAGTTTAATAGTTTGTACAAAGGAAAACGAAAGGTGCTTAAAATATTGATTTCTACTTTTTTCTCTCATTTAAGGAGCATTCAAAGAAGGATCCCTTAGGATAATACGCAATGGAATAGGGATCCAAGAAGTGGCCACCATTGACTTGGTTGGCATTAAAGGCATGTGGCCATTAAGAGTGACTACTGATAGTGTACTGGATGACACGTTAGTTTTATCTTTTGTTGGACACAGCAGAGTTTTGACATATAATGGCGAAGAGGTTGAAGAAATCGATTTAGAAGGATTTCAATCAGAATTACAAACATTTTACTGTGGTAATACGTTTGATAATAAAATAGTCCAAATCACTTCTGCTAGTGTTCGACTCATATGTTTGGAAACCAAGCGTTTAGTCAGTGAGTGGAGTGTGCCCGATTGCAAAAGCATTAATGTAGTGTCCTGTAACGGCAATCAAGCTGTTTGTGCTACAGGAAATAGTTTGTATTATATTGAAATTGGAACTGACAAAGTTACTCAGAATGGGTATGGATTATTTTTGTATTTTTATTTTAATAACATTTTTGATCATAATTTTTATTTCGATTATATATGTATAGATTTATTACATTAGAACATGAAGTATCTTGTCTTGATATTTGTTCATTCAATAATGAGTTTGCTAAAACTACAAGCTTAGTAGCTGTTGGTTTATGGATGGATATATCTGTAAAAGTATTTCAACTTCCCGACTTTGTAGAACTTGTTCGAGAACCTTTAGGCGAAGGTAAATTTTTGTTTTTACTATTTTTGTAGTTTTTAAAAACATTATGTTTGTTATATAATAGAAATTATACCGCGGTCAATATTGATGGTAACTTTTGAAAGTACACATTATTTACTATGTGCGTTGGGAGATGGTTCCTTATGTTATTTTCATTTGAACCCTGATAGTGGTGTATTGAGTGAGAGGCGTAAGGTTAGTAGTAATAGCTTAAATTAAATTATTATTCAATTAAAAGAAAAATAAATTATTTTAGGTCAATCTTGGTACCCAGCCAACATTAATACGAAAGTTTCAATCGCTTTCTACTACGAGTGTATTTGCATGTTCAGATCATCCAACAGTAATTTATTCATCAAATAATAAATTGATTTTTTCAAATGTAAATTTGCGTAAAGTCAACCATATGTGTTCGCTTAACACTAAAAGTTATCCAGACAGGTAAATAAACTTAACACGTTAACCACCATAAACCCATATGGCAGAAGTTGAAAATTTTAATATTTTATGCCTTGCCAGTGCGTGTAGTTTATCATTAGTGCCTAATTCATTATCATTATTACCACATATTCCTTTAAACGTAGTAGACCACATAGTTGTGGTACTACAATAAAGATACTTTAATTTGTACTATGGCATAAAGGAGAGAATATAATGGTTTTTAAATTTATTTTACTAGTAACAAAATTACCAGAGTTATTGATAAATACAAAATAACTAATGTTATTGTACAAAAATATTGTTGGCTTGTAGTGGAAGTGCTATCTTACTGTGATGATTGCAGTCAGTGATCATCGTAATATGTAACATGTCAATACAAACTGTAAATATGCAATTTTCTAATATTATGTTTATTATATTATTATTTAAAGTTTGGCTATGGCAACAGACACTGCTATTATTATTGGTACAATTGATGAAATGCAAAAACTACATATACGCACCATCCCCCTTGGAGAAGCACCCAGACGAATTGCACACCAAGAAATAAGCAAGGTATAATCAAACTTAATATTAATTAATTTTATACATATAAAACATTTATCTATTTAATTTTGAAATTAGTCATTTGGTGTTGTAACAATGAGAATTGACGTTCACGAAGGAATAAATTTAGTTCCTGCTAGACCTAGTGCTAGTACTACTGCACAAAATATATCGGGTGCTGTTAGTCACCGTATCCCAAATAATGCAATTTCAGGAAATAGTAATCAGGGACCATTAAGTATTGGAAGTAGTGAATATGGTCTTGAAGTTGAAATACATAATATGCTTATATTGGATCAAAACACTTTTGAGGGTAAGTTTCTTTTTTTACAATTTAAAAATAAAAATATGTTCTTGTGTGTTTATACTAATATTGTTTTCAATGAAAAAATTATAGTATTGCATGCATATCAATTAAATTCTAATGAATATGCATTAAGTATCATATCGGCAAAATTGGGTGATGATCCAACTACTTATTATATACTGGGAACTGCTGTTGTAAACCCTGAAGATCAAGATCCCAAATTGGGACGAATACTCATATTCCATTGGGATGACACTTTAACAAAATTAACGCAAATAACTGAGAAAGAAGTAAAAGGTGCATGTTATAGTATGGCTGAATTCAATGGCAAACTTTTAGCAGCAGTTAATTGTACAGTAAGTATTTATTATGTATATTTTAATATTTAATAATTGTAATTATAATTTTTTCATTAACAAAATTATTCAAGTATCTAATAAGTAATAATTATAAATAAAATACGGGATAAAATATGTTGAAAACCGATTATTATCTTCAGAAATATTAATGTTTTGTGTAACGTAAGTATTTCTGAAAAAGACAGTAATAGTCCATTTTTTTTATCAGTTATATATTTGTTTTTTTTTTTTTTGAATTTATGAGTTTATATTTTTATGGAACATTAAATTTTTTTATTTCAAAATAAATGTACACATTTTTTTTTTTGCTTTTATCAAAAATCATTTACCAATAAATGTAAATACATTTATTTTTGTAGGTACGATTATTTGAATGGACTGCTGAAAAAGAACTGAGGCTTGAGTGCAGTCATTTTAATAACATTGTAGCATTATTTGTTAAAACAAAAGGTGACTTTATTGTTTGTGGTGATTTGATGAGGTCATTAACATTGTTGCAGTACAAAACAATGGAAGGCAGTTTTGAAGAGGTAAATTATACATTTATTATTATTTTTAAATAGTTCTTCATCCTAATCATTGTCCACGCAGATAGCTAGAGATTACAATCCAAAATGGTCTACAGCCATAGAAATTATTGACGATGATGTCTTTTTAGGAGCAGAAAATGATAAAAACTTATTTGTTATACACAAAGACAGGTATTTTAAATTATTTTACAAATAATTATACAGTTCTACACTAAAATGAAATGAATTTATTTAGTACATTAACCAGTGATGAAGCTAGACATCGACTTCAAGAAATCGGTCAATTCCACTTAGGTGATCTAGTAAATGTCTTCAGGCATGGTTCATTAGTCATGCAACATTTCACGGACACATATGTATCAGTCCAAGGTGGTGTTCTGTATGGTACATGTAGTGGAGCTTTGGGTAATGTAATACATTATTCAGTAATAGAATTATTTGTCATAAACACTTTGTTATAAATTAAAATGAGTATGTTATTCGGTCTACTATAAATCCATTAATAGGAGAAAAATATGTGGTTGCACACAAACTAAAACATATCATACCTCACCGTAACATCATCCATAGTGGTGGGCTGACATCTATCCTTTTATTAGTTTCCTACTATACAGTATGGTTTTAAGTTATGTTGATCATATTCCATATAGTAGGGGTAACAGATAAAAGAACGACCTGTGTCAGTCCGCAGTTGTTGCTATCATGTTAGTGTGCGCGAACAACATTCTTCTGGTGAATGTAGTGTAGTTATTGTTAAGATTGAAAGATAATTTGTGGGTTAGAGTTTTATTTTATTTTTCTTGTAATTGTTATATTTATTTTATTTATTATCAACAGGATTAGTTACACAATTGACTCCAAAAATGTATGAGTTCCTATCAGATTTGGAAAAAAGTTTAGCTACTGTGATTAAAGGTGTAGGTAAAATTAAACATCAGTTTTGGCGAAGTTATCATTCAGAAATCAGAACAGAGCCTGCTGAAGCATTTGTCGATGGAGATTTAATCGAAAGCTTTTTAGAATTATCAAAAACTGATATGACTGCAGTTGTTGATGGACTTCAGGTATAGTTAAGGGTTTTCGCATAGTTATTTTATGTTTAAACAGTTTTATAAAAAAAGTTAATAGTACAGTATTGAACTTTTGATGTAATGTTTCTTCAGTCAGTAGTTGAACATCATCTAGATACAGTTTACAATAAAATTTATGGTGTACATAATGTAATTCCTATGAAAACATTCAGTTTATAGTGTAAAAAAATGTTGTTACAAGAAGTATTATATATTATATATATATGTGTACATACATACATATACCAATACTTTCTATTAACTATTTCAATATTTAAATTTTAATTAAGGGTGTTTTTTTTTTTTTTTTTAAGTTTGCTTATTGTATTAACAAATAAGAACGTTTGCCGAACTATAATACGTTTTCCATATTTAATGTTTGTAGTCTGATATGATAAATAATTTTAAAATGTTTTAGGGAACGTATGATAATCAGTTCAAGAGAATTACAAAGGAAACAAAAATTAACTTGGACGATGTTGTTAAACTTGTTGAAGATTTAACCAGGATACATTAATAACAGTTTTAAATTATCCTTTTTTTTTTTACTTATAATTGATTTCATGTTCAGCATCGTTTTTGCTAATGTACAAATCATGTAATTATATTTTTTTTATTAATAACTTCCCAATATAGTCTGGACCATATGAAACTGGTAGTTAGAAGCCAATGAATTAAATGAAATTGATTTAATTGGACTTTATATGTAGGACAGTGATTACGAGATGGGAGTTATTATTATTTTCAGTTCATATGGTCCAAATTATAGTTTGCTGAACACAGAAGAATAATATTTATGTGAGTTATATCGATCTGCTCGATAAACTATTTTACTGTTTTTTTTTTTATTCAATATCAGTAAGTTTCATATATGTTTAATTTTTTTTTTATCTAATGTGGCTATAATATTTATTCTGAAAATAATGAAAAATGAATATTGAAGATTCTCTATTTAGTATACAGAGTTAAATTCGGATTTATAAAATAATTGAATTTAATTTAGTTTTTTATTATTATTTAATATAAAATGAAAGAATAATGTGTAATGTTTCGTTGTGTTAAGTCTCAATTCGAATAAATTGTACACCACATAATGCTTGTGTATACCATTTTCTCAACACCGTACTGTACTGAATGTTTCTTATACTTCTCTTGCAGTTGGTTTGCATTTCCCCACATCTCGTCATTAACGGAATAGCGTAATATCTTATCGGTAAAGTAAAGATACAGTAAGTGGAAAGGAGTACCATCTATGGTTTTATTATACTCGTCAGAAACACAGGTACAACACGCGCATTTCCCTTGGACCGAGGGTGTCGAACAGAGACGTTGGCGTATGTCCGATTCCTCTCTGGTTACAGTGACGACGTACCACGACCATTTATCGTGTTTTCATTGACACTCCACATACGATTACAAACATTCGCGCAAAACGACGATGACGATGGTTTTCCACAAGCGTTGGAGAACATTTAACGTTTTTAGGTTTTGAAGATTATCCTTTCAGAGTAACTCATTGGTGAACGGTTGTCTCGTGTCTCTGATTAGGTCATTTAATATGCCAAAACCGTAAAAATCCAACAGTTTTATATCCTGTGAAGGCAATTGTTACTGCAAACGTAAATGATCACCAGACGAAGACGAAGTTTTTCCGTCACCACCATTCACCTCCAGTTGTGAACTGGTCGTGTCCCTATGATGCTAATATTGGAATAGCTGTAACCTTTTATAATACGAGCGAAATTCGTCTCGGTCTCGGTTTACTGCCAAGACTGTACTGGAACCTCAGAGTAATAATAATAGTACTAGAATTAATAACATCAAGACCAACATATTTTCACATAACACCAACTGCGAGATGCTATAGCAGTCTTGATTTTAAATAAAATGAAAAATTAACCGCGCCACGAGAGAACGCGATCCCGTTCGCCGACCAAACGGCGTTTTGTCCGCGCGACGCGCATGCCCCGCCCACAACGTAACCGCTCGCCAACCAAACGGCGTTTTGTCTGCCCGTGTCCCGCCCATAAACGACGTACAGCGCGCCACCGGCCACTACCGGAGTTTGCCGTGACACGCTACACGGTAACTGGTGGCCGCTTGGTGGGAGAAAATTGGCCTCGCGACTGTTCGAGGGAATGCGCAGTGCGGTTGCGTTCTCTCGTGGCGCGGAGTTCTTTTTTTTTTTAATAGTAATTACTGTAACACTAATATAACACTATTTGTCGACAAAAGAAAAAAATCTGTTTTACAAAATCTAATTTTAGCATTCATAGACATAAAAAAAAAAGAAATTTCAGCCGGCTAAACGAGACCTCGTATGACCTGATAACAGTTATCATATCGCGAA
This sequence comes from Slavum lentiscoides, assembly GCA_032441835.1. Taxonomy (NCBI): domain Eukaryota; kingdom Metazoa; phylum Arthropoda; class Insecta; order Hemiptera; family Aphididae; genus Slavum; species Slavum lentiscoides. The sequence goes on along the minus strand of CM063717.1, from coordinate 3,491,662 downwards.
AACGGAATTGATCGTTTACTCGCTCGATCACGTCGTCTTCGGACTTTACCTCGTAGTGACTTGCGCGGTTGTGTTTACGGCGTTTTCGAGTCGGTCGTACTTGTCGGCGTTTCGACGATCGTTTTCACGTTGTTAAACTGTGTCGCGCGAGAAAATGTCGTCGAAAATCGTTCAGACGCTGTTGAAAAGGTATTTTATTTATGACGAATAGGTAGTAATAATATATTATTTAGAATAATTCGTACGGATATTGGGTATTACGTTGATTAGTGGCCGTTGCTATTTTGATTTCCGATTTAATTTGATGCCCAAACGACCGGAGAAGTTTTTTTTTGTCTTTGCGTCGTCTGATATTTAAGCGTTATGTATTATAACGGAAAAAAGTTCGATTCGGCCACTGGTTATGGACACCGATAATTTCGTAGAAACAAAATCGTCAAGTTTTATTTTAAAACTTAGTGTCAGCGTGGACGTAGTAATGGCATTTCACCCATTTTTTTTTCCATTTATTGATGTACGACATTGAGATCGCTCATTTATAGTATTATTATTATCGTTATTGTGAAAGAACATTTAAACTTCATCTTGACTTTTGATGGTAATGATAGCTTGTGTACGGAATATCGCTGTCAAACGTTTTGAGATGATAGAAATATAAATTCAACAATTGTTTTCATTTTTAGCGCATCGGTAAATCGTCTGTGTGCGTCCCAGATCAGAACAAAGGCGACATTGCCACCACTTGCTTTCGAGTATAAAGATTTGGAACCGATTATATCGCGTGAAATTATGGAAATCCACCATCAAAAACATCATAACACTTACGTGGTGAACTACAACAATACGCTCGAGAAATTACAAACCGCCGTAGCCAAAGGTCATATCGCTAATTTAGCTGTTTTAGTGAACTTTTATCGATATCGACGAGATGTGAAGTTTAATATTTTTTTTATGTAGATGACGCAGCCACAATCATAAGCTTGGCCCCGGCACTGAAGTTCAACGGCGGTGGTCATATCAATCATTCTATTTTCTGGGAAACGCTTACGCCTTGTTCGACCAAACCTTCTGGTAAATTTTCGACTATGATTTTATCACTGTTTTCTCAGTATAATAATGTGTTTGTAATTTGTAAACGTTTAATGAATAACATTGTTTTCATTAGGCGATTTAGAGAAAGCTTTAGTTCGAGATTTTTCTTCATTTGAAGAGTTCAAGAAACAACTAGCGGCCGCTTCTGTTGCTGTTCAAGGTTCCGGATGGGGTTGGCTTGGATACAATTCTCAGACCAAGAAATTAACGGTTGTCAGTTGTGCGAATCAAGATCCATTGTTCTCCACTACCGGTTGGATCACCACCTTTTTCACATTGATTGCGTTACTCGTTTATTGAAATATGAATTTTTTTTTTCGTATGCAGGACTGATTCCTCTATTTGGTATTGACGTTTGGGAACACGCTTACTATTTGCAGTACAAAAACGTACGTGCCGATTATGTCAACGCCATTTTCGATGTTGTAAACTGGGACGCGGTGTCCAAGCGTTTTGCCAACGCTTCGGCTTGAATATTCCGTGCTTGTGTTGTTAATTATTTTAACTCGCTGGTTTTCATTGAGTAAAAATTATAGTTACGAAAAAAAAAAATGTTTTCTCTCAAGGCTTTTTATGGTTTTAATTAAATAATATTTTATGTTTACGAATATTGGTTATTTATTTATTTTTTTTTTTTGTGAATGAAATAACGGAAATTTTGATTTCGAGAAGAGCGAAATTCTCAGCATTTTTAAGTAATAAAAAAAAACAACCTAAATTCTATTTATTATCGTAAATAATAAATTTCATATTAACATATAGGAATGCACTGTATTCTAGGAGTAAGTTTTTATTTTCAAAATATTCTTTGAATTATACTTATTGTGTTTGATAAATTTTGGTGATTTTTGTAACAAAAACACAAAAAAAATTGTTTTAGATTTATTTTCTATATTTAATATGCTTAATTAAAATCGAAAATAATTGTAATAAATGTGAATATAACATTTTTGATGAACAAGTTTGGATTACTGTTACAAATTTGGAACGCAGATATAAAAAAAAAAAAGGTTTTTAATATTCATCCACGGAGTTTAAGATAAGACGTTTTTGCATTGGACTTATTTGAAAAATGTGTAGTTCATCATCATATTGAAATTTGAATCTAATGATTATAACAGTTTTATTGGTAGTGCTTGCATCGCATAAAATGCTCTGCTTAAAATAATTTATATTCCTCAATCGTTTTCGAATATATGACGATGAAGTTAATGCGCGCTTGCGACTATTTGTCCTACGAACTACTTAAAAGTTTCTCAACCTCTGTACGAGTAGTGACGGTGTTCAATACATTTTTTTTTTTATGACCTTTTATAAAAATAGAATTTCAAAACGATAAACCTCCTCCACCCCTGTATCACCCAAGTACACGCACATTAATTGTATAGGTGCTACCAGTAAATTTTTTTACACGTTTTATTTTCTTATATCTTCATTCGTTTTTATTGTTTAGGTTTATGCGTGTTTTCAAAAACATTTTTTTTTTTTTTTTCTTAAAACCGTATCTGTAATCCTGATGTCACTCTGTTGTAACGGAAAGGTTTTCCTGAGGAGTCCTGCGGCTAGTGTAGGGTATGGATTTTTCTGAACACCACGACGCGACTAGTAAAAATTTGAATGTGCGCCGTTAAAAAATCGCGGTGCGCTCTTCTCGGATATTTAGGTACTACAGCTGGTGCGTGGCTTATTGTTTTATCGTTTGTCGACATATTATTATGATTATTTGTGTGGAGATTTCGCCGCAGCCTCGTCTCGTCGCCCGATGGATGTCGGGACAAGTGCGATAATAATAGTTCAACTGTAAATATTATTGATACAGCGTTTTTATTGACGTTATTATTCGTTACGACCGCGTGTGTTTTTCGTCATTTTTCTAGCCACGCGTTCCATTTATTATTTTATAAAACGTCGTTGTCAAATAATAATTGTACTGCGCGGACTGGATTGCGCAGTGCATTTATCATCATATGTTATACACAGACGCCCGACGAGCTGATGGCTCCATCGAGCTGATATACACTTAGGACACGTGTGGTGTGCGCGGCTATACCTTGCGTGCATTATAATGTTATAAAGTAATTATTATTATTGTAATTGTTTCGGTCGTACACGAACTGTATACGTGTAAATAATTTCAAGTGTATGTACCTACTCTCCGACGCGCTAATTTATTATAATACGGATAATTGACGATGTACTGCCAGTAAATGATCGCAGCGTGACGGACAACGGAGAACCTCGTCGCGATAGCCTCCTTCTGCGCGTAATGAGTAGCCAATGGCGCCCAATACATGGCTCAATGTGGTGCATTTGCACCATCTAAAATTGATGGGCGGATAATGGATCAGCACGCTTTGAGGTTGCTGTTTCTGACATACATTGGGTTCGGGTTGTAGATATAAATGTTTTGTTTTAGTATAGTGTAATACATAATTAAAAACCTATGGCCTTAAGTGTAAACATACTGATAAAGTTTCTGGTGTTGCCTGGAGTTGAAGAATTAGCCTGTGTTATTGGAATAGAATAACACAGTCGCGTGGGACGCACCACGTAGAGGTTTCTTCAATGCACCCGTTCAAGTCGACGATTTCTGCTGCAGGTTAATATAATCGGCTATATTCCCCTAGTCTGCGCAGCAGGGGCGTCGTTTCAGTTTTTTTTTCTCGGCGTGCGAAGTTTCGAACATGCCGCTGCTTTAAATGTTGTTCACCATAGATAATGTATCACGATCGACGTAAATATAGTAATAATAGAAATTTAAAAAATAATAAATAATTGACCTAACCTGTGAAAAACCGATAGGTAAGTAATGCATGAAATGCTTGAAGATGACAAATACAGCAGAAAAAGAAGAAAAACGCGTAATATTTAAAAACTTTTGTACGAGCTCTATAAAAAAAAAAAAATTATATTTTTAATCAGGGGATACCGGAGATCTAGCAAGTACAAGCATCTATATAGCTTTTTCCAGATCGATATTATTAATTACTACTTTTTCAATATTTAGTACCATTGTCGAACCAGGCCAATTTGTACCATATTAAATATTGCTACATTAGCCTCGTGACTACGATTTCTTATTTTCACGCCACTCTTATATTATAATAACTGATCGGCGAAAACGAATAATTTAATTGAATTTCACCTATAAATTTTTTCTCGAAGTATTCAATATTAGGACGAAATATAAATTATTTTTTAGTCTAAACTGCAGGTGTATTATTGCCTTTCGAACTATGGATGGTTTAGCGTACCGACAAATTACACACCTATAGGTTTCAATCCTAAAACCCAGCCTAAAGTTTACCTAATTTGACCTGTAAGTAGTTTATCCTGAAATCGCGTTTGATCGATATACACACGTCTTATATACTGTTTCCTGTGATTCGTTTCGGAAAATTAGACTTTATAGGATTCGCATACAACACACCACATCTATATATTCAAGGATGGGCGTAGGCGGCACTTTGGCAGTGATTTATAATAAGTGCAGGAGAGGGCATTAATCAATCGCGAATCGTGGACCGGTGGAAGGAATTTCTCCTCCGAAAATGATTTAATTCTCTATTTGGTCTTTGTGATTTGTATTGACAAAAAAAAAAACTTTTTAATTATTATAATAATATAATAGGTAATGTAAATTAATATTATTCCCAATGTTTACACTAATACCAGTTTTAACCGTTTTAACAACAATAACAATAACAATTATAATATATTAAATTATTGTATTGATTACATATTCTCTGCGTTTAAAAGTCATTGACAAATTACTGACGATAATAATTGCGGCGTAATTTCGACCACCAATTTTTCAAACACGAGTACCTACTCGTATAGGCAATTTATTATGAGGTCATTTATTTATCATTTTCTATAATATAATATAATAATATTATTATTATATATTATATTCTCTGCACTTATTATAATAGTTATTGTCGAATTACCGATAAAAGTATTATTTTTATAATCGCGACTACCGATTTTTTTTTTTTTTAAGAGCACCATTATAAGTTGTAGGCGATTTATATTATTGTGAGGTCATTTATTTCAATGCTCTAAACTGTCCTAAAGTTGGATTTGCACAAATGAATTCGTACCGACGTACGAGCCTAGGGTCTAGGACACTTCGCCGCGGACGTCTCGCCGCCACTGTTTCGCCGCTACCCCCTTCGTTTTTTTGGTTTCGCTATAATTACGGCACTGTTGGTGACTGGGACACCAAACCGACGCGAAACATTTTGGTTTAGTGTCCTTTATGAGGTACGCCCAGCAAGTTGCCCCAAAAATCCCAAAAAGGGATTTTTTTTAAAATTCCTATGTTACCAAACCGAATGGGTTCAACCTCGGTAGGCTTCCGCGGGCGGATATTTAACAAATAAACCGCGGACTATTCTAAACATAAGAATAAAAATCGGTATACCGCTGTATAAATTAATTAAAACAATAAATCAAATGAAAATTTTATTAGAAAAGTATACGTATAGCAGTACTAATATACGTACTAGCATTTTGTCCAATGTGTAAGTTATAGAGTCTCATCATGATTTGTGATTCATATACTAAATTAGAAAAATATTATAATTAATTTGGCATATTAATTTTAAAAAAATCCCTTTTTGGGATTTTTGGGTCAACTTGCTGGGCGTACCTCATAAAGGACACTAAACCAAAATGTTTCGCGTCGGTTTGGTGTCCCAGTCACCAACAGTGCCGGAGTTATAGCGAAACCAAAAAAACGAAGGGGGGGTTATTTTTAGTATGATACGCACAGATGTACGCTCTACTCAGCAGTGGTATCCCGGTTGCTCTACGACTAAAACTAAACCTATATATGTTTAGAATAATCAGCGATTTTAATAATATTGAAAAAATTTTGGGGGGTCTGGACCCCATGGACCCCCAAATGCGGCCAGGTTAGGTACCACTTAAAAAAGATTCGGCGCGGCGAAAATGTACGTCGGCGAACGGTCCGGCGGCGAAACGATGGCGGCGATACGTCCGGGTTCGATGAGCCTATGCGCCGTTACGCCGCAGCCGGCAGGAAAGTAAAAAAAGATGTCCTGCTTAGGACACTCCGTCTTCAGCGCGAGACCGTTGCCCGTGACTGTTAAAACCGTTTCGTCGGTGGAAAAGAATCTTGAAGGATTAGATATTGTCTAAACGCAATAACCCGCAGTGGTCGAAGCGGATCAAAGTAAAGTGGACGCAATGTCGTCATGTCGAGTTTTGAAAGGGGGGGAGGCGCAAAGTTGAAACGGGCCATATTGTTGAAAAATAAGCAAAAAAAAAAAAGTCTTTTTTAACAAAAGGCTCTAACACCGCGGACCCATTGACCTCGATGGAGAATTATATTTTTTATGATCGTAATTAAGTGACGTTTAGATCTACCGAATGTTAACATTTTATAAAACGAAATGCAATAAAAAAAAAAAACGGTTCAAAGAAAAATTATTCTAAAAAAAAAAAAAAAAAAATAGGCAACATAACAATTACAAAAAATAAATAATTTTAAAATCCAAGAGAGTTGAACAATTTTAAACAGAATAAGTGGGAAGATGGAATATGCTATAAGGAAAAGAAGTGAAGGGATGACATCCTCCCCCCTCAGTTCGACCACTGGCAATAACAGAGCTCTGTTCTTTAAATGTTTTTAATTCTTAAAGGAGTTACGAGATTATAAAAAAAAAAAAAATGATATTTTTTAAATGTTTTTCTTCTTCGATGAAAATCATAGGAGCGTCTTAATCGTTCATTTGACTTCACCGCAATTATACGATATTACAAATATAAAAAAAAATAAATAAATAGTAATATTCGCGTTTTGAAATTTATAGTTTTATCAAAAAAAAGAAATTTAACGCGCGTATATATTTTTATACACGTTACTGAACGTTTAATTTAAAATTATAATTTTAATATAACGGCGTATATTAAATATTATATTAAATGCAGTCGCAATTACAATTTCAAGAATTTCTATATATAGTCGCTACAATATAATCGCGCGTATATGGATTGATAACGATTTATTGTCACGCTGTTAACACAATTATAAATTAAATTATTATTATAATTCGTAATTATATTAAATCATCGTCTGTTTTAAATATAAACACGTGCACAATTATTATTAAACCGCGATAAAACGAAAAAAAAATTCTTTTTTCCCATCGTATCATATTATATAGTTTGCTCGCGAGTCTGTGTATCATTGATTCTAGAACGTTCAGTTCGCGCTCGAATTTTGGCCGGACAGTGGGCACGCCGTATTCGAACAGATATTATATTATTTAATATATTATTATAGTCACACGCTCGGAAGACCGTAGTATTCTTCGTTTTGAACAATTGTCCAGCTATATATGCGTTTATACTCATTGTGTTTTTTTTTTTACGGTCGTAAAAACAAATATTAATTATAATATAATATATAAAATCGAATTTTAAATAAAAACCGATTTTCGTTTCTATAAAACGTGTACCTCAAGTAAGTGAATTTTTTTTTTGGAAAACTTATATCAATATAATATTACAATATAAAAACGACCGAACAAATTTCCGCAGACGTTATTTTTGCCTGCAGTCGAATCGCTATTATTATATCAAGTCTTCGGATAGGCACTCATCTTATATTGTATGCTTCCTGTCCAAAATCGACTCTTCTGCAATCATTCCTTCTCATCGAATTTCAGATTTTCGTCTCGTTCCACTCGTTTTTATAATATACTCCTCGCTATATTCTTATAATTTTCTCAAAACATATATAATTCTATCACGCGTACTCCGCCTTACGCGTATTATTTACTTATTTATTGATATAATTTACCGGTTAGAACCCTTTAGAACAACAGTACAGTAAGCGATAATAATTACATGACAATTAAAATAGATCACAAATAACAAACGTTATAAAAATAATAATTAAACGTAACAAATTGGACACTTACATTATAATAGTATTACAATTAATTGACAGCAGAACTTAATGCTACATAAACATTGTGTTTGAAAACATGGCGTTACATAAAAAAGAAATCGATGCGATTAATAATATTGTTGGCTGAATTATGAACTCTGGGAAAAAATGATGCGGAATTATAAAATTGTTGTTGTTATAAAACGGGACGAAGAACAAAGTTTGTGACCTTGTACAGTAATTATTAAAGTTAAGTCCAACCAGAGAAAGTATATAGTTCGGATGGATCTATATTTCCGTTCAGTAAGTCGAACAAGAACATCAAGTCTGCCACTTTTCTTCTTAATTCGCATAAAACCATACTCAGATGTGTAGTCTGCAGGTGATATGAGTCTCGGTCAACAGCCAAATTAAATTTATTAGAAATTAATTTTTGGACTTTATGTCGAACATATTCTACCTGGTTAATATAGAGAGCATAATTTGGTGACCAAATTATAGAGCCAAATTCTAAGTATTATACCGTCTTTTCCCATTCAAGCCGAGCTGGTTTTTTTTCTCTCTCTTTCTAACGTATGATTTCCAGTAACTGTTTCATTAACCAAGGACTCGTCCCGTAAAAATATAAATAATTATTATAAATAGACAAAAAAAAAAAAAAAATCAAAGATTTTTTTCGAATCGATACACGAGTCCGCTGCGGTGTTAAAATACGTGTAATAAATATATTGATATTTCAGATTATTTTAGACCGCGTTTATGTTTCTGTAAATCGTTATTATATTGGCGGTTAACAGTGCAGAAAATTATATTTTATATCTCTGTGAATATTACAGGGCTCAGGATTCTATATGTGCACATTTACGATAATTCCGAATCGATATAAATTTATTTTATGATTATTGTAATTTGAAATTTGTTTACCTCGTATTTTCGCGTTTTTTTCTCTGTATAAACGCGTTTTAAAGAGATATTTTTTTGGTTTTTTCATTACACATAAGACATAAATGTTGTAATTGAACGATCGATACGTTTACATTAAATTAAGTTTTATTTTTGAACGTATTGCGTTTGTCTACTTCGCGAAGCCCGAATCATTATTATAAGCCTGGAAATCTCAATTCTAAAATCTGACCAAGCATAATAGCTTATAATATAATTATTGAGCGTGTAGAAACGTAGAAAGTTCTGTAATGTACACTGTTCGAGTTTATAATCGAAATAAAAAAAAAAAAAGATACGAAAACTAAACAAGAAACAAGTTTGAAATATTATGGAAAATAAACTTTGTACCTTACGTACACATTATGTCTGTAATATTTACAACGAATTTAAGGAATTTATGTTTTTGGAAAAAAAAAATCGAGACAAATGAGAAGTGCGAGATTCGTCAAAATCCCTTGAAAATAATTATGTAATCGCCTGCATATATTATATAGTTTTAATGTATTATTATTTATTTATTCGCTTAAAATTTAGTCGATCGATTACTTTTATGATTTTGAAAAACTTGAATCGAAATTGAAAAAAAAAAAAATTAATATTTCATACGAAGCCTGATTAAAGTTTTTATAAACATTTTACGGATGTTAATTACTTTCCTTACATAACAATATTGCAGTATATTAAATGTTTTACACTAACACCATGAGTCATTATATAGTTTAATTTAACAATATATTATATAGTTAACCGCCGCACCAAATCGCGGTAAATTATAATAATTTTTTTTTCTCGTTGTGCAATCACAAACAATTTAGATTAGTAATCGCGAGAAATAATGAGTTTAAACACGCCGAGTATAAATAAATACAGGAATTAAAGAAAGAAAAATAATAATAATAATAATAATAATAATAATAAAAATCAAAATTACTAAGTGTAATTATTATAATACGTACTGCAGTTGGATTTACGATACGGCCGGCGATTTGAAATATTAAACGAATATTACTCGTTATAGTAGGTCATTAATAAATAATATTTATTTTAATCCGAACTTAATTTTCTCGTTTCTCCCCCCTCTGCAATTCTCTTTCTCTCGCTTTTCCTCTATTAAAAAAAAAAAAACAATAAGTTGTTTTAATATAATAAAAGAATTTTTTTTTTCTAAATAAAATTATTGAATTACTTAATATTTTATTATTATTATTATTATTAAACAACTGTCTATATGTATACCGTATTCAAACGCTTTATAAAATGAATAATTTAAATAAAATTATACTCCATCATTTCATAAACAATAATTTAACTGCTCTGATATATAAACCGTATCTTTTAAAAAAATCTTTTTACTTATTATTCATAATTTTTTATTGTTTTCTGGACGAAGGTCCTCGGTTTTAAAAGAAAATAGATGGTTTTTTTTCTCTGTAAAACGTTTTAACGCGACAACTTTAAAATATGATTTTTACACGTCTGGCGTAGATTAGAAAAAAAAGCGAATACTTGGTGGTATATAGGTAAAGATTTCAAATATTTTTCGTCTGTAAACCTTTCGATTATTTCGATAATTTTGCTGAAAACATTTCGAACAAAACAAAACAAATTGTCAATTTTACAAATGAAATGTCGAGCGATTGATTAATAGTATAGTTACATTTACTTAAATAGTTTTTTTCAACCAAGCGTTGTAAAGTCACGAGTTTCCAATTAAAAACTGTCGTTAAATGAATTATAATTAAAAACTTTCAAATTTCTATAATTTTACTAAAACTTATACATATATATATATAGAAAAAGTGGAATATTTGTTATTGAAACGTATAGATTTAAAAATGAATCGATAATATATTTTATAGTCGTTTTTGAACGGAACCAGCTATTACGGTTTACATCGCCTGCAGAGCAATAACGACTAACTATATCCGTTTTGTCTTTAAATCGGTCCGAATCCTTTGACTTACAGTCGTATTATTTTTCATTTTTAATGTCATAAATTTTTTGTAATGTTTTTTTATTTACAATCCGAAATTAATTTCAATAGACTCCTGGCAGTTGATTCGATTGTAACGATTGGGTGGGTTTTCTTTTTTAAGTATACACGACAAATTCGATATTAATTTTCTTCGGACGAAATGTTTATATTATGCAAAAAATACGTGTACATTTTTTTTTTTATGTATAAAATATAAGAAATTTTATTTTTAATTCAAATTTTACTTTTATTTTTTTAGTGTTAAACACAAGAATGAAACGACAAAGAAACACGAAGAATTGTTTAATGAAATTTTTCGGTAAGACGCGCGGCGCTACAATATTACATAACTAAAAAAAAAAAAAAAATAGTCACCGATGATGATGTGTTTTTTCATAAACTAATACCCGCGCGTGTCTAATATTGTCTGTGTGTTCACGTCACAAACCCTGTCGAACAGGGAATTCGAACCGCGTTGATTCTTAACGGGTGGAATTCAGTAAAAAACGAGATCAACAATGAGTAATACGTAATTTTTTTTATTATTATTGCATAACGCGCACGTATCGATTGTTAGAAAATAAAAAAAAAACCGCGTAACGCGTATTAATTTAATTAAATAACGATAATCGCGGGGAACCTCTGGCAGCAGCAGCAGCAGCAGCAGCAGCATCAAGTGATTATAGTGTCAAATGTCGAATCCCAAAGAAGAGAAAAAAAAAATTGTCTCGAATCACTTGAAAATCTTTGAAAAGTGAAAAAAAAAACTGTAACGTTTCCCGTCCCCACTTAGGACAGTCTTAGCACTGTCAGTGACAAGTTGTTGAGCTTTTATTTTAAAGTACACGACGACGCGCAATTAAATTCGGATTTGTTTTATGAACGACACACGTTGTTATCGGTACGATGGCGGATACTTTTCGTTTGCCGGCGAGACGGAGAAGTGACAAACGTTCATATTTTATTCATTTTATTCATAATGTTTTATCGTGGTAAACGTTTATATATATGGTCGTGTCGGTAATGTTCTCAGCGAGATTTCCTCAGCGATGGGTGATGACCGTGATGGGCATGTTGGTCGTGACGATGGCGTTCACGATGAGGGGTTGTCTGAGCATAACGATGACGCAGATGGTGTTGCCCGCTACGTCGCGTTCGGCCAACGTGCTCCGAGGAGAAGTGTGCTCCGCCCCGGGATCGTGGCCCACGGCGGTCGACAACGGGACGAGCTCCGCCGCAGGGCCCGATGACTTCGGCGACAGGTTCTCGTGGGACGAAGGGACGCAGGGCATGCTGTTGTCCGCGTTCTATTACGGTTATATCGTCACCCACATACCCGGCGGGTGGTTGGCGCAGAATTTCGGCGGCAAGTACACCGTGGCTTACGCGATACTGTCCACTTCCACGCTGACCCTACTGACGCCCACCGCGGCGCACATGGGATCCACGTACCTGATGATCTTGCGTTTCGTCGAAGGACTGGGAGAAGTAAGCAGTCCGTCACACAGTGTTTTCTCGATCGTTGTGCAGTACAATTTCTTACTCTACTAAACGAATTTATATTATATCTTCTGCTTCATCCTCGGTAAACGTCCGCTATAGGACTATAACACCCGTTCCTCCAGCCATCCGTGTCGGATGCTCGTTCCTTCTAGTCCGAACCTCCTCCGTTCTAGATCTTTTTTCACCGCATCTTCCCGTCTCACGTACGAGGTCTTCCCCGTGGCCTCTTTCCTGCAGCTGAGTTCTTATCCAATATACTGTGTGCACTGACTACGTGTCTGCACTCGTGTTCGGCCCACTGTAGGCTTCTATTTTTCCTCCAAAAAGACGTCGGCCGGTCCACGGAAAATTTGTTCTGATTCGTTATTCGTTCGTATTCTTCACTCGACGCTATTTCGATATCCTTTATTGGTCCATACATTTTTCTCATAATTTTCCTCTCCCAGACTATCTATTTCATCTATCTTTCGTAATGGCCACGTTTCCGCTCCATGTGTTATGTACTTTTTCTATTATAAATACTGTATTACTAAAGCGGTGCTTGGATAGTTCGCTTTTTTATTAAAACAACCGGGGTTCACGTTCTCGTTCATCCTGTAAAAAAAAAGGAAGGAATTAATAATTCTTGTTCTACGATCGAAACTATAGTATTTCTTTTCTCGTTCCTGCAGTAAAGAAACAATTTCCGTTCCTCAATATTTAAATTTTATACGTATAAACGACGAATTTTTGTTCTACTTAATCGATGCCGAGTACCCAATCGACGTGTTAATGATTTGTTTTGTTTTATTCGATTTTTTTTCTGTATGTTTAGGGAATTACTTTTCCGGCTCTTTGTTCGTTGTTGGCGCAATGGGCACCTCCTCTCGAAAAAGGAAAACTGTCTACGCTAATATTCGCCGGTACGTATACACATTAGCGCAACAGTAGCAGCGGTGTGTTCGAGTTTTTTCAATGAGGGCGGGTAAATGAAATTTGCTAAACTTTTGATTTTTAACGGAGGACCAACGTGTTTCCCGACCTCTTTTTAAATTTTTCTAAACGTTAAACCCGAGATTTCGTATCGATTTCAAGTATATTGTCATATTATATATAGGCGCACACGTTTGCAATTCATGCTAATTATGTACTGAATATTTGGAAAAAGAAAAATCAATTCAATGTACTGTAATGAATATACGTACATATCGTCCGTGACATACAAATTTTCATAAAATCTCAATTTACGATAATGTAGTGAATGCGTCCGTTTAAAAACGATATGGGAGCAGGTCGTAGTAATGTGGCAACACGGATTACCACTTGCAGCCATGTTTCAAAAAAAAAAAAAAGGGTGTCCGTTTTTTTTCAATACTATTTCGATTTTTTTTCCAACGAAGTATATATAATTATTGTGGTAGTGGCAGATTGACGGCAGGGCTGGGGCAAAGATTTCGAAAAACCGTTATCGGGAAGGATAACATTAATGCTCGGCAACATCTCGAGCACGCCTCTTGAGCAATAGACGTAGTTATGATATATAATATATTGTGTGTTTTTTCTCCCCATTTTATCAGGCGTGCCGATCGGAAACATCTGCGCTAATTTGTTTAGCGGTTTCGTCATATATTACATACCCGGAGGATGGCCGAACGTGTTCTACTGTTTCGGTACCGTAGGTCTGATATGGCTGGTGGTCTGGCTGACGACCGTCTACAATGATCCGCTTTCGCATCCGTACATATCGGCCGAGGAATACAAATATTTATACGAGACGATTGGATGCACCGAGAGAAACAAAGTGAGTGTACGACGTTAAAATACTTCTTATGTCTCCATTGACACTTATTACCTTATTGTCGTTGATTTTATTGTGTGAAAAGGACTTGGCGCCCACGCCGTGGAAAGCGATACTTTTGACGCCGGCCGTTTGGGCGTTAATCGTGGCCGAAATCGGATTCGATTGGTGCGCTTATACGATTGTCAACGATCTTCCCAAGTACATGAACGACGTGCTACTGTTTTCCGTGAAACAAGTGAGTTTTCCATTGCGAACGTCGTCTCAAATAATAATTATCGAATATTAATTACAACACCGCGCGGATGATTTCCAGAACGGATTCTTGTCGGCCGCACCTTACCTCGCGCAATGGATTATGTCGATAGTGTCGAGCGTGTTGGCTGATTTCATAATCAAACACAGATTTATGACGGTCACTCTGATCAGAAAGATTTACGCCGTAATAGGTGAGTTATTATTATAACGTGATTTTTCATGCGATGAAATACAGTATATTGTGCATTTGTGCTGTCCCTATATAGTTAGTACATAATAGTGGTCGTAGCAGTATACATTTTTGATTTTCGGGAACGCGTTTTTTGTCGTTTGATGTTATTTTTTGTCAATCACTTGCTGCCACCTATACCTACGTACTTATACTATTCATACAGGACTATATTTTTTAATGACTTTTTAAATAATAATTTAAATAAAACGAGAAAAGAAAGTAGTCACCAGATAGTGCTATGACACAACATACAGGGCGTGGCAGAAAGGCGCATATAAATAACGGTCAGTCTCGAACACACACACACACACACACACACACACACAGCAGTCGGGCACGAACTACGTTGTTCACGCATGACCGTGTTGACTACACTGAGCAGCCCGATGGTTTCGGACCGCTATTTATATGCGCCTTTCTGCCACGCCCTCTACGTTGTGTCGTAGCGCTATCTGGTGACTACTTTCTTTTCCCGTTTTGTTACGGTCGGCTGACGCGCTATGTCGATATATTCGGGTGTTTAGTTTGACGTTGACCGAACGACTGATTGTACGCGCGTATGCCATCTTTATTATTTATTTTTTTATTATTATTATTAATAATAATACTATTTCGCGTATTTCAATGAAATGAAATGAACGTAAGGATTCATCTTTCCTCGTTATACGCTCGTTTACACTTTACTCGTTTATTTTACACGTTTACTATTTATTTATTCTAATATTTTATATTGATCCATCTATAGCCCCTTTATAACCGCCAGTGTTTAAAATTCGTGTTTCGTTATTACAATTTTTTTTTTTGCCTCGCGTCGAAAGCACGAGGACACGAGGCTGAGAGATATTTATAGAGTTTTTTTTTCCCAAAAAATTCCAAAAATCCTCCGACTCGTACATATAATAATAAGCGTTATTCCTGCAGGTACCGTCGGCCCGGGACTCGGCGTGATGTGCGCTTCTTTTGTAGGTTGCGACAAGTTCGCGGCTACCGTTTGTTTTATTCTGGCGATGGCGCTGATGGGATTCTCCTATCCCAGCATCCGCATCAACTCTTTAGACTTGTCGCCCAACTATTCGGCGTCTATAATAGCGCTGGTCAACGGGCTGGGCAGTTTGTCCGGGATGGCCTCGCCGTACGTTGTCGGCATTTTGACACCGAACGTGAGTAATATTTACGCGCGCGTATACTAGAATTTAATAATATAATTGTGTTTGCTTGATCGTCTATATACATAACACATGTGTATATATATATATATATATATATTGTAATAATAATTTTAAAAAAGTAACAAATATTAACCTAACCTTGCACAGCAGAATTCAATTAAAACGAGAAGCGACGATGTTGAAGATTGAATGTTAATTTCAAAGTAAAACGTTTTATATTATAATAATATTGGGCGCTTATATTTGTATATTTTTTTTCGCCGGCGGTTCACGAGAAATTAAAAAAGCAAAAAAAAAAAAACGAAATGAAATGCACATAATTGCGAATACTAATCAAATGTTTAAAAATCTTAAATAAAAAATTTCTAACGCTTTATCTCACGAGATAGAAAAAAAAAATCTCTTATATACGCGTATTAAATATAATTATTGTTTTTTCCTTGTATACGAAATACGTTTTCACTATGACCGTTGTTGTTATATTTTATTATTGTTATTATTTCGGTCGAAATCTGTTTTATTTACGTACATTAAAAATTTCAGAGGACTATTTTTGAATGGCGTTTAGTCTTTTGGATAATGTTGATCACGTTGGTAACGACGTCTGCCACGTTTGTCGTTTTCGGCAGTGGTGAAATACAGTCGTGGGACGACGGGAAAACAACGACTCCTTGCACCGAAAAGAAACCCGAACCAAACAGACAGACATCACTCACTGCTACCAGCGAAACGAAAGTTCCTGAAACGACCAACAACGTATAGTGTGATTGTACACTATATAGTGTATATAATGATTCGTGACGATGTCAATGACGATTTCAATCGAGTCGAGATGACTGCAGATCAATACAAAATTAATCGGGGGGACAGAAAAAAAACACTTAATTTTCGCAGTGAAATGGTGGTATACCTTTATTAAATGTGTGATACTATATATATATATATATATATATATATATATTACTTTATTTAAGCCACAACAACAAGGGTTATTGGCATTACAATAATTATTAATTGTACATTATAAACAAAGAAAGTATTGACTAAAATTAAAAAAAAAAAAGAACTCTTATTTATAATATTGATTTCGATGAAAATTAAATAAGGTTGTACAGTTTAGACAGTTTTAGAAAGAGAATATAATATATTGTTTATGATTATCCGAGCACGTTCTAGAATTGCGTGGATATATTGTCCGGAAGTATTGTATTATTGTTCTGATATCTTCCGATGTATTATGTTAACTAGTGTATTGTGTTATAACAATTTCGGTATTTACTAATTACGTACGTATTACGTGTACCTATATATATTTAAGTATTTTTACTGAATTTGGTTTCTAAAGACTCTTGTACATATAATGTTTTAATATTTTGTATATAATTTTTGTGTTAAATTTTTTTTTTTTTACCATAATAATATGACGTGTTTTAATCAATTCATTCGTTCGTTTCAATACTTTTGACAATGGTCTCGAAACCGCGAGTTGAAATAAAAAAATTTTAAAAAAGTATCTCGCGACATTGGTTCAGTACGGGAATCTAACGATTCAAACTCTTACGGAAAAAAAAAAATAGTTGGACTTTTGTCAATAGTCAACGTTTTACCGTTATTATATACCTAGCTATTGCGTATTAACAGAGTAGTATCGTCATAATTGACAGCGCGTTTGTTGTTAACGCACATTAAACGCTTAACTGCAGATTATGGATAGAAAATCGACCAGAGTACCGACTTTATTGTTATTAAACACAATATAATATTATCTAGGTCGCTTTTTTACCGGAATTCTCACGGGAAACAAACAGTGTTTGTTTTTCAGAATTTCAAGTAGCTTCAGCGGACACTATCAATACATCCAGTCTCGTACAATTGCATTACGTATTGCACTCATAACGCGACAAATTAATAACAATAGTGTACATACGCGTATGTGCTGTTTACAGTTATATAAGAGAAGTTTATCTGTCTGATGAAATTCGTCGCGTTTTTATGAAATACCGGAAAACGCGTATAGTCACTGCAGCGGGTATACGAGAGAGAGAGAGAGAGAGAAAAGAATTGTTTGCGAGATGTTTTCCTTATATACATTAGCGCAATATGTTAAAAATTATAAAAAAGACGAGCATTTTTTTTTTTTATAAGAAAGACTTACATTTGTAAGTTTAAAATAATTTTTTTTATAACAATAATTAAAAAAAAATCTATATATATACAAGGTATATACAAGGCCGTAGCCAGCAAAAAAATTTTTTTTTTTGAGGGGGGCGAGAGTATAAATATGGAATAAAATAAAAATAATAGAATATAAATTATCAAATTTTATTTAAAAAAAAAAATTTCGGTGGAGGTCTGAACCCTAAATCCCCTCCTGCAGGCTACGGTCTTGTGTATATATATATATGAAAAATGTACGAAAATATATTTGAGACTTATAGTGACATTTGTAGCTTTCGGAATTATGTATTGAATCAAATCACCAGCTCCTTCCGCAGACTCTGATCATCACGAAGCAACATCCATCCATCCATCAAGCAACCATCGTCATACGTATAGATATCGTTATCGCCGAGGTTTTCTATATTTTAGAGATTTGCGACTATATTGAAAAACAATTTAATATACAAATATTTTAACATAATTCGAACGTTTTTTCTAATGAGTGTAAACAACAGTCGCGGTCACGAACACGTGTCGTTTTATTTCCAATCGCATTGTTTTAGGTATCGTAATATTGTACACCAATATTGTTGTAATATTTCAGTGCAAATATAGGTACTTGTTCGTGACACTTTTATAAATATACCATCAAATACATCGTGTTAAATCGTAAATCGACGGTGTACCGATCGAATGTTGTGTAATAAGCAGCGCCGATATATACGTTGTTTATTTAAAATACATGATTTTAGTCGATATTTTGACGTTGTAAAATAATAATAATCGAAAATCGTCCCACTCCGAATATTTAACGACGGAATCGCGTCAATTACGATTGAATTATATAATAGTGTCGTATAAATGTCGGAAATTAGTTATAATCATATTATGTAGCGTTTTGATCGAAAAGAAAAAGTTATCGCGGTGTGATATACGCTTTTAAGCGTAAAAACGGCGAATCGCCGTCGATTTCATTATAATGTATACGCGAAACTCGTCGAGAGTCTAAAATAACACGTTTTATACTAACAAGAAATTAAAAAAAAAAAAATGATCGATTCGGACGTTCGGTTTTCGATATTTATCCGTCCGCGGAAAAGCGTTGTTTTTCCCATCGAATATTCGGTAATCTAATCGCTAAAGTGTTTCTTCGGAAAACCGAACAGTTTTTATAACGTGAGATTTTAAATATATTGTATTTACTGCGCGTATAACCGCGTTAAGTCCTGTTTTAATATAGACAACGCGCAGTAAAACGTTTAAAACGATTGTCGGAATATTTTACTGTAGAAAAAATGTCTTCCAAAAGAATAGACGAGGATTTTTTTTTTTTTATGTAAAAATATTAAATCTTTCTGCACGCGGTAAATAATAATAATCGTCGTCGTCGTAGTCAATAAAATATTCGAGTTGAAAATAGAAAAGAAAACAATATATAAGTCCGTACAATATAAATCGTGCATTGCGCTCCTGGACTTTAAAATCATTTACAAATCAATGGGAAACAATAATGTATTATCAGTATATTATATATACCTATAATCAAAGATCAAATCCAGTTTTCTGTATAATATTCTTTATACCGCGTTCTCTTTTTCTCGGTATTATTATTATTTATTTTTTAAGGCGATAATTATTTATATAACGATTACTTATACAGGTGTACGTATGGACACACGTAACGACATTATACATTTTGTACAATTCGTGTGCACGCGAATCGGTATAAATTGAAATGAATATAAGAAAAAAACACGATTGTATTGCGCGCGCATAGAAAACGCGATAATATTACGAATTAATTTATGTACAGATATTTTTTCCTTAAAATTCGTATGTATTACTCGAAGATGGATTTTTTTTTTATTTTCGTCTCCCAAAACAAATTTGACAATTTTTTTTTTTTATTTTATTCTCCAATAAAATACTCCTTTGGCTCGATTGTATACATTCACGCATTTATTATTTACCGGTTAACCGATAGTTTTTCCGTTTCGTTCACGCGCGCTTATTATTATTATTTTTTTTTTTTTTACTATTGAGGTATGAGAGTAAATCTCGGGAAACGGGACGGAAATGTGTACGCTGTTGTCGTGACAAATAATAATAATAATAATAATTATTATCGAAATTACTTTGAATAAATACACCAATATTCACAAATCCCAATCACAATTCCGTTCCATTTTTATCGCTCACGCGACGTTTACACGTCAATGTCTTGTGTCGTGTACTTTTGAAATCCGAATACGTAAAACAGCCAGTGCACCGCGTGTACAAACGATATATTATTATTATATATACTGTACGCGATTCGTGTATATATTATTATATAACGTTAGTAAAATAATATTCGCGTATATGATATCGAAATATTGGACGAGATATTGAAAGAAAAAAAAAAAAAGAATTCTCTTCATATACGCAATGTACATAAACAATATGTAAACGTGATACACTATATTATACAGGTACGAGTGCGAATATTAATCGCGTAAAAACGAATTCGTCTTGTGCACGTGTTACGCGTGACGATTAATGACTTTTACGTGTTACGAGATGGACGATTAAAGAAAAAAAACAACGTCAGATAATATTAAAAAAAAAAAAAAAAAAAAAATGAAAAACTATAAGTTTTTATATTATAAATCGATGTATACGTATCGTCGTTATTATTTCACACCGAAAAAAACACAGCACTCGAACGGTTTGTTTGCCCATCACGCCGATTAACGCTTTATATATAGTTTTGTTGTATTTTTTTCTGTCTCTCTCTCTCTCTCTCTCTCCGTTTCAACAACACGCGGTTTTAATTAAGAACACTACAATATAATCGTCCGTTTCCAATACTCGACTATACATACATTAAAATAAAATAGAAAAAACAATATTTTCGATGTTATAAAACAGTATATGTACAGGAGTTCAAAAACATATTGTTAACGATATTATAATTTACGAGGCGATTTTTTTTTATTTTTTATTGTAAACCTGCAACTGATTATCTGTAAAGATTTTCAACAATTTTATTTATTTTTTATTATTGTTTATACTATTCGAGTACTATATGCTATTTTCAGTTTAAAATCATACTGGAACGCGCACGTTGAATGAAAGCCGGAGCGATGTAGACCCCCCTCCCCAAGCGGCTAATAGCTACTCTGTCATTGGCTGTTGCCCCCCGCCACAGGCGGCTAATAACTGTTCTGTCATTGGCTGTTGCTGTCGGCGGCAGTCGGTTTCCGCCAATCAGAATACCGGCAGAACACCGCCTGCGCGAAATGAACTAATTTTCGTCCGCCGCCCGATAATATACTCTTACACCGAACAGCGTATATACTTATAGAAAGTTTTTTAAAAATTATTTATCCCCAAACGCCTTGAACCAGTGGTTCCCGACTGAACTCGAGCCGCGGACCAATTTTGCACGTTTTTCACCACTACTTAATTATATCATACACCGTCTCGTGTAATATACATAATATATCGAATAAACTATAGGAAATATAGCGATTAATTGACGTTCGTAGACTATAATTTCAGTAAAACGTTTAAATTCATAGATACTTAATTCGACTATTATCAGCTTGTACTTTTTCGACACCGGTTGTGACATCATTCTTGGAACGATGCTGTTGCGAAACGCGCAGCATGTATAACGTGGAATAAAACTTCACTTCCTATACGTTCGTTAGGTACAACGCGACATCGTTCATTCTTTAATTTCTAAATTAAAATTTGTTATCAAATTGAAAAATTGATGTAAAAAAAAGAACATTTTACGCCACGGACCACCCGAGATAAGTCCGCTGACCGCCAGTCGGGAACCAGTGCCTTAAACAAACATAAACTTTTGATTTTTTTAATTCGTCTCCTACACTATACTGTTCAACTATTGCAGAACCCAAAAACGAAAACGTTTTTCAATTTTTGTTTTCGACATTTCGTTTACGAACGATTACTTAAAAAAAACGGTCTTATAGTCCGAGATAAATATTGGTTTATGATATAAAAAAAAAATCGCCATTTATATATTACAAAATCATTTATAATTTAATACACTACGCAGGTCTGTGAAGACGCAGCGATCCGCGGAGATCTCGAGGAAAAACGATTATAACGACTCGTTTTGTTTCACTAGACTTTCGTAATTAATTTTTTTTCTTCTTCTAATACGCTGCGATTTCAAAATTAATTTCACCGAAAGCGAGCACACGACAAACGTTTTGAAATTTAAACGTGTCGTCAAACGAAGTCACGAAGCCGGAATTCGTGTCCCGATACTACGCGTAGTAGTATTCAAACTTTACACAACACTTAATCGTTATTGCGGTTATATTATTATGAACTTGAACGTTTTGTTCGAGATTTTTCGGACGTTTTTAGAGAAATCGTTAGAGTTTATAATTTGTAGAGTTTTACTTACCGATACAATAATGTGGAAATTAATAATATCGTACGGTAATCGATAAACGTTTTCTGAAAATACTCAAACGATGGTTTTTCTCGCGTATACGATATATATACTCGATGGAATATTATGGTATATTTTCATCGCAAACTGTTACGTTAATATTGTAAAACGTTATAACGAAGGAAGTCGCGCGGGCAATATTAATCACGCGGTTATCGGTAATTTTTTTTAAATATTTACCTGCATAATACGTATATCGGATTTCACTCCTGCACCATGACTGAATCACGTTGCGCAGCAGTTCTCTATAACAGCGACGGAATCGATAAGTTATAAGTATATATTATTCAAGTGCAAGTTATAACGTCTTTCGAAATACTATACGTCCTTAAATATCGTCACATCCTACGAATGTATATTAATTATGACGCAAACGACCGCCATTATACGGATTGTTATTAAAGACGATTTTTAGTGTTTGAAGTAACCACGTCACACGAACGCGGATTTTTTCTTTTTGCCGTTATCTGTTTTAAAATTCGTGACGACTATCAATCGATTTTTTATCGATTTATTTATATTCTTAACGTTCTTAAAATAAAAAAAATGTCGCGAGAATTGTTTAGGGTGAAAAAACTCTCTTACAGTATAAAATATACGCATGTATACTTTAATGCGGTGTCCTCCGTCATCGACGACTGAGAAAGAGACCCGTTGATCGTGTTATTTTAGAATGTCAAACGGTAAAGACGGTAAAAACTACTTAAAAAAAAAAAACGCCCAAAAAGAAAATTTTCGAGTCTGATGAGAACTTTTGATGGAGTCACACGTAGTCTTAGCTTCTCAGCGCGAGTGTCGTCTAAGCAGTGGAGTAAACTCTCTAGTTCGTTTGGATTTCTTCGTTCCTCATCTGCAGAAGTTAAAATCGTATACGACTACGGCGCAGCAATGGCGATACTGAAAAAAAAAACAAAATGCGATGGCACGTCGTAATTCGTAATATTATGTAAGTGATCTCTATTCCGTAAATCGAACAATATTCATAATAACAGTCACTGTTCAGGTTAATTCGTGTTCAATAATTTGATAAAAACGATCACAAAACACGATATATTTTTTTTTTGTACACGTGTTATCTACCAATCGACTATACTTTCGTCGAAAGATTTTTTTCCAAATATTTATACACGTATATACCTACGTGAATTGTTCATTTAAAAAACGTATATGTACACTACTTACACGCGTCGTATAAATATTTCGTTTTTGTGTAGTCGATGAACTCCTAAATAGTCAACGGTCAAGATGCAAAAGTTTACCATTAGGTACCTATCGGAAATAATCGGCTTACGAAAGTGATTTTTATTTTTGGATTAAAAATAAAATGTTTCTCCAAGACTATAATCGTGAAAATTATCCGCGCAGTGAATTTATTATAGATACAGCTTTCAAGAAGGAGTGTTAAATTAAGAACTGTACACGTGTTTTTTTTTTTTACAACTCGCACGTTAATCTATCATCAGCACCGAAATATGCGGCACTTACGGAGGTTTTAAATTAGTTACGTGTACATTCGACAACCACGAATACTTATGACGGAAAACACGAACTTACATAGTATGCCGCATTAATTCTGTTAAGCTACGCCGTTCACAATCGGTTTTACGACGTAAATTTATTGCACGTATTATAATATTATCGTTTATGATCAGCAGCGGTCCGCGAAAAGGAGACGTGCCATTTTTTTTTTTAATATATCTATCCATTTCACGTGTTCCTTTTCATTCCAAAAATAGTGCATCGTCATAATATGATAATATTTCGGCGTATTGACGAGAATTATTTTGGTATCCTATTACAATTCGATTTCGTTAAGCTGGTTGTAAGCGTACACGAACATAGATTAACAGACGTCAGATTAGGTTACGGTTTTCTTCAGTTTTTAAGGCCGTTAACGGCAACACACACACACACACACACACTGCACCCGCTTCCATCCATTCCTCTCCAGCGCTCATTGTTTTCCCGTCTTCTATTCAGTTCTCCGTCTGTCCACCTCTGTTCTTTTGTCCATCCTGTTTCATTATTTGACCCATTTGACCTCCGCGCACACACGATGACAATCCCGTACGATTCTTATTCTGTATCTCAGTACTGTTCCAGTACAACCAGTGTCGGCCTGGCACAACAAAGGCCCCTGGATCTTTTTATTCTGGGGCCCCCTGCCCTTGATTTAATATGAAGTTAAAAAATACATATCAATAAAAAACAATTCATTATATAGGGTGTCCCAGGTCCAAGGGCGGAGTGACTCTAAAATTCTTACCGGGCAAATAAGATTTTTCCGGGCCACTTATAAAAAAAAAAAAAAAATTGAATTTTATTTTTTTTTTAGACTAGCACCTTCTTTTTCATATAGCGTTAATACAGGTTAATAAAAGAATCTATGGTGAAGTTAGAATCTGGTGGTCGGATTTAATTTTTGAGTTATATAGTAATTTGAAATTTGACAATTTTACCGTGTTTCTTTAGTGTAGGTTTATTTTTTCCACTGTTCAGCTCATACTATAAAAGTCCAACGGATAAATACCACGATTTGACGTGTACGGTTCATGGTACGAACCTCTGTTTTCAAATCAATTTTTGCATTATTTTTATACATTATAATAATACAAGGCAACGATTTCAAAATTGGTGGACACATAGCGTTCAAAAATATTGGTATAAAAAAAAAAAGATGGGGCCCCGGCCGCATTCGCGGCCTAGCGGCCATGGCCAGGCCGACCCTGAGTACAACTGTCGTAATTCCATATTTTGCACCTTTAACTATATTTATAGACATACGTAGACCATTATTCTTATCGTACATACGTGCATTTTATGAGAAAAAAAAAAGTATCAAGAAAACCCGAGAAAGGCGTGTAAATATTGACGAATCGCTTTAGCCGCATTGCAGGGACAGTGAATATATTAACGTGTTGAATTATAATTATTTTTAACGGTACATTTACAGGGTTTTTGGTGTTTTTTTTTTTTTTCTATTTTATTGACCAATAAAGCGAAATAAACGGATCAGTTTCGAGACGGTAACCTGTTTTTGTCGGGACATTACGTTTTCCGAACGGACGGTAACGTACTCGTATATAATAATAATAATAAAAAAAAAAAAAAGAAAAAATGGACCTATGACATTTTAATCGGAATAGATACGCGTATAAAAAGTAATGACCCGAACCGATAGGTATATGTACCTATATATACGCGATTATACACGAAACAATATTATACACTAATTCAATACCAACTACAGTGTAATAATATGTTAATAGGTACGTATAATATTATCGGAGACCATGATAAACGATATTCAAAAGTCGAAAATTACAGTCGTCGATCATTATTTAATCGTATTTTATATACGCAAACACGTCGATTTAAATTGTCTACACGTACACGTAACATTAATGGATAGGTACACGTATAATATAGCGCCACAATAATTTATACACTGTACCAAGTCCGGAAGATCATGTCATAATAGATATAGTTTATCAAGGCTGGGCCGTTTTAATGGTTATGTTTGCCCCGGCTCGCTAAAATTTAAGTCGATCAAATTGTTTTAATCGCGCGAGATATATAAGTCAATTTTAAAATTCAAACGGTATCGAGTCAACGGAAAATACTATATATCAACTCGATTTATTTGAGGTACATGTAGTATATTATAGTATACCTTAAAAGGTTTAGGTTATCATCGCGAAACGGTAATTTATTTCGCGTAAACAATTTCGTGTCTCAAGTACAAATTGTGGCCTTCAGGGTTCTTTGAAACGATTTGATCGTAAACGAGATTAAAATTGTTGAACGTTTTCAGGCATTTTCTAGGTACACTTAATAAGTTCCACGGTTTCGTTTGCGCTTTCCTCTCGTAAGTGTTTTAAATTTTAACTCTTTTTTTTTCTCGTCGAATCCGGACGTTGTTGCCGTACGAGGGCGCATGTAAATAAGCAAAGTACTGTCATCGCGTTACAGTGGCACGATCGTGGGGGGCGTGTAGAATTCCTTGGCCTTTTTTTTTTTTATTAATCAAACGGAGCCGATAGAATAATAGATCAGAAATATATGAATTTTTTTAGATCCTGAGCGGAACGAGGATAATGTATCGGTTTGACAATGACGTGTTTTTTTTTACGGTCCGTACCCAAAAATTCCGCCAGAAGGAGTGCTCCGATCTTTACAGTCGTACCACGGTTTCCGATAGCGAATTGCGTCTATAGTCGGTACCTCCTACTTTGAAGAGGTCGTTTTTCGATTTTCTCAGTGCTTTTATCGAGCGTACGAAAAAAAAAAACCCGCTGAAAATTTGCATAAAAACGCGATTTCGTCAAAATCGATTTTCGTAATTTCGAAACTATAATGCGGTTATAGACGTGTGTCTATATATACGTATAGGTACGAGGAGACGAGAACACCGAGCCATAGGTGACTTTTTGTCACGTGTAAAAAATAAATAAATGAGACATATATATACCTATGTAACTGCGTGCGGTGTAGATTTTTTTCAATTAATAAAATGTCTAAAACATGATTTGAATCATAAACGTATATTGTGTAATACACCGCGAACGTCCGAGGTGTCTGAGGTCGAACTCCGCACGTTGATCGCAGTTCTCCCCCACCCTAGCTACTCCTCAATACATTGTTATAACCGCCACTGGCGGATATGCGTATATTTTTCGTCTAAAACACAGCTAGGTCGCAGGCCCGTTAAAACATTATATTATCCGTATAATACCACGCTGTTCGTTAAGCCTGGTCCACACGGTGAGAGTAAAACGTGATAGTTGCTATCGCGAGAGTTACTATTATGAGAGTATCATCGTGTGAACAGGGCGATAGTGACTATCGCACTCTCACGAGAGCGACTCTCGCACTATCATGCATGCATGATAGTTGAGAGTAGCTCTCGTGAGAGTGGTAGCAACTATCACCGTGGAAACATGTACTATCGCGCTTTTTTCACTATCATGAGAGTATAAATATATTATCAATTGTTTAACTTTATCAATTTACCGACACATATTCAAATTATTAAAAATATTTCCTAAGTGACTCAAAAATTTAAATTCCTTTCCCTTTAAATTTCAAAAATTCCTTCTCAATAACCATTTCTTAACCCAAATCCTTTTTTTATTTGATGACATTCTTTTTAGTTTTATTATTTTTTCAATAACATCAATTACACCATAATTAATTTCCGACATTTTCAGACTTGTTTAGAGTGGAAAGCTTGTGACAAGGTCACAGACCTTTACTATTATACTCAACTATCAACGTGTGGACACAGTCTCTAGTGATAGTAAACTCTCACACACTCTCGCGATAGTAACTATCACGTTTTACTCTCACCGTGTGGACCAGGCTTTACCTTCTTTTTCCGTAACTAATTATTTTCTTAACACCAGCTATTGTCTTATTATTTAAACGAACGCGGATTAAAAAAATCAAAAAAAAAAAATCGAAAACGATCTCGCCCGCGCAAAATTACCGGTATAATTTACGCCGTTGTCGAGTATACCTATATAATAAAAACGATGACGGCAACAGTATAATTATTATTATAAAATAACGCATAATTTACCACTTTCACCGCTCGCGCCGCGATCCAATATTAATTTTCCCTTGGAATATTACGTATTATTACCACCGGCGGCGGTTTAATTGTCGCCGGCCGATTTAAAAACGCCGTATGGTTATCGATTACATATTATTATACCCCGTTTATAAGTGCGTTGTTTTCACGTTTCGGTGCGCCACGTAAACCGTGCGCGCACACACACACACACACACACACACACTCTCATTCGTCGGCGATAATCGCACGCGCGCGCAAAAAAAAAAAAAAAAAGCCGCGAGACTACACATTAATTAATTAATTAATAAAAATATTAAAGCGATAAGGCCGCCGCCGTTCGGAATACGGATAAAAGGCTCGGACGTGCCAATCACCCGTTCAGTACGGACTGCGCGATATTGTGTGTCGAGCGCGCGCGCGCGTTCTTAAAACCTATAAACCACCTGTACATCACCTGTTCTGTACGCGACGCGTAGTCGGGTCATTACATTTTCTTATAGTATTATTTTCTCCGCAGTCGTCGCTTCGCATCGTCCAAAAAAAAACTCGGCTCAAAAACCATTTCGTTTTGCGAAAACAACACGAATTAATAATTCGACAGTGCACACACTGCCGGAGAAGAAACCGCAGTCGTCGAAATAACAGTGCACAGCGCGTGTATTAAGCTACGTATACCCATATTAGCAGTAGTCTGTCCGACGTTTCGGGCGATTTGATCGTGGCCGGCGGTGCGCTCGGCTGCGGCGGCGGCCCCCCGGTGCGGTGGTGACGCGTGTGTCGGCGGTGGTGTTTGCTCAGATGGTAACGCCGCGCAACGAGACACCGGCACAACAACGCACTGTTGCACGTGCAGAAGAAGAAAAAAAACCGATCGGTTTTTATTTCGAATAATTTTTACGGAAAAAGTCGATTATCGCGCGTCGATCGATCGTTTGGAATTGTCGGAATTTTTTTTCATTTTTTTTTTTTTTGAAAAATACCAGCAAAACCGGCGCCGTCACGATGAAAAGTGAGTAAATCGTTTTTTTTTTTATTATTATTTTTACGTGTACCTCCTAATTGTCGGTTCTCGATAATATCGTTATAATGTTGACAAGGCGGTTTTTTTTTCTACTCGATTTTTACGGCGATTCGATAGTATATGAAAAAAAAAAAAAATTCATATTCTATAATACCGTATCGCGCGCAATTCCTTTTTTTTTTTCTTTCAAATGTCTTCTCGAAAACTTTATTAACACCTGAATACGGATTTCGTGTTGATGCGAGTTTAGATTTCTGTATTGGAATTCGAGTTTTGAGATTCGCTTGTGTCACGCACAGGTTTTTTCTGTATAACGCGAAATTATATATAAAGAGGCGATTTTTTTTTTTTTTGTTTTGTACCCAGTCAATCATTAATAAAAACTCGAAATTCGTATCGTTTTTTGACTCGACGCCGTTGAGTTCATTTTTTTTTTTTTTTTACAGAACGTTAGCCGAACACGTATAATGTTGCAAAAAAACTAGTAATATCGTTCACCGTACCTGTGTATCGTTGCAGGAATAAACGGTCTCCTATTTTTTTTTTTTTTTAGGTTAATTAGAAGGAAAAACTTACTATTATATATATATATATATAATCGGACGGATTAAACAAATGCTTTGGAATTGACAATTTCGTCGCGAAACTCGAAACGAACGAGATAAAAAAAAATAATTAAACTCCAATTTTTTCTTTTCTTCAAAAACTGTTAGAAAATAATAATTTATTACGAAACGCCGATAGAAGTAAATTCGGATTTCGATTGTAAAAAAAAAAAAAAAAACGGTACTTATTTTTTTTTTTTTCGGCGTTTCAAAACGTTTCCAAATTGATTTCAGCCGCGAGAATTCCGAGGGCCGTCGCCGCGTTATTCAGGCCGTGAACGAAATCGTCCCGCTCCCCCTCGACAGTATAGTGAACGCGGAGTGCGAGAGAAAAGAAAAACAAATTATTATATTATTGCAATTACGCCGTATAATGTATATATAATTTATTATTATTATTAAAAAAAAAATAATTATAACCGTTTTATAATAACGTATTATACAGTCTTAACGTAGGTGGTGCAGTATACACACACGCGCGCGATGATTCATAAACGTCGATTAATTTATATCTAATAACATTTTATGCGGTTTATAGGTTATAGTATGCGTGTGTACGATAAAATTCTATTTTCTTCCCCTCCTATAAACGGCATTAGAAGAAGAAAAGAAAACAACACTCGAGTAGTAGTGGAATAATAATAATAATAATAATAATAAAGCACTAATATAAGACCGTGCAGTCCTGCAATACGCGTACATCGATGTACAATATTATTATAATCCTTCGCCACGTTTACACATATTATATACGATCGATAACGTCATAATAATATTGTAAACATTTCATAATACTATATTCGCGTTTTAATCTTTTTTTTTTTCTACACCACTGCTCTCGTATAATATAATATATAATAGTACGCACGTGATAAATATTGAAACGTCTTATATACGCTTCAACGCGTTTCTCTCTCATTCTGTCTCTGTCACTATGCGTGTCGTGCGTCTCTGTATGATAATTTCGACGAATTATTTATAAAATATTGTTTTCGGTACACTTGACTCGATCGCTATAATAATTCATTATTGTCAGCCGTATTGTTGTCGTGCGGCGTTGAAACGTTTCTCTTGCGCGCGAGTTCCGTAAACCGCGGTCGGTCATACGCGTCAGTATATTTTTTTTTGATTCACATTTGTCTGTGACGCTATTCGTTTTTACCTATATTAACATATTATAACTAGTGCTGGGATTTATATGTTTTTTTTTTTTTGCCTTTAGTCCAAGCATATAGATCGGTTGTCAGGTACGTACGCGATTTTCGGCTTGTTCGCGATTAAATGGTAATTTTTTTTTTTTTGTATAATGCGTTTAATTGCGTCTTTAGTGTTTTTGAAAGTCTAACGATTTTCAAACGGTATTCGTTCGACAAACGCCCTTTTATTATTACGTCTTCGTTCGTCGAAAACGCGTGTTTAATGCCGAAAATTCTCGTCATTCAAAACACGCTCCGGTAACGTCGTGTTGAGACGCGGAGAGAATAGTTTTTCAGTCAATAGAAATAAATCCGTTCGTTCGTATTCGAAAATTCGAAGCAACAACATCCGTTACCGGGAGCGCACGCAATTTTTAATGTAACGATAAATAATTCATATCTTAAATAACTGTTAATTGTTATCGTTTATCAATTGGTTTCTGATATCGACGTGAAAATTTTGTTTTTTTTTTTGCATATTTTTGTAAATAAAATACATATTTTACGGTTTTTTTTTTATTGCATATAAATCCTAGCTATAATTATAACAATAATACTGCGCCGTGCGTGCGTTATACTGCCGCTGATATTATACTCTTCCGTAATCTCGATTATGATAATAATACCGCGGAGCAGTTACCAGTAACTTAAACCAGCTGCGATCCAACGTTCTCGATGATACGCGGTAATGATTATTTTGGCTGTAAAAAAAAAAAATTTAATAACCGGACTACTGGTCCGAAATTCGTATTTTCGAATAATTTCATTGAATTTCTCGAAGTATTCGTAGTAAAAATTCTGTGGTAAAGGCAAACAGTTTTTGTGAGTACAAATTTTTAAGAAATTTAAAAACGCCTGTGTCCATTTTCAACACGCACAATAATTTCGACTCGTAAAATTAGACGACGCGGATAAACGGTATATTTCGTTATCACCTAAAACTATTTTTTTTTTTTTAAAGGCTTTTAAGACCATATCTTGCCGTCCTCTTCCATTCTTCTTTATTCTCCGTTATCTCCTTGCAGTCCCGGTCTCCATAATTTGCTCCTATGACATTCAGAAAAATCTTTTCTGATGCCATTCTCTCAACGTAACCTTGGCCTACCTGGCGGCTTTTGCTTTTTGGGTTTTCTCGGAGCACTGTTTGTATCATAGAATTCAGTTTTCTACACGCGTGGCCTGCCCACCTATACAACATATATTTAATTCGTATTTTCTATATTAGATTAAGTACGTAAAATACGTGCGAAAAAAATGATGCTATAGAGTACAGTTTGTGATCGAAAAACTAAAATAATAAAAAAAGATAGAAAATGTTCAATACGTACTTTAGTCGCGAACAACGTTGTTCACGCACGACCGCCGTGACTACACTGAGCGGTCCGATGGTTTCGGACCGCTATTTATATGCGCCTTTCTGCCACGCCCTCTGTGTTGTGACGTAGCGCTATCTGGTGACTACTTTCTTTTCTCGTTTTATTACGGTCGGCTGACGCGCCATGTCGGTATATGCGGGTATTTAGTTTGACACTGACCGAGCGACCGATCGTACGCGCGTGTGTAATCTTTATTATTATTCTTTTTTTATTATTATTAATAATATTATTTCGCGTATTTAAATGAAATGAAATGAACGTAAAAATTCATCTTTTCTCGTTGTACACTCGTTTATTTTACACGTTTACAATTTATTTAACGTTTACTCGTTTACTCGCATTTACACGTTTACTCTCGTTTACACTGTACACGACCGACCGAGTTTGTCGTCAACTGAGCACTAAACGCGCTGATCAGTACGGTACGCGCTGATCGTCGGTCGAGCACTAATTCCCGCCTTATACATGATGTTCAAAGGGGGGTGGGACGAAAACGAAGCATAACCTTATTTTATAATGATTGGACCAACAACTTACGTGACACAAGTCGGTGCTGTTAGGTCAGAGATGTACTAAATTAAAAAATATCAAATCCCACGGGAGTGGACGATCCACCTATCACCCCCCCCTTATAACCGCCACTGGGCGAAAGAAACTGTAACACAGGAGCTCTTTCAAAGATCACGTCGAATTAATTCGAAACGATTGAACAGAGGTGAAAAAAACGACTCGCGATAAACTCGCCGTGAGAGTAAAACTGTTTTTTCGATATTTTCCAAACAACGATCTCTTCGTGTAATTTTCGTATTCGTATTTTTTTTACCGTTATTAGAGTTATTATTATTATTACCAGAGGAATTATTGTAAATAACCCGTGTCACGACGCGATCTCATCGCTGTTTTAGAGAAACGGTGTTAATTCCGTCCGGTCGGACGATGATGTGATTCTGACCGAACCGTTTTTTTTTTGTCGCGCAGATTACGTGTCGCAGAGATGGGTGATGGCCGTGATGGGCATGTTGGGCGTGACGATGGCGTACGTGATGCGAGCGTGTCTGAGCATAACGCTCACGCAAATGGTCATGCCCGTGGTCATGGAGGACGGTCCGAGTACGGGCGTGCGGCACGACTACTGTCCGATACAGGACAATCGTGTTTCGAACAAGACGACGGCCAGGTCGGCCGTGGATTACAGCGATCGGTTCGACTGGGACGAGAAGACGCAGGGCAAGGTGTTGTCGGCGTTCTACTACGGGTACATACTGACGCACTTGCCCGGCGGCATTCTGTCCCAGAGGTTCGGCGGCAAGCACACCATGGGCTTGGGCATATTGTCCACGGCCCTGTTCACGCTGTTAACGCCGTTCGCCGCTTACATGGGCTCCACGCAGTTGACCGTGCTGCGGTTCGTCGAAGGACTCGGAGAGGTGAGAAGGACGCGACAATATACCGTCCACAGACAATTCCGCACTTACGAGCCGGAGGAGCAGGAAATTCTCGTCTCTTTTCCTGCGCGCGCTATGCGGAGCAGTATGGCGTACATACGATTTCTGTTGTCTCCGGCGGCGTTCAAAAGAAACTTTCGAAACAGAAATATATTACATTTATTCGTTACGTTTGTGTTTATTAAGTAATTTCCAATCAAAAAATCGCCCATAATTACAAAAAAAAAAAAACTCGCCGGTTGTTGTACGGTACGCAACTAAAACCTTCTTCCGCGTTAATCGTTATTATCGTACGGTTTTTACGAAGAGTAGATTTTATACTTGACACAATTTTTACAAAAGACTCTCGTACACAATTATCTACAATCGAGTAAAAACAAAAATCAATACTTTGTTTTATTATTATTTACGTATATCTCGTTTATATTCACATTCACGTATAGCACTGTAACGCTAAAGATTCGGAACTTTATATAAATCGTGAAAAAAATACTACCGAAATTCGCTATTACTTTCACGATCAACGAAATACAATTTCAACATTTTAAACAGCGAAAACAATTTTTTTTTTTTTTTTGGAGTTTAGAAGAGGTAGAAGAAACTCCTTGTACCGTCCCCGTATCTACGTCACACGCCCGTTTTCCCCTCCCTCAAGAAATTTTCTTTTCGAATTGTCGAAAACTAGAAATTCGAATGATTCGATTTAAAACCTTTGACTGATACAAAATGAAATGTCGTAAGACTTTCAAATGTCTTACCGGACGCGTTTTACTATTTCTGCAGCGTTTTATAATATATTGTAATATTGTATTACTTAGGGCACGACGTTCCCGGCGCTCTGCACGCTGCTGGCCCAGTGGGCGCCTCCGGAAGAAAAAGGAAAACTCTCCACGGTGGTGTTCGCGGGTAAAGTATTATTGCGTTTTACGGTCGCGTGCCGATTGAGTCCCAGGGAAAAATAAATAACTGCGACGGCGGAGTGCTCGAAAAATGATGTATTGAAAATTGTGTTCATATAATTTCGAACCGACATTTTCTTTCACATTTACGCCTCGACCAAGCCCGTGCGAAGGACTTCTTCTAGAGTGAGGGGTTTCTCAAACATTTTTTTTTTTGAATATTTCCTTGTTGGTATTTTTAAAATTTTTTTTCGTAACAATTACAAACATAAATTAAATTTGTTATTTTATATAGTGTTTACTCGTAAGTCGTAGTAAATAGATTTAGTCTTTGGGTTGAATTTTAATGAAAAAAAACAAACAAACAAGCACTATGGGCCTGACTAAAACGCAGGAGAAAAAAACACGTTGATTTTATTTTTAATCTCGACGAAAGTAAAGGATCAATTTTTTTTCTTTCGTATCGAAACGTTATTCGCGCGTGATCTCTTAAAGATATTAGTTGCAGCCAATTAAAAATATATTAAAACGTGCTTATACGAACCTTAGATCATGTGAGTGATCGCAACAATAATAATAAGACCAATGTACATCATTGCCGGGACTCGATTCGGATGTTGGATTGTTGAATCTCACTATACTGGAATTCGTTTAATTTGCGCAGTGTATAATATAACGCGTTATTATATTTTACGTTACAGGTGTGCAAATCGGTAACATAATCGCAAACTTTGTGAGCGGTTTCATCATAAAATTCATACCCGGCGGTTGGCCGAACGTGTTTTACTTCTTTGGCGTCATTTCCATCGTCTGGTTCGTGCTCTGGTGCATGTTCGTGTACAACGATCCGCGTTCCCATCCGTTCATCTCGGACAAAGAGCGCGATTATCTACAGAAGTCTATCGGCAGTCTGGAAAGAAAGAAAGTAAGTGAACTGCAGTGTCTTGTGATTTGTATAAAATATTGCGTGATTTACTGGTATTTACTGGTACCCCGCGTCGTGGGCTTTTGTGTGATCTTTAAAATGGTGATCATAAAATTGACAGCGGCGAAAAAAAAAAATTATAATATTTTTAAAAGATAAGTTTTTTTTTGTAGTTATAAATAAGATGATGAAATCGTATTGATTATATTGTCGAAAATATGATTTGAACGAAAGTCGTATAAAATAACACCACGACACGCGTTCCGAATGCACTGCTTTTTCGACGAATGAATTTCGGAAATTCGGCAATCTAAACGAACCGACGAAAACAATAACATTCAAATGCCGGCACGTCTTTATTAAAAGAATTTTATTCGTTTATTAAAACGACACGCTTTCGAAATATCATTAGACCTGAAATAAAGCGGGTGCGGCTTTAACGGTGGAAATTTCAGCAAAAAGTCAATACTATGCGGATTTAATATACTATATGTACACATTGTAGTAATATTCGTTTTGTATGGTTTGATTTAAAAAAAAAAAAAAATTGTTTTTCAAAACGGGCTTTTTTGAAGTTTCGTAAATCGTATTTGAACACGTTATGTTACTATGATCTATGCGCGTGTACGTATATTTACAAACTTTTTTTTTTTGTTTTGGAAAAAACATAAAGTGTATTCGAAAATTGTACGGTTAATAAAAAAAAAAAAAAAAAACCTGGACAAAACGTTTACAACCATTTCATTAAAACATAAAATGTTATGGAAAAAAAGTGAAATTTTTCTTATTTACACGTGAGTTTCGATTTCAAAAGTATTTTGTTTTTTTTTTTATCAAGCGACAGAAATTTACGATAAAATAAATTACAAGTCTGTATAAGCAATCTACAATTTTTTTTTTGATTTCAATTTGTTCTTCAAAATTACT
Source organism: Slavum lentiscoides (assembly GCA_032441835.1). Classification (NCBI taxonomy): domain Eukaryota; kingdom Metazoa; phylum Arthropoda; class Insecta; order Hemiptera; family Aphididae; genus Slavum; species Slavum lentiscoides. The sequence continues at coordinate 3,455,186 of CM063717.1, read as the reverse complement.
TTATATTTTTACTCTTCCGATAACGTGCTCGTAATATTTATTTATTTGTATTTAGTATTTTATTAAAAGTAAAAACGTGAATGCAGAATAATATTTTTTTCTTTCTTCAGGACTTGGTGCCCACGCCTTGGTTGGCGATTTTGACGTCGTGGCCCGTGTGGGCGCTGATAATCGCCGAAGCGGGACACGACTGGGGCGGTTTCACGATCGTTTCCGACCTGCCCAAGTACATGAGCGACGTCTTACATTTTTCCGTAGCCGAAGTAAGTGCCGTGCCGGTCGTCGGTCGACGAGTTTACAAATAATAATAATAATTATTATTAACGAGTATTCATTCACTCACGACGTTTGTTTGCAGAACGGTCTGCTGTCGTCGATCCCGTACTTGGCCCAGTGGGTCATGTCCATCGTGTCCAGCGTGTTGGCCGACCGTCTGATAAACACGCGAACGATGAGCGTGACGGCGGTGAGGAAAATCTACGCGGTCTTAGGTGAGACTACGGCGCTGAAGAATAACGTTAATGTAACAGCGTTGGTAAACGCCGAATCTGTCCGATTCAGGGGCGTGCTCGCGGCCAGTGGCGTCATTTCAGTTTTCGAAAGGGGGAGGCAAAAGGTTTAACCGGCCCATTTGACTATTTTTTTCCACTTACATTTAGCTCAATACGATTTGTGTTTTACATAATTTTGATATTTTCGTTATCGCGGGCACGAATCACCCGATATTTTTTATTATTTATTTGTGGCGGGGGGGGGGGAGGAAATTCATTACTTTGTCAGCTATATTAAACGTATCATAAAAAACTATATATAGTACATAATACGAGATTCAAGTTTTGAAGTTTCCCTTGTCGTGACATTAAACATGTTAGTAATGACGTTTTGTCACCAGTTCTGAGCGTGTTGTTTAGTTTCTTCCTATCTTTCTCGCCGCATTGGTCACACAAACTTTAGCTACGGATTCGGTTAGAATAACTATTATTTAACATCGTCTCGGCACAAATCGTGTCGGCCCACTGTTAACAAGGGTAGTAAGTACTGCCCGTCCTCTCGCTTTAGTCTATTTCTCTATACGGATTCTCGATTAAAACTCCAGAACAAACGGCGTTATCTCCTAAAGGGATTCGCTCGGAGAATTACCCGAGTTTTATGCTATATACACATACATATATACTGTCCGGACGTTACATCACGCGTACCCTATTCCGTTTTTTTATCCTCACGTCCTGGCGTCCCTCCTGTTTTGTGAAACGCTTAGCGCGCCATCGCGGCAGTCCGATTAATCCGTTGATGCGTTTTTGGTTGGTTTCCCGCAGGAACCGTCGGTCCGGGCCTGGGCGTGATGTGCGCTTCGTTCGTGGGATGCAATAAAATCGTCGCCACCCTTTGTTTCACCGTCGGCATGGCGCTCATGGGGTTCTGTTATCCGAGCATTCGTGTCAATTCGCTCGACTTGTCGCCCAATTACGCTCCCACGATAATGGCGCTGGTGAACGGCGTCGGGTGTTTGTCCGGGATGGCCACGCCGTACGTCGCGGGAATCCTCACTCCAAACGTGAGTATCACCTACATCATTTATTACAAAAACTCTGTTGTGTCGTATAAATAAACCTTTGGATTACTCATCCTCCCGTCGGAATTAATTGATTTCGACCCGCGAAAGTGTTCAGAGCATACACGGAAAACCGAATCTGGCGTTAAAATATTACGTCCCCGTACGGAATCCCGTCACGGTAGAAAACTCTTCGGAATTTGTCGACCTGTTTTTTTTTTTTTTGTAAAATATTATTTCGATATAACTAATATTTTTTTTTCGCTTTATTCTCGACATTTATTGTTTCAGAGAACCGTTCTAGAATGGCGTCTGGTGTTTTGGATTATGATGGTAGTGATGGTGGCGTCGGCCGTTGTCTTCGTGCTGTTCGGATCCGGCGATATACAACCGTGGGACGATTTGGAGCAGCATTATCTGAGGGAAAAGGAAAAGCAAAAAAAAGGATTGCCCATGGACGAAAGGCTGAGCATAAAACAGTCGAAAACCATAGAGGATGGATTGTCGTCGAGACAAGCGAATTGAACGAACGGATGCTCGTACTGCGAAAACCGCCCACCTGCACCAATCCTATTTTTGTAATTACAATGTTTTATATACTTAATTAAATGTTACCTATTAGTTTTTATTGTTATCGTTTTTGTTTGAATGTGAATATAATGTAAAATTGTGTTATTTTTTTTTTAGTAATCGTTTTTAAATATCTATTTTATTTATTTATGTAACCCGGTCGAATTTGTTGTCTGCCGAAACAATCAACAGTAATTTTATTTGTACATAATTGTATTACGTTATTTATTTATATTCTATGATAATATAAAAACAAATTTTGTTTTGATACACAAACAAATGTACGTATACAAAAAAAAAAAAAAAAATTGTACGCAATTTATAAGTAATATAGAACGTCGGATGAAACGTAATCTGATCCAGTCTGATTTTTTTTTTTTTTTTTTATAAACATTTTGATTTTATATGAACATTTTAAATGACTCTTGTGACGTTCCGTTCGAAATACTTTGACACAGAAAAAAAAAACGATTATTACATAATTGTGATTGCGCGACGTAATACATTACGATAAACGTTATCCGATTTCTGGCGTTTTCATTTATATTTAGAAAATACAAGAACCATAAAGAGTAAAACGAATAATAATAAAAAAAAAAAATTTCGAAAATTATTTTAATTTTATACACTATAATTATCCGAAATGGTGTTTTTTTTTTTTTTATTATACAATTATTATTATAAATGTTTTTTTAAACTTTTATTTACACAGAAAAAATACGTATTATTATTATTATTGATATGTGTCACGCGACGAAAACACGTTTTGCATATTTTGTATGGCCATAAAACAATAATACAGACGCGCGTATTCGAATATATATAACGATGTTTGCTTCTCTGTTAGGACTTTGTACGCGTTGGATCATAACGAAGAATGATCGTATAAATCATAATCGCCCCGTTGCAGAAACGAATTTTATTGTCGATCTTTTGGAGCGTTTTGATCAAAATAAACTACATCGATTAGAAAAAAAAAATTTTTTTTAATATTACGCTACCAACGAATTTTTGCAAATATTTTCTCAAGGGCCATGGAACAAATTGAATTCCCTAGAAGGGCATGGATCGGAATTTAAACGATACCGCGAAAACGGTAAACGCGTACCTCCTCCACCTCCCGTGGTAATCCGTTTAATTGAGTGGTTAACAATACCTCTTCTGTTTTACGCTCTCTTTGTAGATTTTTCAAAAAATCTCAAGCACCCCACCTATAAATTGAAAAAATTGATCACCTTTTTTTTTTTTTTTGTATACTTGTAAATGTATAAATGGTTAAACACTCCATGTAATTTAATAAATTTACATATTTTACTTCGTGCGCTTCCCCAGCAACGCATTCACGCCTCCCGTGTTGGGAAACACTGGTTTAAATAAATCAATAGCTAATTTTCTGTTCTTTTTTTTTCCTGTTTTCCGAATAATTATAGTACTACTAATTATAGTCAAGTATTTTCGGTCAACACTCTCGTCACGTGTCACACTCGAGTTGAGTTCACGCGGCTTATACGATTTATGCTTTTGCGCTTCGATACTGTCGGCAACGGCTGCAGGTCGAGTTAATTAATTTTTTTTTTTATTATTAAATTCAATTTAATATAGAATATAGTATACGAGTCGTGTCAGGTTAAATGTTACACTCATTTGGATATCTTCAAAATTAAAATAAAAGTAATTCGTAGGCAGTTCAATGTAAACAGCTTCTTAATTTACAATAAAAATAAACGGATTAGGAAAATCTTTAATAAATTTCTTTAAAAAACGTGTATACACCGCGTTTAATACACGAATATCGAAAGATTTATTGCTATCGAAAAGTGTAGGAAATTAAAATCGCTTCGAATAAAAAGTGAGCACCGCTTTCGGACGGAATTGAATTATTAACGCGTTATAAAAAAAAAAATAATAATAACGAATCAGGTTAAAAGTTATAATTTAAAAATAAATCGAGTAAATTTTTACTGCCCTCGGCCTTTATTGGCAGCAATACGTCAATGTGCCATTGCGTGTACCCGGAAAATCGGTGACCACTTCTAATCGATATTCCTACACATAACCAGGTATCTATACGTAACCAGTGATTCTCAACCGGGATGACATAATATAATTCTAGGGTGATACGGACACGTGCCGCAACTAGAGTTTTCGGGGCCTAGGACGAAGAAGGCCCTTACAAATCCTTATTTTCACTGCGTTATGAACGATTTATTGATAACTGCACAAAAGTGCAAAAAAAAAAAAAACAACACCTATATGAATAAAATATTATAATATTTTTGTGATTTTAAGTAAACACGTTCAATATTTATTGTTTTTTACAAGGCTTATTTTTATTATGTACCGTTCAAAGATCATTAACGATATTTTTAAAGGCTGTACGCATAGGTCGACTGCTGCAGTATATAATATACCGTATATGAATGCCCCATTTATAGTGAGATAAAACGGATATTAATTCTTGTCCTTTAGTTTTAGACTTAATGGATATATGGTGACGATGAATGTCAACATTCGCAAAAACAGCAATGGAATATTCGATCTTTCCGCCGTATATTCAGTGCTCCCAGAAAAAAAAATCACCGTAACCGTATTTCGCGTCGATCTTCACCGCGCAATATTGAATTTGACCTAAAAAACAAATGAAAAAAAATTCTAGTTCACAATACGTTTTGTTTTTATTGTCTACGTATTTTTTTTTTAATAAAATGAAAACGTTCGCGTTTTTTCTCCTAAAACCTACAATAATTCTGATGTTTGAATTTTAAAATATTGAATTCCAAATGCTCATTACCGATCACTACATTTTCGTACGGTATTACTGCGAGTGACGTGATGTCGGATTCTCGAGCATAAAAGTGGCATGAGAATCAAAAAAAAAAATGTTGAGAACTTCTGATCCGCGTAATATCGCGTAACTCGTCGGAGTTAACTGGACTACAGTTGACAGGACCGTAGCAACCGAGGGCCCGGGGCAAAACTTTGCAAAATTGCGCCCTTTCTGTTTCAACCAATGGAATATTAATTTTATAAATATATATTTATTTTTTTTAAAATTCGAATAAATTATCATTGAAATGAATCAAAAATAATAATATTATATTAATTTTTTTTCAGTTCTTAAATTTTGTTCCCGGAGCGCAGGCACCTTTCGTCCTCTCTCCCCCCTTGCTACGACTCGTGTGCATATAGCTTAATTTTCATTATAATATTACACGTTACGTTAAATAATATAATATTAGTGTTATGTCCAGTAAGCATAATTATACATAAGCTTGACATTTTGTGACGCACCGTTTTCATATAATATTAAATATAATAAATAATACGCGATTGCAGGCTATCAGCTATATTACTTCTGCTACAATGCAAATATAAATAATAATAATAAAAATCGAAAAAAAATTTTTTATAATAAATAATTATTTTTAATCGTTCGTCGATATATTTTAAACGCGCGATTGTCATACAGTTGGTCGCTCACCCGCATACTCTGAATTACGCCCGTTAACAACCGCATACGCATGTACGCACAGCGTATAGTACACAAAATAATTAATCGAAAATTATATTTAATTTTTAAATTGCATTTTTTTTTATATTATTATTAAGACGGAGAACGTTTTTTTTTTTTTGACGTGTAAACATCTATTACATCTATTATCTATTAAATCTCGGGAAACGGGACGGAAGTGTGTCATGACAAATAATAATAATATTAATTATTATCGAAATTACTTTGAATCAGTGGCGGCTATCCTAGAAAAAAACTGGTGTTGCTGAAGATATTTCCAGAGGACCACCCACCCACCAAGGTCCGGTGTATCGTTAATTCTTTTCACAAATCAGTCATACGCTTACGTAAAATCGTTCTTTACAAAATTGACGGCTGCGACAACCACTCTCTACCCTTAGTTTTTAATCTTTTTTTTTTTACTAGTTAACTATGTATTACCCATCTGTTTACAATTTTTTTTGCACTAAATATTCTCTACAGGTCCAGTATATTAATTTCGTATTAGGTGTAACAAAAATTCACTTAATACTTACACAATAAAAACAAACGATACCTTTTTTTAGTTTTAAATATATTCATTTATTTTAAGAACATTACAATAATATGATAATTAAATATAAAACGGATTAACAGCATACAACGCATATAGCGACATTTAGTCAATAACGATACGTTTTATTTATAAATTTTATATTTACCTAAACATATCTGTTTGTTATAAAATCAATGCTAATATACATATACTAAATGATCAAATATGTATTCTTTTTAGATCCTTTTTGCTTTTGTTTTCTTCCAAGTTCTATCTTTTAAAATTAATTGTCACTAACAAGTCGAGCAATAACAGTTTCTTCATAAACATTCACGTTGATTGCCCGGAATCTACCATCCACCCACCCACCCATTTTATAGGTGTTGCTGAAGCAACACTTCAAGTACGGGATAGCCGCCACTGCAGTTTGAATAAAGATACCAATATATTCACAAATCCCGATCACAAAATTCCGTTCCATTTTTACCGGTCACGCGACGTTTACACACCTGCAATGTCTCGAGTACTAGCGCAGACTCGTTTTTCAATGATGAGCTCGCAGGTGCCACGCGTTTCTATAATTTTCCCGAACAAAAATTCCAATTTCCAATACCTACGCTTTTAAATACCTCTTTTTTTAACGGTATTCAAAAGTATTTCATCGCATATTATATACGTATGATAAAAAATATACTTTTGGTATTTTAAATGTTTATTAAACTTTACATTTTTTTATACGTATATTCGTCTGGAAATTCGTTACGACGAAGAAATAATCGTATTAGGAAATTTCCACTGCATTATTCCGTGTTAACGCTATATATATATATATATATACGAGGTATGGCAATTAAATAACGAGATTTTAAATGTTAAAATTTTTTATTAACAATTTTTAAGCGTTTATTACTTTTCTCCTTCTGTATACTCCCCTCCGCGTTTACTGCATCGCTCCATTCGTATTTTCCATTGACTGAAACAGTGTTGGAAATTCTTTTCCTGCAATGACTTTAATAACTCTGTCGATTTTGTTTGAACAGCTTCAACTGATTCAAAATGTGTTCCCATTAACGCGCATTTTAATTTTGGAAACAGCCAAAAGTCACACGGAGCGAGATCTGGCGAATATGGTGGATGCTGTAGCACTGGAGTTCGATGTTTTTCCACATTTCAGGCCGCTTTCTTCTTACTCGTTCTCTGAGTGTTGTCAAGATCTGTAAATAATATTGCTGATTAACCGTTTGTCCCTTGGGTACCCATTCAATCATAATTATACCCTTATAATATCAAAAAATACGATCAACATGGCCTTCAGTTTCGACTTGCTCATTCGAGTTTTTTTTATCTTTGGTGATGCGGAAGTCTTCCAGTGCATGGACTGTCTCTTAGTTTCGGGGTCATAATGAAAAATCCAAGTTTCGTCGCACGTCAGTAAGCGAAAACATTCAGTCGCTGATTTTCCAAGTTTTACTAAAAATTTTAAATTAATACGCTGCTCAATTTTTTCGTACATATATATATATGTATTTATTTCGGCGTTTTGACCGTTTTAATTCACTAAAACGGTTTGTAGAAATTTCACGGGGAAAATAGAACTCGAATGCCCCAGTTCTTACGGAGCCGATGACCCGCGCAATCGTCGTAGTCGGTCCGGCGGTCGTCCACATTTTTATATACATTTCAATTCCCTACGATATAATAGCGTTTCCGAAAACGTTTTTTTTTTTTTTTTTTAGCCGCCCCCGAGGGTCGTGCGTGACGCGATATTATTATTATTATTTTTTTTTCAATTTGTTACCGTAGTAACGTCTACGGCAACACACAGCAGTGAGATAGCGCGGTATACGCATATAATCGGTACGAGTTCAAAAACACCGTCCGATTACAGTCGTGTGTTTTCGTCGTTTACTGCGGTGCAAGGGTTTAAGCACACAGTTCGGTTTTACTATTGTACGCAATTTATTTGGGGAGGAAAAAAAATTACTCTTAAATCCGTTTGGTGAGGTGGCAATATTATGGATTATAATCTGTATTACGGCGTGAAATCCAATCGCCTGTTGATCGTCTCGGACCGAGCGCCGGAATTCACGAAGGCCGTGAAAAACACTCTGCCCGGCGTGTTCGTCGTCAGATATAAATACGACACGTCGTCGCTGGACGATATTATTTGTACGTATATTTATTATAATAATTATTAAATTATATATTAATATATATATTTTTTTTTGTAATGTCTATATAAAATTATACCGGCGGCGGCGGCCGGTCGAAAAATAAAAATTAACCTAACCGCGACTAGAGTTTTTCTACGGGGAGGGGCCCAGGACCAAGAGAAATTAATCCGAAAAACAATAATTGCCTTTGATAGTATTTCGATAAGTCGCGAGCGATTTCTCTTTATTTAACGCAAGAAAGTAATAAAAAAAAACACCAATAATATGTTATATATACTTAATTATAGAATATTAACGTTTCCTCTGTGATTTTTATTTTTATAATTTTAATATTAAGCGCACATTCGATGTCCTATGGTTTTTTTTTTCTTGACCACGCCTTAAGGCTTTAATATAATATATATATTGAGGTTTCGACTTTTGGTATAGAAATAATTATTTTTGGTCGCTGCAATGCGTTTAGATTTTTTTTTTTTATCAAATACTTTTCCTTTATATTAGTATATATTTTTACAAACGTTGTGCATATTAACCCTAATAAGCAGTCACGTGCCTATTTTCAACGTTCATAATCGCGTGGTGGTCTATCGGACCCCGTTTCTTAAAAGGCATTAAGTAATTATAGAAAATTAATTTTTTTGAAATTCAAAGACATAAATATAGGTTACAGAATTATATGAAAATATGGAAAATACGGCTCGTTTCAAAATATAACTCGAGGTCCTCTTGTCGGAACATGGTCTTGGCACTGCAGGTCTAGTGAGCCACAATTCGAGTTTTGGTCGAGCGTACAGAATAAAATCCGTTATTTCGATTCGTTCAAATTCTTAAGCACAATGCCCGGGTCGTAACGTATAATTTAAAAAAAAATTATTATTTTTTCACTATAAAATGTCGTCTAGCGCGACTAGGATAATATTTTTCGGAATCAAGTTAGAAATTGATGAGTCGATAGATTTAAAATAATGTACGTATTTATTAAAATACGTATATACTGGGTTATTAGGTGTATTGTTTTTCGCTTTTCGACGGTTCGTTCAGAATTTACGAATTCGTATATATTTTCAAAAAGCGGTGACAAGTCAAACGCTCGAAAACGCGTCGAATAGTGTTTTTATTAAATTGCACGAGTATGTAAAAAACAATTATTTTTCTCAGCTGATGCGTGGAATATTATTGGTGAACCTTATGTTTTCTAAGACGTCGAGTTAAAAAATGACCGCCATTTTCCCTTTTCACGCACTGTTTTTTTTTTTTGAAAAATAATGGACGTTTATAATAAAAAAAATCATAAAGATGCATAAAAAAAAAAATCACTATAAGCCGGGTTTACACGACGCGAATCTGAGGCGCGAGGTTGCCTCACCAGACAGCTGATCCACCCAAGTGTTTACATGATCAGCATCTGACGCGTGAAGCCATGCGAGACAAATATGACATTACAAAATTCCTATAAATTTCAATGAATTGAACACATTGCTGAACGCGCTGTACACACGATGCGAAACAAATGCCTGAATCTCCTTTGATGCGCGTCCAAAAACCGACCAGCTTTCGTTTGCCACGAGGCTGCCTCGTGCTGATTCGCGAATCACGCGAAGAGACGCAGCACACGTTCACACTGGTTGAATCATGTCAAAACCTGCCTCGCGCATCAGATTCGCGTCGTGTAAACCCGGCTTAATATCGAACTACAAACACCGTTCAGCTCCCATACGGCTAAACCCACAGTAACTATTCCCCGTCCATTATTTGGATTAACTCAAATTTAAATTAAACTAAAAATATGAATTTTGCAAACAAAAAAATTGACGCGATGGATATATTTTTTTTTTACGATTTTTTTCCGGTTTTAGTGTATAAGAAACAGAAGGAAATAAATCCTACGCACTTTTTTCGGTCGCACACCTGTTTTATAATATCACTAACGTATTTATCAGAAATGTTTTATGGATTTGCAAAGGTCTTCTAATATACCGCGTTACAAGGTTTATTAATAAAATGTTCGTTTTTTTTTTTTTTGCAGCGAAAGTCGACGATAAAATGCAACACAGAAAAGTGAAAAGTATCGGTATTCTCGTACACTCGGATGAAACACAATTCTATATTTGTTCCGCAGACGAAAAAGTATACATAAAAAAAAAAAATTTTCGTTAATTTTCACCGATTAAAATTTATACATTTCGTGTATTAATATGCGTATTCGAGTGTACAGTGATAATAATATGTTTAGGTTTTGAACGGCGATAGTTTGATCGATGATCCAGATATAAATTATTTCCTGAAAACTTTGTCAGATTATTGTCAGCACGGTTCGTCTAGGCTAGACTTTTTCAACAGTTGTTTGTCCTCGAGCTGCGTGAAATATCAACTGTGTTCGGCCCTGCGACATTTGACTCGCGTATAATATATTATTATTAAAATATTTTTTCCCCCTTTTGTCTTGCGATTAATATAGTTATAATATACGCGTTTTTCTGTTATTGTATACGGAAACTTTCCAGTGCGACGTGGGCATATGGTCGGATTTAATGGGAGACGAATATTACGGCGAACTCTACTTCAGTACGACCGACGAACGACCTACCAAGACCGCTTTGGACGGATACCAACGGATTAGGACGGTGGGAAAAGGTTTGTAGAAACATTATTATTGAAATATTTTGAAATCGTTCATATTTCAACGCGTATTTGTTAATTAATAATAAATTAATAATTGTATTTAAATACGATAGTAATAATAATATCACGAAATGTTTCGGCGTGTAAATCAAATATAGGAGCGTTCGGCGTGGCCACTTTGTACCGGAATACGAATAAGAATATTTTCGTAGTCATTAAGCAGATCAACATGTTAGATATGACTGCGCAAGAAAGACAATTAGCCCTGAACGAAGCCAAAGTTCTGTCGCTGCTCAGTCATCCGAACATAATAAGGTGTATTTAATAACAACGTATTTATTAGGCGAGAAATCGCCTTTTATTATTATAATTATTATTCACAAGTAAACGAGTGCGTGTATAATGTGATTTCTTTCGAATAGTTACTACGGGAGTTTCGAAATGGACGGCGTACTTATGATTGAAATGGAATACGCGGACGGCGGTACTCTGTCGGAGTATTTGGTCGGACGCAAAGCTAATCTACTACCGGAAAGGCAAATTCTAGAAATGTTTTTACAAATGTCCGAGGCCATTCAATGCATTCATCAGCGTAATATTTTGCACAGGTAAGCGTTATAAAAGCCGTTAATCGTACGCGTATTTAATATTATACCGCAGTGTGCAATCTTATAATATTAAAATATTCCAGTAGCAGTTATAATGAGGGGAGGGGGGTCGGTAGGTGGATCGCCCCCCATGGGATTTGATATTTTTAAATTTAGTATATCTCTGACCTAACAGCACCGACTTGTGTCATATAAGTTGATCCAATTATTTTATGGTTATTCTCCATTCTCACCCTTGAACATCATGTATAAGGCTGGAATTAGTGTTCGATCGACGATCAGTGCTTACGATACGCGCTGATCATCGGTCGTGATCGAGTTTTTAGTGCTTAGCTGACGACAAACTCAGTCGGCCGTGTACAGTGTAAACGAGTGTACAACGAGAAAAGATGAATCCTTATGTTAATTTCATTTTATTGAAATACGCGAAATAATAATATTATTATATAATTATTATAAAAAAAATAAATAATAAAGATTGCATACGCGCGTACGGTCGGTCGCTCGATCCGCGTCAAACTGAATACCCGCACATACCGACATGGCGCGTCAGCCGACCGTAATAAAACGGAAAAAGAAAGTAGTCACCAGATAACGCTACGACACAACGTAGAGGGCGTGGCAGAAAGGCGCATATAAATAGCGGTCCGAAACCATCGGTCTGCTCAGTGTAGTCACGGCGGTCACGCGTGAACAACGTAGTTCGCGTCTGACTGCGGTTTGTGTGTGTGTGTGTGTGTGTGTGTGTGTGTGTGTGTTCGAGACTGACTGCTATTTATATGCGTCTTTCTACCATGCCCTGAATGTTGTGTCGTAGCGCTATCTGGTAAATACATTCTTTTCCCGTTTTATTGTTATTTCGTTTACGTTCCATGCACGTTGTTCTTCCTTTTTCTACATCTACATTTCGTCTCGGTACATTAATAGATCATTCTTCTTGGTTATCGATGTGAATATTTCATTGTCAGAGGGGTTTCGCTCCATTTTCGCACCATTGAACATCATATTCAATAGTATATAAGACAGGGATTTTTCAATGGTCTCGCAGGAGAAACGACAAAAACGGAATTTCAATAAAACTGGAACAAATATACGTTTGGCTTCACTAATTTAATAACCGTGGCCCTTTTAACGCTTTTAATTTCATAAAGAAAATAACTGGAATAAATCTACTTTACTGGAAATATTTTTGTTATTTTATTATTATGACTATCCGTTGAATTGTATTCTTTTAGACGCACAGATTAAAATCATTAAATTACTAAATTTTAAACTTTTAGTAGAGCATATCACCTATACAGTATTAAAACCATATTTCTAACATCAAAATTTTCAGGAAAAAACTACACAAACCTATTGGAAAAACAAAGTTGGGATTTATACTTAATGTTGATTCTTGTGTCAAAATTCCATTTTATCGTTCCCGTAACCAGAAAAAACTCTGCGTACAACGGCGACATAATGAATGTATATGGAAAAATAATAGCTTTTTAATTAAAATATACGTGTTTTGCATTTTTAAGAGATTTGAAAACGACAAACGTGTTCTTGACGAAAGACCGTAAAGTGAAAGTGGGAGATTTCGGTATATCCAAAATAATGACTACAAAGTTACAAGCGTTAACGGTAGTCGGAACGCCGTATTACATTAGCCCAGAAATGGCAAGTATAAAGTAGTTACATCTGTACAGATATAAAAAAATTAACGCGTCTGGCAATATATATTATTATAATTGATCGTCGCAGTGCGAAGGCAAGCAGTACAATCAGAAGTCTGATATTTGGGCGTTGGGCTGTTTATTATACGAGATGGCCAGTCTTCAACGTACTTTTGACGCTTCCAATCTACCCGCGCTTATTCATTTCATTACCAAAGTACCATACGAAGAATAAGATAATAGGTATATGTATTACTACGGTTTTTGTGATTCCGTCCCTTTCGTTTCAGGAAAGTTTCGCACCGATACCGACGTGTTATTCGTCGAATATGAAGAAGCTGGTCAACGATTTGTTGCAGAAAGATCCGCTCCGCAGACCTAGTGCCAACGATCTGGTGGAAATAGTGCCGGATTTCATTGAGTTTATAACGGATTCGGATTTGGTCGAAGACAACGGTGAATTCGAATCGAACTGTAACGACGATTTACTGAATAGGTTATAATTGCAATAGTGTCGTTATTGTTTTTCTCTCGGTGCTTTTAATGATTTTTCTTGTTTTCTCCCCCCCCCCCGTTTAGATCGGTAGTGTATCAATTTTCGTCTCCGACGAACTTGCAACCGGTGAATTTACCGTTTAGAATCCAAATCGTTCAGCTGGCAGTGAGTCAGAGCCATTTCGTCGCTCTCACTAGCGGTATTATTTTAAAACGCAAAAAAAAATTTTTTTTGAAAATCAATAATAATTGTGTCGGTATAGATTATTCGGTTTTCACGTGGGGCGAAGACAAACACGGACAGTTAGGACACGGCGAAGAGATCGCGTGGAAAAACGATCCGCAATGCGTGGTTGCGTTACTGGACAAACACATTACCCAGTTAAATACAACATAACACCAGTCGACGACGGAACTGTGATGGAGAATATTAAACGAGATTTTTTTTTTTTTTCCCCCCAACAGAGTAGGAGCCGGACAAAACTTTAGCGTTTTTGTCAGCAGTACCGGTCTCGTGATGACCACTGGCGACGGGAAGTACGGTGCTCTGGGCCACGGCGACTGGAACAGTATTTCTCGGCCGAAATTAATAGGTGGAAATCTTACACAAAATCGTCGAGAAATTATTTTAAATTGTTAGAACTTAAACCGATCGCGCGTGTTTATTGTTCAACAGAGTTTTTACTGAAAGTCGACGTTGTGAAAATCGCCTGCGGTAATTATCACGTGGTAGCGTTGACGAACGAAGATCAACTTTACGCTTGGGGTCGTGGAAATCACGGGCAACTTGGTCTCGGAAATTTACAAGACTGGTGAGTTTGACGCGATTTTTCTCCGCTTTTCCGAATACGTATATTTGTTAACCGGTATCGATTTTATGGCGCGCAGTTGTTTCCCGATTTTGGTGAGTTGGCATCTGAACGAGAAAATTTCGTCGATCCAATGCGGACCCGAGTGCACGGCCATAATCACAGATAATCAAAGCGTATACGCGTGCGGACTGAATAAATGCAATAAACTCGGTTTGAATCGACCGTCTCTGTTTAAACTCAAAGTATACTGCAATTGTTATTAGAATATAAATAGAATAAAAAAAATTAAATTTTATAACAATGGCATGTACATGGTCGGCTGACATCCGAGATGGGACGACTCACGCCTGTATACTAATCTTCATTTTTTTTTTTCGCTCAATTCTACACCGGCCACGTCGACGACCTGACGCAACCTCATTTAGTCGTTTCTTACACGACTGATTAGAGAACTTGCAGGGGTATTCGACTGATTCCCGTCAGCTGCGATCAAGTTAAACCTTAAATGCTTTGACGTTCCGGGTCTGTGGCCCCCCCAGTTACGCTACTGTTTATATACACATCATAATATACATTATAATAAATTGTATATATATACACTTTAACCGAAACGTTTATACGAAAATATTATAAGTATCTGAAATATATTATCTGTTTACAGTTCAAAGAAGTTCCGTTCGAAAGTTTATTCACCAAAATTAAGTTTTTAGAAGGTCTACGAGTGACTGCCGTGTGCTTTGGCGAGTGTCATAGCGCCGCCATAACCACGCAAGGCCACGTCGTCATTTGGGGAAGTAATATATATTCGCAACGAGGCAAAGTACACGTTTCACAAAATAAACCGAATTTACTCCGTTTGCCTGGTTATAGCAAAGCGCAAGTGAGTACTGTAATATAGCGTATAATATATTATAATGATAAAAACGATGAGTCGTGTTTTATAATGGAGTCTTGTCTGATTCGCGCGTCAGATTATCGATTGCGGTCCTACTTACACGCTGATCGGTACCGACGACAACGCCGTTGTGTTTTGCGGTACGCGATTCTGTGTGAGTATATACGGGATCAATTAAAATGTCGTCGAACTGGTATTCACTCATTGTTCGTTTCGATAAATTATTATTGTCGTTCTGTAGATGGACACTAACGCTCTCACTCAAATGACATCGATGTTCACGTCAGAAGTGATCGCCGAACCGAAAGTGATACTCGGGTTGTACGCGTCGGACGAACAGATCGACAAAGGTCAATTGTTGGTTCTCAATTCGTTACAGGCGGTCGGTCATAATTTAATGATAACTGTCGATACGTTTTTAAGGGTTAATAGCTAATTGTGGATTTTTCGCGTTTTATTTTTTTTGTACGTGCTTAAGTGTAAAATCGTTTAAAACGCTTAGTACACCTGTTCACGTCGACGCTGCAGATAATAAAATATTTAAAAATTGTAAAAGATATTATATCGAAGTAAAAAAAAAAACTCGGCCAGTTTAAAAGCGTTTTTTTTTTTTTATGTGATCGGAAAAATCCGCGGGGTTAACAACAAAAACGTGAAAAAACACCGTCGCGTGTTATTGAACGAATATCAATTTTAAATACATTTATAAATGTTAAATTTATATTAGTACGATTAAATGTATCGAAAAACATTTTTTTTTTTTGCGTTGCTGTCAGTGTTTTTGAACTATTTGTACGTAATTATCACGAATACGTCACGCAGTAAAGAGAGTTAGGTACGTGTCAAAAGGAAAACACAATATTATATAATAATATATTTTATTTGAATTTAATGTTCATCGATTTTTATGTTATTAAACGTGCGTGTAACGAAACAGAAAAATGTATTACTCAAAATATCGCTCTGTCAAAGACGTCTCGTCTTTCGTTTGGTTTTTTTTTTACGATAATATAGCCATATACACCGAAAATTCAAAAGTAATTTTTATAAAAAAAAGAAAATTATTTTATTATTTACGCCTGTCGTTTTACATACTATTAATCCTTATACGCATTGTCCGGCCCCTGACTGTATATTTAAAATGATTTTCTCTGTCGCCGCATTAAAACTACCGCTTTTATAAATTGCGCCATATCGTTTTTCCATAGATACGGGTTTTCATCGAAGCGTAGTAATAGTATAAATAATAACGCGAGAAATACAATTGAAAACGCCTGTTTAAGCATTATTTAAAAAAAAATAAAAAATCATCAAAAGACACACGTCGTCGTTAGAACAGAACATTTTTCTTATAAGTAAAACTATACCACGACATGCGGTATATTAATTTCATTGTACGACGCGGTTGGGTCGCGCAGCTTTTTTTTTTTTAGTACAACAAATCACACATCGTTCGAACGTTTACTCCGATTTCCGATTTCCTATAAACCCAGAGATAATCCAAAAAAAAATACCATGATCGATGTAATTAATTAATAATAATCACGCGCAGAAAACGTGTGTAGAATAGGTTTAAAAAAAAAAAAATTATTACAGTATCTTTATTCGCCCGGTGGTGGTGAGATTAGTTAACGATATGTCCAAGTCTGGATTATATCGTTATGCAGGGGACGCCTCGTGCAGGCTCTCACCATGTCCCCCATTATTACAGTAATAAATATACGATAGGAAAATTCGATTATTCAAGTCGTTTCGATTATACACGTATACCCTTTGCAGTTTCGCATCTTTTTTTTTGCTCATATTTTTTATTATGCCGCGCGTATAATGTCGTCGTCGTGGGTTTTTGCCGGCGTAAAAACCTGGCCGCGGCGCACTTACCGCGGTTACCGCAATTATATCTATAATAAAGTACACATAACGTTATATACGTCGTTTGAGTGCAGACAGGTTTAAGGAAAAAAAAATCGGGTACGTATTTCCAAGGTCAGCTTATTATTGGAATCTTCGCCATAACGTAATTACACACACACACACACACACGCACAAACGTTCGAACAGTGTGCGTTTCAATAATAATAATAATATAATCGAAGAGGAAACGTTAAAAAAAAAAAAATATCCGACGATCGAAAAAAAAAATGCGTGTTAAACCGGCCGCCGCCGCTACGAAACGCCCGTGTAAAACGACTAAAACAATCTGCGCAAACGACTCGGGGTGGTGGTTTCTACGCGTGTTCGTTCGTTCAACCAGAGCGCCATAGTCGTTTTTTACTAACGAAAATTTAATTTTTCCGTTCTCCGAAAACAAAACGATTCCTTCGGCGAGCATATAAAAGAGTATCACTGGAAACGAGGGAAAGCAAACGCGTTCGAACCGCCGCCGCCGCTGCCGTCGTCCAGTTGTCTGTTAAGTATATAAAGACACGTGAAATTTATCGATTTCGAATTTATTTGTTTCTTTTTCTGGACTAATAACCGCGAACGGTTTGCGCGAGTGTTACAATATATAATATAATATTGTATTAGCTCGGGTTCAATAAAATAATATCTCGTAATGAAGTCAGTGACGATTTTTTTGGCGTTACTCTTGGTCGGCGCGTCGTGCGACCGTCACCAACATCATCATCATCACCGACACAATTCCGGTAAATATTTTTTCAAAGTTTTCTTTTTCTTTTTTTTTTATCGAATTTTTCGCTCTTGATTTTTCTCATTTTAAACGTTTTAACATACAGACGTTCGCAGTGAACCGAAAGGACTTTGCCAGCACGGTTTAAACGCCATGAGCCACGGCGCAGGAACACCGGACAACAATTTCAAGACTGTAGAAGAGCCGGTAGACACGAATCCATCGAAAATACCGTAAATGGAAAAAAAAAATTCGTTACCGCGTCGCTCGGCGGAATTCCGATTGATTCCGTTTTATTTTCTATACAAATGTAATAAACGCGTTTTTCCGTATTTTAATTTTAATATAAAGAAATCGATACGAAAAGAGCGGCGGGTGACACGTGTTGTGGACGCGTCGCGCAAGCGAATTCAACTCGGATAGAGATTTTACAGTTTATTGTTATTATTTACAACGTTATGAAATTAAAAGCGATTAGGTATGATAATCGCGCATATTGGATTCGATAAAAAGATTCCGGGCGGAGCTTCGATGCGTAATATTGTTTATTATTATTACTATTATATATATATATATATACATATATATAATAATAATAATAATAATATATTGTGCATAGAATACACTGCTTAATTTACGATTAACGCATTAGAGTACATAATAGAATTTCTTACGATAAACCAGCTAGGTAACTAGAAATTTTCCAAAATTGTTTTTGATAACATATATAGTGTATACAAAGTTACATATCTGGTAAACATTTCAAGACTTTAACACAATTTAGTTTGAACTATTTTCAAGATTTTTTTAATGTAGTTGAAGTAACGTACGTTAAATTTTTAAGCCTTAAAACCTCTTTTATGAAATATTTCAAAATCTATAATTGCTATAAATAGCCGAAAATTGAAAGACACTTTTTTTGAAAATTTCTTTTCCGTCTAATATTTAGTTAGTAGTTCCTATATTTGGTAAATATTTCAAGTTTCTATAACCGCATTAGTTTCAAAATTACGAAGGTAAATAACGATAATCGATTTCGATGAAATCGCGTTTTACCGCGTTTTTATAAGATTTTTCGGTAGTTTTTGTGTTTTTAGGCGCTTTTGAGAAAATCGAAAAATGACCTCTCCAGCGAAAACGGACTATGACTGTAAAGATAGGCTGAGCACTCTTTTCGGTATTGAATTTTCGGGTACAGACATAAAAAAAAGAAACACATCATTGTAAAACCAATTCATATTCCTCATCTCTCCGCCCGGAATCTAAAAGCGAACAATTTCATTCTAATTTTTTTTTTTATGTTACGCGATCAATGTTTGTTTGAATCCGAATGAATTGATGTTATTCAGTGTAGTGACAACCAAGAAAACACGCAATTTAGTCGCAAAAAAACATACAATAATTGTAATTAAAAAAAAAAAAAAAAAACAGTTTTAACCTGAAATTTATCGGATCTACCGAGGGACATAAAATAATATGTATTATAATATTATACCGGACGTTTCCTCGCTACACTAAATACACTTTATTTTTCCAGATCGTTGATGGATCCGTCGAAGTCTGTCGGATTTTTAGATTCTTTAGACATCGATCTGGCCGACCGGTGTTTCCCTAAGCCCAAATGCGATTCCTCCGCCAAGTTCCGGACCATGGACGGCAGCTGTAACAATTTACGGTTTCCCGTTTGGGGACAATCTCATACGGCAAACATTAGGATTATTCAAGCCCATTACTCGGACGGTAAGAACATTTAATATTTCAATTAACATTTAATACAAAGAAATGGTTTTTTTTTTCTAAGGTAAAAGTCAACCGAGGAAAGCTGTATCGGGTCGCGAGTTGCCGAACGTCAGGCTTATACGAAAAGCTATATTTAAGGACATCGATAGGCCATCGTCTAAACATAACTTATTTGTCATGCAGTTCGGTCAAATCGTCGCGCACGACACGGAATTGACGCCGTTAAAATCATCGGGTGAGTGTACTTACATAATATTATGTCCGATAGAGTTGAAATTAATTGCACCGAAATGTTTGAATATTAAAAAAAAAAAAATGTCTATTCTGTCTGCTCTCGCGCTTTTAATTCGAAGTCGTATCGTGTAATCGAGGTCATTTCGTATAAATATTTTTATATGTATATAAATAGGGCTGGGAACGTAATGTTCGATAAAACTCTAAAAAATGCTTTTGTGCCCGGAAAATTCAAAACGATGCACTACAACGTTTGTTTATTTTTAATAATTTTGGTATACATTTTTAAAAAGATTTACAGACAGTTAGATCTCATCGACTTGGATTTTTTTTAATCTAAAAAAAAAAAAGTATTATCACTACAACTATTGTCCGACAATATAATACGAGTACCTACCTACTTTATAATTTGTTATATTTATATAAAAATCCTCTCGGTGTGTAGAGATCTTAAAATAAAATTTCAAATTCATATTTTGTATCCAAAAATGCTTCAAAAACTCCAAAACGTTCTAAAAACAATTAAAAAAACAACCTAAAATCAAAATTTGTCAAAAAATATAAAATAAATTTTCCTATTTTCATTCAGAAGTACATAAAACTACGGATTTGTGACAATACGCGCAGCCCTAATTATAAATGATAATAGTTTCAATAATTTGTCTGATGCGTATAGCAAAAAAAATTAAAAGAGTGAATTACCTATTTTTTAAGGTGACGGTAAACCGCTGAAATGTTGCAATCCAGATGGTACCGTATTGAAATATTTACCGAAAGGATGTCTCCCGACAAAACTCGCACCGAACGAATCGGGTTCAAAAAAGCGATGTTTATCCGCTCCCCGGGGAGCTGACACGTTGGATTTAGGTTGTCAGATCCGACCGATCAGACAAGTGAGTAACCCATTTAAAACCATATATATACGTCTAAATAATTTTCAGTACACATTTTCCGGTCCATATAGTAATTTATTTTAAACGTTTTTTTTTCGATATCCTGGTACTAGTTGTCCTTATTTGGTTTTAATCGGCAAAAAATACCGATTGAAGAATCGCGTTTAAATGCAAAAAAAAACTGTCGAATAAAAAATTATAAATATTATAATTTTTAATGTATATATATATGTATATAAAACGCTTTAAATTAAATAATATGTTCGGCATAATTATTCAGCAAATCGGAGTTACCAGTTTTCTCGACGCCTCGTTGTTATACGGCTCGGACGACGATACGGCGAGCAGTTTACGGACGTTTATTAATGGTAAACTGAGAACTCAGACGGGATACAACGGCCAACCGTACTTGCCCAACGTGAAGAACGCGTCAGAAGTATGCAAAGTAGATAGCGATAACTCGGTATGCTACGTCTCCGGTAATCATAATAAAATGCGTATTACGTTTTACAATATTGAATTTCTAATATTTTAGAATATTTTATGTGCGGTAGAATATTTGAATATTTTTTCGTGTCAGTTTTGTCTTAAATACGGACACGTAAATACGAATGAATAATAATAATGTTAAAATATTACACCGTTCAACTATTTGTTGTCGTCTCTACAAAACTGTAAATATTAGATTCTGAGCGGAGCGATGAATCTATTGTTTTCACAAAGATGTTTATTTTATTTTTTTTTTTCTATTCTGTGTACAGATTTTTGACCATGAGTTCTCCGATCTCTTCGGTCACAGTTTGTTTCCGGCAGCAATTCGCATCTAGTTGGTACTTTAGAGAGGTCATTTTTCGATTTTCTCAAAACCACCTAAAAATATAACTCAAAAACGCTAAAAATGCAATTTCGTCTTAATCGATTGTTGTTTATTTCTTCGTAATTTTGAAACTAATAGTCGTAGAAACCCGAAATTTTCACCATATATGTAACTTTAGACTATACTTACGAGGAAAGTAAGCTCCGCTCAGAATCGTTTTGTCGAATGCCATGACTTATCATTGCTTTCAAATTTAAAATAAAAACAAAACTCTAAAATCTTTATCCAAGTAATTCACTTAAGCGATATCCACAATATTCTGCGGCTCGTTAACTTTTTTTTTTTATTGTCTTTTATCGGAACTCTGAAAACTAAATATACGTAATTCCATTTCGTCTGGTAATAAGGCGATAGAAGAGTCAATCAACACCCTGACATGGCGGTTACGACGACGACGTTAATGAGATTGCATAATTACTTATGTGAATCGTTCAAAAAAATAAATCCCAAGTGGGACGACGGACGGTTGTACCAAGAAGCCAGAAGACTGCTGATCGCAATGTATCAGCACGTGACGTACAACGAATTCGTTCCGGTACTAGTCGGTAGGTATTTTAATATTTTTGTAATAATATATTTTGTTATACACCGGTTCGATGGTATTGTAGTCGAAACGAGCGTTTTAAAGATTCCTCATGTTAAATATGTTCCGTAATATAATTCCGTAGGAAGAGATTATGCCAGAGTAAATCATTTACTACCGACAAGCCAAGGGTATGACGATAACTACGATCAAGCTCTAAACCCAACCACGATATCTAGTTTCACCTCCGCGGCCTACAGATCGCTCCATAGTCAAGTACAAGGATTTGTAGAGTAATCGACAACGGCGCTTATTTCTTTTTTCTACGTGTTCAAATTATCTAATTTATTTTCACAGTTTGGTCAGTGAAGCCAGGAAAACCATGTCTACGATACGTCTGAGCGATTCGTTCTTCAACATTGACATTGTACAGAAAAATGACAATTACGATAGTCTCACTAGGGGAATGCTTACGCAATCCACACAAAAACAGGATAAATTTTTCACAGACGAGGTATATTATTTTCAAAAAAAAACGGTCCGGAAATCACTGAACCTAATCTATTTTATTTAGGTCAGTGAATTCTTATTTAAAGTGTCGAAGGATTCTGACGGATTCGACTTGGTCAGCTTAGACTTGGAACGCGGTAGAGATTTCGGTGAACCGTCTTATAACAGATTCAGACAATTGTGCGGATTGGACGAGGCCAAAACCTTTGACGACTTTACCGATCAAATAAGCAAGAAAGTATATAAACTTTTCAACGTTGCGTTGTCAATTATATAATATATTAATGTCTGGATGCCGACCGCGATTGATTACATACGAAAATACTTTTCGAAGGACGCAGACGTCTTGGCCGACCTATACGAGAACGTGAACGATGTGGATTATTTCGCGGCTGGTCTTTTAGAAAAATCCAAACCGGGAGCCATATTAGGCCACACGTTCCAGTGCGTTGTCGGAGAAATGTTTTTCAGGTGGAAGTTTGGCGATAGGTTTTTCTACGAATTCGGAGACCAACCTGGTTCTTTCACCCCAGGTAAGGTACACATTACGTATAATCCGTTGTAATGTTTGAGTTGTAAAATACAAACGAACGGATTCAGTCGATCGATTATTTAATTTTGTAATGTTTTTAAATGTACAAATCAATCGATTTTACTTATGTATTTTATTTTTTGAAAAGATCAACTCAAAGAAATACGAAAATCAACGCTGGCACTCATCGTGTGCATGACGTCGAATATAGTGTCTATTCAACGGCACGCGTTTAATGTACCCAGTAGCCAGTATGTATCAAATATTTAGTATATGCCCCTATATTTTGATTACTTTATAATAATATTATTCCGTTAATTGAATACTTACCATAGTTTACATTCAAAACATTCGATATTATGAATACCATCTATCCAGTCCTATAGAACGATACTATTATATTATCTGAACGACGTTTTATATTGAATTTATTTTGACCGTGGTTTACGAGTAACTAACTATTCTTTTTTGTTTGTAAAATTAATAAACCAATCTTGTAATTATAATTATTTTCTATCCCAAATTTTACGTTATTATTATTCGTAGGTATTGTAACGAAATGGTTTTTGAATATTTAATATTACATATGTTGTATTTACTATATTTCCAGAAATCCGTTGGTACCTTGCAGATCTATACAAAAACTCGATTTGACTGCATGGAAGACATACTAGTGTCAATTCATATCGGATATTATCATTTGTGACGATCATTTTACGATCATATTGCAATGTATCAAATATATTATTACTTTTTATAGAAAAAAAAAAATTAAAAAAATTAGTGCGCTAAATTACGAATTGTATATTTTAAAAAATTATAATGCATTTAAAAACTGATAATTATTTAAAGTATATATAATATTGTGTAGTTTTTTTATTTTTAATACTACAATATTGTTTTTAATCAATATAAAATAAGTGTTGAAATGATTGAAACTTGTAATTTTTTAATACGAAAATTTGATTTTGAAAAATTCTTATAAGATGCATTGAAGTCCACATGAAATTATCATCACTTAAAAAAGTGTAACCAAAGAACATAATATTATGGTAGCTGTAACATAATTAATGTGACGAATGTGACAATACATACATACCAACAAACGAAGGGGTTTTTTTAGTTTAAGAAAATGTATTCCAAATAAATAATTGTTTACATGTATATATATTATATTATAATATATATATTATAATTATAGTATTTAATTTGTCAATACAATTGGGTGGTGTGATAAATAAAAGTTGCTTGCGAAAATTGTTATATACATTTACGTTAATCGTTATAATCGTTTAAGGCGTTTAAATCGCGTATGGACTATTCAAATATAAATATTATCTTATTACGTTACAAATATTGTTTACTTAACATTTATAAATTGATCAATTTCATAATTTTATCGACATAAAATAATAACGCACCGTTTCGAGTGTTTACTGTTGTACATGGATTTATTATTATTATAGACGAGTATATGTATATATATATACATATATAAGATATTGGTGGCATATGATAGTTTCGTCCCGATGACATTTTTTTTATACCGATACGGTACCGACAAAATAAATGTACCTATATACCGATACCGTCCCGGATAAAAAAGTATATAATCCTAAGGGGATTAGAAACGATTCGTTTCCAAGGAGTTTTGTATAGGCAATTTAAAATGCACAAGAATATGAACAGGGGCAATACCCTCAACTTTAATCTCGTATAGGTAGGTACTCAAGTTGGTATGAGGTTCTTGAACGCGCATGCTAAGTCAACAAATTAAAAAACGTTTAGTCTTAAGATAAAAATTCTGTTTCCAACGTTCTCTCGTAAAGAACCTGTATAGAATCTCAATATGTTTTCAGGTTTAAAATTTTCTTTGGAGGTTTTTATGCGTTGAAAACCAATCGGTTTCCCAGAAAAATGTATGATATTTTAGCTCGTCGTGTCTCATTTTTAAATACTTATTCAAAGTTTTTACGAGATCTGACAACACTGCAACGTTTTTTTTCATACGCAAACGACAATCTTGTATACAATACACTCCTAAATATTTGTTAATATTGCATTTTACCGATACACGATACCCAATTAAAACAATGATTAAAATATTTTAATTTGTCGCATCGTGTTGCTGTCCCTCTTCAATATTTCAAAAAGTCTTATAACGGTGTAGGTACCGTTGAACCCGATTCACGATTTTCTTCATATTTTAACGAGTTTTTATTGTTTCTAAGATTATGTATAAATATATATGCATACGAATAATATTTCCACATATGTATATATATATATATATATATAAAGGAGAATAATATTTAGGACTAGTCGTAAGACGGTTTTTTTAAATTTAATACCCGTCTATCTATATATGACTTATACTCACTATGAAAAAAACATGTTTTTTATACAACTGTCAATGGGTACATAAAAATTATTCTTTTAACGTGTAATATTATATTATAATATTAATATATTTTATTTGTATTTAATGTTTATTTATTTTTATGTTATTAAACGTGCAGCGCGTAACAAAATCTGAAAAATGTATTTCTCAAAATATTGCTCTATCAAAGACGTTTCGTCTTTCATTTGGATTTTTTTACGATAATAGCCATGTACATCGAAAAAGGAAATCGTTTTTTTTATATAAAAAAATTATTTTATTATTTACGCCTTACATACTTATACGCATTGTCCGGCCCGTGACTGTATATTATTTAAAATGCTTTTCTCCGTTGCCGCATTAAAACGAACGCTTTTATAAATTGTTCCACATCGTTTTCCTGTAGACGAGTTTTCATCGAAGCGTACACGGTGCAACTGTTTCGCTACTAAAGTTGCAAACCAGTTGAGCGCGCAACCGTTTTGTGACGTTTCAATTACACATACCCTTTGCAGTTTTGCATCTTTTTTTGTTTTGCTCATATTTTTTATTATGCCGCGCGTAAACTACAGTGAGTATGAGGTCGTCGTCGTGGGTTTTTGCGCCGGCAAAAAACCTGACCGCGGCGCGGTTACCACAGTCATACCTATAATAAAGTACGAGTACATATTATAACTTTATATACGTCGTTTGAGTACAGACAGGTTTGAGGAAAAAAAAATCGGGTGCGTATTTCGAAGGTCAGCCTATTATTGGGCTCTTCGCCATGACGTAATTACACACACACACAAACGTTCGAACAGCGTGCGTTTCAATAATAATAATAATAATAATAATAATAAAAAAAAAAACATTAGAAACGTTAAAAAAAAAAAATATCCGACAATCGAAAAAAAAATGCGTATTAAACCGGCTATCGCCGCTACGAGACGCGCGTGTTAAACAACTAAAAAAAAAAAATACATTCTGCATAAACGACTCGAGTTATGCGTATAGTAGTCGTTCGTTCAACCTGAGCGCCATAGTCGTTTTTATTAACGAAAATTTAATTTTTCAATTCTCCGATAGGAAAAAAAACGATTCCTTCGGCGAGCGTATAAAAGAGTGTCACCGGAAACGAGAGGAAAGCAAACGCGTTCGAACCGCCGCCGCCGCCGCCGTCGTCCAGTTGTCTGTTAAGTATATAACGACACGTGAAATTTATCGATTTCGAATTTATTCGTTTCTTTTTCTGGACTAATAACCGCGAACGGTCTGCACGAGTGTTACAATATAATATAATATTCTATTAGCCGCGCTCGGGTTTAATAAAATAATAATCTCGTAATGAACTCAGTGACGGTTTTTTTGGCGTTACTCTTGGTCGGCGCGTCGTGCGACCGTCACCAACATCATCAGCACCACCGACACAATTCCGGTAAATGTTTTTTCAAAGTTTTTTTTTTTTTTTTTATCGAATTTTTCGCTTTTGATTCTTCGCGTTTTAAACGTTTTAAAATATATAGACGTTCGCAGTGAACCGAAAGGACTTTGCCAGCACGGTTTAAACGCCATGAGCCACGGCGCAGGAACACAGGACAACAATTTCAAGGCTGTAGAAGAGCCGGTAGACACGAATCCTTCGCAAATACCGTAAATGGAAAAAAAAAAATTCGTTACCGTGTCGCTCGGCGGAATTCCGATCGATTCCGTTTTATTTTCTATACAAATGTAATAAACGCGTTTTTCCGTATTTTAATTTTAATATAAAGAAATCGATACGAACAGAGCGGCGGGTGACACGTGTTGTGGACGCGTCGCTCAAGCGAATTCAACCCGGATAGAGATTTTACAGTTTATTGTTATTATTTACAACGTTATGAAATTAAAAGCGATTAGGTATGATAATCGCGCATATTGGATTCGATAAAAAGATTCCGGGCGGAGCTTCGGTGCGTAATATTGTTTATTATTATTACTATAAAAAAAATATATATAAAATAATATAGCGGTATAGAATACACATAATTTACGATTAATGCCTTGCAATATATACGAGTAATATGATTTCTAACAGAAAACCAGCTGGGTTGCTAGAAATTTTTCAAAAATTGTTTTCGTTAATATATAGTGCATACAAAGTTACATATATTAGGTAAAAAATTCAAGACTTTAACACTGTTTAGTTTGAACGAACGATTTTCAAGTTTTTTTTTAATATAGATGAAATAACGTACGTCATTGTATTAAATTCTCAAGCGTTAATCCTTCTTTTATGAAATACCTCAAAACCTATAATTGCTATAAATAGCCGAAAATTGAAAGAGTTTTTTTTTTGAAAATTTCTTTTCTGTCTAATATAAATACTTACCGTATTTGGTAAATATTTCAAGTTTCTATAATCGCATTAGTTTCAAAATTACGAAGGTAAATAACGATAATCGATTTCGACGAAATCGCGTTTTTCCGCGTTTTTATGTCATTTTTTCGGTTGTTTTTGAGTTTTTAGGCGCTTTTTGAAAAAAATCGAAAAATGACCTCTCTATGGCGAAAACAGACGATGACTGTAAAGATAGGCTGAGCACTCTATTGAATTTTCGGTACAGACAAAAAAAAAACACATCATTGTAAAACCAATTCATATTCCTCATCTCTCCGCTCGGAATTTAAAAGCGAACGATTTCATTCTAATTTTTTTTTTGGTTTTATGTTACGATATCAATTTTTGTTTGAATCCGAATGAATTGATGTTATTCAGTGCAGTGACAACCAAGAAAACACGCAATTTAGTCGCAAAAAAACATACAATAATTGTAATTAAAAAAAAAATAACAGTTTTAACCTGAAATTTATCGGATCTACCGAGGGACATAAAATAATATGTATTATAATATTATACCGGACGTTTCTTCGCTACACGCTGTACAAACTTTATTTTTCCAGATCGTTGATGGATCCGTCGAAGTCTGTCGGATTTTTAGATCCTAAAGAAATCGATCTGGCCGACCAGTGTTTCCCTAAGCCCGAATGCGATTCCTCCGCCAAGTTCCGGACCATGGACGGCAGCTGTAACAATTTACGGTTTATCGTTTGGGGACAATCTCATACGGCAAACATTAGGATTATTCAAGCCCATTACTCGGACGGTAAGAACATTTAATATTTCGACGGATATATATTTATATATATTAATACAAATAAATGGGTTTTTTTTTTTTAAGGTAAAAGTCAACCGAGGAAAGCGGTATCGGGTCGCGAGTTGCCGAACGCCAGGCGTATACGAAAAGCCATATTTAAGGACGTCAATAGACCGTCGTTTAAACAGAATTTATTTTTCATGCAGTTCGGTCAAGTCATCGCGCACGACACGGAGTTGATACTGTCAAAATCATCGGGTGTGTGTGTATACCTACATATTATGTCCGATAGAGTTGAAATTAATTGCACCGAAACGTTTGAATATTAAAAAAAAAATGTCTATTCTGTCTGCTCTCGCGCTTTTAATTCGAAGTCGTACCGTGTAATCGATGTCGTTTATTTTAAATATTTTTATATGATTATAAATAGAGCTGGGAACCAAATGCTCGTTTAAATTCCAAACAATGCTCTTAAAAAAAAAATTCTTATATGCCCGGAAAATTCAAAACGATGCACTACTACAACGTTTGTTTATTTTTAATAATTTTGGTATAAATTTTAAAAAAGTTTTACAAACAGCTAGCTCTCATCGACTTGGTCTTTTTTTAATCTAAAAAAAAAAAGAATTATTACTACAACTAAAAACCTAAAAATACAAAATTAATTTTCTTACTCTTATTCAAAAGTACATAAAACTACGGATTTGTGACAATACGCGCATCAAAATCTCAGCCCTAAATATAAATGATAATAATTTCAATAATTTGTCTGATGCGTAAAGCATAAAAAAAAATACCTGTGAATTACCTATTTTTTAAGGTGACGGTAACCCGCTGCAATGTTGCAATCCAGATGGTACCGTTTTGAAACATTTACCGAATGGATGTCTCCCGATAAAACTCGCACCGAACGAACCGGGTTCGAAAAAGCGATGTTTATCCGCTCCCCGGGGAGCTGACACGTCGGATTTAGGTTGTCAGATCCGACCGGTCAGACAAGTGAGTGATCCATTTAAAATCCTACATATATATGTATAAATAATTTTCTCGTACCGTTTAAAAAAACAAACAATCCATTTTATTGAGTAGAATTTTTGGAAAAATTCGACGTAAAAAAAGCTTTTATTATTAATATATGAATTTAATCGTTTAATTTCTACGATTCTTTTTTTTTATGTATTTTATAGAACGCACACATTAATATATAGCGAATACCATAAATTTATTATATATTTGATTTTTCTATCGTATATACAGTAGAAACCGTTTGTAATGACATTCAAGGGACTGGTAAAAATTAGTCATAATAACCGATTGTCATTGCAACCAAAATGACGAAAAAAAATGTTAAAACTCGATTATGTAAATACATAATATTTTATTACAATTAATGTGTTATATTTTTCTACTAAATATTACTACTAAATCGGAACTTAATACATACAGAAAAAATACATAAAGATAAAATAATGTTTAATTATTGAATTATTATTTTATAATTAAATTTACATTGTATTAAAAAAATCTGTTTATCTTAGTTTGAACTTGGTTTGCATAAATATCATACTCTATTTTTTGTTCTAGTTTTTCGAAATTTGTTTTTGAACTTACGTTATTCAATAAATATGTTTTTTTATTGAATTTATTCGATAAATATGTATGTATGTATAGTAAAGTCATTACAGACAAAATATTTTTCCAATTTAATCGGAAATAACCGTCGTAACACCCCTATAGTCATTATACAGACGTCATTATAATCGATACTAATTAGTTTTGCAGGGACTTGCAATCTAAGGTCATAACATCCGGTAGGTCAGTACAACCAGTGTCATTATAAGCGATTTATACTGTAAAATATATATACGAGTATAAATATAGTATAGGATCGGGGACAAGTACTGTCTAATATGAAGTCCAGATGGTTTCAGAAATTTTTTAACGAGGCCTACAGAAAAGAAGTGTTTTGTATAATGAACGAATTTAATTTTTGTGCACGTGAACATTTTTTCGGGTACAATCTTTACACGTGCGCGTACACATTTTCTGGTCCATATGGTAATTGAAATTTTTTTTTTTATTTCCCCGGTACTAGTTGTCCTTATTTGGTTTTAATCGGCAACTAATACCAATTGAAGAATCGCGTTTAAATGTAAAAAAACCCCATCAAATAAAAAATTATAAATAATATAAATATAAAAACGTTCACTCTTTAAATTAAATAATATGTTCGGCATAATTATTCAGCAAATCGGAGTTACCAGTTTTCTCGACGCCTCGTTGTTATACGGCTCGGACGACGATACAGCGAGAAGTTTACGGTCGTTTATTAATGGTAAAATGAGAACGCAGATGGGATACAACGGCCAACCGTACTTGCCCACCGTGAAGAACGCGTCAGAAGTATGCAAAGTAGATAGCGATAAAACGGTGTGCTACGTCTCCGGTAATCATAATAAAATGCGTATTACGTTTTACAATATTGAATTTCTAATATTTTAGAATATTTTATGTGCGGTAGAATATTAGAATATTTTTTCGTGTCAATTTCGTCTTAAATACGGACACGTAGATACGAACGAATAATAATAATGTTAAAATATTACATGGTTCAAATATTTGTTGTCGTTTCTACAAAACTGTTAATATTATTTTTATTGTCTTTTATCGGAACTCTGAAAACGAAATATTCCATTTCGTCTGGTCATAAGGCGATATAAGAGTCAATCAACATCCTGACATTGCGGTTACGACGACGTCGTTAATGCGATTGCATAATTACTTATGCGAATCGTTCACAAAAATAAATCCCAAGTGGGACGACGAGCAGTTGTACCAAGAAGCCAGAAGACTGCTGATCGCAATGTATCAACACGTGACGTACAACGAATTCGTTCCGATACTAGTCGGTAGGTATTTTAGTATTTTTGTAATAATATATTTTGTTATACACCGGTTCGATGGTAGTGTAGTCGAAACGAGCAGCGTTTTAACCATTCCCCGACCATGTTAAATATATATTCCGTAATATAATTCCGTAGGAAGAGATTATGCCAGAGTAAATCATTTACTACCGACAAGCCAAGGGTATGACGATAACTACAAACAAACTCTAAACCCAACCACGATTTCTAGTTTCACCTCCGCGGCCTACAGATCACTCCACAGTCAAGTACAAGGATTTGTAGAGTAATCGACAACGGTGCTTGTTTTTTTTTCTACGTATTCAAATTATCTAATTTATTTTCACAGTTTGGTCAGTGAAGCCAGAAAAACTGTGTCTACGATACGTCTGAGCGATTCGTTTTCGAACAGTGACGTTGTACAGAAGAAAGACAATTACGATAGTCTCACTAGAGGAATGCTTACGCAATCTTCACAAAATCAAGATCAATTTTTCACGAACGAGGTATATTATTTTCAGAAAAGAAAACCAACCGGAAACCACTGAACCTAATCTCTTTTATTTAGGTCAGTGAATTCTTATTTAAAGTGTCGAAGGATTCTGAAGGATTAGACTTGGTCAGCTTAGACTTGGAACGCGGTAGAGATTTCGGTGAACCGTCTTATAACAGATTCAGACAATTGTGCGGATTGGACGAGGCCAAAACCTTTGACGACTTTACCGATCAAATAAGCAAGAAAGTATATAAACGTTTCAACGTTTCGTTGTTAATTATAAAATATTTTGATGTCTGGACGCCGACCGCGATTTTTTACATACGAAAATACTTTTCGAAGGATGCAGAAGACTTGGCCGACTTATACGAGGACGTGAACGATGTGGATTATTACGCGGCTGGTCTTTTAGAAAAATCCAAACCGGGAGCTGTATTAGGTCACACGTTCCAATGCGTTGTCGGAGAAATGTTTTTCAGGTGGAAGTTTGGCGATAGGTTTTTCTACGAATTCGGAGACCAGCCTGGTTCTTTCACCTTAGGTAGGTGCATCTTACGTGTAATCCGTTGTACCTAATGTTTCAGTTGTAAAATACGACCGAACGGATCCAGTTGATCGATTATTTAATTTTGTAATATTTTTAAATGTACAAATCAATCGATTTTACTTATGTATTTTATATTTTGAAAAGATCAACTCAAAGAAATACGAAAATCAACGCTGGCACTCATCGTGTGCATGACGTCGAATATAGTGTCTATTCAACGGCACGCGTTCAATGTATTCAGTAGCCAGTAAGTATCAAATATTAACACATAACAATAAGATTCACTTATGAATCTACACTTGAAGTAGAACTCTTTAAGACGTATTAAATATTTAGTATATCCGCCCATATTTTGATTACTTTATAATAATATTATTCAGTTAACTTAATACTTACCAAAGTGTACATTGAAAACATTCGATATTACGAATGCCATCTATCCAGTCCTATAGCACGATACTATTATATTATCCGAACGACGTTTTATATTGAATTTATTTTGACTGTGGTTTACGAGTAACTATTCTTTTTTGTTTGTAAAATTAATAAACCAATCTTGTAATTATAATTATTTTCTATCCCAAATTTTACGTTATTATTATTCGTAGGTATTGTAACGAAATCGTATTTGAATATTTAATATTACCTATGTTGTATTTACTATTTTTCCAGAAATCCGTTGGTACCTTGCAGATCTATACCAACACTCGATTTGACTGCATGGAAGGAATACTAGTGTCAATTCATATCGGATATTATCATTTGTGACGATCATTTTACGATCATATTGCAATGTATCAAATATATTATTACTTTTTATAGAAAAAAAAAATAAAAAAAATTAGTGCGCTAAATTACGAATTGTATATTTTAAAAAATTATAATGCATTTAAAAACTGATAATTATTTAAAATATATCTAATATTGTGCAGTTTTTTATTTTTAATACTTCAATATTGTTTTTAATCATCATAAAATAAGTGTTGAAATGATTGAAACTTGTAATTTTTTAATACGAAAATTTGATTTTGAAAAATTCTTATAAGATGCATTGAAGTCCACGTGAAATTATCATCACTTAAAAAAGTGTAACCAAAGAACATAATATTATGGTAACTGTAACATAATTAATGTGATGAATGTGACAATACATATATACCAACAAACGAAGGGTTTTTTTTAGTTTAAAAAAATGTATTCCAAAAAAATAATTGTTTACATGTATATATATTATATTATAATATATATATGATAATTATAGTACTTAATTTGTCAATACAATTGTGTGGTGTGATAAAGAAAAGTTGCTTGCGAAAATTGTTATACACATTTACGTTAATCGTTATAATCGTTTAAGGCGTTTAAATCGCGTATGGACTATTCAAATATAAATATTATCTTATTACGTTACACATATTGTTCACTTAACATTCATAAATTGATCAATTTCATAATTTTATCGACATAAAATACTAACGCACCGTTTCAAGTGTTTACTGTTGTACATGGATTTATTATTATATACGAGTATATATATATATATATATATATATATATGAGAGAGAGAGAAAGAGAGAGAGAGATAGAGAGTCTTAAAGATAGGCCTAATCAACGAGTAACGCGTAACCTGAAACACAAAAGTTTGCGATTTTTATTATGCGGCTGAAACTACGACCGCGAAAAGGATAAGTAATGGTTTATGGAAATAAATGGAACACAAACTTTTTGGCCCTTTCCTAAAATTTCTTTCTATTTTTTTGTTTTAGTTTTCAGCTTGCTTGACAATATTGATTTGGATAGAAAAAAACGTGTGAAAAAATGTTTTTTCGCTTTTCCGAACTCCTTTTTTCGACTTCCGGACGCTATAACAGCCACAGTTTTTATTCAATCGTTGAATTTCTCAACCAAAAATCCAATCTGACTTCCGTAGCTTACATTTGGTATACGAACGAAGATTGTACGGGCCCAGGGAACCGTCGAAAAGTAAGAATTTCGTGTTTTGTAAGATTTTTTTTTTCATTTTTTCTCTCGTAAAACACTTCGAAACGTTGTTTACGCGGTCTATGTTTTGGTCGTATGTCAAATATTATGATCGGCTGCTTATTCGATACCGAACACGGGTAGTCTATTCGTATTAGAACTGACACAGACTTTTTCATTCGACACGATTTGTATTAAATTAATTTGGTCTGATCCGGTCTTGCATCTATAACTTTTTTGAATTCTGAGTAAATCGTTTAGTGTCCATATCACAATAATTGTGATTGCGTTATCTGGTCTTTTCGCTCACGGATGGCATCGATTACTTATGCGTTTATACAATTATATTAATATATTTAATTAAAATTTACCAACGGCCGATCCACTAAAGACATCAGTAGGAATGAGTTTGATTGTTTACTGTTATGCGTTATACTTTTCTGTCATTAACATTGTTTTGAATAATAATAATTCTCCTCTTTCTTTCATTATTTCAAAGCGGTGTGGGGTGTACTGCTGGATGTCAGTATCAACTCCTCGTATATTTTTAATCCATTGCAATACGGCGGGGCATTAATCTTTCCGTCCAACAATTTAGATGTATAGCTCAGAATCAGAATTTAGAAAATATTTTATTTAAAAAAAAATTATCTTACCTTTTTATTAACTCCGAATCGTCTAAGACCTAAGGAGATGATATGTTTATTGTATATTTTCTCAATAATTCACTTAATTCTTTAACCTGCATCCGTTGTCGTACTGCAGTTGCTTCATTTCAATCGGCACAATTTTTAATTTTATTTCCGTTTTATTCGTGTTTGCGACCAAAATAAATTCCGTGTAGTTTTACGATTTACCCCAGATATCTGCAGTTATATTAGATACATTACTACATAATATGAATATACATAAAGTTTTCTAATCGATAAAATTAGGTATTTTCCTTTGAACACGGGTTATATAAATAATTGTTATTCGAAAACCGAAAAGTTCCGAATGATGTTTCCAGCGTGAAAACAATAATATAAATAATATTATAATGCAATAAAGCATCATCACATTACAACGATCGTAAGAGCAATCAACTGACGTGTTATACAACATACGATGTATGTGTAAGATACCGTCAACAGATGGCGCCAGAATTAGTTTTCGAAGCACTTCTCATACGATTAAGCGGACCGACATGTACCTACAAAACACATAGGACCCAAATTTATGAACGAACATTTTTTTCTCCCTGTTCCCTTCCTTCTTAATTCCTTAACGGTGTTTCAAACCGTGGTCAGGAATGAAAAGGAAAAGTAGGTAATATTGATCGGTGATTCATTCAGTGCAATCGTGATTGTAAGATATCGGTTGCATACGATAGTTTCGTTCCGACGAAATTTTTTTTTTATAC
Organism: Slavum lentiscoides; assembly: GCA_032441835.1. NCBI lineage: Eukaryota > Metazoa > Arthropoda > Insecta > Hemiptera > Aphididae > Slavum > Slavum lentiscoides. Next base: position 3,418,989 of record CM063717.1, on the reverse strand, counting down.
CGATTCGGTCCCGACAAAATAAATAAGGTACCTATCTATACGGATTCCGTCCCGGATAAAAAAGTATATAATCGATTAGAAACGATCCGTTTCTAAGGAGTTTTGTATAGGCAATTTAAAATGCACAAGCATATGAACAGGGGTAATACTCTCAGATTTGATCTCGTATAGGTATTCAAATTGGTATGCGGTTCTTGAACGCTCGTGCACAAGTCAACAAATAAAGTCTTAATATAAAAATTCTGTTTCCAACGTTCTCTTGTAAAGAATCTGTATAGAATCTTAATAAGTTTTCAGGTTTATAATTTTCTTTGGAGGTTGTTATGCGCTGAAAACCATTTGGTTTTCCAGAAGAGTGTATGATATTTTAGCTCGTCGTGCCTCATTTTTCAATACTTATTCAAAGTCCTTGCGAGATCTGACAACTCTTCAACGTTTTTTTTTTATACGCAAACGACAATCAAGTATACAATACACTCCTAAGTATTTGTAAATATTGCATTTTACCGATACACGATACCTAATTGAAACAATGATTAAAATATTTTAATTTGTTGCATCGTGTTGCTGTCCCTCTTCAATACTTCAAAAAGTCTTAAAACGGTATAGGTACCGTTGAACCCGATTCACGATTTTCTTCACATTTCAACGAGTTTCTAAGATTATGTATAAATATATGTGCATACGAATAATATTTCCACATATGTATATAATATATATATAAAGGAGAATAATATTTAGGACTAGTCGTAAGACGGTTTTTTAAAATTTAATACCCGTCTATCTATATATGACTTATACTCACTATGAAAAAAAACATGTTTTTTATATAACTGTCAATGGGCACATAAAAATTATTCTTTTAACGTGTAATAGGCTTAAAAAAAAAAACACGCCCAAGATGATTTTCTCCAAAATAAATAAAAACCTAGAAATTCGTTGAATAAACAACTTGTAGTTTGGACTCCATAAAAAAAAAAAACGAGTTTTACTAATAATTCTAAAGTTGTTTTTTTGTCGTTTTTGATTTAATCTGATGAAAAAAAAAACAGTGACGATAGTTTTGAAATTAAAATTCCACCACAAGAAAATTATGAGAATAATTAACGAATTGTATTATTTTTACTATTATTATTATTTTTATTATTATTATTATTATTATTATTATTATTATTATTATTATTATTATTATTATTATTATTATTATTATTATTATTATTATTATTATTATTATTATTATTATTATTATTATTATTATTATTATTATTATTATTATTATTATTATTATTATTATTATTATTATTATTATTATTATTATTATTATTATTATTATTATTATTATTATTATTATTATTATTATTATTATTATTATTATTATTATTAATACTAGTGAATACGGGTACTTCACACATTAATTACCACAATCAACATTTAAAAAATACTATGACTCGTTGTTGATGATCAGTGTATATTGTATCTTTCGAAATACGAAATAATTAATGTGACAAATCAATTTTATTTGTTTCATTAACTGCACATATATCGATTAATATGTCCCACAAATAACGGATCGATTCTATACATATTTTATTTGATAAGACAATATTTTTGCACGATTATTTCACACACTCGTGTTTAATAATTATTCGTTTGATATATGGTGTACCGAGCGTATATACGTGTTTGCATTTTACAACACAAAAATAGGTCTTGTAACTTGGACTCGACTTAATGTACGAGTACGCAATGTATATATAAAACATTGATATGATAAATTATTGTCTGGCCAATTAATTCGTAGAATTTTTTTTTATTTTTCGTCAATATAATTATAATACTATTAATCACGTCCTCGTGAGCTTTAAGAATTTTGTATTAATAATATTATCGTTTCTAAACTGATTATACAAAAGTTCAAATTTAAATTGAAAAACTCGACATTTATATAATAAAAATAAACGAGCAACGTTATAAGGGCGTTATTAAATTTTAAAATATATATACAAATATATAAAATATATATATATATATATATGTATATTAATTAAAATTTACGTCTAATGACTGTATATATTATTTATTTAAATTGTACGTAATTATTTTTAATAACACCGCGAGCATGAACAGTGCTAGAAAAATACAAGTATTTATCTCGTAACAGATAATGACACACACACACATATTTCTTTACAAATAAACATAAAGTGATATGGGTAAAAAAAAAATATGTATATAAAAAAGTGTACTTAAAAGATAATATTTACAATAAAAAATGTATAAATACATATTTTTTTCATTTTATTTCGATTATTTGAAAGTTTCGTTTGATACAAAAAAAAAAAAAAAAATTAATTAATAAAACCCAATAGGTAAACGATTTCATCAATTTCTAAGAAATATATAACTATTTTTTTTTTTTAATCGCTCATATTATATACGCAGAATATGACGATATTCTACGTCGTTCGACGCTTTTTTTTTTTATTCATACTTGTTTGCATTTTAATAGTAGGTAGGTTTTTTCCTGTTTTGCTTTTTTTCAAAAAACAACTATATAAATATTCTAATGTCAGTTATAATAACGAAACGCGCACAATCCGATTTCGACGAATAAGATAAATTGAATTTTTGCACAAACATTCGATTTTAAAGCGAATACGATATATTAGTACGTGCTACAGGACGAGTTTTAAAGGAAATTATTTGATCTGACTTGGCGAGTCGCGACGAAAAAATCGATTTTTACTGCGTATATGTATATAGATACTTAATTATCGATCGGTTTCCACTACTCGATACACATATTGTTTAATTACTGTTTGTCTGAATCCGTAATCATTTAATGTTATTCTAACCTGTTCATATAAAAACGTTTAAAAAAAAAAAAATTTTATATATGCTAATTAAACACATAATATTATACCTATGTGTGTGGCGTACGGTGTAGTACGGCGTCTTGGACAGGTTTTTAATGTACAAAAAAAAAAAAAAAGTTAAAAACTCGTATGTATCGTGACTTCGTTAAAAAGTTTTCACAACATTTCTTTATATTAAAATACAACGAAAATCACATTTTTTTTTATCAAAATATAAAGAACAAAATTATAATATATTTCACGTTTTTTTTTTTTTAAGGCTTTTCAGAATATTTCACAACTATCGACCGTATAATAAATATTGTTATCGATGAACGGGTTGGGGGGGGGGAGGGAGAATACGGGAACCACCGACCGTTTTTTCTTATAATTAACGTATATTATTAATAATAATGTTAAACTTCTTATAAAATGTAGCGTTATCATAATATAAAATATATTATTATTTACTATATGTATTATATGAATAATGAATGTATATACATATTGAATCCCGTCAGTATATTATTATAACTTACGCGTTATTTAACGTAGTTTTTTTATGTGGTCATACTAATATATGTAAATGATAAATAATATATAATATAGGTGTATCGTGTACATTGTGTGCATATCATTTTACATTTGAGTAAAACAAAAAAAAAAAAAAATTCGATAAAGAAATTTATGATACGCATTGTTGCGTTAGATTTTTATTTTTTTTTTAATTAAAATGCATTTCAAACGAAAATATTGCAATATTATAATTATTGCTACTGTGAATAAGACGTTTCGAAATAATATTCATATTATATAGCTATAGACGTTAGTCGATTAAAAAATTTAAAAAAAACCTATACTCGAACCGTTGACATTTTTTCATAAATAACAAAAAAAAAAAAAGAAAGCACCTCGTTGTATCTTGTACACGCATATATATTAATTGATACGGTTTTGAGCGAAGAACTATAATAATTGCAGAATAAAATGCCACTTATTTGAGCGTGGTATTATCGCGCATTGTGGTTATATAATATTTATTTATAAGTAAATGAGTATTGACGTATTGTGAAACAAAACACAGTTATTTTAATCGATTAAGACTTTTCCAATTAGATTATTTCATGCAGAAAACCATCATGTTCCGAGTTTATTTCTATTTTTACAAAGATTTCGCTTGTTATTAATATTTGTCTAACCGAACAATCATTCAATCCGCGTCGTCAAATTGAATATTAAAAATAATTACTCATCAAAAATAGAATATATATATAATGGATATTCATTATGTTTATACCGTAATTTAACTTGCATTACACATGTTTCAACGACCAAATTTCGATATTAATACTATTCGATTAAACCAGGGGTCGGCAACCTTTTTAACCGTGTAGGCCATATTATTTTTTTTTTCATTTTTTTCATCGAGGGCTCCATTAATAAAAAAAAAAAAAAACGAATTTTACGTATGATAAAATATTAAAAATTTTATTAGTATTCAGTTTACAATATCAGTTCACAGTAGCGTTATTTTACACATATGAGTATAAAAAACACAAGCTTCTGTGTGGAAAAATTTGCTTTTACGAAAAGCCGGTTTTACAATATTATCCGGCGAATAGTGTTATTCTAAGATTACAATTATAGCACACTTTATTCGGAGTATAAAATATATAATGGTATTACAATACAATCAATTCTCTGGCTATAACAAATTCTCCGCATATATACAGTTCAGTATTATTATACGTTTTTATTTCCATGAGTTATTATATGATATTAAAGACGACTTTAAAACAATAAAATATTCGAATTTGATACGTAATCGAATTTCTTTTTGCGTGTCTATCTTTTCTACATTTTTATTTTTAAACAAAAATCCTAATGAATTAATTTTAGTGTCTGACGACGGTACGTACACCTCTTAGGGCGAACACGCTGTATATTGCACGACCACGGAGGTCGAAAGTTTTGAAAACTTAGTGCGATTGCCTTAACGAATTATAGATAGTGAACAGTTTTCGAAAAATTTTGAATACGTTTTCTTTTTTCTTTGTCCGTTTGAATTACAAGGATAAAAAAATAAAAGAAACCAAACTTTATTGCGATTGACGAGACGTTAAAGGGAAAAACGAGCGGTATTTCGTATAATTAAAACGTTTTGAAAAACGTGGTAGCGGCGGCGTTGTGTGTACGAACGACGGTTAACATTTTTCGAACGTTATTCCAACGCATTTGCCTAGATAAAATTAACCTTATAGGATAAAACTATTCATGGAATTAGTTGTTATTGTAGTACCTACTCATTTTTCGAATTCATTCTTCGAATTGCACTGTCTGGCGAATAAAAATATGCACTGTAAAACCGGGCCTGATGCGATTTCTAATGCGCGGAATCGGATTGAAAAATCCCGTGAATACGTATATACATACATTTATATTGACAAAATAATTTTTTTAAATTTAACATTTTCGCGTGGAGGCCGTAAAAAACTCTTTCCCGCAGGCCACGGGTTGCCGACTCCTGGTTTGAACAATAAAAATTAATCCGTAGAAAAAAGAAAAGTCAACGATCGCATGACCTCCAGATAGTTTTCAGATTAAAATCAACTGTAATACATTATAACCAGCAATAATGCACAGCTGATTTTATATTATTATAAATGATAATTATATATAAGCGCATAAATTAAGACAATAAAATGAACCCAATTATTTATAAATAACCCACGATGTAAATGTGTATAATAAATAGTGTATTAATTTTATTTTAACGCAGAAAAGTATTCGCCATTCGTGTTGTCTCGGATAAACCGAATCATTAATTTTTATTAGATACGTGTTACCTACCTATACGTTATCAGATTATTATAATATACGAATACGTTGCTAGCCGTTACTACCCGGCTTCGCCCGTGAACAATAATATTTAATATAATAATAATAATAATTATTCTATATTTGCGAAAGAAATAAAACAAAATTAGTGGTTCTACAGCCAACCCGTAAACAGACATACACTTTCACACAACCGTGTTTTCCCGATGACTGTCGTGAAATACAAACGAAATAACCAGTCGTCGTGAGTATCTAATGCGAAAAACGAAAAAATACACACGGACCGTCCCGACGACGACCAAAGCACGTTTTATCTCAATATATTATATACGATCAAACGTGCGTCCTATGACTGACTGATTGACTGATTGTCGCCCGCGGCGCGTAATTATACCGATTTTCTACGCTACCAAATTGTGTGAGAAAAAATTAGATTTAATGAACTGCACGGCAGTTCTAACGAACAAAATTGTTTTCATTGGTTAATTGCGAACAATTTTTTGCGCTGTATTAACCGTTGAAAATGCGAATTGTTGAAAATCTTCTCTCAATACCGCCCTTTACCATTGTAATAATAGTACATTCCCTCAAAATCTCAAACGAATCGGTACGGTGATTTTGGCTGTGCGTCGATCGGTCAGTCAGTCAGTCAGGACACGTATTCTATTATATATTTTGTATACTAATATTATAATATTGCGAGGTGAAATTTGTTTGTATGCATATGGGGTAATCTAAATTAAAAATTTACGCTTTGACATTACCGACAATTGATAAATACTACTAATACCGATTCCGAGAGATTACACTCATTACATACCTATAGAGTATTCCTTTGTACGAAGGCTATATGTTATTGTTCGTATCTATTTAAATTATTTATGACACCATAAAACGTGTGAATCTAATATTTAAGTACGTAATTGAATACATGCGTGTAAACAATAAACAGACCGTGTAACGGTGAGCACAGTTGTGTAATGTTATTATTAATCGCGTTTGATTTTTGTCTTCTTCGCGACATGTTAATAAAGATTTTAGGTTTTAGTTATCTTACCGCATATTATATGAATCAGTCGTATATTTAGAAAATCTCCCTATACCCATACCTAGCCGTTATTCCGATACATAATATTTACTTATGTACTAATCAATATCGGAATGTAAAAAAAAATACAATGTTATTTATTAATTAATGAACACTCCATCATATATATACAATTATCTATTTGTCCACGTGATTATGTCAAGGTTACCTTTACCTATATATACATATATATAAACTATCGTTAACATGGTATGGGGGAAAAAAGCAATCAAAATTTAATATGAATTTAATAGTTAATTCATTACTGAAATATTTCTTTCGAAATATATAAATAATATGTATATATATATTATATATACGTGAACACCTTCATCAAATATTAACTTTTTTGAATTACGAGGTGGAATTTATAAAGTTTTATCCACTCTATATTGATACGAATACGTTTTCAGCTGTACATATAAAAACACTTCTCCTTTGAAACCGATAACAACATCACAACACTATGTAAACTTGGTGTTTTTGTGAACATGTAACTTATAATAAGGACTACTCGTATAGTGAATTCACGAATCTATTTTTTTCTATAATTAAATATTAATATTAATCGATTTATTGAGACACTGTAGATTTACACAATATGTTTCCTAAACCGTACAGACCACATGATTAAACTGGCTACGATTTTATATTATTTTAATATACTAAAATACCGTCTAAATAAAAAATTTTAATAACAATTATTATAAAATATAATTATATATTATTATAGTTAAATTACTATATAATATATTTGTTTTTTTTTTATATATAATTATATCATTCAAGTATATAGCAATATTGCGTTGGACATTATCGTATCAAAAGTTTACGTTAAATACTACCATTAATTACAATAGTATATATACTATATGGAAATCGCCAACTCGATGAAATTATAGGAAGTCAACGTGTCAATTTTTTCATAAAATTAAACTCTTTAAAGTGGCTATCTTGAAATTTAATAACTTAAAAAATAAAATTTTTGGATATAAAACAAACAAATATGTCAATACAACCGTTCTGCTTTATATATTTACTACTTTTGTTGCAAACCTTCTTTTAGGGTACACGGTGTTTTTCTTTTGTCCAGCTGTTAAGTTGTTTCCGACGTCCGGTCAGCTTTTGTCCTTTAGCTACAAGGTTTTCTGCCCAATACTAAACACATTTTATGGGTTGCCCTCGTAAAGGCTCTCTACTGCACCACTACTATAAATGAAGCTCTTTTTCCTCCTAAGTTTCCCTTGCCCTAGACACAGAAGCTTTCGCGCATTCTTACTGTAGACAAAGGTCCGGTATTGTCTACACGTCGGAAATTTCGCAACAAATGAGCATATCGTATTGTAAATATACCTAAAATCAAACTATACTCTGTCCCAAATCAGATGACCGCGTTCGCGCACGGTGGGCGTGGCTAACGATCCGCGCAGCGGTATATATGCATGCGCGTCCGACGACATACGACCGGCTCCGATCCGAAACGAACGTAATTTGGTCGTTCGCGCACAAATCATCTAATTTGGGACGGAGTACATATTAAAGAGGTGAACTTATAATCGAACTGCGATAACTGTTGTGCGATAAGGAATTTCAAAACAGATTTGAATTCGCCATGAACTCTCCATCGTTTCTAATTTTTGTTTTCATAAATCCGTCCGAAATTAATTGTACAAATTTAAACTAAAACGAATTGCTAATACTCCATTTCTGAATATCTCTTAAAATAAAAATAAAAAAAACGGGGAAAAGTCGACCCGTGTATAGTAGAATTCACGCGGTGAATTCAAATCCGTTTTCATAATCCAGCTTGTCGCATCACTAGATCGACTGATAATCTTAGTAGTGGGAAACGCGTGTGTGCAAGACGACGAAGGGAAAAAATTCTCGTTTCTAACGACTTATTACGCGATTGTACGTGTACAAAAACCGTCACATTATTCTCCTCCCCCTCCCTACATGACGCGAAGGGTATACTCCCCACCAAATAGACAGTACCCGTGCAGACCCATGCCACCTCGTACAGATGTACACGTGTACTCCGGCGCAGTGCCTGCGCTGAATTTATTGAATTTATCAAATTTATAAATAGATTGCCAAAACGTTCGGTTCAAAAACACTCAAACAACGACGCACGCCGCGGTGTATGAAAACCGTTATGTCGCTACAAAATGTCACGTGAAATCGAATGTATTATCATTATACGACTCTTGCTGCATTGCATCGGCTTTCTCGCACGATTCTATACGACAAACGGAGTGTTGTACATATTCTATATAGAAAGTATACTATATATATTCTTCGTTCGTTAATATAATATTAAAAAGTGAATATCGTATTACGAGCAATAGTCGTATGTGACTTATATATAAAATAGCATTTTGTGAATTCGATGCAGTGATGGGGGAAAGGAGAAGAAATATGCGCGCGGCTTCGAATCAAATGACTACAAATAAAAATCTACAGTGATACGGCGCGTTTGTAAAATATATTTTTTTAATATAAAAATAATATTATAATAAATTATATTATAGTATTTTCCGGGGAGGAATTATTATAGATTGACGTCATAACGGTATACCGCGGACTATATATACGCGGAAACGATGAATCATAGGTACAGCAGCGACAAGAGCAATAGTAAACACGAGTGAGGTAGGTTGTAATAGCCGGTATACGCATACGTATTATAGGCATATAATGTTAGAAACGGAAGTTTAGGCGGAGGTGGAGGTGGAAATAAGGGGGGCTTAGGGGGGCTAGGCCCCCAAATATCTTATAATTTGTATGTATTTTGGATATTTGACTGATTATGACTGATGTTAAAAATGTTAGCCCCCCAGAAAATTTAATAGATTTCCGCCTATGGGTGGAGGTGAAGGTGGAGCAGGAATTTGAGCGGGCTGCGTCCGCATCAATTTGCTCATAAACAATAATAATATTTTACAATGTTTTTCTCTCTCTATATAATATATACTCGTATATAAACACGCGATAAATCTTTTCTCCGCGCTCGTCTATATGCGTACGAGCGGTCAGTGGCAAAACAACTGCGAAGCCCAACGAACTATATACTGCAAAAATATATACCAGCGCAGCGTATATTATAAAAGCACATTCAACATAATATAATAATATACGAGAGTATATAAATACTATACTATATTATATATACAGTGAAATATCCATAAAACCGGTCGAAATTATATGGTTGCTGCGCGTTAACGTCTCTCCGCGCGCGCGCGCGCGCGCGGTATAACCTGCGCAAGGTCAACGCACATCAGAGAAAAACAACCGACCCGAATGAGTGTATACGGCCGCTCAATGGACGAGGAGGAGTAGCCGCCGCGCATTAGCTCGGGTCGGCTATCGAAATCGTACATTATGTGCGCGAGATCGTCTCGCGGTATTTATATTGCCCTGCAGCAGAGGCGCCTTTTCAGTATTTTTTTTTTTTTTTCGGGCGTGCGAATAGTTTTTTTTACCATTTTGAAATTTCACCAGTAGCTCTATTCTGTAACTCGATAAGACCTGTTAACGACAACTTTCGGTTCGTTAAGCTATCGAAACGATTTATAACTTCCCAGAAAATTGTCCTTAGATTTCTTATTATTTTAGTGGACATACACTTTGTAAGCGCAATGTATCGATAGAGTTATTTACAGAATCTGCACGATATCGATAACAGAATTCGATACATTTTTAAAATTTCGATAAGAAGCTATCTTATCGAATTAGTTCGTTAACACGTTATCGAATTACAGAATAAAGGTACAGGCCACATAAAAATAGACATACTTAAATAGACAGCAATTTATATATAAAAAAAAATATATATATATAATCGTTTACTTTACCCGTGAAAACCAATAATAAGTAATGCTTGCGAAAAGCTTGAAGATAATGGCAAAAGAAAACGGAAGAAGAAAACCGCGCGTAATACTTATACATTTATATTTTGATACTTTTGTATAAAGCTATCTAAAAAAAAAAAATAATAATAATAATAACTATACTTTGAATAAGCGATTTAGAATCTATATAGCTTTTTCCATATATATATATATACAGATTGATATTGCGTTAACATCTTCTTTTTCAACATTAATCATATACCTGCAGCACTTACACCGAAGCAGGCCGATCGGTATATATACTGTATTAAAAGTAAGGGCTGCAACCGTAGCACACCCTGTCCCTGTACCCAAATGACGACCCCGAATTTTTGTCTCCACGACATATTCTGTACCTGCGGCAGTCATTATGATGGCGATATAATGTTTTCCTCGGGTCTCCCTTATAGAAGTTCGCGCCTTTTTTTGTACATATTTTTGCACATTTCAAATTTTTTAACGGCGTGTAATTTAATGCGTATCCCGACAGCTTTTATCGCATAATCACATATTTAATAGTTTTTTTTAGTGCCTTAACGAATTCACAGCCCTGCAGCTAGTTTTATATATATATATATATAACGTTTCTGCAACAATCATAGAAGCGAAACGTGTAAAAACGCACTTAAAACGCTTCGAAATATTGTTTATAATTTATTTAATATATTTATGAATATTTGTGCATACCAGCTATGCGCACCGCAGAGATGCAGTATGTACGCCGTATAAACATATAATATCTCATTAAATATACGTATTGTATTGTTTTTCGTGATGATTATATTGTATATCCATATGGGTAAATAGATTCGTATAAAGGAAAAACATTTTTCAAATGTCTGTCACGTTAGACATATATGAATACCCAGAATTCGAGTCGCTATTTCTCAGAGATTGTCGTATAAACACCTACGTATGTACATAGGTGCGTATGACTGTATAATATACAAAATATTAGCTAACATTATAATACGTATACGAATTCATACGTTTTGTATATAGGTACAATTATGTTTAAATGATTAACGGTTCGCGCGAATGATTTTGATACGATTGCAATGACTCAATTTATGTATAGTTTTCATATATAGAACTATTATGAAGCCATAGAAGTGTAATTCTTAGACGGCGAGAAAGTGAAAGTTATTAATTCGCAATATTCATTTATTCGTATATATATATATCGGCGCGTTAAACGACGCATTAATATGCGTGTATAAAAAAATATGGTTGACATTTTCATCATAATAATCAGTATTGACAAATTACGCTATATATCACTACGCTATTATACCCCCGCCCCAACAAAAAAAAAATTTTAACACCGGCCCTGAATAAATAAGGGCCGTGTTAAACGATTAAAATACGTTTTTATAATCAACCGTCTCAAGACTTTTCGTTAAAAACATTTTCCAGTTATAAATTCGCACGTTTTATACAACGACGACGACCTTAAACGCTGCAAACGGGCTATATATTATAATAATTTATTATTATTTATTTATTTTATATAAATAATGTTTAATATTATATATATATGGATAATGATGAGTCGGTCAACGTCGTTCTGGACAGTATATACAATATGAAACACGCACGTACCAAAAATAAAATTACGACAATAAATAATATTTTTAGTAAATGGTTTAGCTCGGTGGATGAAAACGACGTGATGGTGTTCAAGGCCGGAGGCCACCGCGTTTTATTGCAATTTACTACTGTCATAGCGCGCTCACCACGTCGTATTACACCAATTATAATAGTATTATATCATATATATATCGCGTTGCGATGTAAATATACAGGCAGTTTACCTTTAATAAAATATTGTGTTGTATATATTATTATACCCTTCACCTAGGTGTCATGTTTTCCGTTTATACCTATTTAATATAATAATAATAATAATAATAATATCTGCAACTGTTGATTTTTATACGATTATAATAATTATATAAACTTGGAAGTGCGCGCATTTCTCTCGTTTTATTTTGCGACTCGGATAACCGCGGTAATCATATAACAGGTGCGCAATTGTAATACGCGGTATAACTATAAATTATTAGCGCCATAATTTTATATATATATATGTAATCACTGTGCTTTCAACTATAAAGACTATATATTTCGTATCATTCGAATAAAAATATAATAATTTGGATAAATTAATTTGGTTATTTTTCAGGTGACCTGCAATAGTACATTAATACATAGGTATCTGCGGTGTCTCCATATCATAGCTATATATACTTTTAAAAAAACATTATCATTATAATTTCATATATTATAAATTTATGAAATGAAATAAACTATTATTATATTTTAGGATAATGGTCCGTTAATATAAATTTACAGCATTTTTACCAAATTCCTTCGATTCGTATATACGCGTATACGCATTTAAAATGTATTAAAGTATATATTATATATATATATATAAGTTCCGCATCATCGCGAGAATCTTAACGTATTATTATTACAGTATATTATAAGGAAACCCATAATAGCGAGTGAAAAATATAGATTTAACTTTTCACATTCCTCGACCCTGCACCGTCACGTTTTCTATAATACAGTATTATTTAAAAAAAAAATCAAAGTATATAATAGCCAGTGTACTGCGCGTGTATACCCTGCAGCATTGTTCCTATAATCACTCCAAAGTCCTAGCTGCGGTCTTAACTTCATATATACCGCACCAGTCAATCGTACGACGTGTCTTTAGTAAGTATATATATTTAATAAATAATAATAAAAAAAAAAACGAATATAATTATTAAAATAAATGCTATCCGTATAATTATCTTAACCTCTGCTATACTATTACGTATAATAATACTATACAATAATTATTACAACCTATTAGCAGTTGTAATTTCGGTCGTGACTATTATAATGAATGACCTAAGGTGACGTCCTTATTTCAATAATTATTATTATAGGTACCAAATTATTTCGGATTATACGGATCGTTAAACCGCGACAACAACGGTTCCTCCAACAAACACAATAAAATATTATTAAACATATTATATACGTAATTACCTACATATTACATATAGTGTCTACATAGTACGCTGCCGCCGTACAATAGGTGTATAAACTCACGCCTAATCGGGTATTGTGTAGAATACAATTCAAAAATACATTACGCACTTATATATTATACTCGAGATATTTTATTTTATTATTACCTAAGACGAAATTGCGTGGGAAATCGATGGTTGAAATTCGCATACGTACGAATATATAGAAAACTATCGACATAAAATTGTCATCGTTTCGCACGATTTTTTTTTGACGGAGTAATTATTCAAAAAAGCGTATATTAATAAAAATCTAACTTTTTCTAATGGAAAATACTCGGAATAAGAAAAAAAAAATGGTTTGTTCTCGAAAAGCCCTGCTGTACGCGGACTTTAGTTATACCCACTGCATATAAAAAAAAAAAATCGAAATGCGCCAATAATTTAACCGTATAGTCGATAGTTTTCCCTTGCTGCACTCGAGAAAACTATAGATAAAAAAATCAAAAAGCATTTTTAACATAATTTGTATAAACGACCGTTGGTGCGATTTTCTGTGTCAAAAATACCTGTACATGTAAAAATCGAAGCATTAATTGTACTATCGGAAAAAAATACTAAAAGACAAAAAAATAAAAAAACATATTATTGTAATGTATAAAACCATTACTGCGATCTTCGACGCGCCTATAAGTTTATAGATTTAATTTTAATTCCGATTCGCCATCGAATCTACGCGCTCTAGCTCAACTCTGCACTGCTCTAAGCCACATACGCACTGAATCCGTGCGGCAACAACGTCGGGCTGAACAAAACGAAAGGAAATCAGTACACACCCTTGCAGGCCTATGAAAAGACGTCGCGACGTACAGCAATTAACAGGACATACGTGGCTGCTATAACACGCAAGAGACCTTAAAAAGAACCGGCTACAGTTCAACGCGTCAGGGGGGGGAAGCTCAGCAGTGTCCATCCGCAAACGCATTACCTAGTATACGTACTGTCGCGACCGTGCGCGCAGTGAACAATTCCCGAACGCTTGTACCCGGAAAATACAGAGAAAAAAATAAGAAATCGTCCTATATAATATATTCTGTTAAAACGTATACTAAACTGTTTGTGCAGTAATATAATCCATATTATTTTGTACATCCAAATGTAGGTAAACTCTTCGTTAATATCGTAACATATCCGCTGCAGAGCCGTAACTAGTGTGAGACGAGTGAGGCGCTTGCCTTGGGCGCCTGATGCTGGGGAGGGGGTGGAGCGCAAAAATATTAAAGGATTAACTTGAGAAAAAATATTATAATATATTTTGACCATATAGACATAATAGAAGAATAATGGACAGAGCTTAGAAAGAGGAACGCGATGTCAAGATAGAAGTGAGATACGTTATTGTGGGCTATCAGTATATCGGTTTGCCGAATGTGTGTGGCCCCAATAACGACATCAGTTTGAATGAAACCGAAAACTATATATTTTAATAATTTCACTTAGCTGGTCGAATTATACACTAATTGTATTGAGAATTACACGTATACTCGTGGGTAAAAATGTTATTTTTTTTCCTCGTTTCGCTCGAAACCTGATTACGAATTTTCCGATTTTTCTGGATTTTATTCGGATATGTCAAATCCTCCCCCCACCCCCTTGTATTGCTAGAGAGTTCTGCCTCAGGTCTCAGGATAAAATAAATGGCTCGGTATATACTGCGCTCTGCGTATATCCGTAGCGTCTCGTGAGCTAATTATTAGCCTTTCGCATATAGTCGACGGTCAAATAAATAATATAATACGTTATAATATGAGTACATATATAATTGAAAAAATAAAATAAAATAAAACGGGTGACGCGCGCGAATTTCTCCCAGTTCGAAATTATACCAAAACAAAACACCTACACGCTGCACCCATACAACGCGGAGACCAGTTTTTCAATACGCGCAATATCATATATAACTAAAGGTCGGATTTTTATGATTTTACATATTCGTATCTAAGTGTATGCAGCTTAATGGGAGTAAGATATCTTTACGATTCATAAAACACAGAATCCATCGAAAAAATTGTATTTTGCATAAAAAAGCATATTTTAAGGTTTAGAGAATATTCGATATGTTAGAGAATATTTGAGAATGTTTTACAATTTTTATTTTTATTTTTGATAACATTTTTTTTCGAAAAAAATAATAAACAATTAAAATATTACGTATTATTTTTATTCACTTTGATGCACCATAAATCGGCATTTTGATAATATTGATCAACAAATACAATATTCCAAAGCGAGTTATTTTTTATACACTTCTAGATTCTTTGTCAACACAAAAATCAATTACTAGATATTCGTTATCGATAGCGATTGCACGTGCTGCTTTTAGACCAAGTTATTACATAATAATAGATATCGTCAGTTAAATTGTAACGACTCGTCGCTTCATTCATATTTTAAAATACGAACTTTATTTTGTAAAAAACGTTATTAAAAGAATATTTTGCATTTTTAAGAACATATAAAACATCGTATTTCTGGTGTTTTAAAAGAGTATTAAGAGAGAATATAATATTGCCTATTTTATACGACATAAAAACGTCGTGTTTTAAGGATTTTAAGAGAATATTATAATAAATCCGACCTCTAATCGATTCGGTCATTTCAAAAACAAAACACAAGTCATCAAATTGAAATTTTATACAAACCACAAATAACTTCATGACTCCAGAAATTTAACTTTTTTTTGTACTTTTACCTCTTTATTATACACATTTTTATTTTTAAGGTTTATTACATTCATAATTTGTGGTATTAAATTGTCTGTCTTTGACTATATTTCACTAAAATACTATAAAACTCATTTGACTTGTGTTATTGTTTTTGAAACGACCGATTCAATTATAATACGTATATACACGCGGTAAAATATTATCCGCGGTGAATATCGCCGCGGTCTACATAGTCATGTTAATAATAATAATAATAATAAATAGTGTATAAGGCGAGAAAGAGAGGAGAAGAAAGAAAAAAAAACCGGCGCGTACGCGTATATTATATATAGTTTGCACGTGTACGTGCACGTGATCGAATACGATCCGTATAATGACGACGGGTTTTTTTTTCCACACAGAATTTTTTTTATTTTTTTTTATACAGTTTTTTTTATGTGCGTGCGCAAAATTTGACTCGAGGACTCGGCGATAGCGTCGTGACCCATTGACCACCGCCACCGTCGGAGTCACGCCTTTTACATACGGCAGACGTCGTATGTACGAGTTGTCGACCGTCGTCTTTGTCGAGGAGAACGGAGTTAAACGTATTCTCGGCGTGTTATATTAACGCCGGGTTTTCGTTTGTAAACAATAACAATAACAATAATAATAATAACAATAATAATAATAACAATAATAATAATAATAATAATAATAATAATAATAATAATAATAATAATAATAATAATAATAACAATAATAATAATAATAATAATAATAATAATAATAATAATAATAATAATAATAATAATAATAATAATAATAATAATAATAATAATAATAATAATAATAATAATAATAATAATAATAATAATAATAATAATAATAATAATAATAATAATAATAATAATAATAATAATAATAATAATAATAATAATAATAATAATAATAATAATAATAATAATAATAATAATAATAATAATAACAATAATAATAATAATAATAATAAATAATAATAATAATAATAATAATAATAACAATAATAACAATAATAACAATAATAATAATAATAATAATAATAATAATAATAATAATAATAATAATAATAATGTGCGCGCGAAAACCCCGAGCGAAATGTATGCCGGCCAGTCATTGTGCGGATATTCCGCGAGACACGAAACGAGCGAAAATAAAATAATCGAACGAAACTGCCGGTGTAAAAGGGAAGGGAGTCGGGTGGGGGGCAATCGCATAATTAATTGACGTAAAATCCGCGGGGAAAAAACGACCGTCGCCGCCAGCGGCGGTTAGGTGATCTCTCGTACGTATTCTCCTCACTTCGATATTACGCGCGTGTTGTGTATTTAGATTATAAGGTAAACGACCCGACTTACGAACGGCCAGAAGAGGAGGCGCATTCGGGCGATATTGAATCGAGTCCATCATGCTACTTTTACGTGTTTGAATCACACATATATATATATATATACAACCGGTCAATGGCAGTTGTCCGAAAATGATAACAGATTTGAGATTGATAAAGGTTTGAACTCGACAAAGTACTGCCAACCATTGCTAACAAAATTATATTTACGTTTCACAACACACAACAAAATTCCAAATACTCTATAGACTATAACATAAACAAATATAATTATTATCCTCTGTTAATATCATAATATAACTTTATCATATAGCAAAACAGTACAGATACAAAAGGAAAAAAAACATTGATCTTTAAATTTTTGAAAATGTTATGTTGGTACGAATTCGACGCCGCCATTTTCGATCTCATATCTGTTAACATTTTCGGACAACTGCCCCGACCCAACGACTAGATCAGCGTTTCCCAAACTCTTGTTTGAGCTGGCCCGGTAATTAATACTTTTTCCCTTCGTGACCCACCATAATATTTTACATTTATCGTTTTGTAAAAAAAAAATACAAAATAAAACACATTTGAATGTCATACGGGTTTTTCATGGAGTCTAGTTGATAATCTCAATAATTATTATTTTTGTTGTAAATAATAGTCATCCGTATTGATGAATTTATTTTTGCTAAAAAGTTAAAATTATCAAACAAAATGATAAATAACAAAATTTAACATGAGAATTTTATTAATTATGCGACCCGGCATTATATATTTTCGTGGCCCGGTAGTGGTACGCGACCCACCATTTGGGAAACGCTGAACTAGATGATAGCTGACTTGTAATTATTATTGAAGTCGGCCGCCATTTACGGGGTAGTTGGGCTCAAACGATAGTGAAATATCGATAATAATTTATCATCGATAACAGTAATATCGATTTTATATTATATAATAATACAATTATTGTATTACAGTGTGATATCATGTCTGTGTCGTGTGCACAATTTACTATTTAGTATTCGCTTAGATGAAAAACACTAAAAACAAAAATATATTTAAAAAAATTTATTACATAAAAATATATACCATATTCTCGTGTCGTATCATTTCTAATATCAAAACATCACTAAATAAATCGATATGTCCTATTGTCGATATTTTACTATCGTTTGAGCCCAACCTGCAAATGGCTGCCGAATTCAATTTTTTCTCAATGTATTATAGGGAGTTGGCTATCTAGTTGTTATCAGGGGCGTAATTACGGGGGGGGATATGGGGGACGGATCCCCTCCCATGGACTTTCTTTCGTACATAACATCATATTATCTAATGTAAAAAATTATGATAATTAAAAATAATTTTTTTTTTGTGTTAACAAAATTTGTTATTATATTTATCATAATTCATATTATTCCTCAGTTTATTGACCGGTAACTATACATACGAACTGGTATGGTGGTGTGATTAGGTTAAGTCTACGAAGAAAGATTAACCCATTATACTCAGATGTTGAAATCAGAACGGATGAAGTACTCAATAAATTAGCTTTAAAACAAAGAAAATTAGATTTTTTTTTTTATATAAAAGATGTCGTTTTTAATAATAGAAGTAGGTATTTTAAATATAACGACTATATCAATCACTTTAACTTTGATATACTTTATCATATTTTATTATTGTATAATATTGATATTAGCTTTTGAAGGATTTTTTACAAATGTCACAATTATGGGGTATCCAATATGCTAAATTTTATATCCCCTCCCATATAACATTCGTAATTACGCCACTGGTTGTTATATATATATACATCTGTGGTTTGAATTGAGTCCAGCTTATATTATCTTTTAATGTCTTTGAATATTATCGAGTCCCCCGCCGCATAGATAAAATGTCACGACTACCCAGTGGCGGCTCGTACCTATATTACGTGCGACGGTGCGACCGCACCCCCTACAAAAAAATTATCATAATGTAATATTCATATTTAATTTATTATTCGTATAAAATAATATTAATATTATAAAAAAAAAGTATCGATATCGATAGATTAAAGTGCTACTCTATTAAGTTTTTTCATATTTTGTTTTATGGCGTATTTACTGCGGGGGGGTATGGGGGTCATATCCCCCGAGAGGTTATTTAAAATAATATTTTGATAATTGTATGGACGAAAACGAATGATATTAAATTTTGAAAAAATGAATAAATAAATCAAATTTTGTACGCAAATGACAAATGTTTGTTTACGTACAACGTGTATATAATAACATCAATATATGTGTATAATGAATACAATAAAAATATCTGTTAAAATTTGCATATCCCCTCCCGTGGAAAAATCCTACTGCTCGTCGGCCGTCGCGTAAAGACGAGCCGCACACTGCAGGCATCGTTCGCGTTGTACGGAGTGTGACGTCATCGCTAATAGGCTGAAGGCACTCGACTCGAATGACCTAACACAATATTGGTCGGACTCAACTCCGATAACCCAAAAGTATTTGCGGGACTCAATTCAATGTTATCCGGCGCATTTGGGTAGAAGGATTTATTAAGTATTATTAAAATGTTGACACGCTGTTATAATATTATACGAGCTCTATATAGAGTCGGTCAGTATGGCATATTTGAGGGGGGGGGGTGTGATAGATCCCCTCCAATGGGCTTTCTTTTCTACATAACACATTCAAGTAATTCATGAAAAATATAATAAGAAATTATTATAATATTAAAAACAATAAAAATAAATTATTTTTTTGTGTGTAAACAAAATTTGTTAGTATATTCACCGTAATATTCTTCAGTTCATTAACCGGTAACTACCGCCAACTGGTATAATGCGGTTAGGTTAGGGTCACTGAAGAAAGGTTTACTCGTATTCACGTGTTGAAGTGTAAAACCGTACATACGTATATTATGATGTACTCAATAAATTTATAGCTAAAAAACGAAAAAAGTATAGACATTTTGTTATAGAATTAAAATACAATGCCGTTTTTATTAAAGAAAATAACGAAAGTACATCGATTACTTTGATATTAACGCTGGAGCCTGGAAGAGTTGTTATTCGATGATAAATTTTATATCCCGTCCCATAAAATATAACATACATAGGTAATTACGCCACTGGCTCGTACCCTGCAGTGGCGGATTTCCCGCATTAGGCACTGTAGGCAGCTGCCTAAGGCGGCAAAATTTAGGGGGGGAGGGGCAAATTTTGTAGTGTTTTATTAAACATCAAACGTACAAAAAAAAAAAAAATCAATAAAAATTATCATTGTAGATTTTTATAAAAATCATCCATTGACATTTTTTCAAAGTATGCTCAATAACTAAAGGCGAAAAAAATAGTCTAAAAATTCAAATGGATGTCCACTACTATTGTCTATATATTTAATATTTAGAGCAGGTATTTTAGAAGGGGTTATGGTAACTTGTTCACCTAATATAGGGCCGGCAAATTTTTGGTGCCTAATGTAGCCGTAAAAAAGATAAATCCGCCACTGGCTCGTATATACCCATCCCGTTATTGCCGTAACGCGAATAATACATTTACGTTTTAATATCAACGCGTATTTTACGAACGCGATGTTCATTAACGCTGATTTAAACTATTGTAATTATTAAAATATAATTAATACAATATATATATACGTGAAATAATTTTTAGAGTTAATAACAACAAACGAGATACCGTCGGTGTCCGCGGTGCAGCGCGGACATTGTTTTCCAATTCAACTGTATTGGTTCGTGTGAAAAATATTTCGCAAAAAAACAATTTCGTTATAGCCAACAACCGCAACTCTGGCGGTCGCCCGGGGCGCTGATCACAAAGTGGCGACACACTGACAATAGAATAAGACCGATATATAATTTTTTTGAAAATTATTATTGATTTTAAAAACAAAATGTTTAACTTTACTCGTGCCGCCGTTAATTTGTAATACGTGACAATACGTAATATATTTTTTGTCGTTTCGTAGAATAACTAAATTATTATTTTTTTAATTAAAATTGTTTGTTTTCATAGAGGAAATTTCAGTAATAATGGTATCCTCGTTGGTTAATTTGAAACGTCGTGTCGACGTTTGTATGTAAAAATATTATTTTTTTTTCAAAAAAGGTTCAATAATAAATCGATAAATAACCAATATTATTTAAATATACGTTAATAAAATAATATAATTTTGATTACTTATACATTCACTGCGAAGGTTTATAATTTTTAATTACATTGCGTGTTATATATGTATTATAGTAACGCGTGTTATATGGGACACCTATTTAGAAAATATTTTATACAACGAAATTACGATATATGGTGTACAACGTGGTTTCATAAATATCTGTATGTTAAAAAAAATTACAATCATTTGTTTTTTTTTTTCTATCTAAAGGCTTAGTCGCCTAGTCGCTGTAACCGTTCTTCTCTTTTTTTTTCTGTCAATCTTTTCGTTGCTTCATATAACTTGGTAGAGATAATAGTTTCTTTATGTATTTCCCAGATCCGTGTCTCTCGGTCATCGTCCTCTTTTCCCTCATCTTTCCCACCGTAATATTTACAACAAACGTGCGTTGCGTCTCATAATATAACGTGTCCGTAAAAACTTGATTTTTCTTGTTTCTATATCGTTTTGCACATAATAATATTCGCCTTGGTTCCTGTGCACTATATGTGTTCAACTGCACTTCCTTGTTCGATTTCTTTTCCGTCCGCAGCTTATACCTTCATCGTTTTACGCCACGTCCACGTCTCTATAATGTTTCCTGTTCATTTTGTGTCTATATATATAAGAGTCTAATAATATTTTCACTCGTATTTCTCCAAATATTATTGTTTTTATTTACTGAAACTATTGTCAATATACCGCCGAATGACTCGATTTTGAAAAAAAAGTTGTCGTTACGTATAAATTATATGTATTCGTAAGTACACACACGCGTGTATCAAAAGAGTAAATCGGCAATATTCGTTTTGCCCGCAGAATCCCGTGTTGGGCGATTAAATCAAAAAGTGAAAGTATATAATATTCGATGTCGTCGTTTATACGCGCACGTATATATATATATATAGATAAAAACGAATATATTGTCGTACTCGTGTTACGGTAACCGCTATTTTACACGACTGTATATTATATATATATAATTATATTTTATGATAATAAATCAATAATAACGGTTTACCGTTTTTTCTGTGTACATATAAGATTTGGATGCGTTTTGAAAGTCTCTCTATATATAATATGCATTATTATAATATTAATAAGTGGAATAGTAATTTTAACCGTGGAAAACACGAACGTTATATTACATTACGTTATTATTTATTTTACGGGTTTATATATGTTTATTATTCGAATGACATAAAGGAATTTTAATCCTCGTGACATATTTTTTTTTTTTTTTTTTTATCAGTTGTTATTTCACAATAACGTGCACGGGTATTTGTTCAGTGACAAAACAAAAAACGCATCGTATATTCACTTCCCTTAAATATGGCAAAAAATAAAAAATAAAAATTCCGTTTTAATCTGAATAACCGACGACTTTAATAAAAATTCTGGTAAAAAAATAAGAGTAAAAAAATTTTTTTTACTCTTATCATAATGAGTAACGAGTACTGCGACTGAGCGTAAACTCAGAACCTATATATATATTATACCTATGTACATATTATTATTAACCACGTGCTCACTGATCGATTACGATACGATTAAACGCGTACAGAGACAGTTGTCACATTATTATGACATTATTATTGTATAGATTTTCGGGCGAAATCACAAGACCATAAACGGAGTCCTTGAAATTTCAACGAATTAGGCAGGACGCGAGGAGTGGATTTATATATTTTATGACCGAGCCGCGCTGTTGTCGGTCGAATATTATTCATTGTACAATTTTTAATTGAAATAAATAATTGTTATACGCGCTCGCGTAATTTATGGAATAAAATAATTATTATTATTGTCAACAACGTTGTTTTCAGGTTTAGGAAATTAACAAAAAGGTGAAAAACAACATTATTATAATCGGTATGTAGTGCTGTGGAAACGGAAGATAATTAATAATAATGTCGTGAAAAAAAAGTAAAATTCATTTGATAATATGCACGTCGCATATTATATAATGTAGCTATATATACAGATCTAATTGTCTTTTAATTTTTACCGGATTGCCGGGTTTAATTCAATATTTCAATCAACCGCGTTTACCACGGGGACTCGTACACCATATTTTGCGCAGGATTATTTATTATTTTTTTTTTTTGCTTATTTCTCCTGTAAATAATAACTCGGTTAATAATTGCGTAGGTATCGCCGCCATTCGCATATTATCTTATCCCGACACCAAAACTCCCGGGAAATCGCGTAATTCGTATTAACGGAATTTCATGAAATATATTTTGTTTTGAAGGATGCTTATTGC
The DNA here is from genome assembly GCA_032441835.1 of Slavum lentiscoides. Classification (NCBI taxonomy): domain Eukaryota; kingdom Metazoa; phylum Arthropoda; class Insecta; order Hemiptera; family Aphididae; genus Slavum; species Slavum lentiscoides. Next base: position 3,394,778 of record CM063717.1, on the reverse strand, counting down.
TTATATTATATAATATTTCAATATTGTATATTAAGTATTTTCCCCCTATACACCCAATATTGATCGAATAAAATATTCAAAAACGTATAGGTATAACATTCTCAGTGTGCAGGAGAAGCTCGCGCGTCTCTCGAAGAAAAATGAAAAAAAAAAAAAATCCCGTTAAAATTTTACGTAAAGTTTATTATTTATAAAATATAAATTTGATTTTTTGTTTCTTTTCGATAACAACTATTATAATAATTGTGTAGAAAAATACATTGAATCGCGGGAGAATATTTTATCGAAATTGTGGAGTATTTCATCGGAAAAATATTTTTTTTTTAAGAATATTAATATAATAATATATATATTAATTGGTTGTATTATATTATTAATATGTTTTCAACGGAATATTTTCCAAATTAATATTCTTTCGGGGAGGGGGGAAATATACAGTTACAAATAATTACATTTTCGAAGCGATTCCATTTATTTTATTTGAGATTATTCATGCCTCTTGGATTTTTAAAAATCTATTTTTTTTTTTTTTAATTTGTAGTTGTGTCGTGTTGCCTAATTCATTTTTTACAAAAATGTCTTTGAATCATTTTTTTTTCTTTACATAAGAACTATTTTGTTTTCTAAAATGTTAACATTCAGTAGATCTAAACGTCGTTTAATCGCAATCAAAAAAATATATATATAATCGCATATTTTATCTCGATAAAACTACGGTGTATATTTTACTTTCACATATGGAAGAAAAAATTCATAATTCAATATTTACTTCTTCGTCTTATTATTATTATTATTTATTTTTCAACAATATGAACCGTTCACAACTTTGTCCTCCTTCATTCAGAACTTAAAACGACGACGCTGCTTCCGCCGGTCCCCCCCCCACTTATTTTGATCCACTTCGACCATTGAGTATGATACCTGGACGGCTGGAAGTACGAAAGCGGCGATTCGCGTCCGATCGCTATAAAATGTCAACATATACTCGATATTTTATTAATTATTATTAATATATTAATTATTACATATTATCGTTATAGACATCTGTGATGCGGATTTACCACCGACAAGCGTTACAATAAAGTCTATATTATTTATGTAATCTATATATACACGGTGTATTCCGCGGTTATCTGCACCGACAACAAAACGATAAAGCGCGCCGAAAAATCATTTTAAAAGTATTAACAAACGCGGTGACAATCGACAACTGCACTTACGTAAAGTCTATTATAAATTTATAAAAACTTTATCGTCGTCGATGCGTTAGCTGACAGCTAATTTAATATATGTATATATAGTTTTTAATCGCGACCAAAGAATAGTTTAAACGAAATTTAAAACTCCACATCTTTTTTTTATCCCTCTCATCGGTATATACGTGTATAATACGTATTAAGAACCCGGCGGCGCGCACTGCAATTTACAACGATTAAAAAGAAAAAAACGCCGATTATTCGGGCTCAACACACAATCGTCGGTTTCGAGATAACACCGCGCTATTTAAAACCACTCGGCGCTTTAATGAGCGGATTTACTCGCTTTGTTGTTGGTCGTCGTCACACCTTATTATATTATATATAGTAAGTGTATTGCAGCTAAAATCGCCAAACCGATTCCGCGAGGTTCGTCCTATCTGTGTGCAAACACGACGAAATCGCTCTAGAAAGCTTTCGGCGTCAAGCACAGTGTATTATAATAATATTACGTTACGCGCATATAAGTATTACATTAAACGAACGTCAAACGCACCTATAAATATCCGACACTGCCGTCACGTGATGAACGTCGTTTCGGGAAAAAAATTATTTTATTGCTCCGAATATATTATTATAATAACGACCACAAGTGTCACCGCCGACGCATCATTACGCAATACTATTTCATATATACGAATTAAAATAATAATATTATAAACGCATAAAATAGAAAATATATAAACCCTGCACAAAAATCACTATATATATATATATATATAATATAATAAATCGATTTTCGGGAAATATTGCCCGCGTATAAGAAAACCACTACTGCACGTTTAAACGTCGCGTATATAAATTGCTATTGTAGCGCATCGTGCGTTTTGTTTTGGACGATCGGTGAAAAAGACGAGAAGAAGTTGGAAGCCGTGCGGGAGTTGTGGACGCGGTGAAGATTATCGAATGTCGGCTGGACAGAAAAATGAAAAGCAACACGAGTGACGTACCTACGTTAAACCTGTAAGTAGGAGAAGAAAAAATGATTCTTTTATGAGAATCGCGGTAAAGGAAAGAAGTGGAATTTGAACAGTATAGTCACCTACTGCAGCAGAGGCATAATCCGTTTATGACGACCACATATTATTATATTCGAAATGGACACAGAGGTAGAGGAAGCCGTAAGAGATACGATAATACTGCGCAGTAACCGATACGTAGACGCACGAAGAGATTGGCTTTTGGCAGAGGAGAACGGAGAACCGGATTCGCAACGACCAGGCAAGGTCTTTAGTGGAGAAGAAGAAGAAGATATTTGATGTTCAAATATTTATTACTATAACGACGCGCTGCAGTGAAATGATTCGTTGTCACGCCCTCCTGCACAATACGAACGGCGCAAGGGAGAATATAATATTTCTTGGATAACCAAAATTGTCTTATACAAAAATGTGACCGATAGAAATAATAGATTACGCGTATACATGACCCGCGTGTTACCCGTTTCTCGTTTTCCCTCCTCCGTTATATTTGAATTTCCCGTATAAATCCATATTGAAATGCTACGAAATTACTATGCAGTTGTCTGTCGAGATTCTATGCGTTTACAATTTTTACGTAACGACCTAAGGAGGTCTATACTCGCTATGTACGATATTATGTGGCTAACACAGTATGTCTGCGATCCTGCAGATGATCATTATACGTGTCTCATCCGTAAATTTACTTTGAATTTTCTTTATCCATTCTTTCTTCCGCGTATCTACTCACTACCCTGCACTCGAATATTATAGCTAAAATATAATATATTTTTTACACGATTCCGATGATTGCCGTGACTCACGACTCGCTAATCAGTCGCGAAATTAAATATATTATTTTATAAGCGTGTCGAACACAAATCATAAGCCCATGTAGAAAAAAACAAATTGTTATTATATACATTTTGAACCGTTCTGTTTTTCTATATATAGTATATAAATAATATGCGAGATCTATGACTTAACCGCGTTATTAGCGCGTAATATAATAATAAATTAATTCCTAGACGCAATTATAATTGCGTGTACCTATATATTTACGAGATAACGCGCGGGAATGATTATACACGGCCTAATGGCTTTTTCCCAAGAAACACACGTTTCCATTGTGACATATCTTTCGTTATTGTGAGTATACGCACACAACTATAACACTGTTATATATTATTATTCTTTGTACGACGCAAATTATTGTGTGAAAAAACACTCAAATCACACCAGAACGTGTGCGATACATGTACAGACGAATAATTTCAGTTGGCGTTAAAAGCGAAAGGAATTATTATGATTTCGCAGTCGCTCCTCTATAGTTTTCCAGCGCTCTTTACCGCGCGCGTCCTGCACATACTATATAAAAGTATATAATGGATAACACACATTTTCCTCGGAATATCGTAAAAAAAACAAATGTTTCCTTCGAAGATATTCTCCTTTTTTGTGTCATATGCTAATAGACGCCTAACGCGTGATAATTAATAATTTTTGTGACGAACCTATATATATTATATATAAGGGTATCCTGCAGAATCCTACAACGTCTTGGCGTTACCGCACAAAAAATAACGACGATGTTATACGAAATATATAGGACATTATAACGTTGATAAATTATCTTTTTTTTTTTCGTTCAAAAATCATTTTGGCAGTATATTTATTTAAAAATTTTCTGCCATACGAGTCGTTTAATAATATTTGAGTTCTCACCAAATTTTCCCGGATAACGTTTTACTATTTCACGTAGCAAAACGAATACGTTATGTTACCGACTAATAACAGTAATTATTAATAAATATAATAAATGTGATATTCGAAAAGAATTTTACGCATTTCGTCAACCGTTTTTGAGTAAGTACGAATGTAAAAACATTCGAGTAGGTGGCGGCGGTCCGCAGCTATTATTAATGAAAACAATTATGTTATCGTCGAGACATAGATTGGGAATTTTATAACGAAATCGAGTCTTCAGTCTCTTCAATCTTATATAATTTTTTTTTATTTTTGAAATTTGAATCATACCATATAAGAGGTGGTTCTTTCTGCGCACGTGTTCGCGCGAGTATTTTTTGTTCCCATTCCAAAGCTATAAAACGTTTAAAAGTTCACGGGATGTTCGAAATCCTGTATTTCTTTTCGTATATATATATATATACTGCAGTGTATAGCGGAGCAGGAGCTATATAATATGCAATGATATACCGAGAAGTTTTCTTTTGTATATATAGTGACGCAATGACATGGACCATGTCATAAGATTAGGTTAGCCAGTGTGTATTTCGAACCGCTGAGTAATTAGGGGAGGGGATATGGAAATAGAGCCTTTTTCAAATTACTATACACGAGCCTTATGCCAAACAATATATATATATTATTAAATACGAATTAAGTAAAACGGTTAACTATGTACTAATAAGACGTCTAATATTATTCGATAACCCTTTGTTCTATACAAGCATTTTATATAATAATAATTGCCCGAACCATTTCGCTTTTATCGTCCGCGGTTATATATGACGTTATCGGTTTAAAATGTATAAAGATGATATTATAAAGCCTATACGTAATTAATTATAAATAATACAATTTTTACCATATTGTGTGTTGTATTTGTATTCGAAAAACGAATATGTATATATATATATATATAGGAATTGTTAAGTTTCATATTATATAATAGTATTAAATATACAAGTGCAGTACACTGCCAAATCGTGCAACGGGGCGGAAATACAACGGTTACTGCGGGATTCCGAATAAGATTTCTTATGATTTATACGAAAACGATAATATTAATATTTCTGGCAAAACGTGTGGCGTACCGATCGACACGAGACGTACAACAATGTAACGGATAAAACTATCGCCGCGTGTCTTCATTACAATGGATTATATCGATCCGCACCATCCTATATTGATAACACAATAATTATTGACTCCGTGTTTTTCATGGGGTTTAAATCCTCACTCCCTTATTAGCCGTGATAACAGGTGATGAGTTAGGGAAGGAGAAAAGTCAGTGGCGTATTTAGGATTTTGCTGCCCTGGGTCTCACCGGTTTTTTATACTGGCAATTTTTCTTGCACATAAAAAAAACTTACAATACGTGTGATATGATATAATAGTACATCATGCAGTATAAAAATCTATCGAGTGCCCTAGAATGTCGAATATCGTAGGTACTCTCAGTAGTGCCCACGATAGAAAAATTATCGAAGCAAATTGTAAAATTTATTAATTTATTTTCTTATCTATTTACGAAATAGTGAACAAAATGTCAACAAATGAAAAAAAAAAAAATAGTGAAAAAATTAATATATATATAAATATTTAAGAGAAGAAAAACGAACATCATATTAATAATTAATATTTTTCGTCGCGCTTTTGATCTTGCAAAATCTTCGATTATTTCATCATAGTTTAATGAAGTTGTCAACTGAAATTCAATATACAGTTTCATTTTTTCATACTTGCTTATAAATCCGTTTAAAAAAAAAAAGCTCCCAGTTAAATTTGCTGCCCGGGGCAATTGCCTTCCTTGCCCCCTCGCCCCCTAAATACGCCACTGGGAGAGGTATGACAGGAAGATAAAGGATGGCGGTGAAGGGACGAAGGGGAGGAGTTGAGGGATGAGAGGATTCCAAGTCATACGCACCACCGTGTTCATCCGATGCGGATGGAGACGCACCAGCGTAAAAATGATTAACGAAACGTTTTTGACGAATCGTCATTTTTTTCTCCACTCCTAAATCCACTCCACCTAGGCGATGTACAACTGCACGGGCGTCACGCCCGCGAGTATATTTTGTGTTCACTGTGCAATCAGGGGCGCACCCAAAGAGAGGGGCGGCCCTCCCCCTCAATTGAAATTTTAACGTTTAAAAATGTGTTCGCATATACGATTCAAACGTAATCTATATTAATATTAATCAGTGGTGTTCTCATCAAATTTTGTCGAGGCTATACGTAGCACGCAATTTTAACAATTATCAATGAAAAAGTTCAGGACGCTAGAAAAAAAAGGTTTTCCATATCGTGCCGGTTTCAGATTATGCAGCGCACATTATGACCCGTCATTATTATCGAACCGTCGATTTCGCACATTTTTCTTCAGTCGAAACGTCTTATTTAGAAAAAAAAAAAAGAAAAAAATTCCGGTATACTGCAGTACGGTATGCGCAGGGGTATGCCACGAATTTGTAATTTATAAATTAATTAAAAAAAATTACAAGAGGCACCTAATTTAAAAAAAATGAACATAGATTTGAATAAAGCTGTTGATGATTTTGCTGATCTTAAGCCTAGACGCTATATGATTTATTGTAAATACGCAGTAAATGCCTATACGTTTCATATGCATATTACATATTGTATATTGTATTATTTATTTTGGAAAATAAGGAGTACTTTGCGAGCGAAACGAGCGGCTTTCATTGTGTTAGGTAAAATATTTTGCGCCCCGTGGAATATTTCGAAATGACGCCCCTATGGGGTGGTGCGGTGTGCTGCAATAAGTCCTGCGCGTCGACGCACACACCATAGGCGGAAACGGACTAAGCCCCCCAAAAAAAAAAATATCTTATAATTTCTATGTATTTTGCAGGATATTTGACTGTTTATGATGACTGACGTTAAAAATGTTAGCCCCCCCAGAAAATTTAATAAATTTTCGCCCATGGCACACACACACACACGTTTCTATAAACGCGTATAATATGTAATTATATTAGAAATAACGGCGACGACTCCATCACCACGTGCACCTGTCGTGTCGCTATAAAACTCATAACGCGCACAAATCCGCACACGAATATTATTATCTGCGCGACAGCGCTCACAGTATCTATACATATACCATTGCGCAAATCTCTCGCACAAACAGTGTATACGTCGGTGGTAATACGGTACGATAAAAAAAAAAAATATGCGTATTTTATACGCACACGTTTATGCGAAAACAATAAAAATCTTGACCGAACCACGTGCTAAAGCGATGGTAAGGAGCGGGAAAAAAAAAAAACCTCGCCCCTCGGGTCTCTCCCGCGCCCCGGATCTTTTCGCCGTGGTCGGTCGGCCGGCCGGTCGGCCGTACGGGCCGTGCCCGATTGGAAAGGGAAACGTTGGCGCCGCCGCCGCCGCCGCGTCTAATACGTATATATATATACGGCCGGTACGAGACGCGTTCAGTTTGTCGTACGCCCGCCGTCGGTTTACACGTCGTTTCCCCCAGTAGCTCTGCCGTCGCCGTCTCCGCCGCTGGCTCTCAAACCCCGTATTTTATTTTATAACCGACCGGTTTTTATTTTTATAATTTTTTTTTTTTGTATCCGACGACGACGCGCCGGGCGGGTGTACGAAGAAGAAGAAGAAACAATCGTTTTGAAAACCGAGAAATATTTGTAAACGCGGATTTCGTCGTTCGTATCATAACTCATTGTCGGTATTATTATTATTATTATTGTGCGCGTCCGTTGTTCCCGCGATTCCGTATCCCGGAAACATATGCACAGGAGATGTGAGTATAACGATATTATGTGATGTGGTATTTAAGGGTATTGAAAGCGGGTATTTTCTCTCTTTGTTCTTACACACACATAGCAAAATAGACGTTTCGTACTTCCAACGTACCGATCGATCTATCGGTGCGTTAAGAAATTTGAAAACGGATTTGAATTACTCGTGAATTTTACTACAAAACGAATTTCCTACTTTTTTCATTTTTTTTTTTCATAAACCCTTAAAAAAATTAACCGAACAAATTCAAAAAAACAAAAAAAATTGTTAACAATTCATTTTTGAAGGTCTTAAAAAAAAAGTAATGAAAAAAGCGGGAAAGTCGTTTTGTATAGTAAAATTCACGAGGAATTCAAATCCGTTTTCGAATTTCTTATCGCACCGATAGATCGATCGGTACGTTGGAAGTACGAAACGTCTATTTTGCTACGTTTCATGTGTGTAAGACAAAGAGAGAAAATACTCGCTTTCACAATCCCCTTAATGGAAAATTTCCTTTCGAGACTTTATTATTGCATACGACCGTACCCCTATCGTACAGTAGTTGTAAGACGCGAGATTCGCGTCGGTTTAACGTCGATAATAATAATTATTATTATTATTATTAATTATCGCGCTTAGCCGCTGATTTTTTTTTTCCATATTATTATTATTTTTTCACATATTATTTTTTTTTCCATATTATTATTATTATTATTATTTTTTCAACTTTGTATTCGCTTCGACGCGTATTTTGTTTCCCCTCCCCCCCGCGATGTTTCGTCACGCGAACGTACTTTTGCATCAGCACGTCGCGCACCGTCCCAGAGCCATAATGTGCCGTTTCATAAACGTATTCTGCTGTTGCGTAATCCTCGGGACGTACGCTGAGCGAAAATGTTCTGCTCGTAACCGCGAATCAAACCGGGGGATATCATTCACCGTCCCCCCCCCATTGGAACGTTTTACGGCCGCGTATTCCGCTTTATAATTATATTTTTATCGAATCCACGACCGCGCGAATTGTATTATTGCGTTCGACGAATCGATTGGTGGTCTGGAGAGATAACACCGTGTTATATGATTAATGTTCTATGATAATATTCAATGTTCCGGGTGTGGCGTGCAGTGCCTGCAATTGAGGCATTGGCCTGGAGGGCCCCGAACCCCACCGACTTTATTTACAAAATACCGTATATTAATTTTTTTTTTACTTTTAAAATATTAACGGTTTGGAACGAACAATAAAATAACCTAAGGGCTCGTAATAAAAATTGGCATTTTCATTTTTATTAATAAAGTGTGTAAAGTATTAATATATTTTGTGTTTATAAAAAAAAAAAAATAGTATTTAAAGGCCCCCAAATGTTTTGGGCCCTCGGGCCTCCTCGTAACGTAACGTCGAGACGGCGCGTGTGATAATACCTCGGCCGCCAGGCGGTATTATTGTGACTTATCAAAAGGTATACCGTATTCGTGTCCCGGCGGAAGAGAAAAAAGTGACCCTATTCACAACCGCCGCTTTTGTTGGCGGAGCAGGAGTGACGGAGGGGGGCGGGGCGGGTGGAAAGACGAATGGGTTCTCTTTCTTTAAAAATCACTGGAAGTCTCGCGACCGTATTTATTTATATTATACGTTTATGTGTGTATGTACCGGACCCTCTGACTTCCAAGGTCGGACCACCCTCCGCGAATGGTTAACAAAAGAGAGACGTGTCGAAACACGCCCTTTTTTTTTTTTTACCGAGAAACGAGGTACGACGGTATATAGGTAGGTGGTTTCTTTTTTTATAAATTTTATTTTTTGAAATTTTTTTTCTTTTATATATAATAATATGTCGTGCTCACGCGCAATATACCACCGATAATATTCGTTGGCCAGTGTCGCGTATACGACGGTATATAGGTAGGTGGTTTCTTTTTTTTATAAATTTTATTTTTGAAATTTTTTTTTCTTTTATATATAATAATCCGTTATATACGATAATACATTACACATTATTATTGAACATACACATTATTATTATTATGTAGATATCAGTCGCATTGTAGGATATTATAATAACCCGTAAATGTGATAAATAGTCCGGATTTTTGTTCTGTTAAAACCGCTTAAAAATATGATGTAAAAATATTCTCGGGGGGGGTGAAAAAAAAACCTACAAATATTCTCCGTATTTATTCTCTTAAAAATCTGAAAAATATACCAGAAATTATCATTGAACGTGTTAATAATACGTAATTTTTTTTTTGTACGATATTCCTTAAATAATTATTATTTAAGTGAGTTGTACGCGCTTGCATAAATGGAAATAATCGCACACTGTACGGATATAATAAAATAACAACGCACATTATATAATATTAAAACGCGTAAACGATACTCATCGTTATTGGTAATATAATAATAATAATTTGAAAAATCAAAATAAATTGGTATACTTTTTTTTTTTCATAAACTCTTAAAAAAATTAATACCGAACAAATTAAAAAAAAAAAAAAAATTGTTAATAATTCATTTTTGAAGGTCTTAAAAAAAAAAAAAAAAAAATGAAAAAAGTGGGAAAGTCGTTTCGTAGTAAAATTCACGAGGAATTCAAATCTGTTTTCAAATTTCATATCGCACCAATAGATCGGTCGGTACGTTGGAAGTACGAAACGTCTATTTTGCCGTGTTTCATGTGTGTGTAAGACAAAGAGAGAAAATACCCGCTTTCAATCCCCTCAAATAAACTGTATTCCGGCGTAACCCGTGAAATATTCTCCGGAACGTGCAGAAAAAAAAAAAAAACTTTTTCCCCGTGAACTTGTGTGTGTGTGTCGAATTAATCGTTTTTTACTAACGTTTTATTATACGTATAAAGAGTAACGCGATATGTTTTGTGTATAAAAACATATAAATTCCGATTATATGTGTATATAAACCTCTCCGCCCCAATGCCCTCCGACCAGCAGCAGTCAAAATTAATATTTGCCCGAAACACCAGCTGTTTATATAATATATCGAGGAACGCGGGTTTTTCGTATTGCAGATGCCGATAGAATTCGAAAATTATTAAGACGCGGCTAAACGTGCGCTAACCCGTACGAAAATATTTATTATTCAAACAGTACGACCCGGGCGCGTATTAACATACCGTACGACGCGTACGCCGCGACCGCGGTTTTTTCCCGATTGGCGGCGGCCAATTTCAAATAGCGCGCCATAAAATAATATTGGATTGTAAATATTATTTACCAACAAATTTTAATAACGCGGTTATAGTTGAGAGAGAGAGAGAGAGAGAAAATGAAAACGACGTGAAATGTAGATCAGACGTTGTTGTTGTTAATTCGGACGAACGCGATAATTTTGGGTCCGCGGAATTCGGTAAAGTCGACCGTTCAAAACGGAAATCACGGTGTTGTGAAGACCAAATTTGGGGTAAATTACTCGTTCGTTTGTATATATATATATATATAATATTTGAATTAAATATATAATATTGAATTGTTATAGTATCGTACAGTAATATTATACAATATACACGTGCGATAATTATTTTACGGCGCGCGCGAGTTATTCGAATGCGTAACACCGTGTACGGTATGTGAATACGCTACCCGGCCTCCGCCCCCATACGTTGACCGCCAATTTTACGTTTTGATTCCAGTGCTGGTCGAGCTGTGCCTGAGCCTCGCCTTTTCTCGTGTTCGCACCCTTCCGTTATCGTTTTTCGCGTCTGTAGCGATTAAAAATAAATTTTTATTTACCGCGCACCGGTTGAAAGACCGAAATCGAGCAACGCCCGATTAAAAAAAAAAAATCGAAATCCCGCGTTTGTTTTCGGCAAACGCGGACCGATGATACCCAATGATGATCTCTCTCTCCTCGTGATGGCGACCACATATTATATTTTATAAGTTATTCTGTCAGTTTTTTTTTTTTTTGTTTTTTCGTTGCTTTCCAAAATCCAATTAGAAGTTTCCCTAACCGGTTTTTCGACCACACGCTTATGACTGTCCGTCTAGTGTATATATATATATATAACCACTTTTAAGTCCTGCTCACCGATTAGACGGCGGCGGCCGAGTAAACACACACACATTCGTTGTCACTTACCTAGCTGGTTTCGAGTGGCTCTGCAGTAGTGGTGTATAGGTAAATAAAAAAAAAAACGCTCGGAAACTATTGTCGTACACACACATACACCTGTTGTCTGCTCAATACCGACCGTCGTCGTCGTCGTGATCAAGAGGCTATTGTACCAGAGTAGTAATTCAAAAAGTCAGAAAATATATTGTAATTCCGTTTCTCTAGGTCCTATCCTAGAGTTATATATATATATACGACAATATCGTTTGGTTTTATACGTTATCGACTTATTTTTCTCAAAAAAAAAAAATCCAACACCGTTTTGATGACAGCACGCGACTTTTCAGTTCAAGTCCATCGTCATCATCATCATCATAGCCCCCCTCGCGTACTCGATTATTGCAGCCGTTCGCGACCTGAGTTTTACACATGTTCCGCCGTTCAGACGGCGATCCAGGTGAAAGTGTCCCGACCTCCTTCGTCCGCCTGGAGGGGAAAATTCGTATAAAAACATATACGTATTATATATACAAACAAAAAAAATGTATTCACGTCGAGAGTGTGCGTATAACGCTGACTGGTTGTGTGTTACTCAGATGTTTGCAAGTATTAATTCCGCGGCCGTCCGATACAATATAAAGTACAATAATTTTTTTTTTTTTTAAATTATTATTATCGTGACGAGTGTATAATAAAAATGTATAATGTGATATTGCGCGTATATTACGTGGTCGGGTAGGGGTAAATCGCCTGCCAAAGTGAGTGTACTTCCCGATATTATAAATTATAACGTGCATAATATTAGCGTGTTATTATTCAAGGTCAGTGGTGTTTGGAAAACGGTTGTAAGTGTTGTTGTGAGGTCAATGGAGAGGAGGAGAAGGAGGATGATGGGGGAACATTTTTCTTTACGCGTCTGACACCCCACTCCGTTCTCACACTATCCGACGTCGTCGAGCCGTAGATATTAATATCAAACACATGGATAGGCTACTCTTATATACGTATATCGAAAGTGCACGGGGTCGCGGTCCATTTTAAAGAAGAGACAATACTCTGTGTTTGAACGGTGGTTCTCTTTCTCGCACGGGGCATGTTTTAAGGTTATTGTAATGAAATTATTATATTTATTTGTCTATATTATGTCGATCATATAATAATTGTTACGCGCACGGTGGTATTTTATTAAAAGTTGTCGTTGTTATCACATTGTGGCATTTCAGTCGTGGGTGAAACGGTGGTAACTTGGTAATGGAAGGAAGGATAAGCCACCCCGTATAATAATTCTTATAAAATGACCGGAAGATAAGCTGTATAACACCCATCCGTATATTATTAATTATCTATGAGTCGAACTCTTCCCGGGTCTTTTCCACCTGTCCACCACTCGTCCCGTGATTTCCGATCCTCTTGTCTTTCGCATTATTGTATAACGCAAGACGTGCAGCAGTTATCGTCAAGTCCGGTTTATACCGCCGTCATGCGGTAATACAACAGTTTCCGTATAACCGTGCAGCCATGTGCTCGTACGATTTATTATATTTTTTTTATTAACACGAAAAAAAAAATCAACACTATACAGTATCCTTGCGCGTTTTTTCGTGAAACGTTCGAATTAAACTTCAGTGTACAAAACAGTTCATAAAACATATCGTTTTGCGCACAAAATATTCTCTATAACCTTGAAATATTCTCTTTTCATCGATTTTTTTTTTTTACAAACGATAATTATTATTATTGAGAAATACGCGCACGCGGAAAACACGCGGTGCAATAATCCTTTCGACGATTCATTATTATTATATGCTCGTGTACACGATATTATAATAAATCCCGTATACGTATGTGCACGGTGTGTATTTGAGATAAGTTTCTTCGCAAAAGAGACGCACTTAAAACGCGCGATTCAATCGAAATCGAGATCGGCAATAATGATTTAGGGCCGAGTTAAATACTCTTTTTAATACGATCGTTTCGACGCGGGAGTTAATGCCGCCGCCGCCGCACCTATTACTGCTATTGGATTAGACGACGTTTTCGTATTGTAATGACTTTAATCTCCGGCATTGAAACTGGTTTTTTTATACGACGTGTAAATAAAACTAAAAATCGTTTTATTACTGTTAAAAATAAAAGTACTTGCCGCGCGTCATTATAACTCATAATCGCGTTTGGCAGTGTTTACTCCTCCGCGAAATATCAACACGACGATGTACTCCGTCGGAAACGGGTTGTGGCGATTTTTCACTACGTTTACCATTTATAAAACTTTTTTGTTTTTTTTTGTTTTTTCTCTGTTTCGCTCTCGGACGTTTATTACATAAACGTAATCGCTATGGTCGTGCAGTCGCGTACATATTTGTACAATATGTAACCTAACCTAAACCGACGACGGTATAGAAATAAAAATAAAAACCTTTGATGTACGGTCGACGCAGAGACGACAGTTTTATCAGAAGATTTCTGTATATATATTATATATATACGTACGAAACGTTTTTTTTTTTTTATAAAATTTCATTTTACATGACGTTGATATTAATATGTCCATATCTGCAATCACGGAATACGGTTTTATTTTTCTGTTTTACAGTATACGCGCGTTTATCTCGCACTGTTCAGACCATGCGTGGGTCGGGTCCCCGGCCTCTGTTATAGACGAATCGTTTTTTGCCTGCGTGTGAAAGTCTCGGTGCGCGCGCGCGTAGCTACACAGAGAGAGATCGATCACTACTAATGTCTAATAGTAATAATAGTAATAATAATAATAATAATAATAATAGTATAAAAATAATGAGAATTTATAACGCATATACTTATTATAATATAGGGTTGACGTATTTTCATCGAGCTATAGCCAAACTACGCGATAAGCCGACAGTATAAATAGATTAACAGTATATATATATATATATAGATGTGCCGCCTGTCTAGCTACGTATACACACCGTTTTCCGAGAGAATATTTTTTATTATTATTATATATTGAAACGACCGATTGGTCTTTGTAAAAAAATTTGCACAATTTTTGTACATCTAATTGATTAACTATTATCAGTTACATGTACATACACGTGTGGAGTTTAATTTCCTTTGAAATTACTCCTGCCCTTAATCTTATCAAACTAGGTCGTACGGCTTTAGACGTTCGAATCTTCTGAATTGTCAAGTAATGGAATTGCTGTTGGATTGGTGTGTCGTTCCGCAATCTTGTCTCGTGTTTGCGGACAAAGTTGCCGATTTCTTCCACGACTGTAGGAAGCATCATGTCGCGATGTAAACCTAGAGAATACGAGTGCGCAGAAAAGAGTTTTGATCGTACTCCACCGCATCCTATCCACGCTCTCCGTCCAACCGCACATGTTATTTTAATACACGCGCTTTAACCACCTATAGTATACGCTGCAGGAGTTTGAGGCGAGTAATAAGGAATAGCATCCGCTGAAATTGTCAGTTCGATGCGTAACTCGTACTCATGGAAGAGTCAGGAATTCTTTCAGAACCATCAAGCAGTACCAAAAATGTAACCCGTGAATTGGAGTGCAATTAGAGACACGTAAACGGACAGATATTAATGCAACCAGAGGCGAAAGCTCCGAGATGGAAAGAATATTTCGTAAACGTTTTAAATTGTGCAATACCAGGCCACCCGATACTTCACGGTGAATACCAAAGAGCAGAGACACACATAGAAAACCTAAATTTGGATCCTTCCCTCAAGAAACACGGTTACTCAGGCTTAACGACAAAAAAAACATTTGATTGTAATGCGAGTCTAATGCGTGTTATTCGTTCAGAGTTCGCCAATCATAACTGATTCATCGTTATACGCGTTTATCCGTTAATATAGGTCGTAATAATATGATACGATCATTTTCCGACTATATTATGAGACTGCAGACAGATTTAAATCGTTTTCGTTTTTTTCCCTCTCTGTAAACAAAAATTAGAACATTTTAAGCGTCGCGATAGCATTTCGTACACTATTTTTTCATATATCCACAAGTCTAAAACCGATGACAGTACACATTATCAGTCACGTTTTTTCGTTGTTTTCTTTTTTTACCGCATTTGCGATTACTTGTGACCATGTCATTCATAAGGAATATTGCTTACACGTTGCAAAGACGTGTATTTTTATAATATGAACATTGTTGCGGGGTGTGTATTTTTTAATCGTGCTACATTTTACATTATTTCATTTAAAATATATATATATACATATATGACACTAATCTGCTTTGTAAACCTTGTTATTCGTTTATATAAATAATAATAATAATAATATAATATTATAATCGCCTGTTTTTCCCCTTGTTGATTGCAATTCAATGATCTCTTCCATAATTATTTGATAACATTTTGTTTACAAAAAATATATAAATATCCTCCTATAATGACGACCAAAAATGAATACGATTAAACTGAAATATTTATACACAGTGCGTAAATATAGATTATTTTATTATTTTTAGATGAGATTTCCTGCTCCCCCTACCACTATTACAAGAGCGCAGGGGTTCTTTGAATTGATAAAAATTTAAAAATATATGCAGTACTAAGTACATATTATTGTAGTAACCTTGAAACCGATTAATAAAAATTTGAATGATTAAAAATCGAGCATTTTTTTTTTTTATCTCGTATCGAATTCTATGTATAAAACTGTCTACGCGATATTTATGTTATTGTGACGCCTTCGGTAACAGTAGACGCTTTTATGTTTTAATAAATATTTCGAAAATAATATTTTGTTATTTGAATATACGATGGAACGGATGTAATATAATAATGAAATGAATTCCGTCGTTCGAAAAACGTTTATTAATCGCTGGGCGAAACGCGTTGCGATAATATTATCATCGCGTAAACGGGGTTCGAAGCGGGGTACGTCGAGTATGACGTATGACCTTATCGACGTTGTTCTGGCTGTTTATAAAATACATGTAATTTCACAGATCGATTTTCACGTTTAAATTTAAAAAAAAAAAAAATAACGAATGACAAATGGCGTTTCGCTTACCGCGCGATTAACGGGACGTTTTTATGTACGAGTATACTGGTTGTGATTTTTTTTTTTTGCGACGTCTAAACGTAATGATTTTTTAAAATTGTATTTTCTTCTAAATAGTTTTAAACGAACGGTGGTAATAATAATAATGGTACGTATCTCACGCGCGTGTTGTACGTTTACTGGGGGCCGACAAAAAAAAAAATGCCGAAAAACGAATTCGTCGAAAAAAAAAAATATTGTTCGTTAACTTATTTATATATATTTTACGTTTACTAATATATCGTCGCTTAAAGTGCAACAGCAGTGCACGTCTCAGAAATTTGACAAAAATTGTCAATATTGATCAAATTTAGCTGTTTGCCGACAAATATTCAAAAACAGAAAAATTTTCTGTCGGATTAACGGTTATGAATAAAAACGACAACGGCACTTATCTTCTCAATGTTTGACGTGTCCCGGAAAAAAAAAAAATGAAGTTTAATAAAAGACTTTTTGAGTCTGATCTACATTTTTACGACATCGGTGTAGATTTTTTTTTAGTCAGTTGTATTATTATTATTCATATTGTAATATACCAGTGGCGCAACCAGGAAATATTTTCGGGGGGGTGGGGTTATAATTTATACACGTATATTATTATATATTTGTACATTATACACTAAATAATATGAATAAATGTTATAATAGTACTGTATACTACATATTATTATATTAAAATAAGAACTTGATTTTAAATATAATTATTAATAATAATTTATTATACACAAATGTTTATTTATATGTAAAATGACTTACATTGTACAAAAAAAAAATATATATATATATATATTAATTAAATTATTTGAACTTTTTTCAGTAGCCATAATAATTATCACACATACGCGACAAACTATTTTATTATTTATTATTCCATGATTTCCACATTTTACGTAATGAAAAAAAAAAGATTTCGGGGGTGGCGGGGTTGTAACCCCCAAACCCTCCCCCCTACCCCTGGTTGCGCCACTGTAATATACTACTATATATATATAGTGTATTATAACATTAAAATAACGTTTCAATATAAACAGTTTAAAAATAGGAATTAAATGTTTTGAAACGGGCGTTGTTTGAAAATATGTGTGTTTTTTTCCCGTCTCGCGGTAAACGTTCGAAAATCCGAGGATGTTAATTATTACTCCAATCGTATTATTTACAACGGGATTACGTTTCGATCAACGTGTGTACCTAACCGCCTACAGCGGTGAAATACTACCACCGAGTGCGCGATTCCGTAGCGTTATAACCGGCCGAGAATGACCCGGGCGAAGCGCGTAGGAAAAACATCGTCCACGACGCACGCGAGGTTTTTTAACGAATTTCGTACTACTCGTTTTAAACACGCTCGTTACGCGTGTTATTTACACGTTTTTTTTTTTTTTTTTCATATAAAAAATCCGTATTCTACAATCAAGGTCTTTTAGTACAGAAGAAGAAGAAGAAGAAAAAACACACGCTTTTTTTAAATACGTATGATTTTTCGCGATTTCCCGGGCCGCTGCGCATTATTATTATTATAATTATTATAATACACAAGCCGCGTTTAATATTATTAATTATTGTGTCGGCGGTATGCGCAAACGATCACGGACCGGCGGTTCGGAGAAAAAAGACTTCGGTTCGGTTAACCGCGCGCACGCGGACGATGTGATTTCCGTTACGATTACAAAATAATAATAATAATAATAATTGTTAAAATAATATTTGCGTTTCCGCGGACGATTATTATCATCGTCGATCGCGCGAATCGGCCAAGGTTATTACAAATATTATTATAACGATTACGTATGTTTATATTTATATATATGAGAAATACGCCTCCGTTTTAGAAAAAAAAATACTTACAATTTTAACGAATCCCCCCGTCCGTATATTATTATGGTTTAGACCAGGGGTCGGCGGCGACCGGCGACCGCGTCCCGCGAAACAATTTTTTTTATGGCCCCCGGCACGAAGGTGTTAAATTAAAACAAAAAAAAAATTATTTTATCCGTGTAAACGTATATATGTATTATAATATGGGATTTTTCTAAAATTTAATCCGGCGCGTTAGAAATCGCATTAGTCCACAATAATTATACACGTTTTTTTTTTTGTCCTAAAAAGCGAATTTTTCTACAAAGAAACTCGTATTTTTTTTTTACACTCGTCATATTTACACGTAAAATAACACCGACGCGAACTGCTGGTGTTATTAATAAAATCATTATAGTATATCATATTATCATAACGTAAAATTTGTTTTTTCTACTGTGGCCATCGATGAAAATACGGCCCACGTGGGGTTCAAAAAGGATGCCGCCGATCGACCAGGTTAAGCGTTTTTTAAACACCCGCTGAACGTTCGTACGTTTTGCCGAATCCGAACGACGGCGATTTTTTTTTTTCTGATTTGTATTCGACGCGACTGCACTGTTTGTTGTAAATATGTGATTTCAAAAGTTATTGACCGTCGGCTCGAGTTGATTTTAACGGGTGTGCTTGGTCCTGCTCGAGTATACGAGCCCCCCCGGATGTCGAGAAACGGAGAGCGAGAGTCGCGAAAAATAGTCTCTATATAGGTACGCGTTTATTCGACGAAATATAAATTTTCTCGAATCGTCGCTTAATCCTCCAGCCCGCGGTGAACTGCACGCGAACCGGTACGAATAAAGCTCCATGGAATTTTGATAATATAACGGAAATTTATTTATATTAAATTATTGATGTGTACCGTATATTATAATCGATAACTTCAAGAGAAAAGTAGCTATTTGAATTGGATAATGTATATTTTAATAATCCAGATCGATTAAAATTTCCGACTAATTGAGTAGGTATGTAAAAAAAAAAAAAACGAGCTCGTATGACGTACTCGTGTGGAACGCGAACTACTTACGAGTAAACATAAAATAACGTTGTGTTTCACAATGTATTAATATTCTGTGAACTATAAATAGTCTTTTAGCGTACTGCTAGTCGGTGCAAAACCCGAGCGAGTGCGCTCCTCGCGTAAATATCGCGATAAGAAAGTCGGCGCGGTTTTTTTTTTTTATATTTTTCTCGAGTTTAGAGGCCGCGCGCGTGTTTTCCGCTTATTTCACCGTACAGATCGCGTGTTTATTTTTATTTATACCGAGACCGCGAGATATATATATATATATATTCGTATGGTGTAATCCAAGTAGTAACGCAAATATTTAACAAACCCTAACAAATATAAACTTAAGGTTTAAATGACAACAATTATAAAATATGATATAAAAAAAAAAAGACAAAGATAGTAACTAATACAAATTTACACTTCTTTTTCCAATTCCGGACAGCCAGCGTACGGCGTCCCCTTCCAACGCATGCAAGCTTTTCATACCTTCGGGGAAAAGGTGTACCGGGCACTCTTCAACGAGGTGTTTCATAGTCTGGATCATTCCATCAGCTTCACATAATTCTGAGCCTGTCAATTTCCATTTGTTCGTCAGAATAAATAAACCGAGACCGCGATGATGTTATAATATAGAAATCTCTATCGCGCGTACGATAATTTATTATTATATGTTTTATGCTAGCAGGGCCGGATTTAAAGAATACTTATCGGGGCGTGTAGTGAAAACACGCGTGATTTTCCGTAAAAATGTTTGAAATACCGCGAACTGTTTCGGTCTTTTTAATCGATTCGTAAAGAAATTGCGTTGGGTTGTAACGCTTCATTCAGTCGTTTAAAAATTGAAATTGCGCACTTTGATATTTCAAAAACTATATAATATGTAATATAATCGAGTAAAATTCACTTAAAATATTACACAATCGTATGTACGCGTTAATAATATTCGTTATATTTCTAGTAATTTATACGTAACGCTTATTTAAAACATTTTTTTTCCTCGCTTTTGCAGACAAAAGTCAATATTATAGTACGGTTACGTTTTTACAGAAACTAATGCGATGACATTTGTTATTCTCAATTTTTTTTGACTGGGGGTGGTGGGCCTGTTTGTGCTAACGATCGCTGCAGCGGCCCTCGTAAAGACCATTCGTCTTTATAGTGTTATCCGAGACGTAAAATTATTATTATTATTATTTAATTATTAATTAAATATTTTTTTTATTGAAATTGTGTACAAAGAAAACCAGTTGGTTTCGAGACAATTATTTGTACACGACCTGTTTGAATACGAATTAATTAATAAATATAATATCATGTAAATTACGAAAATTTAAATAAGCAACCCGGAGTTGTGGAAAAAGGACAAGGCGGCGAGGATGACAGTAGGAGATTGTGGAGAGAGAACGTGATGGGTATTAAAAGGAATTCTGAGGAAATTGATTGTAAAGAATGGAAACGTGAACGCTCTAAGGATAAATAGGGACAGTCGAGAAGGATATGACTAATGTCGCAGATATTATGAAGTATTATTATTGATAATGTTATTGACACCACGGTGTTATATTATAACAGTGATATTATTATAATCACACTGCTGCGCATCGTCATCTCGACAGTTCGCGCCACTTTCCGTTTTTCCTTCCCGTTCTAGAGGATAAAAACGTGTGTATACGACGATTGTTTTCACGATACTATATACTTGTAGCAGTAATAATCGACGTTTGGCGACGATATTCAAATATTAATTGTGGAATTTTTGTTTTTTTTCCAGTGTTCAAACGCGCAGCCCAAGACAGTAGAAATGACAGACAGCATGACGCGGAACTGTAACACGTCCACGTCGAAACCGGAACAACAGCAGCAGCAAGTGAGTGTTATGTATTCTTTTCGAACATTTAAACGCGTCCATTTAATAGAAAACTGCAAGAGTTTGTATAGAAAATTATGAGCAACGAAGTAAAACAGACGTGGACACTTCGCATTTAGACGCGAATTTCATTTTGGTTTAGGTCAGTCGGTTTTTTTTTTTTTCTATACACGTTCGTCGAGCGCCGTGAGATGTTTTCCGAGTTGTCAGCAACACGTCGCGCGCACACGACACATTATTATTATTATTAATATATTGATGAGAAGCGAATAATATATTTTTTTAATAATATAGTCGGACAGCTTTATTATTTATTATTCGTATATTATTATTATTATTTTTTTTAGAGGTCGTTTATTGAAGGTTTACACTTCCACCGCGTCGTCCTTTATTCGCGATCGTCGCGAATACATATGCCAAAAAAAAAAAAATAATAAAAAATGCCAACAACCTTGATCGGACGCAATAAAATCGATAATCACGTGATCACGATGATTTGCGTTTTACAGTACAGTGTACACGTCTCGTGGCAAAGATTTTTGAAAATAAATTCCGAGCAATATCATTAGAAATATTCGTGTAAACAGAGTCGTATCGGTATTAGCAGCAGTGGTCGAGTGAGTTGGTGAGGTGATGGTAAGGGGGGGGGATGCCATCCCTCCACTTATTTTGTTTAATCAAAAAAAATTTCCCTCCCGGTTTAAAAAAATGAATTTTTTTTTATATATTTTGTAATTGAATCGGTCATTTCAAAAACAACATAAGTCAAATAAGTTTTATATTATTTTAGTGAAATATAGTCAAAGATAGACAGTTTAAAACCACAAATTCTGAATGTCATAAACCCTAAAAATAAATGTGTAAAGAGGTAAAAGTACAAAAAAAAGTTAAATTTCTAAAGTTATGAAGTTATTTGTGGTTTGTATAAAATTTCAATTTGATGACTTACGTTGTTTTTGAAATGACCGATTCAATTGTTACGTTGCCCGATTTTTTTTTTTACGAAAAATATCGTTGAACCATTTTTTTCTTTTATTCTTTATAAAAACTGTTTCGTTTTCTAAAATTTTAACATTCACTAGATCCAAACGTCATTTAATCACAGTCATAAAAAAATATAGTTTATCATCAAAGTTATAATAGGACCTTTTGTTTAAAAAAAGACTTTTTTTTTGCTTATTTTTCAACATTATGGACCGTTCACAACTTTGCCCTCTCTTCAAAATTTGAAATGACGACACTGCTTCCACCCCTCCTCCCCACCACTTATTTTTGATCCACTTCGACCACTGCAGCGATTAGCGGTACGCCGCGCGTGCTATAAGATAATTTGTGATTATTTATTATAAGACGGTATTTAGCGCACACGTTATTGCGCTATAAACCTTTTTTTTTTTTATATATATATAGTAGTATATTTTACTTATACACGCATAAGAACGCGTAGATATAAATACTCGTGAAAAGTCTCATTGGCAAATAAAGCGTGGTGTTGGTCGGTCCGAGGAGGAGGAAGTCGTACAAAAAGGGTCAGCGTCGTCGTCGTTACACATTAGCTATATATTCGTACGGGAAAGCCGACACCGCGGGGTTGACCCACTGCTCTGAGCAAATTGTTGTTGAATTTCGAGTTTCTTCAGAGGGCCGAACGCGCGCGTATATTAACGTGTTCTGGACGTCGTTGATCTCGCGCAAGGGGAAATTCGAGAGAGAAATTTACTCTTTTGAATCCGTACTCGTTTTATCAATAAAACGCTCGTTAGAGGTTCCCGCAGACTTTTTTCACCGCGACCTTTTAAAGTATTATGACCCGGTCGTATACTTGTATACTTACCGATAGCGATAAAAAAAATAAAATAAAGAAATACCATTCCCCGTTGATATAAACACTATAAACTATAATAATATACTGACTTTATTCATATTAGATTCTGAGCGGAGCGAGGAATGTATTGCAGGTTTTACAATGATGTGTTTTTTTTTTTTGCTATGTCTGTACCCGGAAATTCTACCAGAAGGAGTGCTCCGATCTTTTCGCGTAGCACCTTTTCCGAATGCAAATCGCATTTTTTTTTTAGTTTGTACGGGTCGTTTTTCGATTTTCTCAATACTTTTTCAAAAAGTCAGGAAAAACTACTGAAAATTACATATAAAAACGCTAAAAATGCAATTTCGTCTTAATCGGTTGTCGTTTATTTATCGCGCCGAAGCTCCGCTCAGAATCGTTTTATCGAACGCAATGATTTATCATTGCTTTCAAATGTATAATAAACACAAAACTCTAAAATCTTTATCCGATAGTAATTCAATATCCACAACACCCCGCGGCTCGCTACCATTTTTTTTTTACGTTTTTGTTTGTTTTCATTTTTCATATAAAATATAATATACACTCGCTGTACCAATTATATAATGTATATAAATTTATATTGTCGTACGACCCAATTATATCGTAATATCGATTCAATACCACGTGACCATTTATATTTGTATTACTCGCTTGACGATATTAACAAAATCGTATATACTTACGGGTTGCTACGTTAAGTGGAATAAAATGTAGAAAACGCCGAAAACAAAAAAAAATTTAATACAATCAGTGTTTTGCGTACAATAATAATTTTTTTAACGTTTTAATATTATTTTGTAAAAATTAAATTTTAGCGAACAAATAACAAAAACCGGTGTACAATATATGTTGTGTTTCGATTTATTTTTAATTTTCTACGATCCACCGTAAAAACATCCGCGACCCCGACTACGGGAACCGCTGGATTGACACTCGTCAGAAATTTGACTGGACACGTTGCTACATAATAAGTGATTTACCGATTTTTTTTTTTCTGAAAAATTTGATCGAAAAAAAAAATGCGCCGATACGCTTTCAAAAATACAACCTCGGTATAAACCCGAGGTCTTTGCGACGGTACATTATCTGTTGGTTTATATATATTATTATGTTATATAGGTACAGCGAATGAATAATAATTTATTATAATTGCGCCGTTAAAACACGTCGCGCACGCCATTATTGTAATAATAATCACTGCAGTTTTAGTTCTTCGACGCGCTCGAACAAAGTGTATTTATATATTATACACACACGTCAACGAAACGGAAATGACCGAAAACGGCTATTTTGCTCATTAAAATTAAAAAAAAAAAAAATCCAAAACGTCTGTAATAATATTACGTGTATGTTCTATATGACCGTTTATCGTGAAAATTATTCGCCGTTGTATTATATTTATGAGTTTTGCTCTACCGGGCAAGAGTATTATTATACCCGTTCGTCGACTGCAGCTGCGCTTTAATATATATATAGTACGCGTATTTATAATCGAATAAAAGAAAAAAAATCACGTGATCCCGAAACGAAACATTAATGCCGGTAACGCATCATCATCATCATCATCATTATAGTTTTACCGAAAACTAGCGTACCTACCGATATATTGTTGTAATAATCGAGCGTGTTATTGACCCGCGGTAAGTAGTAGTTATTATAACAATAACTGCAGCGGTTATTGTGCAGTTATACGAACTAATTATTTTGAAGCGTTATCGCCCGAAAACGAATGAAATTATCGTTGAAACAAAAATCGCGAATGGGCTCGTGTATATGGTCAAGGTAAAGGGGAGGTTGTTGTAACCCTATCCGCATTGATCGAACACACCCGGTGGAAAAAAACAATTTACACTTTTCTTCTACTTTACGTGTGCGCAGAGTATCAAATAATATTATAGAAATCAGTCGAAAATTTATATATTATTAATTTATTATAATATTAAACACAAGCTCCGTTCTTTTTTCTCATCTCTCTCTCTCTCTCAAAATGTCAAAATAATCTTGTTCGCTGCATTGATACGTACTATACGAGTATACTTCACATTTGTATATATTATAATATATACTATACATACTATAATAACACTGCGGCGGGCCCAAAAGCTTTTTATTGCGGATTGTTGAATCAATAGTAATATAGGTTAGATTTTATAATATGGTTAAACATTTTGTAACTGTTAAATTAAAAAAAATATAGAAAAAAGTTTTTTTTTAATCTTTTTTTTTTTTTGACGTTGCACAATATTTTCAAAATTCTTATTCCAAGACTGCACTATCACGCGTGTATTTTCGTTAGATAATAATAATTGAACTTTTGAACCGCTCCCATTCATAATTTATATACTTATTTATGTATTGGGCATACAGAAAATACCGTATTATACAATATTTAATCGTACATTAAATGTTGTTATTTTCCACTAACTGCCCGATTATGCGTGTCATAATAGTAATAATAATAATAATATAATGTTTTTTTTTTTTAATGACTTTAATTAACTCTATCGTTGACTTTATAAACGTTATCGACGTGTATTTCATACTATATATAATACGTATTATATATCCTATTATTATTATTATACACGAGCTTTGTACGTTGAAAACGAATAACACATACTGTTCGAAACATTTCCGTTTAAAAAAAAAAAATTCCTGTCTCGCAATTTAAGTGTATAAAGGTAAAGAGGTAATATAAGCGCGTATAGGCTTAAAGTATACGCGTAATCAGTTTATATGCACAACTATATATAGGCAAATCTACGGGTCGGGCCAATCGGGCCATGGCCTGACCTTACGCTGTAGACAGGGCATCGGCCTTAGGAAATATGCAGAAGATGTACGACCAAAAATGTATAAATATGTGTATTTTTTTCAAATTCCGTGTGTGAGGATATTTTTTTTATATATATATATAATAAGACGACCAGAGACAACACGCAGTTCTGCGGTATTCATTATAATTTATAAATTATATAACGCTAATTAAAACGTGTTAAAAATACCAATAAAAAAAAAAAAACCGAAGCTTCGAGTATTCGAGTAGCACGAATTTAATAAAATAAAAAAAGTAATTAATACGGATTTGCTAATGTACACATAATATAATTATTTTTTTCGGGTGGAAAAACAACGGTTTTAATAGAATTTCGCCCGACCTAATAAAAGTGTCTAGTTTCGTCTATATATATATATATATACGTATAAATTATAAATAAGATAGAGAGACTTATAATAAAACGCCCGGACACGTGTCGCTCGTCAAGAGAAAAATAACATCCGCCTACGCTCGAGAACATAATAAAAAAAAACCGTTATAATATTATTATAATAATAATTCGGGATTTGTGTCAGTAAAGAAAAAAAAAAAACAGTAACGTCTCTCCTCGCCGCGATTTCGGTGAACGTTTCGCGCCGACTGCAGGATACCGCGGACGGACTGGAGTCGAATCCATCGAATCGCCGCTCTGATTACATGCGATCGAAAAAAAGAGACGATTTTAATCAAATTTAAATTTTAAAAACTAGTCGAGCAAAATGTGGGGGAGGAGGAAATACAACAAACAAGCCGTGATTAAACATCATAAGCCCCCGGGTCGCGTTACTTTAATATATTATATCATGCAGTTTGTATCGTATAACGTAAAATAACACAAACGCGCAATGTGTTTTTTTATTCTTTACGAGGCTCGAGTTACAAACGACGTGTAAAGTCGTCGTGCGAGTACTCAGCATTCAGCTGTGTACGGTGTACGCTGCATAGATGTCATCAGCTCTCGTCGTCGGGACCATTGTGGGCCAAGGACGATGGCGTGGCCCACAAAGAGAGAACCTGCAACCGTTTGTCGAAATACCACGCCGTATACCACCTACCTAACCTAACCTACACAAAACGCGCACGTCGTGGAATAAACACCGACTTATAATATTATTATATTATATATAATGTAGATAGGCCTATCGCGATTAAGTCGATCCAAACCGAATTCGGCCGTTTTGGGGTTATCGCGATAAATATCGATTGTGTGTGTGTGTGTTTAGGTTACCTGACATAACCTCGTCTCAAGAAGGACGCGATGCCAACTTAACTGATTTTTTTCCGTTGTTATAAACGGATTATAAACAAAAAAGTGTTTCTGTACACACAACGCATTTCGGCTCAGTGGTTCCTCAACTTTTTTTACTCGTGGAATCTTTGCAGGAAGTTGCGGAACCCTCGTTCCCCCATAATCATAGTAACGCGTACAGTCAAATGATCGGACAGTCCTACACTTTCGACGCAAAACCGTATGTCTTTAAAACGACAGCGAGGACGGTTTTTAGAGTTTCTGTTTAGTTATGTCATGATAACTTCTCGTCCCGACGAGAGAGGTGCTCTCGTCCGTGGTTCGAATCGAAAATTTATTTACCAGTTTCCCGGATTCCTTATTGGAATCCTTGGCGCTAGCTCGCGGAACCTTCGGGAACACCAGTTGGGAAACACCGTTATAACGTGTAAAATACGGAGTAGAGGCTGTATATAGTTTCTTCAGAGATTGATTTTCGAAAATAATTACGAATATATATATATATAGCGTGATAACCAGAACGATATAATGGAACGTTTATTTTTATTTATTTTTTTATCGTATTACAGCAATCCGCCATGGACGGTTACGACAATCAAGGGATGTTGAGGTCCGAATTGGATATCAACGGAAAGCACGCCAACGGAAACACTTGGTGAGTCGATTTTTAATAAATAATATGTATAATATTGTTTTTTCAAACCTAAACACGTGCACTGTATAGAGCGTACAATAATATTTAATAAAACATTATAACGATAATATCAATCGTATCGCCGACGGATCTAAAAACGTGCGTAGATAATAAATGAATTTCCTATTACTTTTGTCCGTATACGACCTTATCCTGTTACAATAGAGTTGTATTGGATAGAGCTGATGCTGTATAGGCAGATGCGCGAACGCACACGCTCCGGCCGCGGCTGGTAAAAGGTGAAACGCCGTTGACTATAATAAAATATACCGCTATGTCGAGAGATCAAGGGGTTGGTTTTTTTCGTTTTCTTCCAAAAAAAAAAAAAAAAACATCCGTCAGAGACACAATTTATTCGTCTTTACGTCATAGGTAATATAAAAAAACTGCGTTTTAAAACGATATTATTGTCGGTACAATGAAAAAAAAAAATCTTAATCGATTTTGTCCCGCGGAGTCTGTGTATTCGATTGTTATAATAATATGATGTATGTCGTGAAATCAACAGTTTTCTTCTGAATAAGACGGTTTTTTTTCGTGTTAGATTTTTTTTTTTTATTTTCTTCAAAAACGATAACTATACGCGTATTTTTTTATACGTTACTCAAGAAAAATCTTAAAAATACACGTCATATTTTCTAAAATTATTTTACTAATCGAATCACCGCATGATGGAACTACATAATAATTAATACTCGTAATGTATAGGTAATATTATGTTATGTACGGGTAGTGAAATTATACTCGTACAACAAAATAGATTTTTCTTTCTCGCGAATAAAACGGTCTTGACCCACTACATTTTTGTTCGATATCATATGTTATAAATATACTAACGAAATTAATACGAATTTAAATGATTTTTTTTCTCTCGTTACGAATAAATTATTATCATTGAGTAATACGCGTTCGTATAACATATATATATATATTATATGATGAATGTGTTTTTTCTTTTTGTGTCTTATCGGTTGTAATAGTTAGTTATAATCTAATTATCGCGCTATGCATTATTATTAATATAATATACATAACCCGTACGAATATTGTAAATTAAAATATTATATTGTAATAACATAAAAATTGTTCGTACGCCCGCTATATATATATATATATATATATATATATATATATATATATATTTATATAATAATATAATTTTACCGAGCAAACGCGTGTTTATGCCAATTTTAACAATATTAATGTAGTGCGTATAACTACTACCAATAACCTCGATCGTTACACGATTAATAATTTATCGCGGTTTTGATAATTAATATTAATTGCAACCAAGGTGATTAACGCCTGTAATTAAATGAGTTTCATTGATAAATCATTATTGTTCGTGCATAAAAAAAAATATATATATATACATACTAATCGTTTCCTAGCTTTAACATTAATAGGAGCGTATAAATAAAAAGGGGAAAATTATTGTAGATACGTATAGAGTGCTTTTTAATAAAATGCAACGGTCTTATATTTTGTGGCGATTGAGATAATTTTACTATTCACTTTTATTGTGTGTACCTGTACTTGCGTATTTTGTAAGACGACATTATAACGACTGTTATAATCGAGTTCGGTGATTTTTTATTTGGTTTTTTTTTTTTTTTATTTAGCATCGACATGGACAGCCTCAACAAGTGTGTGTCCGTGCACGCGAAAGGAGCGGACGCCAACTCCCTGCAGGCGAACGAGAAACAAAATTTCTATAACCCTTACCAACACCGTGACGTTAAACATCCTACTTCGTAAGTGCATGCGTATTCGGGGACGTATTTAGGATTTCTTTGAAGGGGAGGGCAGAGGGGGAGATGACCTAAAAAAAATTGTTCTCCCACCACTCGAAATACATAAGTATATCATCAATTTTTAATAACTATACTGTACGTAGACCTTTAAATTGCATACGTTTACAATGAATTCATATATAATTTACAAAACAAACAGGTTTTTTTAGCGGTTTCGTCGAATTATTATTTCCTCAACCATTGATGTTATTATGGATAGACGATAAGGGGGTTAGGTCATTCAACCTACTCTGTTCAAATTAAAACAATATACAAAATTTAAATCGATCATTAAATACACAAAAGTATTTCATAATAATAGTAATAATATATAGTGAATAATAATAATTATACCTCCTTCGCAGGTTTTCTTAAATGCGTTTTTAAACACGAAAACGTACATAACAGGAGTTGAAGATTACAAAAGTCCCAGCGACTGTAATATTGTTTTCCAATAAAAATATTATTGTGTTATTACCTAGTGATAAAGCGATAAAAGGAAAACACAACCATAACCGTATACGTTAAAAAAAAAATGCCAAGGGAAGGAGATATATCTCCCTAATCTCCCCCCAGTAAATACGCCACTGTGTGTCGTATACGGCAAACGCGTCGATGAGTTGTAAATTTTTTTGTATTTTTTTTTTTGTAGATATTTCGACACCCTGATACATCTTCTAAAGGCGAGTTTAGGCACTGGAATTTTAGCTATGCCGAGCGCGTTCAAAAACGCCGGTTACGTTGTTGGCACATGCGGTACAATTATTATTGGAATTTTGTGTACATACACGATACATTTGTTGGTGAGTGAAAAAAAAGGATAATAAAATCAGCCGAACGGAGTGCTTTTTACACTCCTGCATGATTCGTTATGATGTATTTGTCGTTTTCATTTACATATATAGATCACCGCGTCTTATGAACTCTGTATTAGAAGAAAAATACCCAGTCTAACGTATCCGGGCACCGCGGCAGCGGCTTTCGAAGAAGGTCCCAAGGTCACCAGGAAATTAGCTCCTTTCGCCAGGTAAGATCATTGTGCAATTTTTTTTTCAATATCGCGACACTTAAGTGTGCTACCATTTATACACATAATGACTGCACGGTCCTAAGTAAGCATGCAGTAGGTGCGTAATATTTTATTTACGAAATTATTATTTTATTTATTAAATATTATATTCTCGTGTTTCAGACTAATTACAAACTTGTTCCTTGTATTGTACCAAATCGGTTCCAGTTGCATATACGTAGTGTTTATAGCCAGCAATTTAAAAGCGGTAAAATATTTATCATATATAGTTGAAGCCGATGGATGGCTATACAGTCGTATATACGATATACACATTTTAAACGTTTTTTTTTATTATATTTAGGTGGGTGACATTTATCTGGGCGGAAACACGGACGTACGGATGTACATGGTGTACATATTGATCCCGCTCATATTGATCTCTTGGGTAAGGAATTTAAAACTGCTGGCACCGTTCTCCTCCATTGCCACTTGCTTGACCATCGTGAGTTTCACTTTGATCTTCTACTATATTTTCCGCGAAACTCCGTCGTTCGCCGACCGTGAACCAGTCGGCACGATCAAAAGCATACCATTGTTTTTTGGCACCGTACTCTTCGCTATGGAAGCTATCGGCATGGTAAGCGGATCATAATAATATTCAACTTTATTACAATTATTTCGTTTTTTTTTTTTTTAATCGTTTTTGTCATAGATTTATGTGTCGTATAACTTAATTCTTTTAGATTCTTATACATTTTTCCCTATTCGCGTCCTTTATAATTTGTGTCGAATATTCCGACATTGGTCTTCCTCTTCCCTTTTGTCCTTTAACCACCTAACCTTCAATTACTTTGTCTTAATATAGGTACGCACCCCGTTATCTCTTCTGGATCGAATACCACCTACGTTCCCATAATTATTTCTCCTTTGTCCTGTCCGATATCTCTTCATTTGTACGCTTAACATTTTTTTCTTAAACGTTTTATGAAAGCACAACGTATTAAAATATGTTTCCAGCTTACATTTTTCTATCACATACTTGTTTTCCCCGCTCGTATAGGTTTTGCCATTGGAAAACGAAATGAAGAACCCCAAGAAGTTTGGCAGCCCGTTTGGCGTACTTAACGCTTCCATGTTCCCTATCTCGCTGCTTTACACGTTCGTTGGGTTACTCGGATACATGAAATACGGCGAATCGACCACCGGTAGTATAACACTTGACATGCCGCAGACCGAACTGTAAGTGTATTAATATTGTATTTTCAACGGTATCTATTTCGACAAGATCGTGCAACAATATTTCGCGTTTTCATAGGTTATCCCAAGTGGTGAAAATCCTTTTGTCGCTGTCCATTTACATTTGCTACGCTCTGTCCAACTATGTGACTTTCGATATCTTATGGAAAGGTCTCGAACAAAAAATGGAAAAGAACGAAAATAAGATCTGCTGGGACTATGCTCTGCGTACGGCCATAGTGATTGTTACGTGTGAGTAAAAACGACATTATACAATAAAAAAAAAACCGTCTCTGTAAAGTTTCAAAGAGGCGTCGACTCGGATGACGTTGATCATTTATAAATTTGTTCGATAAACTCGAAATTGGTCGATTTTATAGTATATAATATAGCTTTACGGTACGTGACTCTTTTTTTTATGTGTAATAATTTCATTTTTGCAGTTTTCTTGGCCATCGCCATACCAAACTTGGAGCACCTAATCTCGTTGATCGGCGCGTTCTGCTTGTCATCCGTGGGCATCGCGCTACCGGCCATCATCAATTTCCTGACGTTCGCTGATGTCTACAAAAATGAAGGCAACATCCGGTTCAGTCTGTTCTGCCTGCGCAACCTATTGATCGTCCTGATCGCCATTTTTGCATTCATTGTCGGCGTCTATACCAGTGTGTCCGACATCGTACATCACATGACGTGATCATATCATTATTGCGATGAGCTGCATAGGTGGTCATCCTACGCCGAAAACGGACGACCACAATAACAACTACGACGACGACAATTCAGAAACTATCATTGCGGCGTCAGTCAAGCGATTCCGCTGTAAATGAGTTTTAAAAAAAAAAAAAAGTTTTTCTTGCATATTTTTTTATTTTAATCGTGTCTCATCATTGTTCATAATGTATAGTTACATTGATTACACGTTTGCTTTGGCAAACTCTTGAACCGGTGCAACAATAAAATTAATTCAATATTCGATCTTGCCATGAGCCACAACAATAGTTGTGTAATTTTATTGGTTTTGAGTTTCGTCGATAGATAATACCAACTCAGTATTTTTGTTGTCTTTCTATATTATTCGTATTTGATTTTATTAATTGTAAACTTTTGTAAGTGACATCCAATGTTTTTAAAAACATAAGTAATAATATCGCCGAATGTTAATTTTTTCCCATCGGTCTAAGTGTGCCAGAAAGCAGTGTTTAGATTCTATAATATTATGTTATAGTTAAGAGTGAATCAAAATTATTTTAATTCGTATAATATTGTTACGAGTAATACAAAACATATTCTACAAAAACAATAAGTGTACATTGAATTTGGAATAACTCTCGAACGAAAACGAAGAAAATATTCTTTGTTCCGTTTAATTTTTTTTTTTTTTATCAATGTTAAATATCGAATTACTTTGTATGAATATAAGTAAAGTTCAAATAAAGTTTGTTCGATATTAAATTTATTGCCATATCCCTCTACTCTGCCTTTCATTTACTTAAGAAAAATCAATTACAGGATATATTCACATTTCGTTCTCTTTTTTAAGTTCTTATCGTAAGAATTTTAGTAGAAACTTCGTAACTGTTGAATACATTCCTTCACTAACCCAATTTTTTTCAATAATATTTTATATAATATGTAACATGCTGTGTAGATGGATCATTGTTTGAAATTGTATTGCTCAATAAATACTACATATATTTTTATTTTATTATATAAATTGTATCAATGGACATACATTTAATTAGTAAAAAAAAAAAAAAATGTTGTTGAGATAGATCTCTAGTATAATTTTTTTTTTTTTTACCAGTTAAAATACTTAATTCGAATTAATGTTATAATATTATTATTGTGATACGAATTCATTAAATATATTTTTTTAAACAAATGGCTATTATTATAATATTAATAAATTCTTTGTAATATATATATATATATTACATACTTACATTAAATTTAAGGTACATATTTTTAATAAACTAGATTTGTATATTGTATTTTAGACTGACATAATATACAAAACGAATTTTTTGTTATTACACACACAATTGTATACTAAGTTGTTTTATTTTGATTACTGTTTAGGTATTATTATTATTTTTTATTATTACAATAACGTATAACATACCTACCGAATTATTGAATTATTACAATAATAAAAGTCAATAACATAAATAAGGTATTTTATAATCTCATTATTACGATATTTATTATGCATTCGACACTTAAACGAACTGCGCATTTAAATAATTATTACAATTTTTTAAATTTATTTAATAACTAAATCATGATAATTGTATACTGTATTTTTGGTAGATCGGTTTTGATCTTTACAAAAACGTGATTTATATATTCTATTTTTTTTTTTTTTTTAAATTTAATTTAAATGTTAAATTTATTAACTACCATAATATTTGTTTTGCGACTGGACCAGGTTTTAATAGTAATTATATGTCAAGGATAAACAATTGAAATAGTGTCTGTAAAAATCTTATAAATCATACGAATTTACGAAACGTTGTAAAATATTCATAGTTGGCTAAACATCAAATTAAAAAAAAAAAAAAGGGTAGCTAGCCGTGGGTGTTGCGCATGTCGTTCGAACGAATTGCTTAGATAAATACTTTTGTTTTTTCTCTAAATCTGAATACAACGATAAATCATTGCATTCGATACAACGATTATCTGAGCGGAGCTTCGGTGTAATATTATTTATTGCCGAAAAATACGATAATGAATTTTCACACAATGAATTTAACACAATTTTTTCGGTGGTTTCTTGTGCCTCGTTTTTTGCGGTGACTATTGAGAAATCGATTTTCTTCCAATTTTTTTGGTTGTTTTGAATTACGCACAAGGAAATTACCGAGAAAATCATTAAAAACGTTTTACAAATTAAGTATCGACTAGACACGATTTGTTACCGGAATGTTGTAACGCATGACGAGATGGTCCGAGCGTTCTTTTTAGTCGACAATTTGTACGCAGGAAAAAAAAAAGTATAATAAACGTCATTGTAAAGTCACCAATGACTTCTTCGCTTTGCTCAACGTCTAAAAATGTATTCCATTAACTAACATGGTCGAAAAACATTTTCTTTTTTTTTTTAATTTTTCTTTTTAGAAGCGTACTTATAATTTTATAACGTGTAATACGGATGACGTTTAGATCTATCGAATATAACGAAAGAAAATCATTAGGCTCGCCGGTTCCTTAAGACACGAGTAAACGGATGCGTTTCGTTGAAAATCGACAGATCACATAAAATAACGTAATAAATTATCAATTTTAATTTGAACGAAATTGTATTGAAATAATAATGTAGTCCAAACGATCTAAAAGTCTTTGGTGATATAATGGAAAAAACGAATTGACGAGAATTTTTTTAGTGTTTTGCGAATTAATTTTTTTCTTTATATCTTATACTTACCTATACGTTGCGATTACGCCGATGTCGACGAGAAATGTTTAACAAATATTTAATTAATGGTAGGTATTTCCCCCGATCTTTTCAGAAAAGAAAATATTCGGTTAATGTATTCTAATTGAAATTCGTTTTTATCGCGAAAAATTCGAATAATTTTATTGTTCATTGAACAATCGCCTACGACAACCCGTAGTGCATAGTATTTTACGAATTATTAAAAAAATACCTTCGCCCACGGCAGATATAAATATCGTTCAACTCGATTACTGATTATTGTAAAATATGCATGAAAATATCTTTGGATAACGCGTTGTTTTCCGTAACGCGGTACATAGAATGCCGTGGACTTGAAGGACATCACCCGCGGTATATATGTGCGATTATTATAATGTCTAACGAGTACTTACTTATTTCCAATTTCTTTATAGCTGCAGACGGCTTATACTTAGTACTTGTATCGTTTTTCTTTTTCTGGTAATATACCCGCGGTTTCCGTGTCATCACGCTGTGTCCTAGTCTTAATGAGAAAAAAAAAGAATCCTTTACAATTATAGCGAATACATTTAATTGACAGGGGCGTGTTTAAGGGCGGCTAAGCCCCCCAATAGATTTTTATATATTAGCTTTTTAAATTAATAGTTACATTATTTATTTGTTTAGATTTTTAATATTAATATTCTGTTTAGTAATTTGTGGCATGAAATATTTCTTGGGACTTCAGCCGGGCCCTCCTGCAGTATTATACTCCTTTAAATACGCCGCCGATAATTTTAAATGAAAAAAAACTCTGGACGATTGAACTCGAAATTAACGTTTCAACAAGTCTATAATATATAAAAACAATTTTTTTTTTTGGGGGTGTTGTCAAATTAATAATATATTTATTTTTGAACATTTTAGCGATGAAAACGCGGAAAAATAATTTTTTTATCCGATATAAATATCGTATTTATAAATTCATAAATTAATAATTGTGTCCAAACTGCTTCTATAAATGGAGAAAATTTGTTCGATTTGATATATGCATTTTTAAAAAACAGTTTTTCGCGTACCTATCGATAATCTTTTATATATAATATATTAATATTCTAGTGTTTCGTATATAATTACTCCATAATATATATATGTAAATATATATATATCACGCATAAAACGATTTTAACGAATTGAAAAATATTGGGGGACGGCTCTTTTATAATATATAGAACGCCTAATTAAATTCAATGCGAAAATGTTAACTCAGCGAGTAATGCAAATTTCCCAGCTCGTAGGAAATTATCGATTGTTTGCAAAACAATATAATCATTATTATTATTATTATTATTATTATTATTACAATCACGTTACATATTATACTGAAATATGTTTAAACGATCATAATTTTTAAAACAAATTGCGTGTATTATTTGAATATACTACGGGACATGAATCGTATGTAACCTTTGAATAATTAATTAACGGACACAATATTCATTTGCAGCGCGCTGTTTATTATAAATTATAATAGGAAGCGATGAGAGTGTGGTTGCAGTTTGTATCACCTTTAACTGGTTTTGACGTCAGTTACGGGTATACAATATAGTTTAATTTTTTTTTAACGATAATAAGCTGTAGTTTTTATATTATGATTATACAAAACAAAATTGGACATTTTATTGCGATTATTATATATATATAAAATGTATAAAGTAGGTGGTACATGTTATAAGCACGCGACAGGGCTATAGCTCATAACTTTTTCTAAACGCGTATGTTTTTTACACCCACCCGGGCATCCCTAATGTAATTTTAAATGGGTACATTTAAAAAACGAACCATCACAATAATTAACGGCGAAGAAATATACATTTACAGTTATAATTTATGTAATAATATTACCGATAAATTTATACGTCTATATACATCCTATGCAGACCTACAAGTTATTATAAAAAAAAAAAACAGCGTTTGTACAAGGTTTTAGTAAAACCGGCAATTCTATACGCGTGTGAAACGTAGCCAAAAAGAAGACGAGAAAAAGTTGGCGGTTCTAAAAAGAAAATTCTTCCGACGCATATTTTTGGTTCAAAGAAGAACGATCGAAGAGTACGGAATAAGATCAAATATAATGAAATCGGAGAACTTTTGGGAGAAGAAAACAAACACTTAAAGGATGAAAAATCAACTGGCTGAGACGTGTACATGAAGATTGAATGATAATATAACGATATAACAGGGACGCACTGGACTGGAAGCCAGAAGGTACGAGATCGCGCACTAGACACGCCGCGAATCAAAGATGGATATTGATGAACTTCATCAGAACTCGGTGTCATATATAAATATATTATAATTCGATCGAAACGAAAAGTTTACCACAATAATCGAATTATATATTATAGATTGTTATAAGTAAAAATCTTTTGAAACTCCGTTAAAATTTATACGACTACGCATTTCTTGAATTAGAGCTGCGCGTTTCCTATACTAAGAATTACGCAAAATGTATCCGTTTAACGCACGTTAAAATTAGCAGCACTGATTAGTGGTGTTTGACCGCGTGAGCGGAAAACGCCGCGTATGATAGAAATTCGAACTCATTATAATAACGGTTATCATATATTATGACTTTTCACACAAGTTTATTACAACGAAAACACGACTACGTCATACCGAGCACCGAGAGATTACCGTTTTTCTCAGATGCTAAAATATATACTTTTTCGTACTGCACGCACTTTAGGATTTTATCGCACAGTCCCCCTTCAGCGGCCTCATTATTTATTTTTATTAGTTTATATGAAGATATATCTGCTCAGTATTACCCACCCATCCCTATGAATTTTACTAGGGGCGGTTGCCCCAAAAAGTCTCCAAAAATTCACGCCACTGCTGGGTAGCATACTATATATACACGTACAGTTAAACAGTTTTTTGGTAAGTAACAAAAATTTACGGGTAGGTATAGCATATTAGACGAGTACCTAAATTAAAATAAGTAGAGTAATCTAATAATAAATTAATAAACGCGCTTGCACTTCGGTAATAAAAGTATACCTTTATCATCTTTGACATATAATATAGGATAGCCTGCAATAGCCGTTAACGCGTTACTTGACACTATTGTTGGTATTTTAGATTTTGCTGATGATACATCTTGGAATTAAAAAAAAATATATTTGAATAAAATAATGTAAAATTAAAAACAAATACCGTAACATATAGAGAACAGAGCCACTACACACTTTTCAATTTCGTACTGCACACAATTTTAGTCCCTGGTTTTTCTTTTCTTTTGCGCCGACCTTATAATATTATGTAACTTGACCGCGGAATCTGACTCTCAAACACGATGCTGTAAATAAAGCAAAGTTTAATTTTTTCTTCTTCTCGTGCGTCCAGACCATATTATGTTTCATATTCGATACAAAAACCGAATCGATTTATCTATAAATATAAAATGTATACCATATATAAGTACGAGTATTTTATACTATATCCGCAATAATATTGACAGTAAAAGAAAAAAACTCTTGATAGGCGTCAGGCGACGCGTTTCGTTCGGTCAACCGAGAAATTTTTTTTTAATTCCAATATTTAATAACGACGGGGTTAAAAAAAGTATATATTAATTATAATAAAAAAAAAAACCATTCTCCGACGACCAACTATACTCGTGTGTCGAATGTTATTATAATAATAATATTTATTATTACTATAATTTTTTTTTTTTCAATCCGTAGATTGGTTGAATGATGAAATATTCTTCCATTCTTCTCTATTCCATGCGACTCTCTTCATTTCTCTATATGACTCTTTTCCTATATCTAACATAATTTGTTTACTATATAAACAAATATATAATATTACAATAAACTAATTACTAATATATACAATTACTATATAATAATAATAATTGTTTCGAACGTTTTATTTATATGTAGAATTTTTAAAATATTCCAATTTAAAAAACAAAAATACGCAAAAAAAATTTAACGTAGACCATTAAAATTATTGAGTCCGGCGCGTCCGACCCAACCGCATGTAAAATAAAAAAAAAATACACAATTTTATAATAATTGTTAATTATTGATTTATCTACTTATAGATACCATATTTTTTCATTTCTCGAGTATAAATATTTAATTTAAAAACTGTATAATACTTTTTTATTTAAAAAAAATAATGCGACGTGCCTACGCCGTCGTTATATATATATATGCTTGTACTCGTTATACAGTATAAATTAACCGCGTATTAATGTTGTTTTGTTGTTTGGCATTTTTCTTAAAGAATTCAATATTTCAATTGATAATAATTCAAAGAGTAATATAATATACATATACATTTTACGATGTGGTCTGTACCTATATAGTATTTTTACTTGGAGCGTATTTTGGCGTTCAGCGCGAACGCGACGATAGAGCACGAATTTTTACAAATATTTCTCGATAAATTTTAAAAGAAAAAAAAAATTAAGATTATGCGACAAAATGGAAGAAAAAAATGATATTTTTCAATAAACACGAGTGCTTTTTTTTTTACGCATATTTCGTAGGTGTTTTTTTTTTATATTTTTATTATGTATACATTTAAATACGATCGTAAATGATTTTGTGTCGACCCGTGTATAGTGCAGTGAGCCGATGCTTGAGACTGGCCAATTTAAATGCGTTCCTATTCATCTATCCTCTATAACGCGGCGTTCCCACGGGGCGTGAATCACGAGAGTGAGAATGTACGTTTCCGTGTGAACGCTGCACACTCAGAGTTCCTCTTCTTTAATTTTCCAAAATCCAGCACTGTGTTATAGTATATCCATTTTATTTTTAAATATCTCTATAGTCTATATATCATATAGACGTCATACGAACCGATTATTTAAAATAATAATAAGAATATATTGAAATATCACACGAAATTTTAATAACTATATATCGTGTGGAAGTAGTACACATTATTTATTTTACAAAAGTGATAAATATTGTGTAATTACTTAATAAATAAATAAAATAATATTTCGCCGGAAATATTATGTCTCTCACACTTTATCGGTGGATTCGAACCTATCCTCCGCCTTCACTTCCTAAAAGTCCTATACACCTAGTCAACGCTCCACAACGTATGAAATTTCTATATCGAACTGAGCGTATTTAAACATAAACCGTGTATTTTAACTAATTCTTTAGAAAAAATTTTTTTCTCTAAAGAATTAGTTATTTTATAATTTACTTTAAAATTTATTTTTAGTTTTATTTTCCACGGACACGTACTTTTAATAATAATAATATATAGTATACATTTATATCCCTAATAAAATCCTCAGATCAATAAGTCAAACAGTGTAATATGGGCGTATAGGTATAGCAGACACTATGTGTAACTGCTACTCTGTGCATGGTATACCTTTATAGTGTTATAATACTTGCCGTAG
Source organism: Slavum lentiscoides (assembly GCA_032441835.1). Taxonomy (NCBI): domain Eukaryota; kingdom Metazoa; phylum Arthropoda; class Insecta; order Hemiptera; family Aphididae; genus Slavum; species Slavum lentiscoides. Next base: position 3,353,709 of record CM063717.1, on the reverse strand, counting down.
CTGTGTCATTGCGTGTCATGACTCATGACGAAACCTTATAGTGATGATGGGAGTATCAATAGTATAGAGTAGTTTACCAGTTTGATTACTCAATATACTCGTGTATACAATTATCACTGGTTATATATTATTTCATATAGTCTGCGCGATTATAGCGATTAACGATCTCGCATCCAGCGTAAATATTAATACGTCAATATTAATATGAAATAAATGATATACAAAATGAATAAATACAATACATATAAAATAAATGATTATTGTTAAGAATATTTATATGTCTGTAGCAGTGTTTCCCAAAGGGCGTGCACACTATAGTGTGCCGTGAAAACTTAAACTTTTTATTTTAAAATAATCGCTCTAAAATCATATTAAAAACAATATTGAAAAAAATTTTTTTAAAAAAAATAAATAAAAATAGCGTAGAACGTGTTATATTAATTCTAAATTTTAGTGTGGACGAACGTGCGCTTGATTCCCGGTTCTAAAGTACTTAATTCTTTTTTGTTGACAAATAGACGATGTTCATCATCCAAAGCGTGCCGCTACCTATAATAACACTAATAATAACAACGTGCCAAAACGGAAAAAATTAGTTTGGGAACCCTTGGACCCACAGCGTATTCGACACACGCGCCGGGCAATTATTGCCGTCGGTATTTGGCGCGCGGAACGCTACTACGGAGCGCGGACACGTTTGAGGAGTAAAAGGGACACGGTATCGCATGAGATCCTGGTGAAATTATTCACCAAATGTGACATAACACCAATTTGCCCGACCGGACCCGGCGGTTATCGTTACTAATTATTATCGTGCAACATTGTACGATAATATTATTGTATTACATACCGTTGCACGATTCAACGGTGCTAATGGTATCCTGGTACTCGGAAAGCGATCGTTTCATTTTTGTCCCGACCGCGGTATGTGTAACCTATATTTTATTTTTCACACTTACCGGGGTTTTTTTTACAATAAAATTACGTTTATTCCGACGGATTAGGCTAACGAATAGTTCGTTAATTAATTTAACTAATTTAATTAACTAGTTCGTTAATTAGGCGTGTTGAATTGTCATCGTTAATATTGTTGTCATTGTACGATGAGTATTGTTTTTGCGAATATTAAAAATTAATATTAAACGAATAAAATTAATATTAAAAATATTCTTTTTTTTTTTGAAAATTGTACTTGAATTAAACGGCGAGATTTTTTTTGAAACCCTTTAAAAATTAAAATAATAATTAATTAGAATCGGAGTGTTTTTTTTTTGTCTCGACTATTATTTGTTAAATCGTGAAGCAAAAAAAAAAAAAAAAAAATTCAACGAACAATATAATATTTTGTGAGGAATGATTTCATCGGTTTTGTGAAAATCGCGATCAGGGCCCTATTAAGAATGTACCAAGTCGGTTTAAAAAAAAAAAAACTCTGACAATGAAATTATTTTTAAAAAAAAACGTTCAACAATAGTTAATAATTTTACAACGATATTCGTAAAATATGAAAAATAACGAAAATATAAGAAAAATTTAGACGAAAAATAAGATAAACTGCCAAGAGTATTTGATAAATTAACCGAAAAATTAAATTAATTTACCAAATACTCTTGGCATTTTTTTAATATATATTAATTTTACTATATATATATATATATTGTTTTTTTTAAATATATTTTAGTTTAATTATAATAATAATATTCGATTTAATATTGATTGATTGACATTTTGACCGTATGTCGGTTAGGTTTTTAGAAAGTCCGTAATAAATTTTACAAATTTGCCGAATCAACGAGTGGAAATGATCTCGTATTTCCACATCATGTCCGCCAGCAAATGTGGGCGGGCGGTGGTTGCGGAGCGACGGCGGCGCGGCGGTGCCACGTCGCGCGCGCGTTCAAAGCCGCGAAATGTTATGTCACACAACCGCGACCAGATACCAGGGAATCATGTGACGTGCGGTCTACTGATGCGCCGACAACTGGGTCGCGTTCTCATTTCGGCGATTCGGCTGCCGGGCACTAGATCATTCAAGTGTCACCGGCATCAGGGTCGCATCTGGCCGACAACCGTCGTGGGTGCTATATGACCCTCCCACGGTATAACATGGTCACCATATAAACCATAGAGTAAGAACGTAAACGGACCATAGAGCAATACAGAGGCGCATTGGTTCGACAAATGCCGGGTTGGGGTCCGTTCTCCGACACATTGATAAGAATTTAGTGCAGATAAGAATTTAGAACTACCAATAGTGAAAACAAAAAGTATCCTCAACAAATAATTAAAAATCTAACTGCAACTATAACAACCATAAACCCTAACTACCTCTTATCATATGGAACTTTTGTTTGTGTCATGATATAATGGTATATCATGGTTTGTATAATGAATGGTGTAATCATAGGATGAATTTAATTTATTGAACAACAATAAATCTTAACTATATCAGGGGTTTATTGTATATAAATAATAAAATTTCTTTTTGTATATTATTAAACACTGATGTTGGTATTAAAAGCAATGTGAGGTTGGGTCTAAAACCCAACAGTTCGTACTTATCAATTTGTCGGAGAACGGACCCCGACGGACACAAACGACTCCTTTTTCAGTGCGGCCTGATATGAGAAACATTAAACATATACAGCGCCGGCGGAAGGGCAAGGCAAAAGGGGCAGCTGCCCAGGGCCCCGCTATTTGAGGGGCCCCGCACTATTCATGGGATTTAATGATTTTTAAGCTTTAAATAGATAAATGTAAAATAGAAGAAATGTCATACAAGTTCTAGAGCCCCGCGAAAAAATCTGCCCTGGGCCCCGCAAAATCTCCCGCCAGCCATGAACATATATATATATATATTAATTAAAAGTTGAAAAATTATTTGAATTAAACAAATTCCACTTTAAGCGTTTATTCATTATGATCAGTCGAGTAATTTGTATATATCTTTACTTATTGTATATGTAATTACTAATTATAAACGAAATGTTAATTCGCTTGTAAATATATACAAACGTTTATATATTATTATAATAATAATATATAAATATAAACGCGTTTGATGCGAGTATTTTTAAAAGCAAATATTTTGTCAACGTTGTATACGTAAATCTATCTAAATTAATATTTTATCGAAATTTTTATAATATTCCAGATTGCGTAATTTTTTTTTCCTACCGTACTTGAAATATTTGTAATCGTTAATTAATTGGGTATAGCGTACAGAAATCAGAAAATGCTCGTATTAGTTAAATTTCTTACGATACGTAAAATTGGGCATTTTATCAGTTTTTTTTTTAAAACCCTATAATATATGTGTATATATATATGAATAATAAATAGAAATATAGAATTATCGAATAACGAAATGCCCGACTAAAAAGCGGTGATGATAAGGTATATAACACTATAGCGCCATTGTCAGTAATGCAAAATGTATTAATTCAATCAAATAATAAAGTTATAAAAAACAAGAGTATATTTACACTTTTACGTACTTATTCGTTATTTCGTTAATACGCTGTTGTAAATACTATGTAGACTATATTATTATTGCCATTTGCATTATATCATTATTATTATATACATAAAAATATTATTGGAAACGCGAAAATCTATTTTTTTTTCCAGTGATTTTATTGAAATATTTTTGAAAGAATAACGCATTTTTTTATATTATCAAAATTGTAATTTAGAATAATAATATTGTTTGGGGACATTTAAAAAAAACAATATTTATTTCGTTTGGACGATTAATTATATAATATTAAATATAGTCATATATTAAATATGTTATATTTATCGAACATCAGTATATAATATATATATGGTAATGAATTCTCTTTTACTCTTTTACAATCAATACCGTGTTAAGTATTGCATTAATTAAAAAAAATAATAATAATAATGAAATAATAAAGACGTCATTCATTAAATAATCTTCAATTAGTTTAATACGTACTCAGTTAGTATTCTAAATATACACATATAAATATACGATAAAATTTAAACACTATAAGTAACGGTATGATTTCAATTATTTCGTTATCACTAACTTATATATTTATTATTATTTATTACTACACGAGTTTTTATACAAATAATTCAACAGCACGTCGATAATATTAATCTGCAATTATATTTTAAAATATATATAGAGGTGCTTGTTTACACCGAGCATTGCAATAATAATTAGAAATACGAATGCTGTGTTTGTATTTTTGTGTGAATTTTATCGACTTAGCAACAAACGTATTATATACAAATCAGCTATTATACAGTGCCTAAAATTGTATATTGTACTGCTAGTACTCATTTGCTCAGCCAATTTTTGTGTTTATGAATACTTAAAGAAAATATACATTCAAAGAAATATAATACTACGCGTTATAATAATTAATATTATATATATATATATATATATATATATATATATATATATATATATATATATATAAAATATAATATTTTATATAGTATATAAAATAAAATATTTTATTTCGACGGTAAGTTTATTAAATATACGTATATATTGAACTACATATTTTGTTTATAACCGTATTATTAAATTGAATTAAAAGTGTGGAAACACAGTGAAAAATATATTACTCGGCTCTTTTAAATTAAAAATACTAATAATAATAATAAAAAAAAAAATAACTGTTAGTTCAATGTTCCGATATCTGTATACATAAACGTTTTAACAAACGAATATTTTAATGTTAAAAAAAAAAAAACTGTTTACCACTAAAAAAGATAAACGAAATTTCTATAATATTTTTTTTCCTATTGTGTTTGCGTGAATTATGTAATGTACGAGTATGCCGGCGTCAGCGACCTCTGTTCATTTTTTTTTTTTTGTAATATTTTTAAAATTGAAATTTTCGTTTGTGTTTCGGTTGAATAATAATAATGAATGCATTTGAGTGCGGGGGAGACCTCTGCTAGGTTTTTTTTTAAACTATTCAGAAATTGTGCACAGATCGTACCTACGCGCCTTATACTATTGATATGTTTTTCGATTTTTCCCGCAATGGTTTACTTTATGATAAGAAAAATTCTATATACGTTTTTCACCTGACCAGATAACTTTTCCTGATAGCGGATCGCCCTTAGTGGTCACGAAATTGACGTAATAATTGATGTTATATTAATACGCATTTGTATAAGGACTCAAATGATCGACATACGATCGGGATTTACATATTATACACACATAAGGTATGAGCAAGTACATACACCGCATAAGCTTGCATAGTTTTGTTACTAAATTTAGAAACAAATCGATCCGCAGGACGAATGCCAACAAAAAACAGTAATGTACCAGCACCTACGACGTATGTACTTACGTCCGTCGCGACTGCAGTGGCGTGTGTCAAAAAGAAAAATTGGTGTTGCTCGAATAATCTACACGGTGCCCCCTTGAAATATTTTTTATTACCAGTAAATGTTATTATTGTACTATATACACTGTATAATAGTATATGCTCTAGGCCAGGCCCGGAACTAGGGCGGGGCTGGGGAGCACGCGCCCCGGGCGGCAGATTTCTGCAGGGGGCGGCAAAATTTGAAAAGTTTATTAAAAAATAATAATAAGTTATTTAAATTTTTTCAAAATAATAATATCACAATTAATATTGTTTAATTTTATTTGATTCTGTTGCACAATTCATCAACTTTATTACACTGACACTGTATGTCAAGTTATTTTCTTCATTATATAAGACACGACACAAGAATTTGTCCCCCCTGACAAATCTCCTAGTTCCGGCCCTGCTCTGCAGGGTTCTTATACACTGCAGCTATACTATAGACTCGCAGAAGGATCCTTTGTAAAAACTATATTATTATTGAATAGATTTGTTATCCGTGTACACGAGTACTTAATTATTTTGAGCTTTGAAAAATCCGTTTAGTAGTAGTATATTTACTTTTAACGAGAAGTGTTAAAGCGATTTGAAAGGCAATATTCGGCATTGGAAACACTGAATTCAAATTGTCCACACGAAAAATGTCAAACAGTGTTTTCTAAATTTAAAGATTTCCTACGGGTTCTATTTAAACGCTTTAACTTCGCGTGACAATATTCGATTCTGATATATAGTGACAATGTTCTTCTATAGAATTTCCGTGTAAATATTTTGGTATAGTTAAATAATATTTTCTTCAAACCAGTTTTGAAAAACATAAAATTTGTTTAGACCTTTTAAAAAAAAATAAATAAATCGTCTCGACTGACATATTTTCCGTACGTACGCTTTACGAAACATTTAAAATCTTAAATCTTCGCGAGGAAGGATGCAGACTTGCATTGGTTACAGTGGTGTAATTAGAACGAGTACAAAACATTTTTTATAGTCAATTTGTATTCATTTAAATAAGACAATCGATAGACAGAAAAAACGTATATTTCATATTTCAGATCTATATTGTTTTTGGCTTCAGAACCGTTTCGTTGAATACACCCTCGAGATGTATCGGCAGTACATTTTCATGAACTATCAACATAGACTTTAATAGACTTAATCGATTCTAATGTACATAACATTTAGTTAATAATAATATGGCGTGTCGTCGTCTCCAAAACCGTTCCTCGTTTTCGTATACTCGCCGTCTGTTGACCATACGAACGCGTGTCTTTCACGCGGTCAGTTTTTTGACCAAATGCTTTACAGTGTGCTAGACGATTATTGATTGTCTGCAGATTGTACACATTTTTGATCAGAAACATTTATATTTATTGTTTCAAAATTCCATCTCATTAATAAAAAAAAGGCCAATGGGGGGTTCGACATCCATATCCTCGTTGATTATACGCCACCGATTGCATAATATCTATACAAGGGAAACTATTCATATATAATTGTACTGATTAATATATTTAGTCTCCGCCGCCGTCGTAATTTTCTTTTTATTTGTAATTTTCTATTCGGTTTTTATTAGCACGCACTCTCTTCCCCCGCCTCAATAGTTTAATCGTATTCCGAGGAACAACGCTTCTCCTTGACGAATACACTTGCCAGGACGCGTATGATCGAAATAATTTCGGATCTGTTTTTGAAAATATCTATAATTTATTATACGCCACGATCGATAGTATATTTTTTTTCGCCGTCATCGAAAACACCTTATCGCGCGTTTTTCAAAACGCCCACGCCGCCAACACACAGGGTTATAATAATATTTAAAAAACAATACAATATTACAGTTCAATCTTTGGTGCAGGCGATTACCGGATTACGTCTCGCTGTTAATTGTATCTCAGCGATTTACATATTTTCGTATTATTCTGTGCTTCTCGCGCGCGTTTAAAGCAGAAAAAAATTGGCCGTTCGTCTCTGTTCGTATACTGCGTGCGCGCACCGATGTTTGACAGCAGTATACGAGTGATTATTTTTGTACCGTCTCGGACGTGTTTAATTTTAAAACTCATCATCCGTCCAGCGGATGAGGTCAAACTGCCGAAGAATTTACCGAAAAAGCTCGTTTTGTGTTTGTGCAGCATGCGCGTTAAATATCGTATTTACATATTATACAGAAAGAGGATTGTCTTAGTTTTTAAACTATAATAATTAAAACAAATATAGCGCGTTCTATAATTCAACAGCCAATGGTAACGATATATATACTATATTAATATTAATAATAGTTTGTGAAGGCGCTCGACTTCGAAAATTATAATTTAAATCGCGTATTTTACACGTAATAACGATGTTATTTGATATAATATAAATATATAAATCTCGGCGAACAGTAAGATTATTTTATAGCGTCAAATGTAATATTTCATCATATCGCGGTGCAGTGAAATCATCGCTATATGAATTGTCCCCGAATCGTGATCACGTCGCTATAAATTTTTATCGAATTTTTAGATCCGTCCAAAAGAGTTACCGTTTTATTACGCAACGAAATATACCTAAAGCGAGCCGCACACTAGAGAAATGCTTATGACATATATTGTTTACATACAGTTTGTTTCGGAAACTATAGTTTAGCGTTGATCTGTACATCGAAGAAACGTAAATGTAATGAAACTGTATATGGAATAATTAAATATGATCAAAAATTATTGTAATCGTACAAACGTGTAAATTGTTCGACCGCTTCAACCGATAGTGTATTAAAATATGGGCTCTTCCTTTTTTTTCAGGCGTTTCTTAATAATAAAATATATTCAAGAATTTTAATACTCTTATAAAAATAAAATAATAATAGATAACAATATATATATATTATATATTATAAAAAATATTATATACTCGTGTATAAAGAAAAAATGCCTAGAGTATTTTGATAAATGTTGTTAAAAACATTATTATTATTATTATTACTATTATTTGTTATTATTCATTGTAACCTGATGATGACTTACGGCCGAAACTAGTTGTTACTTTCTAAAAACATTTATCAAATACTCTAGGCGTTTTTTCTTTACATACATAATATTTTTTATAATATATTTTGATTTTATTATATGTATATATATATTGTTATTTATTATTTTTTATATATATATATATATTATTTTAATAAAATATGACAAGTATACATTTTTTTTTTTTTTTGTTTTTACTATCAATTAGTTTAAAAAATAAAATTCGAAAACGAAATAAGTAATTAAATGATAGATATAATAAATTAATACTGAGTAGTAAAACGGTCATAACGAAAGTGTTTATGAAACTGAAACGCATTGAAACCGATGAAATTTCGTGCGATCGATTTCGGGAACTAAAAATAAAAATAGTTGCGCGAAACTCGGTGTGCGGTTTTCAATAATATCGAACGGCTTAACGCAATAATAATAATTATTATTATGGTTTTCGTTTCGTGTTACATATTATAGTGTCGAAGCGTTTGTAATTTCTCTATATTATATAGTGTGCGGTTCGCCTACAACAGTTTTTAAAAATATATTATACATTTTTACACAGAATTTTTTTCGTTATATTTTCAATAGAGTATATTACGTGTACACTGCGGGGTACTCTTAACGCATAATATTACGCTTCGTTTAAATATTAAAACTATTTTTTTATTTTTTTTTACTGTGACGATTCATTTCGACAAAACGCGCGTTAAAAGTCACGTATTACGACACGGCCGTTACTTTGCGGGCGTCAAAACGACTGTTTTATATTAAATAAATACAGTTTTTTTTTTTTAATTAAAAAATGTCAGAAAACGTTATCGACAAAACTACTAACGGAAAAAAAAATCTTCAACAATAATTAAACACAAGTGGTTGAAATTTATGTCTACGAAATTAGAATATATTAAGATATATAGCTAACGCGCCTATAACGATACATATATGCATGCGCGCGGTATATTATATATACGCGTATAAGGCCTGCAGTTGCCCTCTGTACAATGAAAAACGCGTTATAAAACTAAACGAGCTTTCATTGTGTGTAATTGAAAACATCGGCGGTTGAATTAATTAGGTAAATTAAAAGACGCGTGTATACCGAATATAATATTTATGTATATATACAAATAAAACTTATAAACTAATTGCCCCGAGATCTTTCAATTCTGCATTCCTATTCATTTCTCCGCGACGATCGACGCGATTACATATATTATTATATAGTTTTTGTCATGAGTCCAGCGTCTCTATGTCAACGTCTATTATTAATTATTATTTCGTGATTTTTTTTTTTTTAAGAATCGAGTATCGAAATTTTAATAGCTCAAAAACCTATATTTATTAAGTATCTGATACGCTATATACATATTATAATAAAACGTATATACAATATTAGGCAAAATATTATAATATTACATTATTCGTGTTTTTTTTGTTATGGGGAGTTGAGGAATTTTATAAATCGTCTTTAGTATAGTTTATTATGTTTGTATCCGAATTCGCTGATGCTCTAAACACGATCACAATCGCGGGTATACTCGTGATTGAGCAGTAGTAAAAAGAATTCCAGACGTTTTTTTTCCATATACACAAAGAACTCGAGTCGGTGTATATAGAATGTGTGGGGTTATATTCATCGTCGGGAGAGAAAAAAAAATACATTGTTATCGTTTTGTATTATAAACTATATAGTATAATAACACGTCTTTGTCAACATTATTATTATTAATTATTTTCATAAACCTTTTATTTGTGTATACAAATAAATTACAATATAGTTTATACGCGGGCGCAGTTTGCCCAGATGGCGCGGTGACCGAGCCGTCATAAACTCGAGACGTTAGAAGAATGTTTTTTTTTTAATGTATTCCGTTCGCAGAGAAATTTTAAGAAAAAATTTTTTATTTTCGATAAATTCGAATTTAACGCCTGCAAACTTCAAATGCGATATCATCCGAATTCATCACGAATTAATCGTTTACAGATCAATGGCGGTTATAAAGGGGGGCGATAGGTGGATCGCACCCCTCGTGAGATTTGATATTTTTAAATTTAGTATGTCTCTGACCTATATAACAACACCGACTTGTGTCATGTAAGTTGGTCCAATTATTTTATGGTTATTCTCCATTTTCACCCTTGAACATCATGTATAAGGCTGGAATTAGTGTTAGACCGACGATCATCAGTCGTGATCGAGTATTTAGTGCTTAGCTAACGACAAATTTGGTCGGTCGTGTACAGTGTAAACGAGCAAAAGTGTAAATACGAGTAAACGAGTAAACGTTAAATAAATAGTAAACGTGTAAAATAAACGAGTAAACGTGAAAACGAGTGTACAATGAGGAAAGATGAATTCTTACGTTCATTTCATTTCATTGAAATACGCGAAATAATAATAAAAACAAATAATAAAGATTGCATACACGCGTACAATCGGTCGCTCGGTCAGTGTTAAACTAAACAACAGCATATACCGACATAACGCGTTAGACGACCGTAATAAAACCGGAAAAGAAAGTAGTCACCAGATAGCGCTACGACACAATATAGAGGGCGTGGCAGGAAGGCGCTTATAAATAGCGGTCCGAAACCAGCGGACCGGTCAGTGTAGTCACGGCGGTCAGACGCGAACAACGTAGTTGACTGCGGTGTGTGTTTGTTGTGGTGTTTGAAACAAACCGCTATTTATAGGCGCCCTTCTGCCACGCCCTCTATGTTGTGTCGTAGCGCTATCTAGTGACTACTTTCTTTTCCCGTTTAATTGTTATTTCGTTTACGTTCCGTGCACGTTGTTCTTCCTTTTTCTACATCTGCATTTCGTCTCGGTACATTAGTTGATCTTTCTTCTTGGTCGTCGATGTGAATATTTCATTTCCAGAGGGGGTTGGCTCCATTTTCGCCCCCCTTAACATCATGTATAAACGCCACTGTTACAGATGCAGGTATTCGTAATAAATGTTTCATACGTTCTCATTAAACATTTTAATTTAAAAAAAAATCGTTTGCGTTAAATTATAATAGTACTACATAACTCCCCTTATTGTAAAGTATTTCGAATAAAACATATTATAATTCATAAGAGAGCGACACTCGACCCCCAAAACCGGAATTGAAATGAAATTATATATGAATAATAATAATAATAATTTATTATTTTTTTACCGTTTTTACATGGAATCGGTAAAATCGGAAAGTTTCTTTTCTTTTCATAATACTACAGAAACTTTTTGAAAAAAAAAAAAAATGTTAATTCTCGAGAAGCTTTTAGATCGAGACGTGCGAAACATACTTAGTGTATTACATGAAATCCTAGAAAATACGAAAAATATCTCTGATGGGACATTGAAAAACTTAAAATTTTCGTTTTTTCTTACTGCACTGCACACACAAGACACTTTTAAAAATTTTATTAATTGTATAATATAGACGTTCGAATAATATGTACGGGTATTACAATATTATGTTGTAAAACACTACACGTTCCGATTTCGTTCTCCGGGCTCTGGTGCAGTATTTTCCGGTAATATAAGTGTTATGTATTATAATCTTACATACTTGTAAGTTGTAATCTAATTTTTTTATACTTTTATAAGATTCCGAGTAAAGCGACTACTGTTGATTTTCCGTGATTTTTTTTTTAATTTGTCTGTAAACATATTTTTTCTCATACGAGTAACGCGTAAACGTTTCGATTTTTAAATTATACCCCGCTTTCTATATAGTAAAAATCGTTGTTTAAACATTTCGACGGTCTAAAAACACTATACAAGATAATATGATACGAGGAAATATAAAACGTTTTATTTATATGTTGAATTTTCTTAAATTTCGATTAAATGTTAATATCCAAATAATATATTACGTATAATATAATGATCAATATATAGGTACTAATACAAAGTAATTATTAATATATTTAATTAAATGCGTTTTTAATGTACCTATATATATAGTGGTATATTAAGTACGCATAATACTATAAAATTATACTTATTTTATATATAGCTGATATACTATACAAATTAATGTCTATGCGGTGTTGTAGTGATGACGGGCGGTGGGTACCTACTCTAAAGTTAATTTTGCCCTTCCAATTTAAATCTAAGTTCGGCGCCTGCAGCACTGCAGACAGTGTTTTTTTCTATTGGCGGGGGAGGGGGCACTGTATGAGAGTTGAAATTGATATAATAAAAATTCGCCGACTTTACTATATATATATTTTATACTTGTATGTGTTTAATTAATTATTTATTTACCCGCATTTAACGCGGTGGAGGGGGAGGGGGCAAACGAGATTTCCTATACCTGCGGATAATATAATATACCTGGATTCAACACTGGCCACTGCATACGCCACTGTATACGAATAACCGTTAATATTGTCATTTATAAATTTTAGTTTCTGATATCTATAAGTAAAAAAATTTTTTTTCTCGTATTTTACGACATATTCCACACAAATTCTATCCCTATATATATACCTATACAGTATAATAGTAAGTATGATAATGACTCTTGAACCTTTATCCGCGCGCGAGTGAATAGAAAGCGACATACGCACTGCAAGCGCGGTTCGGTACAATTTTTTTTTTTGTTCGGCTTTCACAAAACGCGTTAGGATTTTTTCCAAATTCGTTGTGGAATTTTTAGGAAAAAACGACGACCCGGGTCGGTTTTTTTTAATGTATTTTTCGTAGCGCTACAGGCGCGACGGGGCGCGGCAAAATAATAATGGTCATGACGATTTCTAATAAGCGGTGAAAAATATAAGAACCACCACCGGGGGCACGAAGTAAATAGAAGCGTCAGTCGTCCCCTTTTGATACTATCCCCACCCCGTTGCATATCGATCGAAGCCGCCGCCGCCGTTCGTGGGGCGCCGCGTGACCGGCGGAACGAGACGAACGTGTGCGTACGACCGACCGACGTAGACGACAACGCCGACCGAGACCGACAACGCCGACCGAGACCGACGACGACGACTCGGTATAGAGATTTTACCACACACCACACACACACTCTCTCTCTCACACTACACTGTTTATAACAGTGCACACGGTATAGTAGCTGTGGTACGCCGGCGTCCGGACGAGTTGTATCGTTTTTTTTTTTTGGGATATTTCGAGACCGTCGTGCCGCTGCCGTTGCTGCTGCTCGTTGCTGATAAATAATTCGCCGACGTCGTTTTACCGCCAAAAATCGTGAGAGGTGAGTTAAAAAAAAAAAAAACTCCGCGGAGAACGCTCGTATCGGCGGTGTATATTCGAATGCAGTCGATAACGCGAACCGTTTTGAAAATATTCGTATAATATTATTACTGAAAACATTACGCGTAATATTATATTAAGTAGCGTCCGCACGATAACATTTATCGATTTTTCACGCACGTGGGATCGCCGCTCAATCGGTTTTCACTAACAATAATAATAATAATATTTACGCGACGGGCGTTTTGGTCGTAATCGTCGCGCGTATCCACCACCACCACCACCACCAGCATTGGCTATATATTATTATTTCTCCGTTCATTGATAAGAGAAAAAAAAATCACCGGTGTGCGTGTGTTGCAGGTCGCAGTACCTAGCCGAATCGTGTGATTCTTTCCAACCGTCGTGGTGCGCTGTACGAACATGTCCGAATCGCTGTCACTGACCGGCATCGGACCCCCGTCCGAAACGTGAGTATTTTTCTTCTTTTTTTTTATTAAGTATTATTATTAACGGGCACTTTAAATTTCGGCGGTGTATCGGTGTATTGGTGGTGCCCAAGAGTGAATTTTCAATTTTAAATAATAATAATAATAAGTTATTGTGTATTACTTGTATATAAGGAGTTGGTATACGAGAAATCTCGTTATATACGATTTCGTATTTAAATTCGTGGTTGGTACCTATACTGCTATAACATTTACAAAGTTCCCCTACGCCTTGTTTAATGTGCTTTGTCGATATTATTCAGTCTCCCGGCTTCTATCACCTATCGGATCTGATACGAGTGTTATATACCTTTATGAATACACTCTGTAATATTATTATTGTTTCGCTTTCAGTTTTTACGTCTTTTTTTGTTAAAACGTCGCAACGTTGTTGTGCGCATGTGTTTGCGGCGAGAAAAGGCGTGGGTTTGACCGGCACGCAGTCACGTGTAAATTAAAGTCAAAACGCGAAAATCTAAAATTTTAACGTAACGAATTGTTCTACGAACGATCGGCCGTTGTGAGATCCGAGTATGGATACAAAAAAAAAAAAAATTTAATTGTTTTTTTTTATTAAAGTGGACTCTGCAGCATAATATATTATACTGAATAATAATAGGCGACCGGTATCAGAGGCGTACTCAGGAATTTTCTACGGGGGAGGTGGTTGAAAATTTTGTTGACATAAAATTGAAAATAGATTGTAAAAAAAAAAAATATTTATTTTTTCCCTTCTTAAAAAATTTTTTTTTAGAAAATTGCTCCTGTGAATTACAATATTATTTATAAGCACGAACGCACAAAACTACGTGGGTTAGTGAGGTCATGGGGGTTCAAACCCCACCCCCCTCTTGAGTGCGCCCCTGGCCGGCATGTAAATATATTTATTATGAGAAATCGTTTTGCAGTGGCCGCACTTCGAAATGGCTTGCGCCGCCACCGATTCGGGCGCGTGGTACTTTGTAAAAAGCGAATTATAAGAATTTTATTTCGATCGGTTTTTTTTTTTGCCGTCTATCGGTTTTTCGAAATCTTCTCGAATCACGAATACACAACAGAACGCGTACCGCGTCACTGCGGGGGGCTTGGGCATCGATAGAAAGAAAAAAACAACGACGGAATGTATGTACTACTCGTCGCGATCGTGTTTCAGCGTTTGGAAATGTGAGAGGAGGACCACGTAAACTGTAAAATACCAGCTGCGCGACGCGATACAATAAATAAAGCCGTGTGCACGAGAACCGGGTACGGACTATGGAAACGAAAACCCGTTTTTTTTTAGAATTTCAAAATAATATGTTTTTAGGCCCGTGTATATAATAAACGAGTGAAAAAAAAAACAACAACAAACGTTGATGCGCGTCCGGCCGGGGTCGTACGATACGAATTCGAAACGAAAACATAAAACGTGTAAATACTCGACCTTAACCGCGGCCGATGCATTCTCCGAGTAACGGACGAGAGATTTCTGGTTTTTTTTTTACTATTCGAATGCCAGCGCGCGTAGAGATTTATATATATACGTGACAAAATCGTTTTGAAAGACTGTATCTCTGTAATAACCACAGTATATATATATTATTAGGTATGTCGGTTTTTTTCTCTCTCCCGAATAGACAGATAACGGGGGAACGCGGTACGGTTACGGTGTCGAGTCCGAGCACGATTCGAGATTAGGTAAATGTCCATTTCGAATAGGACATTACCGGCCGGTTTCACCAGCGTTCGTTGAGGATTTTGTATTACATTATATTTTTGCCGAGGGTGTTGGAAGCGAGTGTTTTCTTTCTTCGTTCATTGCACGTATCTCGATCGACCCGGTGACGCGATAAAGATTCGGAAAACGGATTCTACGCGAATTTTTTTCATCAAAAATTGATTATTAGCAATTTTTTTTTTTTTGTAAATTCGTTCCGAGTAATTTTTTTAAGGATTAATGAAAAAAAAAGGTAACGAGCCGCGGGGTGTTGTGGATATCGCTTGAGCGAATTGCTCGGATAAAGATTTTAGAGTTTTGTTTTTATTTGAAATTTGAAAGCAACGATAAGTCGTTGCGCATTCGATAAAACGATTCTGAGCGGAGCTTACTTTTCTCGTAAATATAGTCTAAAGTTACACGTTTGGTGAAAATTTCAGGTTTCTATGACTGTTATAGTTTCAAAATTACGAAAAAACAAACAATACAGTCGATTAAGACGAAATTGCGTTTTTCAGTTATATTTTTAGGTGCTTTTGAGAAAATCGAAAAATGACCTCTCTAGAGGTGCCGACTATAGATGCGAATTGCTGCCGGAAACAGACTGTGACCGAAGAGATCGGAGCACTCTTTCAGGTCGAAAATCTGTACACAGGATAGAAAAAAAATGAACATCATTGTAAAAACAATAGATTCATCGCTTCGCTCAGAAACTAAAAAAAAAAAAAAATTTTATGTGGGAAGTCTTTTCTATAGTAAAATTCACGGCGAATCTGTTTTCAGAATCTTTATCGCGTCACATATGTTGCGATTCATTTTCTACGGTATTTTCAATCCCATAATTTCTATGTTCTCAATCCGAAAAGGGATATCAAAAAAAAAAAAAAAATTATGAGGTTTAAAGCGATACTTGCGTGCAAACGTCTTTGCAATGATAAAATACGCCGTAAATATATTTATTTTTTTTTTCAGAAATGTAACCAAAATATTAACAATACGCATTTAAAAACCGTCGTGCAATGGAAAAAAAAAATCGTAAAATACAGAAACACGAGGCACGAAAAAATGGCAAACTACGCGAAATAAAATTTTGTATTTCTGAAGATCCATCGACTATATCATATAATTCGAACTATTGTCTAACTTGTCTATAGCTACTTTGTGGAGTGTTTAAAAAAAAAACCACGAAAACGCATATAAATCCTAGCCGTACCGACTGTACCGCCTTTTTTAAACTGGCCTTTTAAAATTTCTAAACGCGTTAATCTAATAATATTATACAATACGGTCGTGGCGCGCGGTGTTTTCGAATTAAAAAAAAAATGTTCTTTTCCCATACAATTCCCGTAGATATGATCGAGACGATTATAATTATTATCGGAGTTCCGGAATATAATACGGTAAATATTATATCTCCGACTCTTTTATCATTCACCGACCAACGTTTTATTTTTATACATTAACGAAACAATATTATTAGGTATATGTAATTATTAACACCGTAATATCGAAATACGTGTTATCGCGCTGTGAGAACGTTTTCAACGCGATTTATATTCCACTGCAGTATTTAGTAATTATTTTACGTTATTAATTGAACGTTTAAAAAAATATATATCTATTATAACTACGCGTGGTATGCGTATTGTAATCGGACGATCGGCATTCGAACGTATAAATTATTTGTAATAAAAAAAAAAATATCTATATATATCTACGACCGGAATTAGTAGCAGTTGTCGACAATGTTTTGACACCGTTTTATACACTGTACTCGTTATTATACTTGCTAATGTCCGCTTGTGAACGAATTTCAGCCACTATAGACCGTAATGAGAACGAAAATATTATTCATTATTATTATTATTACAACGACGTTGTTTATGAACATTGTCCGAAAACTTCGCCTTGAAATTAGTCGAAATATTTATTAACTGCGAGCTTGTCAATCGTGCAGATACAGTATTTTTATGCGTGATTTTCCTTTGCCGCCGGCACAAGCTTTCTCGAGAAGCCGTGTCAGTCAGTTTGCGTCGCAAAACGTGTCGAGTTCGGACGATGACGCTTTAGAGCCGGTTCCGCTGTGATTTTGAAAAGAAAAAAGAAACGCGCTATGTGGTGTAAAACACTGCTGCGGGGTTAAACGAAAAGAAAAACTTTTTCTCGCGTTCTTTACAGATTTAATCCGCCAGAGACATACCGTTTTGTGTCCGGTAACCGCGAACGAACTGTTCAAGTAATTCTCGATTTCCTTTTCGTAGATGCTGCGAATTCATTGTAAACGAGGATTGTATCCGCTTATTGTTCCAACTGATCGCGCGTTGGTTAGTGCGATACACACGTTTTGCTTGTACCCAAGCGCGACTTGTACGATCATGCAGATGACAATTCGATCAATTCCTTATCACAGTGCTCGCACGAAATTATCAACTGCGGACGCTCGAGCATGCTCGTGCAAAAATACTGCATCTGCATGATTGACAAGCAGCCTTTAAGAAAGAAATGAATATATTTTGTGTTTTAAAGATTAAAAATTACTGTGTTTGGGGCTCGGATCATTCGCGCGGCGGACACCTATTATATAATTTTGGAAAGTACGACTTTTTTCTTCTAATTATACGGTTAATTATTATTGTCCGCCCCAATATGACGTTTTCATGAAAAATTCTATTTTTTTTTATATCGCAGTTTTTTACCAAATACACACGTGTAAACTCGCATCGGACGTCATCGCAATAATATTATCGACTATATGTTATTATTACGTTTTTCGAATCGGATTTGTTGTTTATCAAAAGTCAAAAGACGTGTTCGTTTCAAAACACCGCGCGTGAACTACGGCTGTACGTCATTTTTTTGGGTATTTTTTTGTTATTATTTATTATTGATTTACCGTAATAAGATCGAAGACCGATTAATGACCTGTGTAGTCATTTCGTAACAGCTTTTTAAACTTTGTACCAGGTAGTGAATTGTGAATAAGATCGACCAGCTTACGTATTACGCATTTAATGTCTGTTAAATTTATTATTGACTATTAACGATCGCGATCGATCTCTCGTTATTGTTGTTGTGTTACATAATATTATATTATTTATACTCGGATAATCGCGTTTGCTTTAACCCCTCTCCTGCCACGGGCTGAATGTTCTACATGAGTTTAAATTACGACAACAATACATCAAATAGTAACCGAATACTTGGGTTTTCATCGAGCGGATTTAACTACACGAATAGTTTTCTTTTTTTGACACGGATGGATACACGTCTTATGGCTGGGGCTCATTCCGAAAATTTGTCCGACACCGAGAATGTTACCACGATGACGTCTGGAACGAAACCGTTGCTATGTAACAGTCGTTATTTTGACATTCCTATGTGTCGACTAGATTCAGTAGCCACAAGACCATGTCGTATCTGCATGCAGTGTATAGATACTTTGATTTTTATTTTTATTTTAGGTACTAACGAATATCAAAATTACAGTATTACAATTACAGATTTGATATTATTGATTTATCTACTTCGTACGGGTATAAGCAAAGGTCGTGTTGGAAATAGAGAGTCACGTTACATAATTAATACATTATAAAAAAGCAAAAGAAAAAAATAGGAGGATTATATAAAAATAATACACAAAAGATTATATTGACAAATAATAAAGTTTCAACTGTTAGTTCATTTAGAAGTCAGTTATAAACGTTTTGTTTTTGATACTGATTCAATATTAATATAGTAATATTAGGTTAAACGTTGGTTTTTTTTTTTTTAAGTATCTTAAAAAGATTTCGTTGACTTTTGACAAATGGCGTGATAATAATTCGTATATTAAAAATATACGAGAAAATGCTGCGAGCGCGGTTGTTCGACTACGGGGGTCAACTGCAGAGGCACACGTTGTTCAGAAACAAGATACACTCAAGTGTTGTGTTTTATTATCATTATTATTTGTTGACGTTGAAAACGATTTGTGCAATAAACATTCCACCTACCTAACCTAAATACAATATACATATTTCGTTTAATTCTTGTAAAAAATTAATTTTAAAATTGTTTCGAGACGTCTGCTGATCATAACACACGTCTTTTTTTGTTTTGTTTTTGCGACTTACGACATTAATGCAATAATTGATATATATATATATATATATATCATCACGTATTATATTATTTATAAAAAATTAATCTGAAATTCAATAAAAAAAAACACTTAATAGAAAATAATAATAACGTAGTCTAGTCGAATACTGTGAGTGGGATCATAGAATCCTGGTGAGTATTTCCTCGCGATTCCAATGTCAAACCGTAATAATAATATAAAAAATAGAAATAATATTATAGAATTTTTATTTATAAACAACATCGTTGTTATCTCTGAGAATTTTTTAATGTTTGCTCAGAATTTTGTTTTTTTCTTCGACTCTAAAACGATGGTAATTTTGTAAAAAATGATTTTAAAACAAATCCAGTATTAATATTGTGGACTATATAAAATCGTAATAGCGTGTTAACGTACTCGTTTGCCACATACTCGTACGGGGCACCACATATATTATTCTATTCGTTTCGGAATGTTTTCCGTCTGACGATATTTTGTAGAATGAAAATGCTGCCTGAATCTTGATTTTGCCTCCCACATAGGAAAATATTGTAAAAAATGTATAAAAGAAATGAATAGATTATGAATTACGTTCAATATATTATTTACACCGTGTGCAGGTGTAGTAGTAATAGGGTATAGTCGATTTCAAACTACGTACGGCGGTTGTATATTGCTCAGTGCTAGTTAAAAAACGAAGAGCGATAAAAATAAAAAAAAATTTGCCAACGATTTTATAGTTGAAAAGTAGACCAATCGAGCGCCGACGCGCGTACTGCATGGGTCCCTGGTAGCCGTTTCTATGAACGTGTCACACAACGTGTCTGAAAGTGAATCAATGAAAATAATTCACGACGATGCTGGTAAAAAAAAAAAAATACAATAAAATATATTATATAAAATAGAATCGTTTCGACATAAAAAAAAAAAAACAAAACCGGTTCATTTGTGAACAATTTTCAGATAGAATTCAGGCATTATTGATCTCTGATCTAAAAGCTGAATTGTTCGTTTTTGAACGCGCCGGAACTACCGGTCGGATTTGAAAAATTCTTTTTGCATTTGATAGGCCAATTATCGAGGAAGGTCATAAAAGCTATTTAACATCACGCTACGAACCTTAGGAGCCGAACGAAAAAAAAAATAAGAGTCGAAAAGAACGCTAAGCGAAAACGGAAGTAATGGACGGGCGACGTCCACCAGTTAACGATGAACAAAGAGTTTTGAAAAGTCGGTGAAGTTTTTTTCATTCGTCAGTCATAGATCGACACGTTTTATCTTACCTGAGCTAAAAAGGTGGCGGGGGGGGGGAATTAAAAACAGGAAATGGAAATGCGTTTACGTTAAAAGTGAATGGATTATAGAAGCGTTATTGATAGGCGGTAATCGCGATAAATACAAGTGTATTTATTTTCTTTTAAAAATTGTTATTATAAAAAATTTTTTTCGTGGGCATTTTGTTATAATAGACGAATAAAAATTTTGTATGCAAGTCGAACGCGATGAGTGTGACGAATTAATGTGTAATTATTATCGTGTCGATAATAGAATCAGTGTTAAATCTTTTACTTTTTAATTTGTCGACATCATTACACCGAGTGTAATTCAAGATCAACGAATTGAACAAAATTTGTATCATGCACTCGTATAAGAGATGGCATTTTTTTACGGGCAACGAAGTGCAATAATCGATATTATTGTGCAGTCTACACGCGTGATTTATCCGCTCCGTCGAGATCATAATATTTTATTTCAAATGTTTATTCGATCCGATCAATTATACCTATTGTTATTGATACCTATTGATCTGTAATCACGAATTAATTGTTTGATTGATTTTTTCTCTGTTTTTCAGCAAGGAACACAAATCGAAATCGTACGCCGTGAACGTGCCGCACGAGAATGCTTCGCTCAACGCGAACGGATCTCCGCCTTACGATCCGCACGCTCACAGGATACTCGAACATCCCACCACGTAAGTCAGTCACACACACACACACGGTCGAATTAAACGAATCGAAACGCCCTCGATCTCGTGTTGATGAATTAATAAAAGTCGGTTTGGCTTTTTATTTATTGAGTATTACTATTATTATTATTATTATTATTTTTTTTTTACCACTCGCTCGCGTACAAACCGATAATATTGTTGCTATGGACCGTAATTTGTTTCAAATAAATCATCGTTAATCGAAAGAAGTCGCTGCAGTTAAACGAACAGTGTAATATATATATGTATATATTAGTTTGTTGAATTCTCAAGGGGGGAGGGGAGTGAGATTTAACTCAATTTAAAGCAATTTCGATCGTTAAAAACAGGAGTGGAGTAAAATAATATATTTCTAAAACGATTTGCTTTCTAACGAGTTTGGAAAATGTGTTTCCAAACCGGGAGTCTTATTTAAATTACTGTACTTTTATTATAATATGTCGATAAAACTCCGTAAATATTATTTGTGGAAATAATATTATTTTAATAATATATCCGAATTCCGGAATATTATTATATTGGTTTTGTGTCGGAAACGATTTTTTTTTTATCGGTTATTTTAAAATATTATTAATAAAAATAAATTTAATTAGACATTTTTTTTTCAATTTTTTTTTTCTTTTACTAAGCTCGTTAATTTTCCTTTGGAAAATACGAATTATAATAATAGTCGGCGAGAGTTCAAAAAAAAATCGCGTATTATTATTATTATTTCGCATTTTTAAAAATGCATTCGTTGAAGAAGAAAGTTCAAACGTTATTTTCCTGGTATTATAAATAGTATTTATAGAAAATACTGTGTAGGCGTGTTAGCTCGAAATTCGTTTTCAGTGGATGTTGTCGATAGAGACTGCCAGAAAAAAAAATCTTCTAGAACAAACAATGCTGTAAAGCATGACTCGGTCGCCAGTGACGACTTTGAGCGTGGGAGACTTTTAGATTAAATGTTTCCACGCGTATGAAAAGGGAACGAAATTATACGTTCGTTCGGTAATAGCCATTTTCATCGATATACCGGTATTATTAATATATATATATCAGTATATTATTTTTGCGAAACTAAATTCTCAGCTCTTTACCGATCTAAAAAAACAGCTTCGAGTACAAAATTACGCGCTCTGTTTATAAAATTTAAACCTTATACTAGGCGCTAAACTCGTAAAATAACGTCAATTTCAATAATCGTACCGATTATTATTATTTTTTTAAATGATTCGTAATTATTATAAAAATAAAAAAAATCGCAAATTATTATGTACGAATAGAATAATGATAAAAACGAATCGATTATTATTTTCGCGGGTTTCTGGTTAAAAAAAAAAAATGTTCAAATTATGAATTATTCAAACGATTTTCTACATTATAAATATAAATAAAATTACCTATTTCGTACCAAAAATATTACTAGAAATAAAAAAAAAAAAATAAGTCGCATAAATTGAATTTTGAATAAGGTGCTTGCAGTAAAAAAGATTGGGGAACCTCTGGTTTATATAGACGCTGCGTGTTTGCCCGTTCTCTTATTTATCGTCGAATATTAATAATAATAATTATTATTATTTACGAGATTTTAATTAAAAACTCAGTTGGAATTAGTTCATAATTCATGTGCTTAAAAAAAAAATTTATTTATCGAGTTGTACGCGAACAAATTTTGATGTATCGGTTATATGAAATGTATTACTTTTCAAGGGTGATTGCCAGATTCGTCGGATACGTTCAAATCGACAACAGTTGATTGTTTCTGATGATTGACAATATTATAATTGTGTTGTTGGCTTGTTAATTACAGCAACTCGGAGACGCTCATTCACTTGCTCAAAGGCAGTTTGGGAACCGGAATTCTGGCTATGCCCAATGCCTTCTTCAACTCTGGTCTACTCGTCGGTTCTGTGGGCACCATACTTATTGGAATTCTGTGCACTTATTGCTTGCATGTTTTAGTAAGTTGTCGTTTCGTGATCACAGTAAAATAAAATTACCATAAAAAATACCACACAAACATAAATACTTTATTTTAAAAATATTTACATTTCTTTTTTTTTTATTTATTTTTGTGTTGATTTTTAATTTTCTTTTTTTCTCGTGCGTGCACGTTTATATTTTGTATAAATTGTATTATTAATATATGTTTATACAGTATTCATTCCTCTCAATTTATAGGTTAGATCTCAATACATATTATGCAAGAGACTTCGAGTGCCCATACTTAGTTATCCGGATTCCATGAAATACGCTTTAAAAGACGGTCCGGCCTTTTTGAAATTCGGAGTTCCTCTTTCTGCGTTGGTGATTTTATTTCAACTATAATAATAATGAATAAATAATATTATAATAATAATAATAATAATAATAATAATAATAATATATTATAATGTATAATATACATTGTATATATTATATTTTGTGTTAAAAATGGGCATCAGCTAGTTAATGATTTAAAGTTGAGTTTATATTAACTAAATAAATTTAACTATATTATTTGGTGTACTGTTGACTAATTGAATTATATGGTTCAGATATCTGTGAACGAGTTATTATCTAGTTAATTTTTTCATACAAAATAAGTTTAAATTTAATTTAAAAAAAAAATTAATGTTTACTAAACATATTTATAAAATAAATTTAAAAAAAAAAAATGTAATGATATAATATTATACTGAAATATTGATTTAGGACGTATCTGTATATTTTTGTATAAAGTAAATTTTCTTTTGGAATTTTAAATGAATAGAATATTTTATTTTTACGATACGTATAGACTTAATTTTCTATGCGTTCTTCGTATACACACAGTGATAGTAATAATATCAATTTGTGCTTGCGTCTTGTCCCATTTACAAACCTAAAATGCTCTGTCGGTAACGATATACTTCCTATGTGTAGGTAGTTTTTTTTTTATATATTTTTTATTACCATTGTCACGGCTTTGTTGGTTGTTAATAGACACATGTGTATTATAATAATGGCTAAAACTAATAATAGTTCAGAAAATAAACCCCTGAATATTTGATTTCTTCAGACCTTGGCAGATTTTCATGTTCGTTTGTTTCCGCAGGTTTATCGTCGACGGATTCCTGATCGTCTATCAACTGGGTATATGTTGTGTGTACATCATGTTCATCGGATCCAGCATGAAACAGGTTATTTATCAAATTTATCCATTATGTTAGACTGTATGTGGTGATGATCAGAGTGTCATGTTTAGGATAAAAAAAATCTGTTTCTAAAATGAAATACTCGTATACTGTTTCATAAAAAATATCTGTTTTGTGCATTATTAAAATTTTTTTGCATACGCCATACTCGATTTGACACCTGTTCATTGCGTACATAAATCATTCCAATATGCTTTTGTACTTGATAATATTATTAATTTGTCTCGTTGCAGGTATTGGACATTTACTTTGAACCGATGAACGAACGTTACTACATGATGATGATGTTGATCCCGTTGGTGGCCATAAATCTGATTAGAAACTTAAAGTTGTTGGCACCTTTTTCGCAATTGGCCAATATCATCACGTTTGTTGGCCTTGCTATTGTCCTTTGGTACGTATTCACAGATTTGCCACCCGTGTCTTCGAGACCGCTCATTGGCGAACCCAGAAAGTACACCCTGTTTGTGGGCACGACTCTTTTCGCGTTGGAAGCCGTTGGTGTGGTGAGTAGTCCAGAAAAAAAAATATTTTTGTGGCATTTAAAGTGTACAAAATGTTTCGGGTCATTCTATACAATACCGGAGATCTAATAAAAATGTTTTAATTTATACCAAAGTAAATTTTACACCTATCGTATCGTACTTAGGTTTTGGCACTGGAGAACAACATGAAGACCCCGGCGTCTTTCGGCGGCACAACCGGTGTACTTAACGTTGGCATGACCGCCATCACCCTCATGTATGTAGCAATGGGCTTTTTTGGATACGTCAAGTACGGAGAGTTTGCCAAAGGCAGCGTGACACTCAATTTACCAGAAAAGGACGTGTGAGTTGAATTCGTTTCGAATTTCGAATCGGAATAATAAACGTTTTTTTTCCTCTATGCAGGCTTGCGCAAGCGGTCAAACTCATTTTTGCATTTGCTATATTTATCACTTATGCGCTCCAGGCTTATGTGCCAGTGGACATCATTTGGAACACGTACATGAAGAAAAGGATTCAAAACTGGGATAAGGCTACTATGGAATACTTACTTCGCATTGCCGTCGTACTCGTCACTTGTAAGCATCTAATGTGTACTTATGCTAAGTCGCATGTCTGAAAATTATAATATTATCGTGTTCTACGTATAAAATGTTACATTTTATGAATGTACCGTAAATTAAGTAAGACAAACAGTTTTAAATCTTCCTAATAAAAATACATTAATATTTAAGACAATTTAATTAATATAACAGTTGTACAGTTTATAATTTTACATACTTTTTTACGAATCATAATTGCTAAAGATGTAGGTACATGATTAATTTTTTTATAGTTATAAAATATTTAATGTATCTTTGAGTTCTGACATTCAAACGAATAAAATACACTCTAGGAAAATAAGACATATATATATATATATATATACCTAATTTTATCCTAAATCATTATTATAATTAAAAACAATTAATATAATGTATTTACTGTAATTGTCTCATTCATAGTTTATCGGCTATCAAAATAATTATTTTTGTGTATGAGATTCATTAATTGGTACTCATTATTTATTGACAATTGGTATGACGAAAATAATAAGACAGAATGTGATACGATTGATCACTTGATCCACTTTGACACTTTTATTTTGTATACTTCAAAAAAAAAAAATGTTCGTTCCCTAATAAGTTACTTAAACGTTTTGCAACACTTGTTCACAGTTTTGTTGGCCGTATCTATACCGCGATTGGAGCTTTTCATATCCCTGTTCGGTGCCCTGTGTCTGTCTGTGTTGGGCATTGGTTTTCCAGCTCTCATCGAGATCTGCGTGCTTTGGCCCGAACGCGACTTTGGACGTTGCAACTATGTACTGTGGAAGGACATCATATTGATCATCATTGGCGTGCTGGCTCTGGTGCTAGGTACATATATCAGCGTGCAGGACATTGTCAGGTCGTTCCAGTAAAAGTCGCACTATAGCCAATAATATTAATTATTCCCTATAATATTTATATATATATTTTTTATTTATTTATCTATTACGATTACTATTATTATTATTATTATTACAGTTTTTCTTAAATGCATTTTTTTTTTTTTTTTTGTCATACATATATTAGTTTTATGTTGTATAAGTTGAACGTAAACCGTGTGCAAACACAGGGTCGGTTATTATATATCTTGTCTCATAATAGTAAAAATCATTGTTTCTAAAGAGATTAAAATCAGTATCAATTTGGAAGCAAAAGGGCTAAAAGCACAAACGTAAAAATATTAACACTCCAAATTGAGAATTTTATTTTTATTTTTATTTATTTTTTTTTTTATTCAAAGAGAACAAGACAGAATTTGTCATTTAAGCAACAGTTAGTTCTTATGCAAACATTTATTTTATATATTTCGTGAGTTTGCACACAAATTGCTTTTTTTTATTGTCTATACAAGTTGTGTTCATTAATTGAATCATAATTGTTACAATGTGATTTCGTGCATAAATCGTTGTTTTGGTATACTTTTATGCTGTGAAATCGGTTGTTGATTATATACGATGAAAAATGACAATTTCGTTTGCTTCTGTCGCATAGGGTAGGAACGTTGTTGCGTAGGACGAGGGTAGCTCAATATTTTTATAAACGATCGCGCTGGTTGATGTGCTTTGACGCAGTTATCATTTTTAAACGACGGCAATATTTTATTTTTGTACGGATGAATTTATAATATAGCGTCTTTAGACATTAGGAAATAAAACTATAATATGTACAACACAATATCATTATTTTATTTTGTAGGTGTTACGTATAATTTTTGTAAAACGCGAATACGATTCGCGTTGTTACCGACACCATAATTGGCTGTATACTAAATTATAAGTTTGATTTAGAAACTGAGACTCGATTAGCAATAACTAATAATATTTGTGATAACACAATGATGTTCAGGATATTGCCTCTATATACTTAGTAAAGTTGATTATTATTATTTTTTTTTTTTTAAGTATACATTAAGATTTTATAAAATATCGTGTAAATAAATACTGTTATAATGATATTTTATATATATATATAAATAAAATCGTAACAAGCTTTGTGTCGTGTCTGTGCGCAATGGTAATAAATGTCGAACAAAACAGGAAATTCTTACTTTTTGACCGGTTCCCTTAAGCAATTTATATTCGTTCATAATTTATACCTATTCATTTGTCTACACGAGTTAATTGTTTATTATTTTTTGAACTACAAGTCAAATGGAAAATTAAAATTTATTTTGTATACTGCTGTATAAATGAGTTTATGGTATGACTGAGAAAAAAGTTACAGTAGGCTGTTGTAATAACCAGTGAGCGAATAATGACCTGTCTGCAATCCTCCGGGGATGCGAAAAACCGAAAAAGTTCCAAGGTAATAATAATAATAAATAAAAAAAATAAAGAAGTGAAGGCGTGAAGAGAAGAAAAGAAGACGAACCGAGCTGGAAGTATCGGAGGACGGGTGGTGGTCAGATTTTCAGGACGAAGCTCTTCGGCCTAAACGAGGACAGAGTCGGCTGAAAGACTGTTATGATGTGACGTCCCCGCGGACATTCCTTTGCATTCCAATCTCGGTTACAAACTGAAATTACCGGCCTTTTCACAGGATTGACTCCTACATTTTATGACACGTTCGAGACGGCGTGTTGTTTCCATCGTTCAGATGCGAAATTGCCTATGTAATGCGCCTCGAAACCGATCGACTACACTGCAGCTGCTCCGCGGTATAAATAATATTTTTATAGGTATACCTACCCAAAGAGTCGAAAAAAAAAACAAATGTATTTAACGCGAAATACGGGTGAATAATATGGTAATGTGTATAATAATAACACGTTGTTGAACGATTTGTCGGTGTCTACGCTCGTACATTTTCACCAGTCGACGGATCGATACGATGATACGGTCCAGTGGCGCATCCAGGATTTTTTCAAAGGGGGGTCTAAAAGACTACATTATGAAAAACATAACTTTTAACTGCAGATAACAGTGTCGTGGCCAGTCCATATTATCTTAGTTCATGGTTGTTGACAACCGGTGTTATCTATATCGTATTCGAAATGTTGACAGAAAAATACGAAAGTTGTATCAGAATTTGGATTTTCATCGATAAATTTAATACTATTACACTAGCCAAGGGGGTGGTCCGGACCCGGAGTCCACCCCCTTGGGTGCGTCACTGATACGGTACCTATATAACATATATGGAACAGCTGGCAGGGGCGTGCCGAAGAGACATTTTTTGAGGCAATTGCCTCACGATAATTTTTTGGGCGGGTAGGTAGGTTCAGTGGTTAAAAACATATATATTATGTATTTCATACATTATTTATATTATATATATGTGGGTAGGTAGTCAAATTATCTAGTTTGCCTCGGGTTTGAAAAATGTTCTGCACGCCGCTGACAGCTGGTGTTGACGAGAACAAGAAAAATGCTGGGTGTGCGTCCATCGTTTTTAGAACGACCGAATCGAGCGATTATAAAATTTCATATACGCTATTTGATGATTTACGCGAGAAAACGACGAAACGTTTTTTTCCTTATGTTTCTGTATAATATGTTAAAAAATACGTCTAAGGAACTCCTTTTCGGGGAAAAAAAATATTACTAAACAATCGTTTGTCGTTTTCGTCGTGAGACTACCGTATATAGCAGAACAGTTCTTTGCGGTTTCGCTAACGAAATCTTCCGTATTCGCGTTATTAACATATTTATACAGTGGCCTGCAGATTTCGAAACGAAAACTGATTGCGGCCAGGCGAAGCGTCAGAAGCGTGTTTTTATAACGACAAAAAAATAACTGCTTTGGATCGAACAAACGCGCCACTATAACGCGCGAAACCATAATTATACACAGGCGTGCGCAGAACGATTTTGCTGGGGCTGCACAATTCTAAAAACAGTATTATAACATTATTACGTTACGTATCCATATCAACAATAGTCGTGGTAGTATATTAATAAAAATAATAATTTTATTTTCGTTTTCAAAGTCGATTTTTTTTTTAAATATTTCAATCATATTTATAATCATAAATGTATTCGTACAAATATACAATATTATATTGTATATTAATATTGCCTGTAATTCAAGAATTCGGGTACGTATATAGAATTCATCAGTGTATTACAAGCGTATTCTGAATCGATTCGTAAAGCCAATTCTTTTGTCCACAAAAATCATCACCACACATAGTCCATCACCATCACCATCACAAACCAACACGTTGCGTTGCAACGGCGGGATTGTCGTAAACGGATTCAATATGTTTTGTGAACATTTGCAACGTTTTATTTAAAAGCATATTTTGTCGAATCGGATAGGAAAAATGTCGAAACTCGAGAAATATTAGTTGACTCGGTACCTACTCGTTTAGGAAAGCAGGAAAATCGTAAAATAAACAAAAAAAAAAACGTTTCGATAACGTTTGCACTTGGGTATATGTACGAGTAGTGATGAAGTCATCATCATTTTTTTTTTTTTTATAAAACATGACGCGACACATTATTTTTTACGTTCAACTAATAATATTATTATATTTTTTCGTATAATAAATGCGGCCGGTAAAAAGTATAGGTACGAGCGTCATTTCGCAGGAGCGGGTATGTGTGCGCTGTGCCATGCGTATATAAGCGTATCATAATAAATGGGGACATTGTATGACGTTGCGGAATAATAATGAGGCGTGTTATAATAGTTTCACGAATAGTCATTTTTTTTCAACTTTGTACGTTTTGGATATACGTTAAAAATGTGATTACTATTATACGCTATATTTAAAAAGGAAAAAAACGCGCAGTCATCGCGCGTGGAGATTTAATATATTGTGCGCGCGCGTTTTAAGCTAATATTTATAATATATAGTAATAACGAGTATATAGGTTGCAATTATTATGTGTTTATATTAAAAAGCGATTTTTTTTTTTTTTAGCCGACCAAGACTATTAATGCATTAATTGTGTATAGTCATATTAATCTTCGTTAAAGCTTGATTATTGTATACACGTTATTTATATACATATTATGGTCAGTGTATAATGGGCGGTGCAGTGTACGATGTCCGATTTCAATGGTCAATGTGGAAAATTATATACATTGCTCGGGCATTGTATACAATGCCCAAAACACAGCGGGCAATTGTGATAGAAAAGTAATCAAACAGGTTTTTTTTTTTTTAAAATTTTACTATTTGCGTTCATTTATTTTTACATTTCAATAGCTATTATGGCATTTAAAAGTACATAATTTTCCTGCAGTCCTACATTTCCATTTACTCGTTTAGCCTTGTTGCTCACAGTTGCATCTATCATGACCGCCAAGATTTGAATATTTCCTAGCCGCTTCTCTTAATGACATTAGAGTACCTATCTATTCGGTATGCCATTTCAATCGTTTTATACGTATATCGGATACATTATAGCAATTCACGTTCACTCGTATAATGTCACGCGTAGATAGTACGTATATGTACCGTGTACGTGTGAACAAACACACAAATGAAAGAAATAAACAAAACGCAGAAATATTCTGTAATGCGTGGGACAGATGAAACGATACACAAAATATTGCATCTGTTTCTGTCCATCGGGCGAGATCGTCGGCATCAAGCATGTCCATTACGCTTTCACTGATTCCGAAGACTACCCCGTTCCGTCTTGCACGTGTTCTACAGTGTTGTCTTTCGTTCTTCGCTACTCGGATGGCGTTCTTTTCGAACGGCACTGCGAGCTCTCGACCGTACGCCCTCTACGTGACACTATATATACACTATATATATTCAAAGGTTTGAGTGCTTATTTTAATAGAAAATAATCTTTATTTCAACGGCGTTTGCAAGGTGGCGTACAACATTATATGATTTCGATAAAAATATATATATATATATGTATCAATAATTATAAGCGAATCGATTGATGAACTGAGGCGAAGAACACGCGAATACGAATCTTCCCGGCGCTATTGCAGCAGTTCTGATCGTTGTTCAGTTACTGCGGGCCAGACGATTCGTTCTATCCACGGGATGTAATTCGATACTTTTGTGAACACGGAAGGCTCGTTATATTTACCGCATTTATAACCGAATGAAGTTACGCCGATTTGCGTGTGCATACACATGTAATTCGGGTGTTCGACGTGAAGTGCACTACCGGAATCGCCCTGGAAAAATGTTGAGAATTCATTTAAAAAATTTATACGCGCGTATAGGTATAGGTACAGTACATAATAAAATGCTCTTACTTTGCAAACGTTTTTCCCACCAGAGCCTGTGCATATCATACTCCCGTCGTCTATCCCGCGCGGTAGATGCACGTTAACGGGGTAAATATCCTTGCATTTGTCGACCGGAAAAATCTCCAACACCGCTTTTAATAAATCCGAATTTATCGGAGCGTCTAAACGTCACGTACGATTTGAATTAAGTATTTTATAGTACCTACTGAATTGTATACCAATAATATAGATAGCAGCAGTGGCGGATTTAAATTAAAATTAAATTTTTTTTAATTATTTTTTTCTTTAGAATAACTGCAGGTCAAATGCCGATCGTATTTCGTTTCGCGGCCACTGCGACCGCCGTATCGTGGAAAAGATCAGTTTTTTTTCTTCTTAACTTTTCTCCCTTCAAAGAAATCGAACGTTAACATGTGTGTTCTTATAAATCACGCGATTTCAAAACGTTTTATTGCTTGAAACGGTCGTTTTTGAATGAGCCGCAGACGCTTTTGCCTCAAAAAAAAAACGAAAAAACGTATTTAAACATATGCGAACACACGAAAATGATATCGATAACAACCTTCCGACAACCTTTGCGACTCGCATTGTTCGCGTTTTCACTCTTCCGCGCAGTTTTGCAATATTCTCCTTGAATTTTAGCACACGCTCGCGTTTATGACGTTTTAATAAAACGAAAATTCCCGGGTCCTTATTAAATTATTAAATTTTTTCATTCGCCACTGCCACACGCGATTTACACGTATTATTATTATTATTAATGTACAGGCACACGAAAGAGAAAACTCACTCACGTCAGTTCTTCCCCAACCGGTAGCCACAGCCCTGGAAGCTTTCAGTGATCGATCCGCGTTCAGACAAATCGGTCGGACGTATTCGGAGAATTCCACGTCGTTGTCTAAACGCAGCAATGCTATGTCGTTGTACAAAGACGGCGGTTTGTAATCCGGGTGCACCACTCGCTCTACTATTTCGTAGTTTTTAGGTCGGGTGTCTTCGGTGTGCGACAGATAGTTGAGTTCGCCCAGACGAGCCCATAGCGGCGAATCACTTAAACGATTGAATTTTTTCTCGTTTTTTTTTTCGACGGGATAAAAAAAGAAAAATCCTACTCTTCGTTTTTTTTTTTTTTATACGTACGAATCGTCATAACTCGTGTCCTCGTCTAAACAGTGCGCCGCGGTCAACACCCATCGTTCGCTGATCAACGATCCGCCGCAATGCCATTCGTTTTTCCCTTCGTCTCTAACGTAACCCAACAAAACCTGCAACACGAGACCCGTACAATACGGAAAACCGAATCGTTTCCCCTGCCCCCTTTTTCCCTGCCGTTTACCATGTGCGGAAATTCTTTGGATACCGCCTTTTTACCGCCAACGATAAACGTGGTGATATTACAGTACATTTTGTCGATGGTCCGATACGCAGCGTTCGAATCGTTGTTTTTATCGTTGTAGATTATGTTCGAATACTCCCGGCACTCTGATCACACGGGAAAATATAAATCCGTTACGAAAAAAAACGACTCGTTATACGCACTTTCGTCCGCGACCGACGACGACGTCGATTGATTCGCGACTCCTTCTACGTCAGATCTCGTCGTCGTTGGAACAGTGGACGTACCTGGTCATATTATTATTATTGTGTGATCGAGGATAAAAAATAAGGGAATATTTAGTCCGTCGGGCACAGTGCAGGTATCATCGAAATTGTATTTTATACTCCGCTTACGCACTGCGCGCGTATAAACGGAATTTCGAATTGATTCGACCGAACCGGGTTATAATAAACGGATTAAATTTCTATAATTAATATGATATAGATTTTATAGAAAATTATTACCTCTTACCTCCGTCTAGCTGCCGCAATATGTGCGTTTTTTACAGTTAATACAATACACTTTTTATAGAAAATTATTACCTCTTACCTCCGTCTAGATCCCGCGGTGCGTACGCGCAATATCCCAAGCGCGCGCAACACAACGCTGCGAATAAAACGCGCGAACAACGTGAATCATTCATTTTTTTAACGAATCCGTTGAAAATATGCGTGCAGTCTCGTGCGTTTTGGAGTTTAGAAGAAGAATCGATTGATGCTGTTTACGAGTAAACGACAAGAGTTTTAAACAGAGCTATTTATAAGCATAAATTAACTAAACGATTTTATTATACCCATACCGTTCGGTTTCAAATGAGTAAAAAAAAAATAAATAAATTATTAGGCGTATTGCATTTTTATTACAGAAATAATTTTTTTTTTTTTTTTAATGAGCGCTCAATTTTTAATGACTCGGGTAAATGCAAACGGCTTATATGTATAAATATTATTTTTACAATTTTAACGGTGTTAAAACGTACGTTTTTTATATATATATATAAATATTTCTAATAATTTTGACGACATTATTAAAAATTGAAATATACGCGCAGTTTAAATACAATAAAATACGAAATTACATTATTACGAATTTTTTTACAATTCAACGTTCTACATTGAATAGAACGGAATTTATGTCGTCGCATAGTTAAAAAATAACGCGTTCCAATGGCGTGTCGCGTCTTTAAATATCGGATATTTACAAAAAAAAAATGAAATTAATAAAAAAATCTTTATACATATTCAACGAACTCAGTAATCGTATACACTTATACTATTGTAAGTATACTGTGTATATTAAAATCACTGTTTATTTTTTTGTCGATTCGTTGCGGAATTCGCATTGTAAATAATACGCCTGCACCCGGTGATTTGTTTTACTTTCATTTTCGACGTGTTTCAGTGAAATTATTGTGATATTTTTAAAGACAATTTTTAGACGAACGACGATATTATTATATATCTAATAAGATTATTATAGGTAATATAGCCAATAAGTATAGAAAAAACGTGAAGACATTTTATGTAAAACGCAAATATACTTTTTCTCATCGGTGCGTTCCTCTTCGGTCGACCGTTGGAAATCGTCATGCGCGGTTATGCGATATCGGTTTCCGGCAGATTCTGTCGGATTTTGCGACCAGCTTGTCTCAGGCCTTCCTCTTGCTCTTTTACCGCACATGTCTTTCCTCGCAAAATAGTCGATATCTTTCTTCTCGTAACACGTGTCCTTGGTACTGCGATTTCCTCGATTTAATAGTATATTCCATGACTTCTCGCAGATTCGTGACTTTATCTACCCACGATATGTACATACATGTTTAAAATCCTATACGGTATAGCACCACGCATTTCAAATGCAATACTCTGACAATTCATTGAGATCGTTTAACGACAATTATTATTATCAAAAACAATTACGATTGAAATTTCGTTCAAACGTAATCGGAAACACGCGCGACAAATAGGTAATAATAATACATTTCTTTTTATATACAATAGGTCGCGGTTCACGCGTTCGTTTTTCGTAGAATTTTTAATAAATCAAACAAATCGAATAGACATAGCATATATTATATATTACAATATATATGTATAAAACGATTGACATTTTTATCGATTATTAAATTCGACTTGAACTCGCCTTGTGTACGAGCACGAGACACGTCGTGCAGTGAAACGATAATATAATTTAATATTATTATTCACTTTTAGGCCAAACGATCTGTTCTATCCATGAGATATAATTCGACACTCTCGTGTAAACGCCGGGCGTATTGTTTTTACCACAAAACTTGCCGAAAGACGTTATTCCGATTTGCGTGTACATACACGTGTAATTTGGATGTGATATTTGAAGCGGTCCTCCGGAGTCGCCCTGCATGGGAATTATAAAAATATAATAAATAATAACATATTATTTTTTTTATTAAAATATAACAAATTTTTTTTTCAACGCGTTCGAAATAAAAAAAATTTAAAAATGTAAAACGACATATCCACAGCGTGTGTGCAGCCGCGCGGACGTCAAGGGAAACGCTATTGCCAGGACGGAGATTTAAAAGCGTTATACACCCTGTAGGTATATTATTTTGAATTCGATAAATCATATATTGTATCCGAAAAACGATTCTGAGCGACGCACGCGCCAACGGGTTACTATTATATAATAATTAATAATAATTTATCAATGTTATAAGTAATAATCAACAAGAATGCGATGTAACACGCGTATGAATTAGTTAAGTTACGACGTTATTGTTTCTCATAACTTTTAACTTGATGCGAGTTACCGTATCTAATACTTCGACGTAACACGCGCGAAATTAACGGGTTACGTACGAGTATATAAAAAAAAATTGTTTTTTTTTTCGAATTTCATTACAGAAAAGTTCAATTTTTGTTGTTTAATACGTCGTGTACAATGAAATTTCAGAAATTTTCGCGTGTTTTTTCTTTTCTTGTCATACAAAAAAAAAAAAATGTCTGAGCGTTTAGAAATTTTTATTTTTCCGAATAAATTATAAAGAAACAAAATTCGATTCGGAATCTAAAAATAACGAGAAAAAATCAACGAAAACTGCAGTACTCACTCCACACGTGTCTTTGCCGCCGGCCGTATGTCCTGCGCACATCTGACTGTCGTCTTCGATCCCGCGTGTCAGATTACTTCCGATGCTCGAACTGTAACTGCCGTTGCATTGATCCGCCGGGACGATGTTCAACTGTACTTTGAGTAATGTCGAACTGGTCGTCTTGACTGAACACATTTTCGTATTACGCGTATAATATTATATAATTATTATTATTATTATTATTACATCGTACGCGGAAAAGCGGTCAATGACGTGCTCAACTTTTCCAAAAAAAAAAAAAAAAAAAAGTGAGAAGGATACCAACGACGTTTTCTTAATGGCGTTAAGCGGTAAATAGAAAGTCATTCGAGATTTACTTATTTGCTAATGAATAATAGTAATAATATGCTAAATTATGTACGCAAGAAAATTTGATTTTCAATTCGGGGAGAAAAAGTGTTATTGCTCTCGTCCTTAAACTAACCGTATCCCACTTGTCCCCAACCGGTGGCTATTGCTGTGGAAGTCGTCAACGAACGATCTGTATTTAGACAAACTGGTCGCACGTACGCCGAGAACTGCACGTCCCTGTCCAAACGGAACAACGCGATGTCGTGGTACACTGATGGCGGTTTGTAATTCGGATGGATCACGCGTTGCACTATCCTGTAGTTTTCAGCTCGGGCGTCGTCGTCGTTCGACAGATAGTTCAAATCGCCCAGACGAGCCCAGAGCGCAAAACGCCTTTGAAAAACACACGGTTTTTATTTATTTTTTTTTTTAAAGACGGAACATAATACCGTTAAGTTAAGTGCATTATAGGCGTAAATGGGATCATTTAGAGGAGCGATTATTTACACTTTTATTATTCTGATTACCTATATATTTCTGTCAATTTTTTTTTTTTTTTGGTTAGAGCAGGAGAGGCGTCCCTCCCCGTTAAAACGAAGAAAAAAAAATTAATACGTAAAAAATTCTAATAACAGTATTATTATTATATATGTATATAAAACATTTATTTTTAAATAAATAATTTTATATCATAATAATTGTATTAATAAAATGAATTAGGGTTTAATCGGGAATCAACTACATATTATACATTTATTTATTTCGATATTAAAAACTAACAGACGTCTATACAGATATCTGTCTTGTCCCGCGTTGGTATTCTTAACCATCGATACATTCGCTCTCGTGTTAATAACGACTTACGGGATCGATGCGATTTAATCGCTGTAATCGCGCCGGTTCATGAAATACAATAGTGAAACGATTTTTGCCAATCCGAAATAAAATGTATTGTTAATTTTTCAATCAAACGACACTGACTTGCACTAATGCATTTTTCGTTTTTAAATCGATATCCATCACGTTTGACTATATAAATTATTTGAAAAAAGTGAATTCGGCTTGAAAACTGCAGGGAGCGCTAAGCTCTTTCAAGTCTCCCCTCCTGGCTCCTACCACTAGTTGCACCTATATTAATAATTAATGTATGCGTTTAAATTTTGAACTCACGAAGTGCCTATTTTTTCACAATGCGCTGCCGTCAAAATCCATCTCTTGCTGATCAACGATCCTCCACAACCCCACGCATTCCTTTCGACTTTTTCGTGATAACCCAACAAGGCCTGCAGTCAACGTGCAGAATCGTCAACACAAACAGGGTGAACACGTTTCGCGTTATGATTATTATATTATAATGCAGTATTATTACCATGTGTGGAAATTCTTTCGGCCCGGCCGCCGTGCCGCCAATAATCAATGCTTTTATATCGTTGCAGTCCGTTGTTTTGGTATACTTTTTGGTCGAGAACAATACCGGAACACTTTCGTAAGTGTAAATTAAATCCGAATACCGGAGACACACTATATACGGGTATAAATAAATATTATGAAAATCGAAAAACACCAGACTAAAGTTAAGGATTTCGTCAGCGGCGGATTTTATGAGGAAAAAGGTCCGCATAATATTACGTTATAGGTACGTATAATAGGTACTTACTTCCAGTTGCAGAGTAATGTTTTCCCGACGAGTCACTGATTTCTTCTGTTAAATCAGCGGGAGTAGTAGTGAAAGTCTCGTCATCTGTACGTGAACGAGACAAATTATTATTATTTTCGTTTATTTGTTAAATTGGCGAACAATTGTGGTTTATGAACGCGTTGGGTTCATCAATCCAAATATTCTTCTTTTACGCCGTTTTAGATTAGGCTGATCGAATAGTAACGAGAAAAACACCGTGCAAGACAACAAGTATTTGTTTACTATTATTTAAGTAGAATTTAAATCATTCGTTCGATGTAGAACGAATTCATCGGTGTGAATCGGAGAAAAAAAGCAATTTTGTGAATACGGCGTCTTATAGGTCTTGTACAAATCGAAATGTACGCGTACCTATTATATTATTATCAAACGATTTCATAAAGTACATTTATTTATTTTATTTTTATTTCTTTTACAAAATTTACGTTACTTTTACACTAACAATCGTTTTATTTATGAAAACGAACAGTTATTAATTATCGTATTTTTAAAAATTTTTTTAAAGAATCCGTCAACAAATTACAAAAACGTAATGTTCTGTCGAAAACCGTATTTTAATATTTATTTATTGACATTTTTTATTTTTTTACTGCAGTAAAAATTGAACGATTTCTCACCTTGTCTTTGGCCGAGCAAGTAAATATATATTTGAAAACGAACGCATATTTTAATAAATGTTTAAAAATAACGTGCAATTTTCTTACCTTCATTCGATTTCGAAATCTGGGCATAACACCCCGAATAATTACTACAGTAACACAACACGAGAAATATGAACGCACAACGTAGACTATTATAACTTCTCATTTCAGACTTTTGAAATAATTTTAATGTTACATTCAAGCCCAGTGTATTTTTTTTTTTTTTGGATTGCTTGGGGAAACAAAAACTCAGTAGTCTGTCGTGATATTTATGTAGATATACTGTGCAGTATACTATTATTATTACTTCGTTCATTGTTCACTAATTATTATTTATAATAGCATCCCACCACGGTGCGCTTCTGTAGTAGTAGGTATCTCGTTTTACTGGTTTTTTTTCGCTACGGAATACACATAATTATTTAATTTAAATAGGTATAAACGTGAAAAGAATCTTCAAGGTTATTTAAATGAAACATTCTCCGCACTATATTATCATTAATTCGGAAACAAGTGTATATAAATATAAATTTAACCAACCACATGTTGTTGTTATTCGTCACCGGCGTATAAAAAATATGTTGTCTTGTTAAAAATAATAATAATTTATTAATACAGGTTATTCGTTTTTCGTAAAATTTAACCCTTCGTCTCAGGTGAACTATTCATCGGCAGACATCTATATTGTCGTATTTCTAATTGATACGTATAATAATTATTGTATAGCGTGTGTTGGCCTGTAGTACAATCGCTTTTTTTTTTCTCAATAATTTCAATGTAAATCAACTTTTCACTGTTGTATAAAAGATTTATTCCTGTAGGTTATTTTAAGGTAAACGTTTAAAAAAACGTTCAAGTAGTTTTGAACTTACATACAGGTATGTATACATATAGGTGCACAAAAAAACCGTTTTATTATAATATATACACGTACTAGGTTCGTGCAGCTATTTGGCTTCGTCCAGTAGATAAAGAATTATTATTTTTTTCTGTTTCCTCGGTTAATTTTGTTGACAATTTCTTTTATATGAATATATATTTTAAACTTTTTCGTATAGCTTATTTAATACCAAATAAAATATTTATAATCCCGTTTGAAAGACAAAGAACAATAATAAATTAGATCTTATATGAATATTATGACGTATGGGTCTCGGATGTTGTTGCAATTTTTTTTTTTTACTTTTTGAATTATTATTACTAATTAAGTGTACAAGTCGGTAACTAAACATTTTTAGGAAAATTCTGCGCAATTTTCGGTATTTTTAAAATTACATTACAATTTTGTTGATATTCCATACTTATATAATAAAATCGTTGCTGCTATTTTTCAAAGATTTTCACATCGTGTTACGGTTTTGATACTTATTATTATTTATAGAACAGTTCATCGAAAATTTAAAATGTTCGGTAAACGATGATTTGTTAAAAAGACGGAGATAATAAAATAATTATGAGATACATATGATTCAATACGTTTTTAATGCAACAACATCCAGTTAGCCGGTTATATATATACGTATATACGTATAATAGTGTTATTCGTTTTCTGGCCAAACGATTTGTTCAATCCACGGAACGTAATATGATAATCTGGTATAAACGCCGGAAGTGTTTTTTACAGCGCACTTGTATCCATACGACGTTATTCCGATTTGTGTACGCATACACGCGTATACCGGATGATCGATTTGAAGCGGTCCGCCGGAATCGCCCTGCGAAAAAGTGATGATAAAGACATCATCGTTAAAACGTCCGTAGGTATACATAAATTACGATCAATATATTAGGTATATAATCTTACTCCACACGTGTCTTTACCACCTTCTACATTGCCCGCGCACATCTGACTGACATCGTCCACTTCACGATAACGATTCATCGATATGGTCATTAGCATTCGACTGCACTGGTCTGTCGGAATAATGTTTAAACCGACTTTTAACAAATCCGCGCTGGTCAGTCCACCTAAATATTTCTGTTATCATTAAAGTCGCCTGAATTCGTAGTGATAATACGCGCAGGGAACGAAAAGACT
The DNA here is from genome assembly GCA_032441835.1 of Slavum lentiscoides. Classification (NCBI taxonomy): domain Eukaryota; kingdom Metazoa; phylum Arthropoda; class Insecta; order Hemiptera; family Aphididae; genus Slavum; species Slavum lentiscoides. The sequence goes on along the minus strand of CM063717.1, from coordinate 3,312,271 downwards.
AACCGTAACTGGTTTGTCCCCAACCGGTAGCCATTGCGTGCTTTATGTCCAGCGTTCGATCCGTGTTGAGACAAATCGGCCGTACGTACGCCGAGAACTCGACGTCTTTACTCAGACGAAGCAACGCTATGTCATGGAGTATAGAACCGGCAGTATAATTCGGATGTAACTCGACGTGCACTATTTCATAGTCCTTAGGTCTGGCGTCGTCTGTAGTGTTCGTTGACAGATAGTTGACTACGCCTAGACGAGCATACGACCGAGCATTGGCGAACCTGTGAAACATTTTTGGGCGGAATAAAATGTCAAATACTTCACTTCGAAACCATTAAAATGTACAATTTTAATCATTCAAATAAATAATGTGTTATTAAAAGCGTAAGTGCTGCCGCCGTAGGCCCAGGACAAAATACCGTAGAAATTACACGCGTATACGAATACGATATAAAGTATATATCTATATATATCATGTATTCATGTACGAAAAACGAATCGTTCAGCTACACATTTAAACGCTTTATTTTTTTCCACAATTTTATTTTCTGTTGTCCAACTGACTGAAATATTTTGGAAAATCGCGGTAGATTAGTCGATTTTTCGTACATACTTCTCATTACTTTCCCGTGCCACCTACATATGTATTTTGTGTTAGATTATTTTGAGTTTTTTTTTTGAGAGTATTCTGTTCGAATTGTTTTTATATAGGTCAAACGTAAACATAAATTTGTAATTATATGTCAATATAAATGCGCGGTTAACTAATACCGATAAAAAAAATAGTAGACAAAATACAATTTAGTAATTAACAGCGAATAGACTCGGTGAAATGTGGTAACGTCACATGAAAACCGTATAGTAAAAGACGTAGGCAATATATTGTTATACCTCGAGATGTGCGCGATCGCTGTTTGAACGGAATACCGATAATCATAAAACGAATTATATCTCAATGCATACATACCGGTACGCGTTCATGAGTAAAAGTTCAATACGTCTTGCACAATGCGCGGCAGTCAATATCCATCTCTCACTGATCAACGATCCGCCACAAAACCAATTCATTTCTTTTTCCATCATAGGGATACCCAGCAAAGCCTATAAAAATACATAAGACGAGTATATACAAAAAACGAACGGGTACACGTTTTCTGTCATTTATATATATATGTGTATATATAAACGATTACCATGTGTGGAAATTCTTTCGGTGCGGCCTTTTCGCCGCCGACAATTAAGTTCGTAACGTTGCAATACGTTTCTTCGATGGACCGATAGATCTCGTTCAATCCCGAATTCCTTTGACGGCCGGAGATTATCTCGGAATACTCGCGGCACTCTATTATATTATACGTCATAAACTTTCACGTTAATAATAATTAATAATATTTATAAATAATTACACTGAGATATTGTTTTTTAATATATATATACACACTTTTATTGGCGACGAACGATTCGTTCACAGCATTGTCGTATACGTTATTAGGTTTCGTCGTTGGAGTAGCAGTAAACGTTATATTACTACTGTCTGTTGGTAGAAAACAAATTTTGTATTTTAATAATTAAATTACATTTATAGTTAGTATCGCGCGTTTTTTTTTTTTTTATAATTCCGAGACTACGTTTTAAATTTTGATTTTATAGAACTCAAACTGAGGTCTGAGAATTCTATATTTTATACAAGAGATCTATATATTGAAAAGATCGAATTTGAAGTATTCAGTGATGATACGGCGAACTAAAAAAAAAAAATTATCGGAGACGACTGTTCCTATCTGTATCCTATCGAATACGGATCCTAGAATGCCTGTCTACTCACCATTTTTTCGTTAAATTCTTAGATGATTTCGGACAATCGTCTAAGGACTCGCCCTGCGCACCACGTATTAAAAAAACTCAGAAGCTTGAATTATTAATTACCTTTGGTACGTCGATATGAGCGAAATACGCTTCGATTCGAATACATAAATATACTCTCTCATTCGGTTGCTTATTTTCAAAACACAAAATATTAATTGTTCACGCATAATAATCGAATTCTATACATGTATATAATGTAAAAAAATCGCATATTTTTTAAATCCAAAAACTTTGGTAACTACCAAAGCATAGAATATATTATACGCACTATATAATCTAAAAAATTCGTAAGAACCTGCAAATATTATAAATGATTTATGTGTAATTCCACCTGATCACCTGAGCATTTCTCAAAAAAAAAAACTCGTAGACGGCCACCACTCGAGTCTCAAAAACACTCTTTTCGTCGCGTCACTATACGGAAGTATTTCTTTATTACAATTATTTAGTTGTAATATATTTATTTATTACATATGAGTAACAATAAAACGTACGAGTACACGACGGTCTGCATAATTCGTTATTTCCAATCCGAAACGGTCGACGGATATATTAAATAAACTGCGTTTAAACTTACAATTGAAATTGATTTCCTTATGTTATTATAAGCAGTCAGTATTAGTGTTTGACGTGAGTTGAGTGAAAAAAAAGTAATCGGAAATTATAATACAATTTATACATTTTTTTACCTTCATCGAGTTCCCTTATATTTACGCCGCGTCCCGAATTCACAAGACACATTACAAATGAAACGTATAAATAAAGTGTATGACTTCTCATTTTTAAACGGATCGATTAAAAGAAAAAAAAACAACAAATTTAAAAAAAAAAAACAGTATGTGTATTATTTAGACTCGGTCGATGGTTTTATAACAATTTATATAGTTTTTAGTAGTAACTCTATATTCTTATATATATATATATATAGGTTTCAATTAACACGATCGCGGTAATTGCTGTAATATTATTATAATTCTTCCTCATTGGCGCATTACACATATTAGCCATTATATTATTCGATTAGCGTTTCTATATACAACACTTAATCGTAAACGTTTTACACTTATAAGTAAACAACACGTCGTATATTAAAATTTAATTGCATACAAAATAGAAATAGTTATAGCGTGCCTATATATAATATTATAGATGAACTGTACTTGGGCGAGTGTTGCGGATCATTTACACGAGTTTAATGAGTTAATATACGCGAACAACGAGTGTTTTACACAAAAATATTTCCAATAACGACATATTTATTTTTGAAAATATCGAAATAAAAAAAATATACGCTTTTACGTCATATTACAATAATATTAATGAGTGCGATAATATTGTTTTTAAAACAGATTTAAACCGCGCGGTTGATGCTTAAAATTAAATATAATATATATTATAATATACGTCGGCAGTGGTGTATTTAGAATTTCGTTGCCTTAGGCACACATTTATTTGTTGTCCCTCTCTGATCACCCATCTGCTTGCAAAAAAAAAAAATTACATACATATAAAGTACATAGGTATTTTGTACACTACGCAAATTTGCTGCAGCACAATATTATTTTTCGTTTGGTAATAAAACAAGAAATAATAAATAATCAGTGCTAAAGATAGCAATATTGAAGGGTTTAGGTCGCATCTATCAGAAAACTCCATTTTTTTTTTTTAACAAAACAGATTTGAATCAATAATATTATGATGAGGAGTTATATGTGCGCGCGTATAATACGTGCATATTTCTCCCATAATTCGTTGCTAAGATATTAATGGACCGAAATTGGACAATTGAAAATTGTCCGATTATATACGAATAATTTTTCCAAACCGTGAAGAAAACGTCGAATATTATTCAAAAACAAGTTGTAAAAATTATTCAAAAAAAAAACCTTTAAAAATTTGTTGCCCACAAAAACGTGATGCCCGGGGCAATTGTTCTCGCTGGCCAGCCCCACTCTAAATACGCCACTGCGTATACAGGTACCTAGTGGCTAGTAGGTTAATAGTATAAATAATACGTTATTCGATTTTCGGCCAAACGATCTGTTCTATCCACGAGATGTACTTCGATACTCTGGTATAAACGCCGGGCGTATTCTTTTTACCGCAAAACTTTCCGAACGACGTTATTCCGATTTGTGTGTACATACACGTGTAATTCGAATGCGATATTTGAAGCGGACCGCCGGAATCGCCCTATAAATACATAATGTTCGTTTTATACAATACGTTTAAACGCATTTCGAATAATAGAGATTTTTTTTCTCATATGTCATCGTTATGTCTTACTCCGCACGTGTCTTTACCGCCGGCCATGTATCCGGCGCACAACTGGCTGTCGTCGTCTATGCCGCGCGACAGGTTACGTCCGACACTGGACGAGTAACTGTGTTCGCACTGGTCTACCGGAATGACGTTCAAAACGACTTGCAACAAGTCCGCACTGGTCGGCCCGTCTAAACGTTAAACGTTCGCGTTAAAATAAATGTAAATATTATGTTTGTGCCGAAGTGGCGGTTATAAGGGGAAGGGGGGATAGGTGGATCGCCCCCTCTATGGAATTTGATATTTTTAAATTTAGTATATCTCTGACCTGACGGCACCGACTCGTGTCATGTAAGTTGGTCCGATTACGTTACGGTTATCTCCATTTTCGCCCCTCCCCTTCTGAACATCTTGTATAAGGCTGGAATTAGCGCTCGACCGTACGCGCTGATCATCGGTCGTGATCGAGCGTTTGGTGCTTATATAGCTGACGATAAACCCGGTCCGTCGCGTGTACTGTTTAAACGAGTAATCCGTAAACGTTAAATAAATAGTAAACGCGTAAAATAAACGGGCGTACAACGAGGAACGACGAATCGTTACGTTAATTTAATTTCACGGAACTACGCCAAAATAATAAAATTATTATTAGTAATAATAAAAAATAAATAATAAAGATTGCACACGCGCGTACGATCGGTCGCTCGGTCAGCGTCAAACTAAACACTCGCGTGTGCCAACGTCAGCCGACCGTAATAAAACCGGAAAAGAAAGTAGTCACCAGATAGCGCTACGACACGTCATAGAGGGCGCGGCAGAACGGCGCTTATAAATAGCGGTCCGAAACCATCGGACCGCTCAGTGCAGTCGCGGCGGTCAGGCGTGAACAACGTAGTTCGCGTCTGACTGCTTTGTGTGTACGTGTGTGTGGTGTTCGAGACTGACCGCTATTTATGTGCGTCGTTTTGCCACGCCCTGTATGTTGTGTCGTAGCGCTATCTTACTTTTTTCCCCCGTTTTACTGTTATTTCGTTTACGTTCCGTGCACGTTGTTCTTCCTTTTTCCACATTTGCATTCCGTCTCGGTACATTAATAGATTTTTTTTCTTGGTTATTACTCGTCGATGTGGATATTTCATAAAGTAATTCACTTATGCGTCATCCACAACACCCCGCGGCTCGTTGCCTTTTTCTTTATATGAAGACGATCGGGTAACGTTTCTTTATACTACCTCTATAAAACGTAGAATCTCCGCACTAAACGTGTGAACCGAATTTAATCGTGAAAATTTACTAAAGGTTTTTCACGATGTTTTTTTTTGAAAAATTTCAATTAAGTAATAATTATTTTATTCTCAAAGTTTGTTTTTAATTTATTTAAAGTTAATAAAAAAAAAAATAAGTAACTCGGGGGTTAATAATTAATACTAGGTATCGTTATTTATATTGACTATATTAATTTAACGAGTTCAAAAAAAAAAATGTATTAACCAGCTATTATTAGCCTCGAGGAACACTAACCGTATTCGATTTGTCCCCAACCGGTGGCCAAAGCGTATGTCACTTCTAACGATGGGTCCGCGTCGAGACAAACGGGTCGCACGTACGCCGAGAACTGCACGTCCCTGTCCAGACGGAACAAAGCGATGTCGTGGTACACGGACGGCGGTTTGTAATCCGGATGTATTACGCGTCGCACTATCCTGTAGTTCGCAGGCCGAGCGTCGTCGGTGTTTGACAGATAATTGAGATCACCTAGACGAGCCCAGAGCACGTAATGCCTTAAAAGCACACCATCGGGGGGGTTGTTTTCATGTTTTATTACGATATTAATAATGCGTCGTCCCGAAAATACACGTTTTTAAATGACTTACGACGTGCCTATTTTCTCACAGTGCGCCGCAGACAGTATCCACCTGTTGCTGATCAGCGTTCCTCCGCAACCCCACCTGTTGGTTTCCACTCTTTCGTGGTATCCCAATAACGCCTGTAAATATACAAAAAAAAAAAAAATACCTAAGAACGAAAACTTTATTTTTAATAGTGTTTAAAAAAAACGCTCACCATGTGTGGAAACTCCTTTGGATACGCCAATGTCCCTCCGGAAATATAATTCTGGACGTAATGGCAATCTTTTACTTTCACGTATCCGTCGGTCGAATTAGTTAACGGCGTTTTTTCGTACGCGTAAATTAATTCCGAATACTCACGGCACACTATACAGACAAAACAATGACAACGACAACGACAACGACAATATTAATGACCAGGGGCGTAATTAAGGGGGGTGAGGGGGATAGATCCCCCCCAGAGCCTTTTTTTTTAATCATGTATAAAAAAAAATAACTGAAAACTGTCATCATCTATTGTAGAGTCAAAATTTTTCTTATTTTTTCCTATTTATCCCCCGGAACAAATTTCTAATTACGCCACTGTTAATGACAATGACAACGATGATATAATAATAGTAATATATTTTTATTTATAATTATTTGTCGGACTTATAAGGGACGCGCTTATTACTTTCGACGGCCGCACGTGAAGTCTTCACTGCGACAACGGACGCTGGTTCGTGTTTTCTTTTTGGGATCGTTTGGACGTTACGAGTAGTGGTGGCGTTCGCGTTGTTCGCAGCAGGCGGACAACACACTATCGGAGTCGACCCGTTGAACGAACACAATTGCGGCGTGATCCGTTTTTGAATGTCCTGTATTACGACCGTACAGTTTTCGATATACCGGCAAACGTAATCGGACGAATAATCGTCGTCTCTGCTCTTGCAAATTTCACCTGTTGTCCGAAATAATACATATTATATCGTTTAATACATAAAAATCTCGTGTCGCGGTGTTTGTGGTCGCACTCCTCCGGAACGACTCGACCGATTTTAATGACATTTCTTTTTTTTTTTTTTGTATATTTGGTAGGTATGAGAATAGGTGTGGTAAAGTATTTTTCACTCTCCTACCCCTCCCGAGAGTGGTAGCTAATACGGGAAATTTTTAGGATTCTAGGCGTTAAACAGTTACCACGGTGACCATTTGAATTGTTATTAAAAAACATGCGCGACGTTCGTCCTCGATAAACTCCGTAACTATACTTAACCAATTTGTATTTTAAACTAGCTGACCCGGCAAACGTTGTTTTGCCAAAAAAAAAACAATCATCAAAAAAATTTTAAAAAAAAAGGATTTTTCCAAAATTTTTTTTCGTAAAAACCTTCTCCTGGCAATTACGAACAATTAAAAAAAAATTTGAGCCAAATCGGCCCAGCCGTTCTCAATTGATGAATTGTTATACATTTTTGGCTCCATTATATATATATATATATAGATTATAAATAATTTTTTAATAACAATATTTAAATGGTCACCGTGGTAACTGTTTAACGCCTAGAATCCTAAAATTTCCCGTATTATATATTCATATATATATATATGAACAAGTTTTCGTTCGAAACTGCGCACGGGCGAAGCCGGGTAATTCAACTAGTTACACGTATAATTGTAATATAATATTATACACGTTGTAGATGAGAAATCCGGTAAAGTCAATAATAAATAAATCGTGTAAATAGTTTGGGTTAACGAGGAGAATTTTTCAAAAAATTATTTACCATCGGATGGTAGTGAAAAAAAGTAGTAGGTACAACGACCGGAGTAAAAAAAAAAATAATAATAACGAACAAGATTACGTAGAGAAAATTATTTTATAATAACGATAATACACGGAATATTTGACTTTTCCAGAGCTAATATGAGGAGGAAACAAAAAAAGTAATAATCTTACCTTCGTCTAATCCCAACACGTGCGCGCGTCCGGAATTCGTAATACACAACAGCACAACGAATAAACCGTAAAATCGCGTTATACTCGTATGATTATTATTCATTTTAATACAGGAAACGGTAAAAAAAAAAAAACGATTTTTCGACGATTTCGTTGAACAAGACTTGTTGACGAGTTCGCGAGGTAGGTACGCGGATATTTTCGTCAAACGAAAAACGACTGTACAATTTGTTGTCGTTCCGTTCGTATCCTATATAGTGTTATCGAGTTATAATATCATACTAAATCAGACTGTGTACGTCTACTGCGATATACGCGTAAATACAATTTAAATACTGGTTTTTTTTTTTTTTTTGCTGGCAATGTGCAAATGCAAATGAGATTATTATTCGTGTGTTCACGGACTCGCCGTGTCGTGCAGTGGCAAAGTTACGTATGAACAAATATTCGACCGCAGACTTCTTACGAAATAACTACCGCGGTACAGCTACTATTCTATAAATTATATATAAAAAACATGTTATAAAATCGCGGTATTACTCCGCGAAACAGTGCTCATAAACTTTAACGTGCGTCCAAAACACGAGTTTTGCGCGATTCCGAGCTGCAGAAAATGCGCACGCTCTAATTTATAAGAAACGAGTAAATTTCAACGGAGTTTCAAGATTTTGCTTATAATCTGTAATCATCAGAGCGACAGAGTCGTAGCAAAAGAGGGGAACGAAAGGCGCCTGCGCCCCGGGCGCGAAATTTAAAAAATTAATATAATGTTAATATTTTTGATTGTTTTCGACGATAATTTATTCAAATTAAAAAAAATATATATTTACAAAATTAGTAGGTACTGTGTTGAAACCAAGAGGGCGCAATATTCAGTCGCTATATACGGTCCTGTCTGTATAACAATTCGATTATTGCGACATTTATTAAATTATTTTTGTCGAGAGTTTATACAAAATAGGGGCGTACCTATATACGTTTATCCGTATTTTGAACATCTAAATCTACGCTATCGCTCTGTGTTTGGGGATGGGAAGAATATGATACAAGAGTATAGAGTATGGTGAGGCGAGGGGGGGGGATAAAGGTGATAAGTCGGGGGAGAGATATGACAGGAAAAGAAAGGACGGCGGTGAAGGGACGAAGGGGAGCAGAGGATTCTAAGTCACGCGCACTTCTAAAAAAAAACTTTAAAATAAGCACTGCCGCGAACAAATAATATTGCGCGTATTTACTTACATTCGCATTCGCATATGCAGATGATGACGACGATCGTATTACGATATTCGATTGTTTGGACACGTTTTGTCGGCACATTAACCGAATCCCACAAAAACGAGGTTCTAAAACATCAGCGTGTAACGTACATACTTGGTCTTGATTGGAATGGCGCATTATTTATAGCGTGTTAATAATATAATGTCTCGTCTTTCGATCCAAGAACGTAGGAAAATCGATTATCGTCATCATGACTATCGTTTAATACGACTGTATATTGTATACCTACGTTAGAAACTATTCCTTTATACACCACTACGCCAGTGAATGTTTAAAATGACCGATCGCGGAAGAAATGAAAAAAAAATTACAAACGCGTCTTCACAGATTCACAAACCGCAATAGACATTTGTAAAAGTATTCTAAACGAAACGGTTTAGAACGATTTTACTATTATCTCAATCGAATTTTAAGCCGTAATTGTATAGTTCAATATGTTTTGTTTTCACAGAAACGAACGTGGTTTGTTGTGGAACACTGTAGCTCATATACTGGCGCATATTATTGTATATACGCGTACCTATTATAAAATCACGACTTAATTTCTATTCCCCACTTCATCACAATAAATTAGTGTCTTGGTCGTTAATTGTTAGGTAATGCACATAATAATAATATATTCTGTATTGACTGTATTCGTTTCTATAAAATCGTTGAAGGTTACATTTACAATGTTTTTAATGTAGGTATTTATATTTAATCTATATTATCATGTCAATACTGCAGCTATGGAAAAAAAATATAAAAACGTATAATATTTTTTTTCATCACTGTTTACGGTATTTTAATTTAAAATTGTCGATTCATTTTCATTTGAAAATTGAAATATTGTAAAAAAAAAAAAGATGTTTCCCGCAATTATACAGATCTGCAGGCGGGTGGATGATGATCCAGAGGTGCGTATAGTAGTACAGTATTATAGTATTTACATCGAGAATTCCCGTAATCCTTATACCAAACTAAAATAGTTACTTCTACTGCTACATTGATTACAGGGAATTTTTGTTTAGGCGACCACAGTCCGCGACACTACTACCTACCTACCATGCATTGCTCGACTGCAGGGACGGCCTAGGTTACGCGTTTTCGAATGATTTATTTTTAGTGGTTTTGTCCGTTCGTGTAATTGGGCACACCTTTTATCGCAAACGACAGTCGTTTAAATTGAGCTTCTTCGCGATCCTCGGTGGGTGTGTTCATATTTCCAGTAGGTAAGTTTCCTCGTAGAAAATGGAAAATCCGCGTTTCCGAATTCACAGCTGACGATGTGTAATCTCGCAATATCACGTAAGGTTTTGATATACAAAAAATGGAATAGCCTGCAGGGCCAATACCGATGTTTTGGAACTGCTTCGATTGGCTCATTTTTGACAATGCGCAAAAGAGCCGGACCTCATACCGTACCGGCGGCGCGTTAAGACCAACGGAACGTACGTACCTATACAAAAAAAAAAAATATATCGTGTAATTTCATTATAACTGGTTGGGCTCGGAAATATGACAATTATATACAGGACTCGAAAGGATTGGAAACTATTTATTAAGGAAATGTAATTAATGATCAATTCGCGTGAGTGCATCATAGGATGATTAGGATGTTTGAATTTGCACGCACTGCATGTCAGCGGCTACTGTTCGTGAAATCTCTTATTTCCAACGTACGTTGGTTATGTATAACTGATCCGTTATCGATTTACAGGAACGTGATGAGCATTTTGAAAACAAATTAGGAATTTTTTACTTCCGATCGATTTGTATTTATTTTCCTGCGTTTATAAACCCTATTTGTATATAATACCGAGTTTATATGGTGAAACTATACTGAACAGTAATAGTTGGTAAGTGGGTATATAAGCAAGTAAAATAGTTAGCAGGAAAGTCGGCAAGTAGGTATAGTAAGTGAAACTTTTTTGAGTGGTATAGGTAATAGTCGTTTCACATGTTTCACCGAGCGTCACCCAAGTCTGGTAATTTGTTTAAAGTACAACTCAGTATTGCAGTCGGACGTGTCGGAAATAGTATGTGTAATACGCGGAGTCGACGAGTGGTCGTTATATATAAAGTAGGTAGGTACAAGGCGAATAAGACTTCACCCATTATCGTCCGTGATAATGTCTATCCGGCACTATTACGCGAGTGTGATTGCCACGCCCAGGTGGTACCTGATTCAAACAACTCTCGACTTGGTGTCGTCATTTGACCCATTTGGGCGTTGTACTCGAGGACGTATTAAGAGCCCTGCAGGGGGGTCCCGGAGCTGAACTTCATAATGGGGCATCTTTAATCGACACGACATATTATAAAAATAATGAATACCTGTATTATAGTAACGGGTGGATCCCGGTTAGACTACCTCAATTTAATGTACTTATATACCGTCAAAAATATTATAAAAAAAAAAATGAAATGTTTTATTTATAATCAAGCATTTAAAATTTAAACAGTGATCGAAATTCAGAGCCTAAAGTTTTCGTTTATACTCCAAGTTCGGTAATTCGTGTTTTTTTTTGTATGTATTAGGTAATAATTTTACAACATTTTTCATTTTCACTTTATAAACCGGTAGTAAAATATTTGGAAATCGACGAACGCTTTCACTCGGCTCCTTTCCGAATATAATACGTCATAATCGTTTTGGATTCGATTAAATCGACTAAAAACGTTTGCAGAACGTGAACAGCTGCAGCGCATCACGCGCGTCTGCATTAATATTGCAGATACGTATTGTAAAGATCGGTCGAGTTCGAAAATACAAACGGCCGTCGTAACTGATGGATTCAAGGATCGACGGAAGTTAGAACGATGACGTGTAGCTATACCTACGTATTAAAATTTACCACCAAGACCAGAGGGCAGAGGCAAATTCAATAGAAGATTGTAGAAATTCGATTACACAGAGAAAAAGCATTGGTCGACACGCAGTCAAATGTAACCGAGTTTCATACTCGGTTTTACGACTGACTACGTGTCAATCGACGTTTCTGTTTTGCGTATTCTAATTTCTGTAATAATTCTCCTGCATTCAGTTTTTCCAGTGCCGGTGGTGAATCAAATAGGTATTCTATGACGTTCTTAATGACGTCAATTTCGTTTGAACGAAACAATAAACATTTCTCCTATAAACTCGGTTTAGAATTTTATATTAATGCACACGCGATTATTTAAATCATCGTTCAAAGCAAGTACAAAGGTTTTTACCGAATCGAGTGCGACTTTTAATACAGAAATTTCTCCGTGTTATTTTGTTAAAATGTAATATGTATGTACGTTAATTTACGAAAGAAAAGATATTGTATTATACGTTTGCCGTTTTTAACAAATTTTTTTGCTACAATGAATCTATAGTACGTTTATAATTCGTCCGTTACAAGTTGAATATTGTGTTAACACTTTCAGTGTTGAAGCCTGTAGGGCAACTACTAAAAACCAAGGTTCTACTTAAAAATAAAAAACTAGAATTTCGAAATATTTTTACTTGTCAAGTTTAATAATATATGTTACACTCGTTCGATAAAACTACATTATTTTTATATCCGTCTTTAAAGTAACTCGCCGACTCGATTATTATTTGAGTTAAAATCAAACTAGGTCACTCTATTTTACGAAAATTACAAGTACCCAACTCGAATTATAATAACTATTTAAGACTAATTTATCAGTAAGGTTAATATGTACGCAATACACTATTGATGTATCTGGCACAAAGTCTACTACTACGTTTATCAAACATTGCAGAAGTTCAAGCAAAGTCAATGGAGATAAATACGATTGAACATATATAATATATGTGCGCAGGAAAAAACAACACGCGTTTTTTGATTTTTTTTTTACCTTCAAATCCGTCTGAACGTGTATTTTATTTTACTTTAGAAAACAAAATACAGTATGCATTCAACATGAATAACAATAATAATAATCATAATAATAATTTGTTTACGTTAAAAAACAAACCAGATATTATTAAATTACAATGACATTTTACTAGAATATTTTTAATAAACAGTAAAGCAGTTCATTTATTTATTTTTTGAAAAGTAAAAGCCTAAGGCAAACAATGTTATATTGGTTTTATTTATATATGTATATATATTAGAAAGAAAATAATATATTACGATTAAAATATCAAACACTAAATTTATTATTAGAATGTGTAAGTACATTATGTGTACAATACAAGACCATACAATACAGTAACATTAACTTACTTTTAAATGTTTTCAACAAAAAAAAAAAAAACATTTTGTTAATTTTGATTGCCCTTGGTATACGAAAATGTTTCCGATAAATTATAGTAATATAAATGCAACGATTCAGATAAAAATAAAAACTTGTTAAACAATGAATAAGCGTAGAATTTAATAAATAATAAACACGATGAAATCATTAGTAGAGATAAATAAACAATTCATAGGCAAATAACATTGTTTACTTTTAGGAATGTTGAGATTTATAAGTAAAAATCAACAGTGTAAAATATATTAATACTGGAATTATCTTATGCTAAAAAAAAAAAAGAAAATTAAAATAATTTTAAAATAAAAATGTAACAGGAGAGAATAAGTAAGTTTATAGATAATAGTAGTAGTTTACTCGAAATTTTCCTCGCTCGAGTAGAGATATAAATTTCAGTACCTACTGTAATGTATTACAATAAAAAATAAAAATCTGTTTTAAGCGGCACAACCTTACTTTGAGTAGCGAACAACATACACTTTCTAACCGTATAACAATATTACAACAACTACGGCTGTACATAACTTGAAGAGAAAACATTTCTAGAATAGATATTCTTAACCTAACATCATCGTATTGAACGACACATTTGACATTAGCGCTAATAGTACTTTATAATTTAAATGAAAACTAATATTAAAAAAAGAAAATTTAAATTAAAAGGAAGAAAATGAAACGTTAACGATGGAACTTTTTAACATTTTTTCGTTTAAGACTCATCGGCTGGTTTCTTGGAAGACACGCGTCTGATGAGCTTCCTAAACGACGAGGTCCACTTGGTAGAACGGTTGAATGAGGACCGTCCAGCTGGAGTCATCTTGTTCGGGTCTGTCGGCGTGGCGGACGACGACGATATACCCGAATCGGACGAGAACTGTCTGTGGCCGACATTGCTTTCACCGCCGCCGACACACTTGGGCTGTCTGCTGCCACAGATGTCTTCGTCGTCGCTGGCCGATGAGAATGCGTCGTCGATATACGAGACGAATCGTGATAGCGAACCACTAGCCACAGACCGTTCTGGGGTCGATGGCGGCGTGTGTGGGAACGAGCACGCTGACAATCGTTCGGCGAGTTTAGCACATTCCAATTCTATATCTGATGTGGACATGCGGTCGGACGAACGGCGAAGCTCGTCGAGCGGGAAACAACCTCCAATGAACCTGGAAGCCTTATCCCTATGGTAAAAAAAAAAAATTTAAAAAAAATTTTTAATCAATTCAGAACATAATTTATTATTTTTACTATGGAAATAGTTAAAAAAAAAACACACACACTGTTGTATACATACTATTATCATGCCATATACATCTCCCAAACACTTACCCATGTCCATTTGCCGACGAGTACTCTCCAAACGTTGCTCTAGTGTACGAACAAACGGAACACTTCTTACGCCTGCACATGGCCAAGTGTTTCATACCCTTCTGCAGCTGACTGTTCAACGTAGCCGACTGTTTGGCCATGAGCTTCAGTTCATTGACTTCGCGTTCCAGACCGGACACGCGCTTGGCTTTCTGACTCGCCTGTCTACTGTTGGTATGATACAAATCGGCTTTCCTGCCCAGGTCCTCCAACACTTCCTTTAGTCTGGAATTCTAAAAAAAAATAAAAAAACATTTCATTACGATCTCGTGCGCGGCAAGCATTATTATATTATAATAGTCCGATCCAATACCTCTTTCTCGAGCGTGTCTTTTTCGGCCGCGATCTCCGAGAACTGCCTGTACGCGTCCAAACGCGCCCTCTCCAAGTTGCGCCTGGTGACTTCCGACGATTCAGCCTGCAGCCGCAATTGTCTGTAGGCCTCGTTCTTCTCCCGTTCCAGGCGATCCTTCCATTTCACCATCTTGTCTTTTTCCGTGCGCAACTTCTCGCAGTCCTCTTCCAGTCTGATCACCTTTTCCAGTTGTAGAAACAGTTCCTCTTCTTTTTCGTGCAGTTCCAAGTCCCGGGTCACCAACTGTTTCTCTAATTCGTGGTGCGTGTCTATCAAATTGTCACGTTCTGCCTGAAAATCGAAATAAAAATTTTTCTTTCTTAAAACTCCGTGTATCAAGTATTTCTACAAATAACAACACGATTTACTCGATCCATTTTTATACCCTCCCTCGATACAAACACGCGACGTTGATCATTTTAGATCTATTCGGGTCAACAACAAGCGCGCGCGCACACACAATATACGCAGACAGTATACACGAGCATTATTATCCATACAATAATAATAATAATAATAATAATAGGTATATACGTCACGTATTCGTATCTATTGTCTGATGCGAAGAAACCTTCGCGGTATCGCAGATCTAGATGATTGGTTTTATCTCGCTTATTTTCGAATTTTGCGCGTCGACTTCACTCTGTACACGAACACGAGAGGAAACGGCAGCGTCGTTCGCAGCGGTTGCCGAAAGTAAACCGTTATACACAAAGGGTTACTACACACAGTGGTTTTTTTTATTTATTTTTTTGTCGTAACACACGATACCTCCGCCGACCTTATTATATAATATACGTAGTTATTAAAAAAAAATAAAAATAAAATACGTATCGGCGAAGGATCGGAGATTTTTATTTTCGTTCGTACACGAGACGTGAACGTACAACTACTTTTTTTTTTACGTCGTAACGTACTCGACATTTTTTTACCTTGCAGTCCGTTAACACTGAACACTACTTAATAACGGTTGGTTAAAGAGCCCAGCCATTTATATTAAAGAACAAAACACAGGCAGCAATTTTATCACAATTACACCTTTTAATAATAAAAAAAAACGGGTTTTTTTTTTACGGGAGAAAAACTCTCACGCTTCGTCGTGCAGCAGCAACAATCTGCACATTTCGATCATTTTTTTTTTTCCCCCATTAGAAGAAAGAGGAAGAAGAAGACACGTTTTTACAGATCCTATAATTGCGGCACTCTGATTTTTAATTTAACTTAAAAATAATAGTAAACGTTAAAAAAAAAAATATATACGTAAAAACACATAAATTTCAAACTATTTTTTATAAACGTTTATTCCAGCTTCCGAAATGTGAAAATCTCGGAGAGTCCATTAATGCGCGGCCAGGGTAGTAAAAAGTTTTCTCTTTTCAAACAATAACAAACGATCGAAATGTAATATAATTCTTCAAGAGGTTTGAGAGTTTTTCCGGCGAGGCAAGTTTTCGCGTACTGAAGAAAACGCGTCGGGCGGTTCCAAAGCAGTTTTAAGGTCGTCGTTATGAACGCGTCACGCTCGAGATATTAACGTGCGGAGCGCGCGTGGGGTGTGCTTATGATGTCTATTTTGATGACCACAAACAATGTGTATTCGTGTATACAACCGTTTTACATGAACGTGAGGTACCGGTGGTGCTAGGCCGGTGATATAAAAAAAAAAAAATAGTGTGTACGCATTTCATCGCAGGAAAGAAAAAATTTTTTTTTTTATTTCGTATAAATCGAAACGTAATAAAATTGTGCGAACAAACGCGTTTACATCAACACAACAAACACCGTCGTCGTACATAAAGATTCAATAATATTCTGAAACTCGTTCGATTTTCTTTATAAATAATATTGCGTTCTAATTTAAAACACAATAAAACACGCGATACGGCATACGTATAAAAAACAACACTGACCGTAGCATTTCGCCTTTCTCCTCCAGACGCGAGATTATATGTATATACGAGTATAGACACGTATATAAGGAAAAAGAAATACGTTCGCGTGCGTAAATGTACACGATATTATTTTACTATAAAATTATATAACAGAAAAAAAAACACGACAAACGCGGTTGTAAAAAACTATTTTTTTTTTTATAAACCTCTTTTTTTTATCGATAAAGGGGTACTCGGAATATAGAGAAACCGGCGAGTGCATATAATTATTATTTACTATCTTTTACACACCGACTTTTTCCCCGTATACGTAATATATAATAATACGAAAAGTATGTATAATTAGTTTTTTTTTTCTGTTTTTTTGGGAGTGGAAGGAAGAAGGAGAGTTTAGTCAAGTTTGTTTCGATTTTTAAATTAGGACCCGAATCGGGTAATAGGGGAAATGTGAAATAATGGGCAGTCGGTGCCCCACCTACGACGACAGTACACGCGTAATGAATGTGCAGCACTAAATTCTGGAAGAAGAAGAAGGTATCACTGATCATTCGAAAAAAAGGAAGTTTTAAATGGTCGAATTAACCTGTGTACAATACACACTATATAATATTATATACGAAAAACGATCGAACATTTTTATTGTTTTCGAAATACAAATGTAGGTAGAGTTCGATTCGAAGAATGCAATTCGTAATACACCAATTACTACTCTATACCCCTGTGTACGGTGTTTATTACACACTCCTATATAATGTAAAATATTTATTTACATAATATTATTATGGGAACGATGAAACGACGGCGTGACATAGATTTTCATCAGCTCAGCCAAATAACCGCCGCTTAATAAGACAATTTGGAAAAAACGACGACTGAAAACCGTCGGGGAGTGTTCGTGCGTGTTAACCACAACACTATACCATATAGTATACAAAATCGTCGATATCGTTTCGAACAAACGTGTTCGTATAGAGAAACGGACGTCGTACTAAATAAACGCGCCAAGGAAAATACAAAAAACAAATCGCCCTCCCCCACTCAATCGCCTCGAATCGTTTTGTCAGTACCTTGCAAGACGTCTTCCGAGCAACACGCGACGCTGCTGCAGGCGATGAGTATAGTGATGCGACTATACGGTCGATAGACCGCGGCTTGTTTGGAAGAAAAGTCAGGAAAGAACCGCGAAAACAACGACGTCGGTTCTTTTTACAGTCATCGACAAGCTCCTACCACGGCTGCTATTTCCGTCCACGAATCCTTTTTTTAAAATGATCATTACGACGTTTAAGATCCCGTAACACAAAAGTTTACGCTTTCGAAAACGTCAACTGCAAAAGTTTCTTCGACGGCTTCACGATAAAAATTAATTTGATGTATAAAACAAACGGTGGACACACCGTTACTGCAATTATGTTCGTTATCGGTTCGGCTCTCAAGGCTCGTATTGTACACGAGGTTTTACGCGACAGTTTTTAATAATAATAAGTCGTCACCGGGAATAGATTTTTTAAATTTATTTATTTTCTCATTATTACCATATTCGGTATGTTATACGTCATACTTCGCGGATTATTCGTATCGTCGCACCACGTTTGGCGTGCTTCTCGAGGCCTCAAAGAAATTTCCAAAGTCCTTCGGAAGTATACACGGTCCGTGGTGGTTAGGTGGTGGTGGCGAGTGTAAACCAGAGCACACGTCTTAATTACAATATTACCGTGACCGCGGTATTAAGAGTATCGGTCACCGCGTAATCGAATACCGTACCGTTTCGCTCGCCGCGTTTCGATCAATTTTCTTTATACCGTCGTCTCGCGGTATCGGTGCCAATAAATAACATTAGCAGGCACGCACGCCCACAAATACTTATATGATTTTTTTTTTTTTTATTATTATTAATGAAAATTATATACAATTGGGCTTGACTGTCACGATGGAGTTGAAAAAACGAATTATAATATATACATATTTTTTTATTATTAAAATTAAATAGTACCTATACATATCATTGTTTCCGACTATAGAATACGATACGGACACAGATGGTGAAAAATCGGTAAACATGAAACGGCAACATTTCACGATTTTACCATCAAAATATATTGTTATCCGTTTTTAGGCGCTATAAAACAATAGCGTCTCTTTCCAGAACGACACCAGCCGCAGTCAGATCAATTTAACTGATTAGAGGTGTACCGAACGAAGTAGAAAAAAAAACCTTCTCGCAAGATCGGTGTACAATGTTGAACAAAATTTTAACCGGGACTTCTAAAGCCATCACCTGTTTTCCGTCAAAACGATATAAACGGTACGAATACGTTTGAACCGATCATCGGATAAAAAAGTGCAAGGAATTTTCATTCAATCTTTCTGTATAGAATTCAATTTTTCCATATTCCCTGTTATCTGCCAGAAACAGATTTTTTTTTTACAACAAATCCAAGTTAATTTTCGATTATAGCGAATGAGTGATTAATGCGCCGATCACGTCAAGTTATTGAATACTGAAATAATCCTGAACCCAAAGTACAAAAAATTAATTTAATTTTTGTCAAAAAATAAAAGAATAAAATTTCGTTTAGCGGACGGATTGAAAACTCTGATAACGATTTAGACGATCTTTTAGGTACATTGCATCCATCTCTGCAGTACCCAAGACGCGGAAACCTTTGTCGATCGAATAAGATGCTGCTGCAAAGTCCACCATAATAGTTCACGACTGTATTATACGAATTTATCTAGAAATAACCTATTTATTAAATCGTGGTTAAGTCGGAGTACTGGCGCAGCCAGTAGTGTGTACACAAAACAAAAGTAAAAACGCAAGTACAGTTCGAGCTGTACCCGTGAGATTTCCCACGCGCGTTGTCGTCTGTATACATTAAAACGTAGGCGTGCAGTGCGCGCGTTACCCGAGCCGAAAGTGCGGTGGCGGCGTCTAGACGCGTGGAAAGTGTACTGTGTGTAGGAGCAGCGAGTATACTGAACTCTCTCGTCGCGGGCCCAGCTCTTCAGAATTTCATTATTCAAGTATAAATAATACAGTGCTGGACAACATAAAGAGTACGCACTTATATATTCACATTTAATTAACTCACTAATCCTAAGAGATGGAATTAAATAAATTCTACAAAAAAACAGTAGCGTCTACTAAATAACATTCAAAATTCTCCGACAACTATTTCCATATTTACCTTGGGACAAAAATAAAGTACGCACGGGGTGTTTATTTTAATAACGAAAAACACACCTGTACACACCTATTTATTAAGCCCGTATGGTAGACTACTACCCACGGCACGACTGGAAATACGGTTATTAATACTGCAGCTCTTGATGATTATTCGTGGATTAAGAGGATGGATATGGCAACTGCAGATTTCTAAGACACAAATCGATACGAAAATGCTTTTGAACTCTATACAAAAACATTCACAAACTAAGTAACAGTCGTCATTTGCACACAGTTGACGGGTAAAAATGACGTAAAACACGTGAGTGTTATTGATCGGCGAACATCTTTAATTAACACGTAAAATCCGCGTAGTCACAACCCAATTCGTCGAATCGTAACGATTTTTTTCTAAACGATTTCAAATAACGATTTGTTGTAATTACGCGAAAGACCACGAATAATCATCCGCTCGTGGATAATGGAGGAGTTTACTGTGTAACGATGAATAAACACACGAACATTCGGTTATAGTTGTTCGTATTACTAGAGAGAATATAGCGCTGTAGATTTTTCTGAAAACGAAACAAATTTCTTCGCGAATTCGAAATTTAATTATTAAGGACCGGCACAAAAGGGCGTTTCTAATGTAGGGAAATCGGTCGAAAGTATAGTGAAGCCGCGGTCAGAAAAAAGTAGAAAAAATATCGGGACAGTATTGGGCACCTAACAGCAGTTATACGGACGTGGACGAAAGAGGCTTAAAACAAATCCAGTCGAGGATCGCAGGATAAATTCGGGAACCGATGATAAATCCGACTAGCCGCGTATACGGGGGAAATATACTCTCGTTGGAATTTGTCTTTTCTATTATACGCCAATATATGGAACTCAAAAAATGTACCAAACTGTTTTATTACAATATTGATCCTGCCACAGCACGCCTGAGCGATTAGACTTTAAAATTTTGATACCTACTATTTGTGCGTACAATAGTAAATTTGTCAAGTAATAATAACGCGTTAATAATAGTTACAAATGAAATACTGAATTCTTAACGTTTGAAAACGTATATAATAATATAATAAATTAGTTTTTTTTTCATTTCGTCAAGTGAAAATCATCTCTCGTTTGAAGCGGCGCGCACCACGCGCAGTTATCGTCTGTGCACAGTCACAACGATATCTATATAAAATGTATTATTATAACGAGCGCAGACGGCCCGTGTGCGATAAAAAAAATATTAAACGAATCTTTTGTTTTTTCTACCGCGAACAATTTTCTCCTTTCAGTTTTTCGCGTGCCTTCATAATGTACTTTAATAACGTTGGCTTCATTCAATACACACGCACACATTATTATATTACCGCGCGATGTCAGCGCAAACGATTAAACGGTTTTTTTTTGCTTCTATTATTATTATATCGTTTGTTTTTCCTATTATTTTTTTTAAATATTTTATTCGATTTCCTCTGTACAACTTTCTAATACACACACAATATAATATAGCAGCGTGCTCGCGTGCGTGTGTCCTTTTCGCCAAACAATACCGAGAGAATATTGCAAAATTACATTATAATATTATTTTACCGAGCGCGCGCCACACATTAAAACACGCGCGCGTTCGAATTTTCAACGCGCGTAACCATCAAACGTCGGGTCGGTGGTACCGGGTACAAAAAAAATTTAAATGGATAAAATATAATATAAATTATATTATTTCGTCGCGACCTTGGCGGTGAACACGTTATTATATATTATTTCCATATTATATATATATACACGAACCGACCAATATAAGCGATGGCAAGGCGAATAACAGCTATATTAACCGTGCTTAACCGTGTACGGGGACGCGGTGTCGAAAACTGAACACATTATAATAATACGTACACCTAATTTACGATTTGTTCATGGACCACCACCACCACCATTCGGACACGTAATTATAATATTTTTCACACAAATATAAATATATAAATGGGTCGAATAACAACACGTATCTGACCACAACCGCGTTTCGAGTTTAATATAACGGACAAATTCGACGTTTTTTTTTTCTATCGCAGACGCCTTAAAATAACTCGCCGATTACAATATATTCTGTTTATTTTATCGTGGAAACACGGTAATAACATTGTGACGGCGCGTTTAAACACCGCGATTTTACCACGCAATTTTTACGCTCGTCATCGCAGCAAATCGGTATCAAAACACCAAGAAGATTCTCAACGTGTGGTATAGTTCGAAAAATTTAAGAATCAAGAATAGTCGAAGACCATACGCCGCGAGACGAATAAACGGATTAAGGAGGTTCACGCGCGATATTTTGATAACGACAACCATGACGAAATAACATGGTATGCCAGCAACCGAGTTCTGCGCATGGTGCGCCTACGTCACTCGGTCCGCTTATCACAATTATGTGTTATCTATTATTTATTTTGAATTTTGATTCTTTATAATCGTGTTACAGTGTTCCGTGGTATAAGCATTAATATGATAATGCTACAGATAAGACCGAATGACGTCAGAATTTCATGGCATAATTGATAAATTATATTTTATTCCATGGCAACTCGAACTGTTCTCAAATTCGTACCATTTTTTTAAAAATTCAAACACCATGTTATTTCGTCATGATGACAACTATTCCTGATTGGATTATAATAACAATATATTTTAGTGTATTAATATATTTGAAGTATAATTTTCAATTTTTTTTTTATATATATATATATATATATAGAAGTTTGTTATATAAAAATACCGTTTATATATAATAAAAGCTTTTTATAATATATTGTGTACAGTCACCGATTACTATTTCGTCTGGTTTCCATTTTAAAATCCGATTCGAACATTTGCTATTAGTTTTTCCTCGTCACTCGGCTAGCACTTTCAAGATCATATACACGCATATTAAAATAACCGCTATTCGATCTCAATATATCTTTGGCTCGCACAACAACGTTTTGCTCGAAGGCGCGTCACCTAATACGTTTCTAAATTATATAAAATATACTTAGAATATTCCAACAAATCATTTGGAACATATACACGTGCGAACCGACGACATAAATATAAAATATTACGTATAAATGATATATGATTAAAAAAAAAAAAAAACGGTGTTACATTAATTATATTACCATATTCGTGACTACAATACAGTCGATAATAATCGGTGTATCGGTACGTAAAGTATTATAATGTCGAAATGATTTTCTCGGCCATCTGTTCTCGCATTTTTCATAATTATTATTATATAATCTATGTTACGTTTTCTAAACGTATTTATCTGAAAGTCGATATTATAATGTCCGAAGACGTTTAATTAAAAAAAAAATAATAATTCAACCACAATATTATCGGATCGCATCTTTCATGAAAAATATTCTCACGCGTAGTAGTATAAATCATAAGACCCTATTCTTTTTGTTACGACATGTGGGGGAAAAAAACTAGGAATAGTCGAAAACAATATCGAATATTTATGTTTATACCTTATTTAATATACTTTTTGTTGTTGGAATAGCATACGTCTAATGATTTAGTAGGCCAATGATGCAACTAAGTCGAGACAGCAAAATAATATTATAGAAACAATTAAAACGCCAAAGAAAGGGGAGTGCGTCAGCAGCCGCGTTGTGCGACTACTGCATGACAGACACACACAAATTGAGGAATTACTACTGCGGATGATTTGCGATTATTGTGCGTGCGTCTGTTTTTAGTGTCTGTACCAAAAGGTACACGACAAATTGGCGGCTACCAACGTAGCTCAAAATATAGATGTCATTTTTATTTTCCAGTCATCCACACGGTCTACAAGAAGATTTTTTTGCTTTTGTTTTTGTGGCAAGTACAAAAGTCGTCGGTTCGAATTACCTGCACATCCCGCGGAAATCGACGACGATGACGACGAATAAGTTGGCCACATACCACCACCACCACCACCACCGATTTCATAATCGTCTCCTAATACTATTCTCTCTTGAATAATAATAAGCAGGGGAAGAATTTCGTCTCCCCTAAGCACGACGCGCGCGCGATCCCTTCGACCGCGCACTTCCGTCACCACACACTCGCATTACTTTCTCGACGGATCAATAAGATCGGTGCGCCACGTCATCCTCCCCGTTGCGCTTTTATAGGAGGAATGCGTACAATTCTACCGCAGACCGCGTCGTCATTGCAGCAGCAGTCCATTCGTAAAAAGTATATTAATATTGAAACGTTTCACGAAAGAAGCCGCAGAGTCTTCGGAAATACGTGAAAAATTTATTAAATAAATATAAATAAAAAAAAAAAACGCGACAATAGAACTCGCACACAAGGCCGAAGGAGAAAAGTTTTTTTTTTTTTTACCAATATTTTGTTCCACATAATAATAATCACTATTATCTTCGTACAATCAGTCGCCGCATTGATAACGACGGCGCGCCGGCATCTCCTGTCATCGTATCGTGCGTTATTTTGTGTATATACGGCGCACATTATAATAATATTCTCATCATTGTGTTGTGCAGCCGCCAGCCTGTAGGTCATTGCCAAATTATTCGTATAAGATACAAATAAGTAGCGGTTATGTGATGGCGGTTATCGAACAGCGATCATCATCATGTGTCGTCGCCGTCTTGTATTAATAATAACAAAGCGTTTCGCGCGTATGATTTTCATATCAAAATAATTGCTTCACGCGGGAAAGAACTCTGAAGGCTGTAACAACAGTCGTGATTTACGGACTCCAAATGTTTATATATCGATATATACATCATTCAATTGTTAACAAAAAGCATTTTAAAAATACAATTTTTTTTTTTTTTAATTTCATTACTTTTTAAGAATTAAAAAGACATTAAAAAAAAAACAGCTCCGCGTCATACTAGTGTAATTTATTTTATATGTAAAAAAAAGATTTGGTGTCTTAACAACTGTGGCCTTCATCAGGGTTCTTTCCCCCGTGAAACCGGTTTTATCGCGCAAACGCATTTCAATTTTTCAACATTTCCTGTGTATTTTCGCGGTATACACCGAACACAGCGTCTTAATATGACGGGCTCCGAGGGCAAAAACGAAAAAAAAAACACAATACATTCGCGCGAAACACAAACGTGTTTCTCTCGCGTCACGCGGAATTCGTACTATTTGTACCATATAATAAACTAACCGAAGGAATAATAATATAATATAAACTAGCTAATATAATAAACTAGCTAGGCTTCGCCGGTGCGCAGTTTTAAACGGAAATGTAATTATTTATGAAAAAAAAAAAAAAAAATCGTAAATTATCGAAATGCTTTGCCGAAAACCCGTAACGTTTTAAACAAAACACTTAAATACATCTTCTCCTCGGACAAAAAAATGAAAAAAATCGCCGAGGCGGGCACACTCGGGGAAGTATTTGGAACAAATCGGTGTAAAAAAAAAAGTTCAATAGTATCGTCAGAAACTTGGCACATAAAAAAAAGCCTCTTCTTATATATATATATATATAAAATCGCAGAAAAATTGAATAAAGTTTTAAAATATTATTATTGCGTAGTAAAACTTTTGTCGCAACGTTTTGTAATAGATTACCTATATAAAATACAAAACTATTACATCGTGACGAAAAAAAAAATGTGTACATTATAATACATATAAATACGTAAAAAAAAATTTTTTTTTTTAAAAAAAGAGTAACTTTTGTAGTTCCCCCCCGTCAAAGTTCAGAACAAACAAAGGGATATACAATTAATTTACTAATTTATTATATACATTATACAGCTAGCGTATAGGCGTGCACGAACGAGTGTGTTCGAGGAGATGACGCCTGTACAACATATATATATATATATTATTTACGTAGCGCGTGTAGGTATAGAAAATATGTTATTTTTATTTGTTTTTCGCTAAAATATGAAAAGCGATTTAAACAAAAAAAAAAAAACGTCCTTGAGTAGATGGCGCATTTTAATCACAGAACGGAGTATATGACAACGAAAACGCGTTATACAATAGAAATTCGAATGCGAACACTTTTCTCTTTAATATATTTTTTTTGGTCTTTGTGTGTACACACACACATATATATAACCATATTATATACAACGTCTACCATAATTTGGTCACGATCACGCTACTATATAATATTATATATTTATACACCGTAAACAGTAAAAAAATAATAATAATATGCATACATTACGGTCGTTTTGTATTGTTTTAAAATAAAATAATTTCGTTTTGTTCAAAGACCGGATCCACAACATCTCGTGTTCGCGTCTATTGTTCACAGGACGAATAATATCTCGTGGAATTAACGTCACACCACGGCCGGCCGGTCGAAGAGGCGAGGCGTTTATAGAAAACGGAAGTGTACACGATTTCCCGTTAACAGATGCAAACAGAATATTCAAATAAGTTTACAAAACGAAGATTCGTTTTGAAATAGTTCAACGCGGTTTTTTTTTTTGTATGCCACACGAAAATATCATTAACGCGCAGTGACACGCGATACAACGCAGCGGTTTCGACCGAAGAGTGATGCAGATGATCACACAAAAAAGTAATAGAAATGTTAAAAAAAAAAAAATCCGCAAAATATCGATTAATATACAATGTCCGTGCAGACGATGAAAATTGGGTATGTATTAGCCCCGGTAAGTATTCGCGAGAATCGCGTTTTAGGTTTGTTTTCGAAATTCTACTATTCGGACGAATACGAAACTCGACCGAATTCTTTTCTTTTGAGAAAATCGAAAAATGACCTCTCTAAACTACGAACTATAATAGATGCAATTTGCAATCAGAATAGGTGCTACACGAAAAGATCGGAGCACTCCCCTTCTGGTAGAATTTTTGGGTACAGACATAAAAAAAAACACATCGTTGTAAAACCAATACATTCCTCGTTCCGCTCAGAATCTAAAATTCCCAATGATACCCATAAACCAACATTATAACGTAATATACATATATATATATACTTAGATTTATTAAAAATAAAAAAAAAACATAATAAAATACGCTCAGACGTAAACACATAATATATTAATATATTTTCGGCCGAACACTATATTAATTCTACGAATTATTGAAATCTCCATTTGCATACGTAAATTATTGTATTTAATAAACAAAAAAAAAACTTTGGACAATAGACACGACGACGCAGCTCGATTATATCAATTCGCAAAAAAAAAAAAACAAACGCCGGAATACAATAGATTTTTGTCGTTTTTAATGACGTACGCGTATATCATTACATTTTAGAAACTAACTATAGTCTATAGTCTATACAATAATATTTCGTTTTAATATACGAAACGCAAATAATATAATATAGAGGATAATAATACTACTACTATACGCAATTTATTAGTCCCGAAATTCGTTGCGAAACCAACTGATTTTTTCTTATCATAATTTTTTTATTTTCGCGTGTTCCAGAGACGTCTGAAATAATAACAATAAATAATAATAATAATAATAATAATAATAATAATAATAATAATAATAATCGATTTAGTATTTCTCCGAACGTGTCCATCGCAATCGATTTTAGAAACGACACACTGAAAAAAAATATATACGCGTCGTATATGACTCCACCCTTGTCCAAAAATGATTACTTTAGTCTGCAGCCAATTTGCTCGACTCGTGTGCTTTTCCCCGAACAATTTGGGCGGAGTACCATCACCTTCTTCTACTTGTGTTTCGAACCCATAACGGCCGTAACCGCGCGCGTAAACTCTATTACATTATGAAAAATGCCTTACCCCCTCCCATTCCATTAGCTACGCGATTCTTTTTATGTAATTTGTATACGTATAGACGCTTCTTCTTGGCTTTTTGAGGGGAGTGTCCGTTTTCATTAGCGTTTATTATCTAGTAATGAACGTTGGCGGCAAACCTATCTCTGGTTTGTATTACACTGTATATTATATACCCAGTACATAATATGTAATTATATTAACAAAGTATAAGTTTACCAAAACAAAAAAATACATTAGTAAAAATTTAATATTCAAAACGAAGTATCAGAAATCATATGTCGTTTAAAACACTTAATACCTCGAGTTATAAATAATAATCCATATTTTCTTGTAACGGCTTACGTTTTGTTTTAAACACTTTCTATTTTTTGGTATACAGTCAAACGATCGAAACGATCTATTTTTATCTTTGTGTAATCTATACGTTTTTCGACTGTAATACACACTTCGTTGAAAAACGTGTGTAATGGTCAATATTATCATATTAATTGCCAAGTAAATATGGATTATTCATTTCTGTGTATTTTCAATCTAAATATAGAACGTCTATTATAATATTGTCTGTTTGTGAAACGTATACCGAAGCTCGTTTGAAATCGTTAATATAACTCGACGTGTTGGAGAAGAATTAGAGCATTTTGTAAACGAAACGATTAATTTTGTTCAGAATTCGATCATTCGGATGACGCTAGAAATGCGATTTTTTTAAATTTAGGAAGTAACGCGCATTTCGGTATGTAATTACTTTAATCAATTATAATATTGCGTAAGAACGCACCTATCTTTGAATATTGAAATGTACTTTGTGAAAAGATATCTCTCTCTATATAAAGCACAGCACAAACCGTCGTAACACTAGCCAGGAGCTGAGCGCAATCTTAAAAACGAGATCAAAACGGGTCGGGTCCATACTTCCGTATTAAGCACGGAAACACTTGCATCAACTTTCGTTATGTTTATACGTACGCGTAACGAATTCGGTCAGCGACGGTCGTCGTATATAAAATCGAACATTATTCACGTTGCATCATCAATAGTGAACGGATGAGTGGTGAGTCGGAAGAGTTAAAATGAATGCGTTAATATAGTAATATTTAAAAAATAATAATAATAACCGAAAAGTTAGCGATATAACTCATTCTAGGTATTTTCATAGACTTGTAATTTCGTGAATCATGTAAATCTGAATTTTTTTAACATCAAAAAGTTAATAAATGTTGATAGTCCACCAAACGCGGAAGAACATATCCCAACGCAATTCATTGGGCGACCATCCCTGCCCTGCTCACACTATTTTGACGCGCAAAATGTGGGTCACTCGTACTTAAACAACACACGTTTACACGAGTCGAGGCGATCTTCTTTACAGGTATTTTCGCATATATACGGACAACTGCAGTGTTATGATGTGGTAAAAAAGGCGACGTGTACAATAATATTCGTATTTTGTAGTTTTTATATAACGCGCGGACTGTTACGCGTTACGGTTTCAATTTCTTTTTTTTTTTTACTCCGTTATAACTCCAGCGTATTATTATCAGAGAACACCTATGGCAGTTTTTACCTTGGAAACGTACGCGCGCACAATATTCACGTCAAGGAGACTTGATCATAATGTTATATACTCTCGAGATAAACGCGCAGTGTACAACAACACTATAGACGCGCCCGCGGTCGGTTTTTTTAACGATATTGTATAATAAATAAATAACACAACCCGGGAGAATAGGTCAAGCAAGACGCGTATTAATGCTCACGTGGAAAAAAACTGATCGATAGGATTTCCTGAAGCGCGCGCGCGCGCGTTTACCCACACGAACAACTCTCACTTCGGTCTTATTACATAAACACGCGTGGACAATAATAATATTATGCATTCGTACGCACTGCCGCCACCGTCCATTACTACTACTACTACTGTTTTCATAACACGAGTCATATTATTATCATCATCATCTCAACAGACCGGAAAGGTCTGTTATAATTAACGGTTTTTTGATTTCATTCCGGAGAATATTGTTATTATCGAATAGTAACTGAATTATCCGGCTTCGCCCGTGAACAGTTTTGCGCCCGGTATGAGAGGTGCGACATGTAATATAATCGAATATATCTGCATTATCCGGCGTTTCTCCGCGTTACATCGTTCAGTATTTTTGTTAATCTTTAGAAACTTTATCTTGTTACCAGCATCTAATTTGTGGTTCACGGTATTTTTCCCGTACTATCGAATTTCAAACCTCTTTAGGGGGGGTAGAATTTTCGAAAATCCTTTCTTAGCGGATATAGATAGTCATAATAGCTATCTGGTACGCCAAACTTCAGCTCGATCCGTTCAATGGTTTGAGAGCTGTACGCCGATAGATCAGTTCCTTTTATATAGATGAAATGTTTGATGTGACAATACCTCCTTATACGGCGTCTAGAGTCTAGACCTTTCCCGCTTGGGGAGTGAACTTTTTTCTTCGAGGTTCATTTTGCGTCGCAACGCTTTATACGAATACGGGTCAGAGTCCGTCGGCGGGGAAACCGTGCTATCTCATAGATATTCAGAAATATTTCATAAATGTTTGTATTTTTATTGAAAAACGAAAACAATTTCCTATTCATGATTTAAACCACAACCGTTATTTTTATTTTATTCAAAATACATAATTAATAAATTGTACTCCGAAAAACAATATTTTAACAAATATAATATTGTTAAAAATTTTGAAAAACTAGATCCTACAAAAATAGTATGTAAGCTACGAGGCTAAAAAAGAACAGCCGAGTACTCGGCGACTCGGAACAAAAAAAAAATCAATTATATTGACATCGACGAGTTTGATTAATTTGATACCTTAAATTTAACGTTGTGTTATTCCGTATTTATTGTTTATCACGAAAATTCAGTTTTTATACTTCATAAAAAAAAACGTACTTTTTCCGTATTTTTTTTTTTTTTTGAGGGGATTGTCGATGATTGTAGTGGAAAGGACGCGTGGTGGAGTCGGTGTACTGTATGTTAAACATCGGTTTGTACCAACCAGAAACCGAGACCGGTTTATTATCATCGGACACTACAATATTATGTTTAACCGAGACCGAAAACATATTTTTCGGCACTCGTACGTACCCGCGCGACGCTGCAATTATAAGGCGAATAATAATATATTATACGCATCGGAAAAGACTTTAAAAATTACGCTTTCTCCTCGTACCGTCGTTCGAGCACGTGTGAATTATAATAGCCAATAAGTATAGTATCTCATCGAGACGATTTTTCTTTTCTACGTGTAAAGTGAGGACCGCCGATATTATTATTATTAGCGTTTATTTAGTAGGCTTAAAAGTTAATAATCATCTGCGGCCTTCTCTTATAATATAACGCGTGGCGGCGCGGTGGTGATGGCCGTTTTATTATTGTGGGTGTTCGACCGCGTTCAAACCGAGCGTAGGTACCTCCTATATTTTTATCACACATACAGTGAAAGTGCTATTAAAACAGTCGTGTTTAAATATAATACCTGCAGTGTATAATATAATACCCGTGTGTGTGTGTGTATAAAATAATAAATCGACCTACATTCATCAGGTATTTTAATCCTAAACAACAATGATGACCCCCGCCGCACACGCGCGTATGGGAAGAGTGTATTATAATAATATTATGTAGCGAACAAACGGAGACGAAAGGCGATCTCTAACAACGACTCACCTTGATTTCGTGATATTTTTCCTCCAGATAGTACGCCAAACTCCGGGCTTCTTCGTATTTTCGCGATATGTTCAGATACTTTTCGTAGTGACGTTTGAACAACACAAACCTGAAAAACGAATAATAATTATAATAAATTTTCTTTCGTCAATGGCTTAAAAAAAAAAACCACGCGCAGAGTAATCACGATGTCGTGTTGGACGAGAGAAGAAGGCACACTGACGACGGAAAATGTCCCGTAGTAAAAAACAGATTTTTTTTTAAAGTCTTCAACAGTAATTATCACTACTATTTGTCCCCGTGCGAGTAACGTCAAAACAGCGGAATACCTTAAATTATTATACACTGGTGTATTTGGATTTGGGAGGGAAAAAAATTCCGATTTAATAACGTTTTGTACTCGAAAAATTTAAAACGTGTAAAATCCGTACGAATTCCAAAAAAGAAAAAAAAACGTTTTACGGATTTTCATACGTATAAATTCGATATTACTGTTGTCACGAACTACCAATACCAATGTATTGTTTTTAGATCTAATTTTTTTTTACGTGTACTGTATAACGTGAAAACAAAGGATGCGCCTGAATTATTATTATCTACTGTGTATATAATCACATGTCCATGTAAGAAGACAGAATTTACATTCTTCTTACTTGCACATATTAATAAACGGGGCTCGGATTTTATAACACTATAAAAGTATTGAAATATGCGCTATAATATGCCATAAAAACATAAAAAAAAATTTTAATCGAAATTCCTTGTTATTTATTACTAGGATTATCAAGTGATACGGAGAACCGACCGACATTAAAATATCAAAAGAAAAATTGCGGGCAAAAACATAAATATACCAATGCGGGATGATGACATCATCGAGGGTATACAAGTGATAACATACATTTAATCGATCGACGGGCCACTTAGTGCCAGGATATCATCTAAAGATAGATCACATTATTATGAAACATCTAGTAAAACGAAAATGTGGACATTTTTTCTAATCGTTTTTCTATTATTTTCATTCCAGCAAGATTTCATATAAAAACCACGAAATGAGTCACGTATATTAGGAAAAAATAGCACCGAAACTGGGAAAATAGCACTATAAAAATCTAAAACGTTTCAAATACGCAAAATAAAATGGTTGTATATTTATAATCATCTTTAAATGCGTAAAACAAAACGCATAAAAGCTCATTCTGCTAGTTATACAATATGTATTCTATAATAATTAGCAAATGCTACAGAATCCGAGTCCTATAGTAATAAAATTACAAAATTTATCCCGTTCTATCAAAGTATAATACAGGAGAGTTGAAGTAATGACGGCCCCCTCCGCCCCCGTTTCGAAGAGTAAACAACACACAGTATAAAAAAATTGTTTATGGGATAGAATAAAGTGAAAAACGACTGAAATAGGTGCCCGGTAATTATAAGATCCGTAATAAAGTCCTTATGGAATAATAATAAAAATACGTCTGGGATTATTTTTTAAGCTAAATACTATATACTTGGACTTCTTAGGACTGTGACTGCGTAGACGGTAAAGTACCCGGAAATCCTACTGGAATAATCTCGCGAATTTGATTTCTCACAATATTCTCTGATCTCTTAACGAATACGGAATAAAACCCGTCAGACCAAAACCGCCGCGTATTTTCTCATTTTAGCGTAACAAAAACAGATACGCGTGATAACGGTTTTAAAGTGAAAAAAAACAAACGTATTATAAATACATTTTGTCAACTTTTACCATCATTTTTCTCGTATTATAATAATACAACGTTATAATAATACCTATACCGTAATAAGCGTATTTTTTACAATTTATTTTCATATAATAACGCACAAATATTCGTCACGATAACGTAATACTGTCTATTACACACCTATTAACGAAGAAGACTTATGAAACAATCATTATTTTTAACGAGTTATATGCTATAATAGTACCTAGTTAAGTTCGGATGCTTACAGTAATATTTTCTAAGAACGTACATACCTACTTAAATATTAAAAAAATTACGCAAAAAGGTAATGAAAATAATGAAGTCAACCCGATTGCGCTTTGTAATTATAAAAACGACACTTATAAACATAACATATTAATAAACTATACAAAACAGAGAGAGAGAGAGAGACGACTCGACTCGTTTGAATTTAATTGACAGGCGCAATATTTCTTGGTTTTTATCGCTTACCCGGCAAGGGTCCATTAGTATATCATGAAATTTATCTTATTTTATTACAACACAATGCTGCGGTACTAAATTATATTTATGTAAAAAAAAAAACGCAAAACAGCACAGTCACCCTGCTCGCTCAATACTTTACCCTTTACGATAATAATCAATCGATGGTTACGACGACAGGCTCGCTCGACTCTGTAATATTTATTCTTCGTATTTTTATAATGCCGACAAATGTATGTTCAATAATGACGCGCAAGTACGCATAAACTGTACATTAGCAATAATTAGCATATTATAGAATACATCGTGCCGCCATTATAATAGTAGATACATAAAATACGTTTATAGGGGAGGGAGAGGGTTTGAGGTACTTCGAGTCGTAACCGGAATACCAGACGGTACACTTCATGACTATAAAACACGACGTATCAATATAAACGTTATTTTTACTCGAAAAAGTATAATTTACATTGAAAGTGTTTTCTTTAACACACAAATAATACAAAAAATAATAGGTATTGCGTAACCTTGTCCAATATCGATGAATTAAAATATGTATTAACCGATGAAATCAGAAAAAAAAAAAATTGAACATACGAAGTTATTGCTCAAGAACAATATTTGGTAACTCGGCAAATCGTTTCCAATTTTTTTTTTTTAATGTTTGCCCAATAGAATAATACACACACACACACACACACACACGTCTTACTGTGAAACCGGTTAAGTGAGCTTGTTTATAAAGCCCCGGGGTTATAAACGTGTTCGTCATTACACTCAAAGACGATAAACTGCAATATTGATTATTTACTGTTTACTTCTTTTGATATCGCAAAAAAAATGCAGATTTTATTTCTTATTCAAATAATGTAGGTACAAACGATCAGAATACACTAAAATACCATTTAAAACTTCATCAATAACTTAATCAATAATAAAATGAAATATTTACATACATCACGTAATACGGATTAATATTAATTCAATGTAAAATATGCGCAATACATATTAATATGTAATTGTAAGTATAATGCAAATTACAGTTAGAAGATATTTAGTATGCAAGAGCGTACTCACAACCAGTCTCTCCGTATCTACTTATTTAAATTGTGTATTAATTTTTTTTTTTTATTAAAAAAAAAAAACTTTACGCCTATACAGTAAATTGATTTAAATGCAAACATTTATTGAGCGTTGTTGAAACATTTATATAGGTATACTAGACATAGTTTTATTGAAAAAAAAACACGTCATTATTTTAAAATAAAAGACTTCAAATAATATATATACAATTGCTCATCTATTTTCAATTATAAATCATTTATATTTCATCGATAATTTATGTAACATAAACTTTAAGAAATAACAGTTCAATTTACATATGCTACAGAAAAGAAAAAAAAAAATATATAAAAACACGACACATCTGAACAAATAATCCGTGCACGCATCTGCGTTGTTTTAAAATGTTGAACAGTGATATTAATTAGGTACCTGTAAAAGTCATTCTGAGAGATGATGTCGCCGATGCTGTCTTCCGGGTCGATGCGATCTACCACACTACATCTTTTGTTAGGACCCTCGGATGAAAAATCACCGGTGAGCTTTAATACGGGCGTTGGATTTGGCTCTTGGGCAACAACGGGAGAATCATAGCAAGCCGCCGACAGTCTATGATCGGTTACATCGTCGTCGTACACTACGCAAGCGTCTTTTTGAATTTGAAACGCAGCATCACTGATACCGTGATGCATATCGGGCGGAGTGTACGGAGCGCCTTGTAGAATTAGATCGTCGCTACGGCTGTGTTTGAGTTCACCGTTCATACGAAAACTAGTGCGTGGACCGAGTACAGGAGACAGCATACCGCATCTGTACACCTCACGGCGCGGCGAGTTGTCTGCCGAATGTACCATTATTTCAGCCATGGTATCTCGTTTACAACTCATATGGACGGGCACTAAAAACAAAATTAAGAATTAATAAAACACTCGCAATTCGTCAATTGTTTTGTCAATTATTAAATGAATTACAACTATATTAAACGGGGTCATTTCGAAATAAACCCCTAGGGCTGCACCGTTATTGCAATATTATTAGATCTTAATTTAAAAGAGAAGAATACCTTGAATTAATTACACACGGTTTGTAAGTAACAATCGATTTAAAAAAAAAAAGACTAAAACACACGAGTGATTCGCGTATTATAATAACACGTAGGTAGCTACGATTTTTGAAATACGTATTTACGCCAAAAGTTTTCCTAATACCTACCGGTTATTATTTTCGATACAGGTAGGTGTAGGTTCCATTACAAGTATTCCGAAAGTCTAGTGTCGTTGTGAGCGAGTGACGGTATTATTTTATAAACTGAATAATTAACGGGACATACTGACCAATACTGATCGACCGTCCGGCTTCAGACAGGCAGCAACAAACAGAAAAAAAATACATATAACCCTCATCTACGGCGGCAAATATCGATTCTGAAACGAAAACGAGCTGTCTATAATAATCTGCAACAACGAACAGTCCATTGAACCGTCTCGTCAAAATTTCAAAAAAAAAATCCCCAAGTCCAATCAATTTTCCAATCGGGTTCGGCCACCGCATCAATCACACGTATAATTCACCGTTATCTCGCTCGAGATTGGTCATATTGTTCACAGTTTTCCGGTAAAAGCTTTGGAAAACACCCGAGCGTTTTAAAAATACCGTAGTGACGAAAAAATGAAAAACGCGTTCCACTAGGAGGCAGCCGTGTACGCCGCCGCCCGTCGGAAGAGCGTGCCGACAAAAAAAAAAAAAACGTACTTTACGACAGATTCCCCACAGTAGTCGCCGGATCGAGACACGGGCAGTCCACCCTACCGAGATCACTATTAATCGAACACAAAACTTCTCTCTGAAAAACAATATACCAAAATCAATAATAACCCGATACACCTCCCCACAGAACGTTCCGATCCGTAATACCGTCACACGCACGGTACTGGAGAGCAGGAGGCACACGGAAAGTTATTTTTCAGTGAAAAAACGCGCGTACTCACCGTCCGAACGGAAGCTGGAGGCCGCAGCAGAGTAAATCCCGTTTCTCGTCCCCCGGCCACGACGGTTTTCGTTCGGTCATCGACGGGTCCGCGCGCCGAAACAACGCCGGTGAACACAAACGCAAAGAGCACCGAACGGGTCGCGACGGAGAACACTACTGGCCGAAACGGCGGCGGCGGCGGCGGCGGCGGACGACAGCGAGTCGCCGTAGACGGTGACGCGAAAAATTATCGATAGCGACGGGCGCGTATCGCGTCGATAATCGTGCGTCGCGTCTGGCACGGTGGACGCGAATGACGACGAGACGGAAGAAAAAAAATAACGAAACAAACGGCGTTCGCGTTGGATTTCGATTGACGGCGGCGAAAAACGGGAAAGGCAAAACAGAAAAAAAAAAACAGCGGCGACCGACCACGATCGAACCGATATAATATACCGCGATATCGATAAGTCGACGACGATTGTACGATTGTTGATAACAGACGGGGAAATCCATCATGGCCGCCGCCGCGGATACGTCGATCGCGTCCGGCGTGCACGTTGTATTGCGTGCGCGACGTTTGCGCGGCGCCGAAAACGCCGTGGTCGCACCGTTCTTAAGGGGATTGGAAGCGGACGTTTTCTCTCTTTGTCTTACACACATGAAACATAGCAAAATAGACGTTTCGTACTTCCAACGTACCGATCGATCTATCGGTGCGGTAAGAAATTTGAAAACAGATTTGAATTCCTCGTGAGTTTGACTACAAAACGACTTTGCCACTTTTTCCATTTTTTTTTCATAAACCCTTAAAAAAATTAACCGAACAAATTAAAAAAAAAAAAAATTGTTAATAATTCATTTTTGAAGGTCTTAAAAAAAAGAAATGAAAAAAGTGGGAAAGTCGTTTTGTAGTAAAATTCACGAGGAATTCAAATCTGTTTTCAAATTTCTTATCGCACCAATAGATCGATCGGTACGTTGGAAGTACGATTTCATATTGAATCTCAAACAGTAGTCGTGAATGCTGACATGTGCGTGATGCGCGTGCGAGAATATCCCATATAGCCACGCGAGGCGACAGTGCGTACTCGCACTAACAATCATTTACGTTTCACACAAGCACACTGCGTAACGCGCCCAAAACATTAAATTGCCCATACACGACCCCTTAATAAATGGACGCTTCCAATCCCCTTAATCCCGTAAACGCTTTTACCGAGTAACCAGCAACGGGGCCCGGCTTCCTCCCCCACTCACGGCTGGAAATTCTGAGAAACCCGCATGTTTTCTGCGAATTCTGGAATTTTCCCATAGATAATATTATATACGAGACGAAAAAGGAGATCGGTGGAGACAATTAGTGGTCGTTGCGGCAATGGGCTTGTAAAACGTCGTACATAGTCAGAATAAAAAAGTTTAATAAGGACATTTTCCGAATTAAAATCCGAAATTAATAAAAATAATAATTTTTTTTTACAGTTTTAACAAAGTCGTTTTATTAGAACCACAAATTTCACGCAAGTTTCACGCAATTAACTTTATAACTATTTTTCATTTTCGTACATATTCAATATAGATTTTCCGAATTTTTTTTTTTACAAAAATATCTAGAATTACTACGGGCAATCATTTCCAATTTCTTTCTCTTTTATGTGTGACATAATTGGCCGTGTTTTCTCAATAAAAAGCTGATTTTCACTTCGATTATTCCCAGTGCTTGAATTGGGGGGGGGACGCGGGGGGACGGAGTCCCCTTTCTTTTTTCAAAATATTATAGCGTACCCCTTCTAATTTGTAGTACCGGGACGCAGAGGACGGGACGGTCAAGACTCTAAAATTTTATTGAACTAATGAAAATTAAAAATTTTATTTATAGGGAGTGGTCGGTAGTTGTCACAATATATACAAACAATATATTTCTTGAAACGACAATCATTAATATAATTAATTATTATAAAACGATAAATACACTGAAAAGAAAGTAAAAAAAATCTGATCTTCGAATGGATGAAACTCAATGAGCTTTTCATTGAGTTTCATCCACAAAATACAAGGGAGGATACTCGAACGATAAAGTTTTCTTGCGCAAAACAAATAATGGTTTTTGTAATAATAATGACGAAATATTATAATTTTGGCAATGACACAATAACAAATTTAAATATCAATACCAATAATAATAATCATAGTATTTGCTTAATTAAACAAGTATATAAAAGTAATTGTAAATTAATAAAAACAAAAAATAATAATAATAATAATAAATGCTCCTTTACTATGTGGCGCGAATGTTTACAGTTAAAAAAAAAAGATGCTTATTTATTATTGTATAATGAAAAATATAGTGGGGGGTGTGGGAGCGAAGCCCCCCACGAATTTATAAGACATTACAATCTGCTGGAACGCACATTATTTTTATACTTTTGCATCCCCCTTCTAATTTTTTTCCAATTCAAGCACTGATTATTCCTACTCTGAAATACCCGTGTGTCACCTCCTTTGCCCTTTGAAATTTTCTCGTATTTCTGTAAAAAAGTATAGTCGAGATAATAATATATTTTTGTGAATAATACGGAATTGAAAACAAAATCGTCACGTTCAAATTCAAATTCATTTTTTTTTTGCCGGACATAAATTTCGAAACTAAAATGGCATTTTGTTGCGAACGACAATTTTTTTTTTATTTTCAAAAACATTACTTAAAGTCTGCCAAATTTAAATGTGGACGACAACATACATATGTACATTGAATTGCATTTTTTTTCTTAATAATTTTATTTTATAATCGCTGGAAATATGTATAAATCGTGTTAATTACTAGGTATAGAATAATTATATTATTCATTATATAGCAACAAACACGCAATTATTATGTAGGTAGGTACACGTTGTTCCGGCCGTGTTTATAAAACGGCTCATTAGTGTCAGAAAAAATACTGTTTATAATTATTATTACCATCGTTATTTGTACGCGGTCCGCGAAAGTCTAATGCGATAATCGGTTTTTGCCTGTTATATTAATATATTATTATTATTATTTTTAATTACACTTCGACGTTGACCTGCATATTATATATATTTTTACTATATATAAATTAATTACGCGTGTTTTTTTTTTTTGGTCGTTTGGTACAAAGTTTTTAATTATTATAATTTTCTGTCGGTTTTAGTTATTCAATTAAAATTTTTAATTCGTATTACTATCGAATATTATAATAATATAGATACTTCTGTGGAGTCGTCGCGTTGAACATTCGCGAGAACGCGCGGTGCATTTCGTGCGTCATATTATTGATGTCATATGTTTTGTAATTATTACATAATATACATATGTAAATATTATTTTAAATAAAAAATAATTTGTCGTTGTTATTCGCATCATCAAAGAATCTCAATTCGTGTGTTATTTATTAATTTTTTTTTTTAGTCCTAATTTATTTTGCTGGCATTTCGGATATTTGTTATTTTTTTTTTATAATTTTTGGATCGCGTATCATGATGACAAGTAGTACAGCCAAAATTTATAAATAGTACTATTATTGTTTTTTTTTTTTTTTGAATCATTGTAAGTCTATTTTTTGTTATTTTTTTAAAAATTCATTTATTATTAAATATCCGATTGTGAGACGAATATTATATAATATAAACAATACATTTCAAATGGTTTTGGCATAGTTAAGGGCATTGATTCATTTTGCACCTTCAATAATTAACCCCCTTGCATATGTTTTTAAATGTCGATTATGCCATTTGAATTAACTCGAGAAGTGGGCAAATGGCAATTTCCATTTGGATTCGACTATATTTGTATATTTGTATATGGACATCTGTCGGATACGACCTGCAATAGCTTCGCGACATCAATCGGAGATATCGCCGAGCGTTAGTTTGATAATATCCGTACAGATCGCGCGATCACTTTCATCGGCGAGATCGAAATAATATCGTCGGTGCAAATAGATACGTCGACAACGGGGTATGACAAATTCAAATTTCGAGAAGAAAAACAAATATTTCGTTATACATCTCGCATACATTAAAAGTTCCAAAGAGAAGACAAACAGAATACTGGAGTCTCGAGTAGAATATTATTTATACATTTCAACAAATTCAAACGTTGTATTTAATTTCTCTACTTATACAATGTAAACGCAAGAAAGTTCCAACGAATTATGTAAACGGAGGGCTTGTAATTTATTCTGACTTTAGGAAGACAAAAATTATGCTTTCGGTATATAAATCAAAAAAAAAACACCTTGATTTTGTGTCATAGTATTTTATTTTCGCGTTTGCACTATTGTCATTGGCGAGGATAGGTATTAAAAATTCTCGATCCATTTTGACTCTAAATTGTTATAATCGTGCAGTCATACCGGCCAAGTGCTAAAGCATCACACAATCATACAAATAATATATCGATAGATATTCATATCAGCTATAATATGAGCAGTACTATAAAGGTCTCGGTATTCATTTAGACTCGAATAGGATTTCTCTCTTTTTTTTTTGTAATATTACTAATATTTAATAGCACTCTACGCCTTAATATAAATATGCGGTATTAAAAGTTTGTACATACAATATTTCAAAATATTATTTATCGTACCGATTTCAGGACGTCCCACTTGAATACCGTAGCTTATATTTTATACGGCCTGGCAATGTTTAAACACTGCCCAACACCACGAAAATATAATATTTTAACGACGACGACGCGTCCCGTACGCGTTAATACTGCAGACGTATCGCATATTCGAGTTGTATAATAAAATGAATCTTTCATAAATTTCAATTATATATATTCATATTTATAACGTGGTTATAATTATTGTAAGGCACGTGATTTATCTCTCATTTAATTATTAGGACGTCTTAATACTGAATAATAAAATTGGATTAAATATAAACACATATTTCGCACGATAAAGTTCGAAATAATATTGTGTGTATAAGAGTGCGTGATGGGGAGGGGGACTTTTATATATTTACACTTTGTATATATATAAGATATATATGGAACTGGATGGTATAACTTGTAGCAGAATAATATACATCAAAAACGATTAACAGCATTATCTGAAACGGCAGATTATCTTTTGGTCGTCTATAGCATTCATTAAAATAATCTTATTTTTATAGTTATGATTGATTTATCATTAATTAAGAATAACATTATTGTAATAATATACTTATACCTAATATGTATCACCAAAAAACGAGTCGGTCGATTTTTGGCGTTGGACACTGCAGCAGTCTCTCTGCCGGCTACAACCCGTTAATCCAAATATCGTATATAATACGATATATATCGTTTTACATACAGTTATTTATTGTGTTAATTTTTAATCGTGTTTATGGCAACTGGACTCATGACGCACATATAATAGTACACTGTAAAACGGATTTAGAAAACCCGGTTTACAACAACAATGTGTACAAAGTTGTATTATTATTTTTCTTCTTCGAAATAAGAGGGAGTTCAAAAACTAGATTTTAAGATTTTTTTTTCCAGTCGATATTCTTCGGTAGAACTTCCGAAAGAAAAAGTCCAATTTTGTCCTGTCGTCCGTTTTGAATGTT
This sequence comes from Slavum lentiscoides, assembly GCA_032441835.1. Taxonomy (NCBI): domain Eukaryota; kingdom Metazoa; phylum Arthropoda; class Insecta; order Hemiptera; family Aphididae; genus Slavum; species Slavum lentiscoides. The sequence goes on along the minus strand of CM063717.1, from coordinate 3,269,796 downwards.
ATAATGCCTCCCGAAAGACGAACGTTGGGCGAAAAGCTTTCTTAAGAAAATACAACAACAATTATTTTTTATTTCCTCCTAATGAAAAAGTTCACCCTGTATACATTCAATACCGTATATATATATATTATAATATCGATCGAATTAATTGGTCACGACGACATTCCGTGTATATTTTATAATACATACGATGCCATTATATTTTATTTAAAACAATGAAATGGTCGATTCACGGGATACACAGCGTTTGCTGTTTGTTGAGTACACGAAATTAATTGAACAAAAATTGCGATTGTTTCGAATTCGTTTGCAGGTGCTGAGGCCTGATGAGGTGCAGGATATATAATAATAATAATCATAATAAATGTCCGAGGAAAATCGTTCGTTGTATTGTTATAATATTTTCTATTATTACAACAGGTGGCCAACATCCCACGTCTGCTGGTTTTATTATATTTTTTTTAATTTATTCTTTTTTTTTTTTGGTCTTTTTAATAACTATTTTATTTGACAAAACAAAACCGTCACTGTTTGGTCATCAGTCACGGCGATCAAAAAAATCGAAGAAGGCGTTATATATACACTCGTATACTATCCGTCTTCGCGTATTCTTGCGCAGAATTATTATCAACTCGTGGACCGTCTGAGTAAAAAAACGTTTACGTTATTTACAATTTTGTTTGACATCTAACTAAGTACCTGTCGTACAAAATAATTAGTTTTTCCACTCAGAACGGCTTCGGAATAATTATACGAAATTCTGTATGACGTACAAAATTTATTATAAATTCGGTTCGTGTTTTATTTTGGTAAAATTATGTTTAATTATTCGTCAAAGTCGGAAAAAGTAAACAAAATTGAAATATACGATTATTACAACGAACGATGAATAATATATATTGATCTAATCTTTGGGGTATTATACGTATAGTTAATATATAATAATATATATAAAACACATAATTTATATGTATGTATAGGTTTAAAATGTTAATATATGTATTCTGCTGGTTTGGTATACAAGAAGAGCCAATGTCATTTTTCGATCGTTTTCACTTTCCCTATATTTTTACTTTTATATTTTTCAAAAACAATCGCATATCTTTTTTTTTTTTATTACTAAAGAAATCACGACTATTTACAATACTATACTCTAATGGAAATTAAAACTGTAAAAGTCAATTTCCCCAAAAAATGGCAAAAAGTAACATCGGTTCTGCTTGGAACAAGCCACTGCAGATAACGATAATATTTTATATACGACTAACTGTCCTGATACGGCTTCGCAAGGATAGTTATTTATTGAGTGCTGCAGATTTTATCTTGTCCGAACATTTAAATAATTCAAATAAAGTTTAAAGTATGATAAGTTCGTACGCAGACATTTGATCAGATTTTATTTATCTGAAGATAAAAATAAGTTATAACATCAATTAAATCAGCTGGTCATAAGTTACACTATATATATTATATAAAAAGGGATTTTATTGTGTTTTAGAATTTTTATCAACTATTTAGTAGAATATTTTTTTAAATATTATTCTTCGAATGATTTGTGGAAATTCTACCTAATAAAATAAATGGTTACATAATTATTATCACACAACGTAACGGCGCATATAGTTCATACGCGCGTAGCGAACCATTTTTTAAATTAAATTATGCGTGTAAAAATAATTACCGTGGTAAAAAAATGTCCTGTAGAATTTTACCGGACTCATAGTATAGTCATTATTTTTATGACGTTACATACAGTACACTATTTATACACTATGGCTGAATCAATAGTATTCCCTAGGGATTTTATCCTACACAGGGATCATAAATATATATGGGTCAACGTTTTCGCTTACACGAATCGTTTTTACACTGCAGGCTGAAGGCGCGGTCGTCATCGGTACGTTTCATCGTATCGATTTCAAATATAGTCATATAAATTTATGATTTATACAAATTATTTATGGAATATGTATATTATATAAAAAACAATCCAATGTACGCGTATTTTTTTTTAAACGCTTACACTTTCAACGATAACGTTTCGGTTCAAAATTAAAATCGATTTCGAACGTTACAGGTCGTTTTTTTTTTCAATTCAATTAAAAACTTTTTAGAGAAAAAAGTTACGAGAGAGTATTAATAGGAATTTATGATTCGTTACCAATCGAAATCGCGTTCGGTAATTAATCGAAGATTCGTGTACTCATAACCGCGAGCGATGTGGAAAAGTAAGATTGAAAAAATCGTCACGTTGGCGAAGGGTGGCGGGATAAGACATCTTCGTCCCTTCCTGGGCTAAACAGTTCTGCAGTCGTCTTTCACGCGTAAGAAACTATTGTAAAACGTTCAAAATGTAAACGTGAAAATGAAACTGATTTGGTTATAATAGTGTTTACATTTACATCGAAGTAATAGTAAATTATTTTTCGCCATATAATATGCAGATTATAACGATTCAATTACACGGGCCTTCGCGGTATCTTATAGGTGTAATCGCTATGGATGTTTAGTCGTTTTTTTTTTGGTAACCACGTATTTATCAAATGTAAGTTTTTGCTTTTTTTTCTCGAATATAGGTATATGCATATCGTTAAAACTATAAATATTAATACAATTGTCGCATAATAATATAATAATACGCTACCGTGTTAGACAAAAAGAAATTTAATCAGCGATAATAGAATATACCATTAATTACAGTTTCGGATGCATGTATATTATTACAAACGCGCGTTTAATTATACAAATGTATTTTAAACATTATGCCAATAAAGACTGAAATATACAAAAAAAAAAAATCTATAAGTACCTATATAAATTAATTTGCACGTCGTCGGTAGACGTTTTGCGTAATTCGTCGACAAATAAATGATATATTTCACGTTAAAAAAAGTACAAGGGGTATGATTATAAGCTTCGACTAACAAATATATATATATACGAGTATATTGTCAATTAAATTGATTAAATTTCAAATCACGTTTCAATATTATGAACGATATCGTCGAAAACTCGTTTTATTCATTTAGTATTATATGTTACAGTTAAAACCCGAAATCCGTCAAAACTAGTTTCCACAAATCCCTTTAGTCAATTCTAGTTTTGACTAGTTATAACTAGAATTAACCGCAGATTTAAATAAGTCAGTCAAAACTAGTTTTAAATGCGTGTATTCGAACTCGTACTACGTAAAAGGCACGCAACCACAGGCGATCTATAAATATTGCTCGATAAATTTGATTGGCCGGCTATCAAATCAATTAAGATAATTTTAACCAGTCGTCCATCAAATCACTTATAGATAAGATAACTTCGACCGATTATACACTGATTATTGTACGTTAGTAATAATATAATAAAAATAATAATTCGGCCGCCATGCCGTAGTTTTTGTCAGCGTGTTTCGCCAGTCCGTTTGTTTTCGTTGTAGTCGTTGTAGTACCCATCATGACTAAATAAACAGGCGTGTCAGCTAGACAACACGGCGCAGGAAATGTTCCACAGACTTGGAATAAACGACAAAATTCATGGAAAAACTTTCCGGCATAATTTAAAATTGTTACGTTATTATGAATTAAAATATTCCGTATTGACTTCATTAGATGCTAATTACACACCGTAACTGAATCATGACTAAATAATTATTTATTAAAATATTAAAAATTTGTTTCAAATATTAAAAACTTCATCAAAACTCTTTCATCCGTTGATATTGATATCGTTTTTTCCATGTCTGGGGAACATGCTCAGTGATAGCGAAAATAAAATTATAGCTGACATGCCTGTTTATTTAGTCATGGTTGTACCTACGTGTTTGTCTCGCGCATCTAACTAGTTCTAACTAAACAAAAGTAAGTTAAAACTAGTTTTAACGGTGAGGATCTTAGTTAATTCTACTTATAACTAGTCAAAACTAGAATTGACTAAAGGGATTTGTGGAAACTAGTTTTTGACTAGTTAAAACTAGTTTTGACGGATTTCGGGTTTTAACTGTAACATATATATACATGTAGATTTTTTTTTGTACATCAATAACGTATAGATGAAAACGCGCGTTCTATCTCGCGGTTTCAAACATATTTTATATTACTTGGCGTTTTAAAATCCTCAGTCTATTTGTGGATAATTAAAAATACTATTCATTCCGCATTGATATTTGATAGTCACGCCGAGAGAATTCAATATATTTTCATATGTATTATTTTAATTAATATTCAATTCCGGAACTTCGAAAAGAGAAATATTCAACGCGCGCGATAGAGGAAATTGAAGGCTGTTTGCGAACGAGTGGTGGTGTCGAGAACTTTTGACGTACGCAATTGTGCCGCTTGTCAGGAAAACTCACCTGGCCATATTATATTATAATGCCGTGTACATCCGATATTAATTTTGGAGTTCATCCTGACAACGAAATGTGTCGCAAAAACTCAAGAAATAAAAAAATTCGATGTAAATTCGAGCGAGTCGTTTCGTTTCGTTTTTTTTTAATAATACTCCGGTATTACGAAAACCTTTATTTTCAACGAGATTATTCACAAAAAGTCCCGAATTGTGTTAACGCCGTCGTTATATTATTGAATATTTGACGTTTATAAAATAAACACGGCATTTAAAAACCATTTCCATTTGAATATTTTTCCCGAGTTTAATGTAATTCGAGAGAAGTATATGTGATAATATATAAAAAAAATTTGAAAACTTTACCCGAGACTTTATAATAACGTATCTGTTGCTGTTATTTTATACGGTCACATTCCGCGCAGCGAGTTGTGATGACTACGACGATATTATGTTATGTAAAAAAAAACTCGACTTTTGCTCGTAAACAAATACTGCGTTATGATAGTGTTTTACATTTATAAACGATATAAAAAAAAAATCCATTTGACGAAGTGGTAATATTTTATCGATATACAATATCGTTCTTGTCTTATTTTCCAAAAAAATAAAAATAAATCACGTCGTTATAGAATAAACTATACTGTACTTTTGCAGATGCTGTAGTAGGACCAAGACGTGCAGACGCTGCGGCACTCCGATTCAAAATTATTATAATATTTCGTTTGAGCGTTCGCGAGTTATGCGGATCATAAAATTGAAGTCGTACATGGATTATTATATTACATAAATCGGTGTTGCAGAGGCGGAGGAGTTTTAAATTACTATAGGTATAGACGCGGCTGGAACGCGGATCGCACTGATTATAGGTATACAGCAGGATCGCTATCTACCTATATTTTTTTCGAAAATTTATATAAATAAATTCGCGTCTATATAAACTCGACGATTTTTTTTTTCTCGAAAAAATTCAAAAATTTTTATCAAAATCCGCGGCGAGTTTAAATCTCATTCGCTGAAAATCGAATTATCGAAATATCGTCAAGCGAACGAAACAAGTTACAATATTTCTTTTTTTTATCGAGATATTTAAAAAAAAAAAATATTATACGATAATTTTGTAATTCGATTAACTTGAAAATTGGTTAAAAAATCCGTTAAAGACGATGATGTTTTCGATAATCAAGAAAACTGTGAGGCGCAAACGTGGCGCGAATGTATATACGTTTGTGGTGTATACGCAATAGAAATATGTAATAAATATGAATTGTATAAAAAAAAGAAAAATGAAAGCTTTCGATTTAATGGGACGAACGTTGGTGGACTGGATGATAAATCTCGAAACGGAGAACTTCTGCTCCAGGCAAATCACTTAAAAGTATTAATTATTATAGAAAAAAAAAAAAACAAAAATTATCAACGCGGCAGCAATATTATATAGCTTTGATTAAGCGCTTTTAATTTATACGAGACCGAGAACGCTATGTGTATATTATTATAAACGCGTATATACAATAAAATAAATTGGAAAAATAATGCGCGCGGTCTAACAGCGAATATTTAATAAATTCAAAGAGATTGATAGAACTCTGTGAATCGGTTTTTTTCCCTCGCGATAATTTTACAGTATCTAGTATTTTGGAAAGTATTTTTTGAATCGTTTACATATTATACGGGTTTCAGTCATCTGCGTCGTAATCCAATTTTAACACATTTTATTTTCTACCGAGATTTTATATAGTGTTCCAATTTTTTCGAACACGATTATCTTACACTTCCTCCGGGGATCTTTTGCTATTTCTCTGCTAAGTATAATAACTAATAAACGTTTACAAGACTACCAGATGTATTTTCGCAAGATTTTAGAACACTTTTTTTTTTAAATCAAAATTACCGCGGAATATATACGTCGTTTTAATAACACTTGTTTTACCGGAGCAGTGTGATAATTCAAATTATTATAGTGAACGAAAAATAGTATAATATGACATTTCATTATAAAGGTTAACCTTTTATTGTTTATTTGATGTATATTTTAATATGATTTTTTTTCGAGTATTGATTTAAACGCAATAAAAAAAAAAAACAAAAAAGGAATATTTAAACCGAATGGTGAAAACTGTTGAACGTAAAATGTCCTGCCAAACTGGAAATTATTCTCCGGTTACCCGCGATGTGTATAGTAGTTATTTGATCGTATGAAAATTCTGCAAATATTGCATCCGGAATATTGCGTATAGGAACACGTAGAATGGAAGAAAATATTGCTGAAATATTCTGTAGATCGCGTACGGATAAAAATGTTCGTTTGACGTTTTCAAGTCTTTTTTCTTAATAAAAAATAAAAATAAAATGAACGGGGGTTTTTTTGCATAATACAACGATAAAATTTGGGTATATTTTTTGGTTTGTACAAAATGTATAGCAGCGAAACAATAATGTTTATTTGGAAAATCGAATGCGCCACGAAAAAATATAAAAATCTTCAGAACCCATGTACGAATATGTAACACGTGTAAATACGCGGTTAAACGCAGGATTTCAAACTTTCTCTACAATTAACAACTTCGACGTCCAATTAACGAGGAAGCGGTTAGGTAACAACCGTATCAACGGTATTATTTATTTAACCTACCACACCGTGAGTTGGATATTATACAAACGCGTTATACGATGTAGTGTATATGTAGTGAAGTTAGATCAGTCCCGGGGATATACGAGTACCTATATTACACTAACGCGCGTTGTACCGAATAGACGTCTCATTTTTGAAGCCATTGATTGAAAACGTCTGGGGAGCGGTCGAGTATAATATCGTCCATCGATTTTTCGAATAAAATTATTATTTCTGCAACGATATACCAGTAACACGCTTTGTAGTTTTGAAAAGGAAAAAAAAAATGTGAATCTAAATATAATTAGCTACGACCGCGATCAGGTTCGTATAACTCATAAATTACGTGTGATTGTATTAAAATTGAAATATAAATCATTGCGTCGTATATTGTTATTTGTATATTCAGACAATACAAATTACAAATTTAAAAAATATTTCTGAAATTTTCGGAAGTAAGGCCGCAGTTTACATACCCCCCTGGATATGGTATCGTATTTTGTATCGCGAATCTCTATATTTTAGTGGTTTAAAACGCTTAATTGGTTGCAAGTTTAGTGCTGGATAGTCTTAGGTTTAACAAGTTTTGAAGTGAATCGGCTTAAGCGAAGTTTGAAAATTTCCACGCGTTTATGCCGACGCGACGTCCGTGCAATAAATGCATCGCGGGTAATTGAAAAACTTTCCGCCATATTAATTAAAATGAGATATAAACGATTTTTAAAAAAAAAAATTGTATACGATATGTGTACATATGTTTCAAGGAAACATCCATCGATCGTTGGATATATGTTATGGCCGTGTAGTACGAATATATATATTTAATTATTATTTGTTTGTACGGGTTTTAATTTTTTGTTTTTAGTTTTCAGCGACTAAAAAACGAGACGAGGCAGTGGCGGTTATAAGGTGGATCGCCCTCTCCCCCATGGGATTTTATATTTTTAAATTTTGTATATCTCTGATCTAACAGCACCGACTTGTATCATGTAAGTTGGTCCAATTATTTTATAGTTATGTACGGTACGCGCTATCATCGGCCGTGATAGAGCGTTTAGTTCTTAGCTGACGACAAATTCGGCAAGTCGCTGTGTACAGTGTAAACGAGTAAACGTTAAATAAATAGTATAAACGAGTGTACAACGAGGAAAGATGAATCCTTACGTTCATTTCATTTCATTGAAATATGCGAAATAGTATTATTAATAATAATAAAAAATAAATAATAAAGATTGCATACGCGCGTACGATCGGTCGCTCGGTCAGCGTCAAACACCCCGCATATACCGACATAGTGCGTCAGCCGACCGTAATAAAACGAGAAAAGAAAGTATAGTCACCAGATAGCGCTACGTCACAACATAGAGGGCGTGGCAGAAAGGCGCATATAAATAGCGGTCCGAAACCATCGGACCGCTCAGTGTAGTCACGGCGGTCATGCGTGAACAACCTAGTTCGCGTCTGACTGCTGTGTGTGTGGTGTTCGAGACTGACCGCTATTAAAATGCGCCTTTCTGCCACGCCCTATATGTTGTGACGTAGCGCTATCTGGTGACTTTTTTCTTTTCTCGTTTTATTGTTATTTCGTTTACGTTCCGTGAACGTTGTTCTTCTTTTTTCTACAACTGAATTTCGTCTCGGTACATTAATAGATATTCCTCATTGGTTATAACTCGTCGATGTGGATATTTCATTGGCAGAGAGGGTTGGCTCCATTTTCGCCCCCCTTGAACATCATGTATATAACCGCCACGGAGACGAGGTCTTTTTCAAATATTTATCCTTGCAACTTTTATAATAAATGTTGCATGGTCAACGACTAAGACGGACGAAAATAAACCAGCTACTTTTAAACGAAAATTAGAAGGTTATTAAAAGAAATGCTCGAGAGGATTTCGAATTCAGAACAAACCGAGAAATGAAAGAATACTGTATGGCGAAACAAACATTATATTGTCTATAAATGTCGTTATCAACGTTAAAACAATAAAGATTTAATGTTTGTATTACAAATCCGATAGATTTATTTTAATAAAAATATAGTGATGGCTGTGGGGGAGGGATGGGGAACGAAGCCACCACGAATTTTCGAGACATTAACAAGTTTTTTTTCACGCTTTTGCGTCTCCCCCCCCCTCCCCTTCTGATTTTTTTTCCGTTTCAAGCACTGAACGTCGTCACGCGGGACGAAGTCATAATATTATTTATTTATAAATAAACGAAATTAACGGCCAGTACCGCGGACGAGTCGCAACAATCGCGGAAAGTCACCGGTCGACGCGTGTGTACATTGCGCGGGTTTAAGGGATCGTTCTCCCCGGGTGTAAGTCCGCGGGTATTAGCAGTAAGGTGTATATAACGGGAGATTCCGTCCCGTGATGGATTTAATAATGGCGGGCGAACGGGGGGATGAAGGCGTTTTGCTAGTAGCGCACGGCGGCGGCGGCGGCGGCGGCGACGACGGGCGATCCGTTTTCCGCCAGCCCGCCCGTAAACACTACCCCCGGGAAACAGTAGTGTAGCCGACCACACCGCGAGCTGGACGTATATTCCGAGTGTGTGTTTGTGTGTGTCTGTCTCGCATCGTATAGACCGCTGCACTGTGAAGTGTTGCATCGATTTCGGATAATATTTTTCATTTCTTTCCCCTCTCGTTTACTCCGAGTAATTTTTTTTTTCTTTCTTTACACGCCGTTTTCTCTTCTTCTTCTTATTATTTTGTTTTTCATTGTCAATTTGTTCCGTCCGCAGTCTGTGGCCCGTCGAAGAACACCTGTGGCATTTGTACACTATACAATATACGCTCGTCACTCCGATCGCCGGACGCGCAGGTAATTTAATATAAATATAATTTCCTAATAATTATATATATATAGTATATACACATAGTTTAACAATATACGATATTATACCGTCATCTCAAGGGGTTTGGAAGCGAGTGTTTTTCTCTCTTGCGCAGCTGCACACGAATCGCAGCGAACTCTTCAAACGTACCGATCGACCTGGTGATTCTGAAAACGGTTTTGAATTCGTCGTGATGAATTTTTTTTTTTTTGCTATAGAATGACTTTTTGAAATCTTCTTGAGATCTTCAAAAACTGATTATTAGCGGTTTATGAATTTTAAGGATTTACGGGGGAAAAAAGTTTGGAAATAGTCATTCTACAGTGAAATTCACTGAGAATTCAAATATGTGTTCAGAATGTTTATCGCGTCGATAGGTCGATCGGTACTTCGCAGGAAGTATATACGAAACGTTTATTTTACTACGATTCTTGTGTGCAAGACAAAGAGAATACAATCTCCTTAAACGCGAGCGTACCAATCGACTGCATCGTCTATATACTATATGCGGCCACACGCGAGTCGGAGAAAAATCAAATTTCCATGCATATTAATATTTGATAAATATACGTTTTAAAACGTATATCCCAATAGGTGTGCCGCGGCAGCGGTATTTTTTTCTCTATACAAAACACTGTAGCAGAATACGGTATATAGTGCATATATAATATTATATTATTTGCAGTGCTTACTTTGAAGTTTTTTTTTGTTTTAAAAGTGCTTATGACTTGGAATCCCGTCTTCCCTTAACTTCTCCCCTTCGTCCCTTCACCACCATCCCTGTCTCATTCCTGTTTTCCCTTCCCGTAATTTATCACGTTCATCCTCCCACCCCATCATAATTTATCTTCTTACATCGTCGTATTCTTCCCATCCCCGAAACAGAAGGACAGTAGTAATTTGGATTGAAATGTTTAAAACATATGAAATATATAAAACGTAGGTACGCCATGTTTTGTATAAATTCTTTTTTCAATATTAAAAACAAAACAAAAAAAATGTATATTTATAATATTATAATTAATACAATTTTCAAATTTTATTTTTAATGAGGCTTTTTATAAAGCTTCTTCAAACATATACCTTTGAACCATTCCTATATAACGTGATATCAATGTTTGCCTTCGTATTCAAAAAGAAACCAAATGTTAATTTTAACATTATTGTGTCATCGATCAAAATAATTTTATAAATGTTACAATAATCGAATTTATTGTACGTAAAAATCTTAAAACTTCGTTACAATTACGCATTTTTGTTGAATTAGAGCTGCGCATATTCTACTTAGAATTACTCTGTAAAATGTGTCCGAAACTATGCGTTAAAATAAGCACTGTTCTATAGAGAATGTTCTAGTTTTATTTTTTTTATCGATTTCTAGTATATACTCACTGCACATATTACGACACAATGACGTTCTTATAATATATAATATTACGGAAGCGTTAAACGAAAAAAAATATTGAAAATTCCGCCGAATATAATATATAATAATTTTCGATTCAATATTTAATACGTACATATATGACCTAATCGTGACGGGGATATTTCGAACACGTTTTAGTGGTATTTAAAATATTGTGTTTCCGCCTATGCCCCGCGCGTAATGCGGATGAGCTTTGTTATTCCAGTTTCAATTTTGCATTTAGTAGTACACTCCGCGCAACTCGTATATAAATATATATATATATATAATGCGCTAAAGGGGGTTCGTATTATATACGGACGTGACTGCCAGTAAATGTAACGCGAGCACCTATATTTATTTGAAAACGGTGTTATGTTGTTAGGACAAAAAAAACGAATTGAAATTTGAAGAGAACGAGCCAGAACAACGAGTCTTTGAAACGTAATAAACGGCGAAGAAGTATAGAAAACGGGTATAGCAGGTTTATATATACGAGCGTATTACTCGTAGAATAATTTTTTTTAAACACAGATACGGCACAGCTGAGAAGAAAACGCTATACGATATTAGATTTTCCGAGCGGAGCGAGTAATGCGTATTGGTTTTACAATGACGTGTATTTTTTTCACTTCTTGTGTCTGTACCCGAAAATTCTACCAGAAGGATTTGTGCTCCGATCATTACGGTCACAGTTTGTTTCGGCTGGTAGCGAATCGCGTCTATAATATTGCGCGTACCTATACTTTAGAGAGATCTGCCTTTTTTTCGGTTTTCTCAAAAGAGATTAGAAAAAAAAAAAACTCAAAAACTATCGAAAAATGACGTAAAAACGCGTGTAAAGTAAAACAAATAAAATTAATCGGTAACATTTTATTTATTTAAAAATCGGTATTTAACACATATATAGAAAAGAAGTAATTAATGACGTAAGTCGAAATTTATTTAAAACTCGAACGTATATGCGTATACAAATTTGGAAAATTAATATAATTTTATAAATAAAATGACCCACTGTTGTATAAAATATTCTAATTCGAAATTTATTTAAAATTTAAATATATATATATATATGTGCGTGTGTACAAATATGGAGAATTATTATAATTTTATGACTAAAATGACCGATTATAATACCTACATGCCCATATATATATATATATTTTTTTTTTGTTACAACTTAACAGGTTTTTCGACAAAATGTAATTATACCGAAGGAAAACGAAAATTTAAATTAAACATTTTTAGCTACCTATAAGTTTATTGTAAGAAATTATATTAGAACGATGTATTGTAAGGTTAATCTTAAATCACACACTATATATATATATATTATTATTAATTATTCATTGATAATAAATAATATTGCGCCGAAGCTCCGCTCGGAATCGCTCCATATCGAACACAGTGATTTATCATTGCTTATTCGAATTTATATACAATAATAACAAAACTCTAAAATCTTTATCCGAGTAATTCATTTAAGCGACATCCACAAAACCACGCGGCTCGCTATCTTTTTTTCTACATAATCATTTCATACATTTATAAGATCGAATTTTCATTTCAAATATAAGTGGAAATAATATCGTTTTGTTTAATAAATTATTGAAAAACCACTAATACTACATAGTATACAGACTTGAATAATAATAATTATTATAGGTGCGCGTTAAGTAATTTAATATTATAACTTTTTACGCTCGTTAATTTCCAGCCTTGGTAGGTATAATAATAATACGCGTAATACGAGTATTTATATAACGATATATTTTTAGAAAAATACTCGGAGAAGTAAAATAAATCAAATATCAAAGATCGTACACCTATACTGCATATACACGCAGTATATTATATAGTCGCGTTTACTCGTATTGCGTTACTGCAGTACAGTAGTGGCGTGTTCAGCTTTTTCCCACGTGCAGAAAGAGGGAGTATATTATAATATGCATATCAATGACATTTTATCGCGTTTCATATATACGTAGGTTTAATTTCTGGAGGTGAAAAATAAATCAATAGTGTTAACTGCAGTAGTACTCTTTACAAAGTCGTTTGGAATTTACTATCGCGTTTATTACGCGCACGAAATTAACTAAACAAAAAAAAAAAAAAATTATTTTTAATCAGTGATCACGTTTTTATATATTAAACTCCTGCGTAAGCTAATCGTATCGATTTAAAAAATATATATATATATATATATATATATATATACCTTATATTGTCTTGGTCCTTCTATAATTAATTCGAAGGATTAAAGATTTTAAAAATCGATATTATTATTTTTACTTAAAATTTTTGTAAGAAAATCATAACTAAACGGTTACAGTTAAACTTCGATAAAGTACTGAAGTGTACAAAGCGTTTTCTGTTGTTTTTTTTTTTTGTCTGTAAATTTTATTGAAAGACTATAATCGATTTGATATATTTTATTATTTAATTTTATAATTTGTTAGTATTCGCGGTAATTAATCTGTAACTATATCTCTGTCTCCATCACAAGCATATGGTTTAAAGAAGACGGATGGATAAATCGATATAGGAAATTGTTTGAATATTATTGTAATTTAAAAATAGACTCTTTTCCGATTACGGAAGAAAAATCTAACCGATTCGGATGGATATATCGTTGTGTTTTAAACGAGAAATAATTATATAGTTTATATGTTAGTTGTCTGTAATGCGCCGGTTGAAAAATACGGATAAAGTAGAATAATATTTTCGGGCGTTTTCGAATTTAAGCAAAAGACGTTCGAAAAAAACGAATTCACAAAGTGTCGGTCGATCGTTGGGGATTTTTACGGGTTTCCGTGATATACTCTGAATTTTAAAACGATAATTTATAAATAAACATTCACAAAATCAATATAAACGATTTTCATTAGCTGTATACACTATATTACACTCTAATACGAACCCATATTCTTTTATTATTTTTCAATTTTCAAGTCACGTTTAACGGTCGGTTGTGTATAAGAATAAATCATTCATACAGTTTGTCGTTGAATAATGATTTTTTTTTTCCATGTCTACCGTCTGAAAATATTATACGAAATATATTTACTTTATTTTTCTGAAATAAAAAAATATATAAATATACGCTTTTTTCGTATTCGTATTGATCGTAACGTTCTAAACGCGTATTTCCAGTGTTTTTTAAAGGTTTTTTTTTGGTAATATTCAATACATCAATATACGTAATCTATAGACTATATATTATGTATTTACGAATTTACAATTGTTATTAAAACAGTGTACATTTGACAATACCAAATGCAACAATTGACGCATATACTATATGGGGAAAAAAATATTCAGTACACCAACCAAATATTAGGATCTATAATATTATATACTTCACTGATAAATATCGTCTGAAAGTTGTGCAATCGAATAAATATTTTCATTTTTTATGTGGTTTTTTTTTGTCTAGGAGATAGATCTTTTAGTTTACCGTTTAACACTTTTTCTAAAAGTAACATATTAAAATGTTATATAAACGTTCGGTTTTATTTGGTCTTAATTATACTTCTATAAGCGATAGCTGGTATACGTCAGACAGTGTTCGGAAAGTCCATCAGGAAAACTGAGCTTTTACATTATTATTCACATTATTTTTAGTATTAGAAAGAAAAAAAAATCCTAAATTTAGTTTTTTTTGTGTGTCAACAGTTTTACCGGGTTCTCGCAGTTTTTTGGCGAGTACTTTTTTACCTAATGCATAGGAGAACTATTGAGAAAATCAAATAGAGTACCTACCAGCTAGATACAATTTTCCACCGTAAAACAGTATTGCGTGTAAAAAATCACAGCGTTCATGCGTATAGTTGTGCTATACGAAAAAGCGTTCACAGACACACAAATGATTGTAAAATCAAAACATACTTATAACTCCGAACCCAAAATATAATGTAATCGTTTACCTAGTGAAAAAAACCAAAGTTTTCGACATTATTTTCTTACATCTCAATCTCTCTAGCGGCGTCATGAATCTCTTTTTTTTTCTTGAATGATTGCTCCAAACAAATTTAATAGAAAGGTGGGTAATGGATAATTTCGGACGGGGTCTAAAAGAATATTTATAATTATTAATTCGTACAAATAAAATCAGCCGTTAAATAAAGCAATATATTATCTACGCGCACGCGTACAACGTAAATATTACATATGTATATTAATAATATATTTTATTTATTCTGTATGATTATATATATAATGTAAGGATAAAGGAGATATTATAAAGCGATATGGTTGTTTATAAAAAAAAAATAATAATAATTCACAAAAGAAAATCGATTATTTGTTTATATAGGTAAACTCAGTGGCCTACTTTCAATTTCTCTCTGGGAGGAGGGGGGGAGGGTTATAATTTTATATAAAACGTTGAAACTTCGTCCCCATAATGTTTCAAATTCAATCGTATTATTAAAATAAATCAAATAAAACTGCTGTTATATAATATAATAGTGTCACAAATCATAACACTTTCGCACGATTACACGAATGTAAACAAAGTTTGGGAATAAAACTGGTAATTTTTCGACCAAGAAACAAACGTAATGCGTGTTATGTGCTATCGCCTATCGGTAACACTAGGAATTTTCTTTATCGATTCCTTAGATTTATACAGATTGAAAAGTATATACTATATACATGAAATTATACTCGCATATCATGTCTATATATCTGTTCAGCCACGTGGTATAATCGAAAACAAATAATATTTGTATATAGTATCTTTTTTTTGTCCTGTGTGTGGGGGTTAACCCGAACCCCCCCGTAAGTACGCCACTGGGTAAAGTTATTTTTTAAAAGGCGTTTAATTCTAATAGTTTTGTCTTTATATAGTTAAACTGTTCGTTATACTACTGCAGCCCGTCCCCAATAATAAAAAATAAAAAAAAATGTTGAAAATTCGCCACTGCAGTTTGTCGTAACGCGTGTCATAACGAAATATTGTTTTTTTTAAGAGAAAAAAAAAGCTAAATTCAGTGTTTTTTTTTCAAAAGAAATATTTGTAAAAAAAAAAAAAAAATTATTCTTTCGGATACCGCGTGCAGTAGTCGGCACGTGACGGAAATTTACAAATGGCATTTTGAACGAAGGTACGTATTATAATATATTAATATATATATATAGTATATAAAATGTACGCAAACAATCCTTTGTTAGACGAAACAATGTGTATAAACATATATGCTATGCGTACACCGCGGGCGTATTCGGCGAGTGGTCGAAAACAAGAGTTTTTACTTAAATTTTTTCAAAGAGGGTCAACGCGAAGAATAAAAAAAAGACAAAAACGATTAAAAACACCGCGGGAAAGACGCGTGACGAACTTTCGGGATTTCGGGTGTAAAAACTAACTAACCTCTTTTTTCTCTATATATATATACACGCGTAAATATATTATTAAACGGTATATATATACTTTAAAAGATACGTTTTTATACGCATTTCGTTTTTTTTTTGATTAAAAAAAAAAAAAAATTGTAGCTATATTGTTTATACCGAAACGCGTATAGATTACCTAACGAGCCGTAAAATTTCATCTCGCGTATTTTTTAATTTACTACTACTAAGACGCTGCTTTCCGGACCGAAGGTCATATATAATTTCCTAGTCTATTTTTATATATTTTTTTAATTAATTTTTCTCGTCGGTATGATTATTAAATAGGTATGCATAAATTTCGTTTCGTTCAAATAATACCGTGTTTAAAATAAAATATTATTATAATTTTTAATGCGTATATTACATAATGTTCGCGTGTTCAATAAGTTCTCGGGGTACGCGGGTTCTCTGCCCTTGTCATAATATTATCGCCTCGTTTTTTTTTTTCCAGTAAAACGCGTACGATTGGGTATACAAGTTATTATTAAGAAGTCCACGTACGAAAAAGTACTTCGAAACTTGTATAGAATATGTGTTTGTAAATATTCGTAACGAGTTTAAATATACTTCAAAACATTGAGAAACAATACACTATGCGAATTACATAATATTTCAATGTCTTATTTTTCTTTTTGACAGCCGATTTGTACGAATTCGTCGATTTTCACATTTTATTCATTTTTATTATTAAAAAAATAATAATAAAGTCCCGGCGGTTTCTTGTGGAGGGCAAAAAAGTCAGCAAAATTTGCGCCACCGTATAATACACACTTTTTGAACCGTACAGAAACAAAAAAGTACGAACGTACGCAGCGAATTTGAGTGTGTGCGATTCGATTTCGACCGTCTCGTCGTTTCGGACTCTTATGATAATAAAAACTATTACAATAATTCTATTTTCGTCTTTTGACTATACCAATAATAATTAACACCGTACATAAAACTATATTACAGCTCGTGTAAAAAACGGAAAACCTTGCGGTATGCGGTACACTGCAGATGAATATACCGTTGTTGAACATTAAACTAGTGACATTAAAAAGTTTCCTGTTATCATTTCAATAATCCGTTATCACGGAATGTATTGATTGTTTTGACGTTGCTAATTTAACATTATATTTGTTCGGACGAAAAAATATTATCGTTATGATAATTTTCAGACTGCAGTTAACAGCTAACAAGACAATTTACCAAGGATTTTTTTTCAGCGTATACCTGACCTAACGCGTACGTATAGTACGTACGACGTAGTCGACTAGGGTTGGCCGAAAACGAGCTGATTAAAAGGGTTACGGTGCGGTCGGTGAAAGGTACGTTTGTAGAGGGATGGGTGGGGGATGGTGGACGATGGACCAAAATCCGTATTCAGTTGAAAACGTTATTAGTTTTTATCACTGCACGATACCCCGTCGCCGTTACACTCGTATCTATTATTGCAAGGAGGGTACTGCAGGTTCGTTGGCACAGGAGCACTTGCGGTTCGCGGGATAGCTGCCGGTGGAAAGTATAAATTAATTTTAATCGAAATTTCTCGTTGTCGTTAACCGTGAGATAAACTGTTCGATCAGGACGGGACGTTAGGTCGAGTGACTTTGATATTTACAAAAAAAAAGAAGAAAAATAACAACTTCGATTTCGTTTCAATTTTTTTTTCCGCGAGAAAATTATACTCAATATTTATAAAAACGAAATTGATTTGTTTCAGTCAGACACCGTTCGGTGCAGTGAAATGTACAAAAGGACAACATTTTAGCGTACCGACACCGCGTCCTATAATAAACGTTTTTGACTGCACGCGCTATCGGAAAGACTTAAATATTAAAAAAATATTCAGTTTTTTTTTTTTTTATATGACTTTTATTAAATTTACAGAAATAAAGTCCCGTGTGACGTAATAGACATTCTTCTCGGCGAACGGTATAAATTAGGTAATGAAAATATTTTCCTTGTTTTTAGTGCGGAGTCGATCAACATTTATGTCGACCTGAAAAAGTCATTTTTCGTAATTTATTTATTTATTAAATATTGTAAACGCGTAATACGTATTTCGAGAATAAAATCGCGTTAATACGCGCAGTTTTTAAATATTGTAAATTATTTCTACTTTTATATTTTTAAATTAAAATTCGACTAAAATCAAGTCGCTATATGCTTCTTTTTCTTGCAGGTGTTCCTCTTCTGTCGACGGTTGGAAATCATCTTGATGTTTGGCAGCATTGAACAAGTCCCTGAGGCACGCTATACTCGAGCCACTACTCTGTCAGATCTTGCGATCAGCTCGTCTTAAGCCTTCCTCTTCCTCTTTTACCATCACCACATCTTTCCTCGCGAAATAAGATTTAATAGTTTTTCTCCTCGTAACACCTCGTCCCTATATAGTACCTAAGCATTGCAATTTCCTCGATTTGACAGTATTCGTAATTTCTTGTTCTTTACACATTCCTCTCGATACTTCTTGATTTGTGCGACTTTGTCTACCCGCGAGATATAAACCCTACGGTAGCATCACACTTGGAATTCTCTAATCTTTTTTCAACGTCTGTTTTCTCGAGTGTTCGGGCCTCCGTACGATATGCAGTTTTTGTTAAAACACTAACGCTAAGCGCACTGCCGCAGAAACGATATTAAACGATATAATATACAGATACAAGTATTGTATTGATTATCAAAATGAAAATCTGTAAGGGAAAATGAAAAAAACATTTTTATAATAAAGTTTTTACCGAAAGTTTTCGTTATCCTCGTATTCGCAATGAAAATAAATCGCACTGGAACACGGAACGTTGAACTATAATAAAAAGTAATACTGTATACACCTCTGGCGTAAGTGTATTTCGATTTTCGCCAGTCGATAGAACGTACTCGTGTATTTTTTTAATAATTACTTAGTTTTATAGTGTGCAGTGTGTTTTTTTTCATCGACATTCGTCTAATATAGATTTTGAACAAATTCTGTTTCGGTGTTTTTGTTTTTCCCGTTCATCATTAAATCATTCTCGTTTACCGCACTGCTTGTACGTTAAACAAACGTAAAGAATATTTTGATATTCAAGCGGAAAATACTTTTGTTCACCGCAGAATTTCAATAAATCTAAACCAAAATGTTTTTTTTTTTATTTCAATATTCCGCTTACGAGAATGATTATTATTTGAAAATTCGGTCGTAAACTCGCTTTTCGCGTACAGTTCAGTGGAAACAACAATACTCGTGTTATTGTTACGTTAACGCATAAGGCGCATTTAACTACCGGGTTTAAAAATGTCGGATAAAGCGTATCTGAAAGCTGGCTTTAAACGTTCGGTTACTCGTAAATATTCACGGGATTTTCAAAATCAACGCGAATATTGAGTGCCCGTAGAATTTAAATTCCTTAAGAATACTTACGATCACAAGTCGCTGTTAAAAAAAATCGAAAACAAATAAATGGCGGGGCCGACGACGTTGAAATCGAATGAAAAGAAAAAAAAATAGTAATGCGCGCGAAAACCTTTCTAAAAAATTGTATTTAAATAAAATTACGCATATTTCCCGAGATAAAGCCTGACTTATGATAACAAGCAAAAAAAAAAATAAAAAATCATTTACACAATTCATATACAATTCATTTTTTTTTTCTAATCCTTGTGAATTTCTCCGGGAAAATATGTAAAAAAAAAAAAAAATAATAAATAAATATAGATTCGGTCTGTGGCCGCAGCGGTCGACTAGACGATTAATCAACGAAACCTTATAAAACAATTTAAGAGCTCATATTATTATTACATCTGCTGCGTCTCTCCCCCAAAATCCACTGTACTGGATATTAATTTTCAGACGGTAACTATACTGCGAATAATACTGTACGCCGACGTGTCCGGTTTAATAAATTCCAGTGTGAATTACACGCATAAACCCGTCAAAAACGTAATCGATACACGTAAAATGTATTGTATTTTTCGCGAACTACAGCTTTGTTTTATTTTAAATCAATTAATTTTCCAGGCGATTACAAAATCGATGTACAGTCCACGAGGATTTAGGTTTCACGGGATTTGATACGGAAAGTGAAAAAAAAAATTTTACCGCTATCGGATATATTAAAAAAAAAAAACCTCGGACGTTTATATTAAATAATTAATAAACCCGTTTTATATACTAGTTGTATATTGAATTTAATTACATTAACAGTAGCTATTTATAATAGAGTGTGTAATATACCGGCGATATCTATTACTTTATCTGCAGGTATACATTTTATTGTCAATATAACGTGGGCAGATATTTTTAACAGTTATAATACAGATAAGCTATTAAAAATAAATTAATTTCGACACAGAGTTTCGACGACATTCGCCTACGAACGGAGCTTAAAACGTAGAAAAAGTTTCGCTAAAATTGAATGTCTTTTATGTGAAACTTTTTTTTTTTCGCGCACAGGGAGTGAAACCGCCTAAATAAACGCGACCGACATAAAATTTCACGTCGGGAACTATAAAATATATATCGGCCTGTGTATATAGCTCAGTTGCTTCACTTTTTTCTTACCTATAATATCTCTCATGCAGTAACAGATACGATATATTATATCATCTCTTAAATTTATTACCAAGCCATTCTTTGATGTTTACGCGAAACTATATATTTACACTCAGTAAATGTACCACAATTCTTTTTTATATAATATTATTTTTTCGTTTCGTCGCATAAAACTTTTTGTGTTAAGTTAATTCAAAATTGCAAAGTTTAAATTACAACACAGTCGAGTTTATATAGTTTAAATATACGTATTATATAATTCAAGATGAAAGAGAAGTCGATAAAATACTATTGATTCGAGTCGATTTTTTTTAATCGTCCGTTTTATTTATATAACGCGCTTAATCTGCTCGGGTTACTTACCGCATATATTATACGTATCACGGGCGTATTTGACTGCAATTTATGGGGTGGGGGGGGGCGAAACGAACGGTTTCTTTTTTTTAACACCAATCTTTTCTTTTTAATAATCAATGTTTTTGTAATTTAACCGTAAAATTCTGTGCCATAATATAATAACATTTTATGTCTATGGGGGGTGATAACCTCTACCGCCCCCCTCAAATACACTCTTGATACGTATTTAATTACAATAGTTATAGGTATTATTTTTTTAAAGGAAGAAAAGTTTCAAAAAAAAAAAATTGTCTTTATTATTATAATTACTGCGGTCCAGGGTGGGACTCAGTGGCGGTTATACATGATGTTCAAGGGTGGGGGGTCAACCCCCTCTGCAAATGAAATATCCACATCGACGAGTAATAACCAATAAGAATTTTATTATTGTACCGAAACGAAATTCAGATGTAGAAAAAAGAACAACGTGCACGTAAACGAAATAGCAATAAAACGAGAAAAGAAAGTAGTCACCAGTTTGCGCTACGACACAATATAGAGGGCGTGGCAGAAAGGCGCATATAAAAATAGCAGTCAGTCTCGAACACCAAACGCGCACACACTGCAGTCAGACGCGAACTACGTTGTTTACGTCTAACCACCGCGACAACACTGAACGGTCCGATTGTATCGGACAGCTATTTATATGCGACTTTCTGCCACGCCCTGTATGTTGTGACGTAGCGCTATCTGGTGACTAATTTCTTTTCCCGTTTTATTGCGGTCGGCTGATGCATATATATATATATATTTTTACTCTATGGCTGATGCACAGTGTCGGTATGTGCGGGTGTTTAGTTTGACGCTGACCGAGCGACCGATCGTACGTGCGTATATGGAGTAATAATATTATTTTGCATATTTCAATGAAATGAAACGAACGTAAGGATTCGTCTTTCCTCGTTGTACACTCGTTTACACGCTTACTCGTTTATTTTACATGTTTAATATTTATTTAACGTTTACTCGTTGTACACTCGTTTACACGTTTACTCGTTTGCACTGTACACGGCCGACCGAGTTATTTGTTGTCAGCTAAACACTAAACGCTCGATCACGCCCATTTTCGTTTGTAACTACACTAATTATGTGAAAATACACGTGAGATTGGTCAACCATTAGGCATTACTGATATCCAAACAAAGAAAAATTCAAAAACATTACCGGCTCCGTTTCAACAACTCGGCGTTAGAGGATTTTTTTCTACCAAAAAATCAAATCATTATTATTAAGAAATTTTCCGGTCGCTATAACATGATTATGTAAATGTATAAACATTTTATTATATAAAAATGTTTTCAATAGAAAAAACTTACGTTTTTCCGCGAAATAGTATTACTTTGAAATAACATTTTTAATATACGTAGTGTGTTATACAATACGTTATATTGTATCTGCAACAATTTCTCCGTATACGATATATTTTTATACAGCTCGATGAAAAATTCGTAGACATTTAAATTACTTGACTATTATAAAGACGCGTCAGAGTTTAAACAGGCTGGTTATAGTGCGTTATACGCGTTAAATATTTTATCGTTTGCCACGGGTCTTCTTATATGAGATTTACCAGATCTGTCATAATTTATATATTTTTCTAGTTTTGTGAGTCGAAAAAAATATATATCAATACGTTTTTACTAGACCGTTAGTACAATGAAACATTATATTATACATATATATTAAAACAATTTATATTATATCGACGAACGTTTTCAAGAATTTTTTTTTCCAAGCGTTATTTTGTTGTTTTTCACCGTTTAAATCGAATCGATTCGGTCTGGCTCGTGGGGTTTCAATACGAGATTTTTAATCAAATGTAACATGTGTGTACGAGTGTAAAACGCGATTGGAAAGCCACACAATAAATCGCCAATTGATGACGCGATGGCATCTATATGGAACATTTTTCGAAAAATCCTAAACGTTTATAAATAATTAAAGTACAAAAAAAAAAAAAATCTACACAACACTACTTTAAATTCCGTTGTTATTACGTATTTTTCGGGGGTTGATATTTCTTTAAGACTGTATTTATATATGCTTAAATTTGAGTCGCGGAAGTGAATTTCTTCAGTATACGCGTCGATTACTTTTTTCACATTTTATTTAAAAAAAAAAAATTCATCTCGCGTAATTCACCATCATGTCGTTTAAATCTAACACGTTCTTAGTTTTTTTTTATGTAAGTTTTATGTTTAGTTTACAAGTGGTCGAGCCTGGAGCGTACGGTTTCGGGATTTATATAATATCATCGTCGTACGCTTCACGCTTATAGATCTATATAAATAGCGACGCGTAGACAGACGAACGGATAAATCGTCAGTCTCATTCGGAATTGCATAAATGTGATAGTATTTGCGCAGTCAATCCGTACGTCAAGAACATATATTATATTGCCAGCAGCTTTCATTAGAGTGAATCCGATTGAGAAAATCCTTCGAATTTCCATTTTTTTGTTTCTCTTGTTTCATATATTTTATTTTCCCCTGAATTGCGCACTGTGAACGACGAACGCGGACGTGACGGTCACACATTTATCAGACCGGACGGCCGGCAGCGGTTATATTACGTGATCGAAAAAATTTAGACGAATAACCCTTTGCATTATTATATCGTCTATAGAATGTACAATAATATATTATATGGTTAGAGAATTATTTCTATTAGCAATAAAGTTCGACGAAGCGCGGCCGATTTGGATTTTACGAACAATTTAACGATAGACGGCTTCCTATACGCGGATTTCGAATTTGCGCATTTACGAATACTGACAAATTACTTTGGAAATTTCGTCGCCACAATATCCGATGATTTCGGCAAATGAAATGGAAATCATTCGAGAGTCGGCCGCGACCATGCAGATTGTCGTGGATGATTCGCGGGAACTTAATTGTTATTCTATATATATAATAATATGTGCATAAACCGTTACCGAAGTGAAGCCTAAAACAATCTGTTACCCGAATTTCAACGTCGACCAAAATTCGAAACCGGCACTCGTAATTTATATGGCGTCTTAAATTTTTTAACTAAACTCGTAATATTCCGTACACGGATATATTTTTTTCTATTCTACAGTAACGGCGGTCCAATAACAATTTATTTTTATTTTTTTTATTATTCTCAGTATAATCGTACGATTAACGAATACGACGATGAAACCGACCTGACCTAAGTACAATAAATAATATATTATAATGTGGTTTTGTTGTTACAAACAATATAGGAAATCATGGACAAAGTTTCGGAAAGCCGAACGTTTCGCAATGGAATAAGCCAGTGCCGTAGATAGGATTTTTATATGGGGGGTTCAGTGCTATCTTGATTCGTGCATTATATTCGTGTATCGTAATGATTTATCAGCACAAAAATCTATGATCATGTTTATCAATGTCTATAATGGCATAGACCAAATTAAACATTTATACATAATGTTATTATACACATTGTTATTAGGTACTTATTTTTCATAAATAACAAATCTACTTAACATCAAGATGTTGATAAAATCTAAATATGAACATACATTTTGCTGTAACATCTGCTATGCTGTTGTGCGTAAAAAAAAAAAAAAATTGAAATTTTTACTTTTCCAATGTTCAAGGGGGAGTTTGAACCCCTAACCCCCGTGTCTACGGCCTTGGAATAAGCGACTTTCAGTGTACTGCAGGTGGTGTTGCGACTGTGTCGTCGTTTCACCGCGCTAGACATGAAATTACTGTTCGAAAAAGTGATGATAAAAAAAAAAAAAAAAAGAGCGACAATTCAAATTCGACGATTAATTATTAAATTAAATTCGATTTAATATTCGCGGTCACGTATTTTCGATTTAACCCGCTTTATAACTCGTCCTTTTATATAATTCCGACACGATTATTATTATGACACACACATTAATAATAATAATAATAACACTACGTATAATGTCGGGTTTATTTTAAACTTAACCTTTTTAACGTTAAACGCTCGTGCGTTAATCACATTTTTATTACTTTTTAAAACATCTCTAGGGCAACATAACTATATAAGAAAGGTTATTTCGGATATATAATATTTTACATAATGCGCGCTTAATTTCACGTCGCGCAATAATCGTCGCTGGTATATATATAGATATAACATCTGTTGTGGTTCGGCGAGAGCGTTTTTTTTTTTTTTTCAGTAAACTCGATTTATCAAAACAATTATCGTTTTGTGATCCGATGAATTCCATCAAATACCGTTTAAAAATTATTATTAAAAAACTAGGTACACGATAAAAAAACGAATTAAATTCCATTAAAAAAAAAAGCTATTTTTTCTTTTATCGCTTTCAGAACTCAAAACATATCGCACTTTTATCGCGTATAATAAAACATTTCAGAATATTATTTTCGATTTAGATCGTTGAATCTATCCTATACAGATCATTATGACGTACGTTTGATTTGAAATATTTAAACAAATCTCGTTTGACAATAATACATATATATACGACTGATCCTGCAGTTATATAGCTTATAATGTTATATAACTGTACTATACGCTGTCTTTGTATTTGTTTTAAACATCATTCGTTATTTTTAAAGCTGCAGAGATGTTGTGTTTTATCACCGAGTATTTGATCGTTTGAATAACGTACGTAGATATACACATCGAAACCGAGTGAGGGTCAACTCGAATATTATATACTGATTTCAAAATACACTATTTGTGTTTACAAATATTACAGTAGTATTTACTTATTTTATTACTGATTAAATAATATTTTAACGTGGAGGTAATATACGTCGTTCTCTAAATTATAGTTATGCACCTTTATTCAACAAAAATTATTATATCACAATGTGCGCGATATTAATATTTTTTTTTTAAAGAAATTTTTAACATAAAAATTGTGTGCAATCTATGACTGTATAATGCAAAACGTAGGAGTGATGAGTATAGCGAATAAACACGATTTTAGTTTTTTTTTTATAAAACTAGAATTTGAAAAGTACCGAACTATATTTATTTACTCGAATCTGCGAGAAAAGAAAAAATATTATTATTATTATTATTACGTGAGATCACGCGACACAATAGAGTGTCACAAAAACGTCTGTTAGCGATGACATTTAGAAATTCAGACTATTATGTGAGGATAAAGTTTTGATTAACGGTTTTTGGTGATAGAACGGCCGTTTTTTTTTTTTAATTATCTTATAAATAATATGAACACTTTATTTGTGGATATTTTCAGGTTTTTGCGGATAGAAAATAGTTGTACTGAAAAATTTTGGTGCTATTTAAATTCAATAAAACTGGCGTCAATAATAACTTGTATGTGTTTATTATACAATTTTGTTAAAAAAAAAAAAAAAAATTTTCGCATCTTTATGATTACTATACATATATCTTTGTATTTATTTTTAAATAAGAGCCTTAGACAACGATCTAACATTCTAACATAAGCCTTAGTATTTTAAAGTTTTTTTTTTTGTAAAAATAACTGATATATATATATATAAATAAAGTGAGAAGTCAAGGTGGAATTCGGATTTTAGATTATTATTCGCATAGTTTGTCCGGATAAATTTTACACAAATATTATTTTTAAGTGTCGATAATATTTCAAAAGAAAAACGCAAATAAAACATTTTTTTTTTTTTGTATTTTACATTAATAGAAAATTACATAATAATTCTCTATTTTTGTAACGCCGACCGAGCTGATGACGTTATGCATCGCGTAAAAAGTTCTCGAAACTTATTTTCGATTGACCGTATTATAATATTGCGGATTTATATAGATTTAAGATATTTGCAAGTTATGACAGTTGCAACATAAATTATTATGGTACACTTTTATACCCGCTGCAGCCCCCCGCGTAATACTGTCGTGAAAAACCAATTTTAACAAAAACGATTTATAATCAAACGAAAAATACGAATAAACGGATAATATCCTACGGGTAAAATGAATGATTTATGTGTCATTTTCATACATAATTCCGATTAAAACGTTAGTATATTATTATATAAACAGACACATCTGTGTTTTATTTGTTTACGCAAAATAATGTAAACAAGGCGTTTCTTCGTCACGAACCAGTCTATATCATAAAATGATTTTTTTCCATATTTTTTTTTTTTGTTTAGAAAGTTTATTGCACGTTTCGTGGTATATTTGTCATAATTTCAATATATTTACACACTCATCCCAGAGCTATACATACAGACTTTTGATTTTTAAATGACAACACATTACTTCAATATTATAAATTCCGAAGCGGAAAATGTTTTTATGGGAATTTATATATTGATTTTTTAAAAAAAACACGGTGAATTGGAGAAACTGTAGGGAATATTTTTAATTTATTCTCTCGGAGCGTTTTATCTTCAGAAAGTCCAGTAGTCAAACGCCTCTTCTAATCAAGGTGTTAATAGTAACTGATATCTAATATCGAGCAATTTATTATACTGTATAATAAAGACACGGATATTATACCGTTCACTATACATAGACTCCTATGACCGAATTTTTCGATAAACGATAATAATCATCGGTCTACAAGCGAAATACTGAAATTTATATTTCCATATTTTTATTGTAGTCCTATAAGGATAATGCTGAAAAAAAACTATAGACTACCATTTAAGGATCAAAAGTTTACTTTTGTTTAAGGGGTGGTGTGTGGAAACAATAACTTTGAAAACGGTATATATATAGATATGACGATTAAGAACGCTGAAATAACATTTGTTTAAAATCTTAGCAGATATAATCGCTGGCTTATGATAGAAATATCGACTTATATAAATGTGTAATTTATCATATAATAAAGTACAAGA
The DNA here is from genome assembly GCA_032441835.1 of Slavum lentiscoides. Taxonomy (NCBI): domain Eukaryota; kingdom Metazoa; phylum Arthropoda; class Insecta; order Hemiptera; family Aphididae; genus Slavum; species Slavum lentiscoides. Next base: position 3,241,471 of record CM063717.1, on the reverse strand, counting down.
GAAAATAAGTTTTCTGTTGAGACAGACTGTATATTATGTTATGTATAGTGAAATACTCCGGTCAAACCACAATATTTGTAAATTAGATCCCACGCGACCCTCGAAAGTTGTTTTTCGGATGAAATGACAATACACGCGTAGTAGTTGGCCGCATAGATTTTGAACCGAAGCGGAGAGTTGCGTGTATGTAAATATATTTTTTTTTATTTGCAATGATGTTTTTTTTTTTTGCAAACAATTTTTCGGGTGGTAAAAATGATCGCAAAAAGTTTTATATAAAAAAAAAATCAAACGGAAAATTGAACTTTAGTTATTTCTTCGATTTCATATTAATAATATTTATTATAAAAACATACGCGCAGTACGCCACTATAATATGGTGTAACGCGGTTTTGGTATATATATATTTTTCTTCTTCGAGTAAAATGCGGAAAATAAAACCGTAAACATAAATACGATCAAAATCAAAACTTATTTCTTTTTTTTTTTTATTGTGTTTTTACGATTTTTATTTTCTCTGATCTCAAATAATAACGATAAAAAAATTCACTATCGCGCGAAAAACGATAAAAAAAAAAAAGTTTTTGGTCGGAAAAATACGAAGCGAAAAGTAATTTGCAGATAAAAACTCTCTCGTTTTTTTTTTTTTATTCATATTAAATCTTGCGTCGAATAAACGCGAATGTCCGTACACGAAATATATATGTTAACGGAAAATAAACGTCTCAATTGCGTTCGTGTTATATTTAAATCGAGAGTATTAAAATTCGTGTTTTCCAAACAAATTGTTAATTTTCATGGTGGTAAAAAAAAAATGAAATATTATTCGACGGTTTTCGCAACAAAAGAAAGAAAGAAAAAAAGAACTTTTCCTTTTTTTATTTTATATATGAGATAATATTAAGAAATATATTTTTTTTTCTATATAACACTGACGAGAACGCGATAATTATAACGAATTATATTAAATAATTTTAATACGTTACATAAGTATTGACTCGTTTTATTATTTGCACTCAAGACCGTAGCCAGGGGTGGGGGTTTAGGGTTCAGACCCTCCCGAAATTTTTTCTTAAAATAAAATTTAATGATTTATATTCTATTCGTTAGTTTATTATTTTTATTTCATTTCATATATTTATATAAAATATATATATATATATTATATTTATTATTTTTTGTCATGGAGAAAAGAAGCAGACGAGACCATAAGAGCCTGTTTTTTCAAAGGCATGTTGGAAGACTACAAATCTTACTTCCTATACACACACCCGAAGAGAGCCGCAAACGATCGAATAGAGTTTGGCGAAAACGACAAGGAAGCTATATCATATAGCCTCCAGATGCTGATGACGATTTTATTTCACATATTTTTATAATCTAAGCCCTCCACTAAAAAAAAAGTTTTTGCTGGCTCCGGTACATCGTTTGCACTATAGTTATTGTTTCCCTATATTTACAAACGCTTAAAAAAATTATACCGTTTCGTACGGATACTGGTGCGCGCGATGTAGATACGTATATAGATATATCGCTTGATAATAATACGATCCTTTTACATTATAACATGTACACAGGAAAAATAGAAATAAAGTTTTAAGCGGTCCTTCGGCGGTCCGCAGTATATAATATTATCGTACAATAATAATTATATAGCGTATCAGACGCATAATTATAACTGTATTATATATGTATATAATATCGAACGCCGTTATCTTGCAGGAGGGGTTGGCCCGACGCAATAAAAAATACATAAACCGAATATTATTGTAATGAAAGCGCAAAACTTTTCCACGTGCAGTATATATTACAATACGCGCGCCTTTACGATACAGAAAATATATAATGTTTAACGAAATTTCGGGCGACAAACTTTGACCGCGCGCGGCGTTTTCCAACTATAATAAGAATACAATATCTTTTGTACGATATTCTATATATTATGGAGTTTTCTTTTTTTTTTTTTTTTTATTCCCTCGCGACGAGTCCGTATAGAAAGCAAAAAAAAAAAAGCACTTCAACGAATCCTCTCTTTCGCATTCGCTGGCAATCCGTCCTGGCTATCACTACTATATATTATATAATGACTATCGTGCCATATACACTGCCAGAATTATCGCCATATTCTTCGCGTGTTGTCCGCCTTTTGCTTTACACACAAATAATATTCGCGCTATAAAATCGTAAGAGAAAAAAAAAAATTCTTCTTTCTCCGGGTCCGCGGGCAATCGACTTATCGAATATTATATTACTCTACGAGACGTCCAGCCATTTTTTTTTTGTTATATTTTTATGTCCCGAATGAGCAAAAAAAAAAAAAATATTAAAAAAACGACTATATAGTATATAGGGACGATCGTATATAATATACTGTATTTTATACGTGTGCGAAATGGGGGAAAATAAAATAAACTGACGTCTGCAGTGGCGATGGCGTCGGCAGTCTCGATCGAAATTGCACGTGCGTGCTATCGTTCAATTAAAGTCGATAATTTATGAGTGTAGGTTATTGCGACGGCGGCCCATTCGACGACGGTGTATAGAGCGCGTGAAAAAAAAATCCGTTCTCCACCCCGGTGGCGTCGTGCAGGCATTGGACTGGGACGAGGGAATAATAATAATAAAAAAAAATTTGATATCGAAACCGTATAAAACCTCGCGATATTGAATATCGGAAAAATCAAAAACCGGCGGCGTCGAAATTAAATCCGAACGAATTCCATATTCGGTTTTCCAAGCCCCGTTTTTAATACTCTGTTGCGCGTGATACGCTCGTGCAGCGGATCTACGCCCAGTTCGCGCGAGAGTCCACGTGTGTATTGTTGCGTTCACACGGTGCGTGTGATACGGCTGATTTTCGTTCTGCGCGACCGTCCCAACATCGATAATTATAATTAATTGATAACGAAAAAGTGCTAATTTTCAAACACTTTCTCCTCCTCTCCCTCTAAACGCGGAAAACTAAACGTATATAGGACTAAATCGACGCACCGTTCAAACCGCTATACTGGACGGATCGGCCGGCTGAAATTTCACAGATATTATTATGACGTAGGCATCCGGCGAGGAAGGATTTTTGAAAATTCTATTCCTATCGAAAATGATTGAAAAACACGTGTATTAATAGTATATTTCCGAATACCGTATTTAAAGATTTATAGAAGAGAGAAGGTAAAAATTAAACGTAACCATTCGATTCCGTACTTCGTCACACGAATTCACACAATAATTTGCTTGATTATTTATACATAAAAAAAAAAAAGAAATTTATCGCGGAAATTCAGGCTGATGCGCGTTGAAATACCGCTTCGTATACCGCGCAAGACGATATCGCCGTCATAATGAACGAAAAACGTCTTCGGAATAGTAAAGTCTGTTAATAATAATATACGTTCGTTTATTATTTTACGCGCCTAAACGGTGAAAAACGAAACACCCTAGCTACGGACGCGTTTTAATGAAATATTATAAAACTAATATTTCGCGGGCACGCGTATATACGTATATATATAATGTGTGTACACGTGTGTATAAGGACGTTTGTAAATATTTCGACATTTGAAATAATAGGAAAACTTGTGAACTTTTAAGTTTGTTTAACGCCGTCAAACGAGTTACACGAATATATTACACGACTGTAATTTACAAATAAACTTTGGCCGTAAAACGAGGTGTCGTATAGTTGTATATACGTATATATATATATATATACATTATACATATATATGTATGTAGTATATAGTTCAACGAAAATCTACCGAAAAACGCGCAACGTTTTTGAACGTTTAATTGCCAAACGGGCGTATTATTTCATGAAAATAAAAAATAAACCGTTTTCATTTGTCACGTCTTTGTAGGCTGACGTCGAAACATACAACTGTTTATTATTATTATTATTATTATTATTTTCTAACGTACTGTATTTGCTGTTATAAAAGTGCGTTTAGAAAGAAAAACCAGTACGATTACGCACATTATAAACACGTTGTATGTATGATAGGCGAGTGAAATTATCGATTCGTCGATCATTTCGAGTTATACGGCTCGGATTTCGATGGATTCGCGTCTATTTTTTCTGAAATGCTCGACGCGATACTACCGGAGGCACAAACGCGTTTTCAGTACGCTCGCGCTGTTATAAATGAGAATAATTTTATTCATTTCAATATTATAAACCGTATTTATTTATTCGTTTATATTATATTATATTATATTTAATTGTTCGTCATAATAATTATACGCGTATAATTTCCGTTTGGAAACACATAAAACGTCCAGAAATTTATTTATATATATATATATAATATATTACGTTAGGAATAACGATTTGGACGTATTTTTTATTTCCGTATAACTTATATTATATGTTTATACAACTAAATCTCGCACGTTTTCAAAAAACCAATATACTTCTTATCGCTTTAAAGTGTTATAGGTGAAGTTAGGTTCAAAGCGTATTTTAAATCATTTTTACTGGATTGCACTTCAGTGAAATTTTCTACGAGAAAAACCCGTATAGAGGGCCATCCGACCCTTTTGTCAACCCTGCACGAGTGTGTGGGTCAGTGGCAAACTCATTCAACCCTGAATGATATTAAATCATCATTGAGGGGGGAGGAGCACTACTTTATATGTTAAAATATGCAACAGAACTTATTGTTGTGGCACTGCGCGATTCGCGGTTTCATTGCGCTGCAGTGGTCCGCGTGCGCCATCATCCTTTGTCGTCCCAAAACGTCCAATCTTTGGGGAACACATAGAATTTTCAAACACTCTGCGCAGACTCATTCGAATTTAAATTTAATTTCATTAGCATATACAATAATAATAATAATATCCGACGTAGACTTATCGAAGTGTATCGGCAGTCGACGTAGTATAATGTTCGTATATCCTCTCTCCGACTCGTATATAACGAGTACTCGGCGTTCTGACAGCAGAAAGATAACGAGAGTACACTCCTACGGAAAATGTCCATTCAGAAAATGTATAAATTGTACAGTGAAATACTCGTATGAGTTGCAGTGTGCGCGATAATAATGATAATACTATTGTTATTATTTAATATTATTATTTATTGAGAACGTCTCGCGAGCGTGTAAATCGGTACATTATTTGCCAAAGTATAGCTGCAACAGTGACAACTAATCTCTGTCGTATGTTTCGTGCTACTAATAATCGTGGCGTTGTTCCGGGTGAGGCCGTAAGGGGGAGGGTGTGTATCACATGACGCAAAACTATACAGAGTGTTAATCTTAGAGTAAGCACAATTTTTTTTTTTAATGATTAACAGAATGATAAAATGAAAAACTCGCGTTTTTTTTTTTTTACTTTATAAGAGATATATTTAAATAAGAAAATGTTTAAATCGCAGGTTTTTAACCGAAGCAATGTAGGCATCGTGTGTTACTACACATTACTACTATATTTGCCGTCATGGCTTATTTCAATAAATACAATCGGCAGTTGAGAGCCAGTAGTCTTTGCTGGATTGCCCGTACATGATAATTATTACACTTTGATTTGCATTGTGCACACAATTTTTTAAGGTATTGACGATTCAGGAACATGTTTGCTTCACAGCCTCGTGCGGGTTTACCGACAAAGAATTCACTTTTTTCCCTCCGATATATATAGAGAGAGGAGTATATTTTAGTATTTATTTTTTCCTGAAAATTTCGAGAATAAAAATAGAAATTTTGGTTTATTATTTTACTAATTATAACGTTCTGAATTTGAAATCCGATAAATAATATAAAATTGTTCTAATTATAATACCTGGAATAAAATATTTGTTTCAACAGAACTTTTTTTATTTTATTTAAATTTTTTTCCCAATTTTGAATTTGCGCACAATGTGTTTTGGCTAAATTTAATTCTCTACGCTATTTGTTATTTCGACTGCAATTATTAAAATTACACGCTGGCAGAATTCCACGCGGCGACGTAATATAACGTTTTGTATAACGGTATAGTTAGGTGAAGTTAGGTTAGGTTAGGTAGCTATTGAAAAAATGTAAAAGTAGTGCTCGTTTAGTCGTGTAATGTTATATATTAGTGCATAGTATTATTGAAGTTATATATAGTTTTGAATTTAAATTTTACGACGGACAATTCGTCGTGATGGCACATTTTCACCGAGATCACATAATATATATATCCGAGAAACGTCGTAAAACTTACCGACAAATATACATACAAGCCCTAAATACGCGCGTGTTTTAAGTGGTTTAGTTTAATTAAATTTTTTTTTTTTACATTTTACCGCATAAAAAGGAATACGAATGATCCGAACCAATATATATCTAAGACAAAACATATAAAACGAATAATAAAAAATATATAGTCGTTTAACTGGGTCAATTGGTTTCTCGATTTTATGACATTTAAATGTGTAAACTTGAAGTTTCAATACGTTTCAATATATATATATATATATTATATATATTGAATATCACACGGTAACACAATGCTCGCGATAAATTCGAATAGATTAATTAAGTTTTAATATATTTAAGACGATTTGTATTCCATTATATATATATATATATAGGAACTCGTGCAAGGACAAGTATATTTTGAAAAAAAATGAAATATTATTTCGAATGTTTTTGAATTTGTTCAAACACTTCAAACTATTATTTTCAAACAGAATTACATCATTATTATTATATAAAATTTCACAAAGTCAGACGCGTAATGTACGCAAAGAAGACGATATAAGGATAACACCGTAATAATATATAATATTAATAATCATAATAAATCATAATAATAATAATAATAATAATATAACCTAACCAACTCGTTGGTATACGAGTATACATTTTCTCTCCGACCGACGACGTAAACAGCAGTGACTAATGGTTATCTTGTGTTGGAATTATTTTTATGTAAACTTTGCACGGATAGAAATACCAGTAAATTCCATTAGCGGGCACCGAAGGAATAATATATCGTATTTATATATATTTAAATAAATTACGTATTATAATTACATCACGTTTGAATCGAACACTATACAGTAGCTGATCGAATCGACGAGGGGTCAATAATATATTAAAAAATTGTGTATTGCCGCGGGTTATAATATATGGTAGACAGCCGCCGAGGTCTTTGAAAATACACGGGGAGACTATACCACAATAATTGTCGGACAATAGGTTAAGCTACCGTTTACCAATTCCCCCCACACAATTTGCCACGATAACAATTTATAATAATAAGTATAGATGAAATTATGCTGATTATTTTTAGTTTATAATTCATAACCATAAATCGCTAAACGTGTAATATAATATTATAACATCTTTTTACAGATATAATAAGATAATGTTGACGACTATATTTAAACGATATTTAAAAAAAATAACGAAATACACTTAAGTTTGTCGCTTTGGAAATTTAAATTTGAGTAACAAATTACGTTTATCTTTCGAAAACTCTTCACTACAAGCCGTTGTCAATTAAATGAATAAAACTTTGAATTTTTCGAGCATACGTCATGATCTCGACGGTCACGTCTCCGTTACCTCGGCCACAATTTTATACGGCTGCACGGTGTACCACCGATGTATTTTAATAAATAGAAGAAAAAAAACTCGCAGATTTTTTTTTTTAAATACTTTAAATACGCAAATATTTTAAAACGCATAAAAATTCGTCGTTTTTTTTAGCCTTAGACACGCGAGCGAGCTCTGTGTGGTTTATATACGTATATATAAATCCTGTTTTTTTTTTTTTAAACTTTTTACACGATATTTTGCATATGGATAAAAAAAATTATATAAACGAGTAGTTACGCGTATATTTAAAAAAAATAAAAAATTTTATACCTTAATTTATATACACATATTATTATATAATACGCGCGGACACGCGAACGCGTCGTTAAAATGTATTCGAACGGGTGACACGAGCCTTTTATTTGAAAATTCTACCAGAATTTTTACAAAAAAAATGAAAAATCCGAATTATTTTTTTACTGTTTAAAAATAAAAAAATAAAAACATCTGCTTGAAATTGTTTGGTTGATAAATTCGCCTGCGAATGAACCGACCGCAAACGCGCGGCGGACATTTCATACAATATAATAAGGCGAGTGATATATATTTCATACTTCACGGGACTCGGGGAACTGCGAAAATTCGAAATACGCGAGTGTAGTCTTATAAATAATAATAATAATAATATTCTTTTTTTCGTATAGGAAATGATGTGACGAGACAAGAGCGATCCGTTTACGCGTGTTGTAAATCTTTTTCGCTATACGACTCTAAATCATTCGGAAAACGTGCGTGAGAATAAATCCTTCGTGTGTGAAAGCGTATACGTTTCGCGTAAAGTTTTTCTAGGATATACTTCCTTTTTTTTTCTACAAAAAAAACACTATATAATTTATCAATTTCGTTTAGAACACTAACGAAAGCGATATAATAAATTACTGTAGTGCGAAGAGTTAAAACACGTCGTTTTTACGCGTTGTGCAGTAGTGCGTTTTTTTTTTTTTGCAATTCGCGATTCCAATACAATATCTCGACCAGGGGCGTAATTAAGGGGGGGATGAGGGGGATAGATCCCCCCAGAGCCTTTTTTTTTAATCATGTATAAAAAAAAATAACTGAATACTGTCATCATCTATTGTAGAGTCAACAATTTTCTTATTTTTTCCTATTTATCCCCCTCCCCCCAGAACAAATTTCTAATTACGCCACTGATCTCGACTTATTTAATTTTCTTCGATTGAATATTTGATATTTTTCGAGTAATAAAAATATTAGACGTATTAAATTTTAAATTTCCCGTACTAAATTCAAAAAGTTCTAAAATATTTTACATAAGCTTTTACGTAAATATACGTTTTATTTCTGTATAAAGCGTTCGTTTTTCGAGCGACCAAAATGCAAAAGCATATAAATATATCAGTCCTAGACGTAAATTTTATTTATTTATTTTTTTATTGCAAATATCGATAAGTCTACGAAACTGTATAGAAATTGTAAAACCCATAAACGGCGTGTGTGTGTGTGTGTGTGTGTGAGCTACTTAGAATTTTAAAATAAATAAAGTTTTTAATAATAAAGCTATTTTTTTATATGTACGTCACAAAAACGAATGGTTTGTATTTTTTTTTTTTAAAAACCTCTTAAATCATAACTCACAATAGAACTCTCAACACACGACGTTGCAAAAAAATATATCACGCAAATATAAAGACTACACTGCAGAGAAGTGTAGCATATACGAACTTAAAAAGCGGGTTTTTGTTTGAACGATTTAACGCGTTAAATTTAAAAAATGTGTTTGTTAAATTTCATATTTTTCATGCGTCATACTGCTGTTATAAAGACATTATTATTGCGTTATTATTCAGAATTAAAGCAATTATAATGTTTTTACATAAATCGTGTTTCCCCAAACCGTATCGGTTAGGTACGGTTAGGCTGAGGACGTATAATATCGCGTGCGGTCGTGTTGCTGCGAATTTCACTACTATATTATAATACAGAGTTGAACACAATAGGTCAGTGTATATTGTTTAAAAAAGCGCCTCTCTAAAGCGCCGTTCGACTGTGAATTTGTATTTATAATGTTCTGACTGCTACTATTGTGACACGCGCGTATTACTGGTTTCTCGATTGATTTATTTCTACGGAATATCAATATTATTGTATTTATTGCACAAAGTGTACGCGATTAATGCGAATTTAAACTCAATAATTCATGAATTAAAACGGTTTTTATATTAAAGCGGGTATAACGCAGTGATTGGGAACTGAGTTATTACGGTTATAACGGTTAAAAAAATACTCCAACACTTACCGAGCTAATTTCATTGATAACTTGACCCAATACGATTGTAATGGATAATATATAGCGAGGCACCTCACGGGAGTTAATTTCGACTCATTGACAATCAATATTTTTCGTTATAAAAATGTATAATTAAAAGCCGGTGGGCATATACGTGCGTGCAAAAGAAATACTTACAAGTTCCCGAACTGGACGGTTGTACGTAGGTCTTTTTTGTTTTAGTAAATTAGTCTAAAAGAGTAGAAGTATCATTTTAGGGGAGAATATGTGACTCGTGCATTTAGGAAGATACTCATCACATACAATTTACATAATTTAATACTACAACATTATAATATATACGTATCATGTAAATATTATAATATTCGCATGTCATTGCGGTAGTCAATTTCTTTTAAAAGAATTTTTTTTTTTTGTGTATTATGATTTTAGATCGCTGAGAAATTTATTCGTCTACAGTGAACAACTTCCAGTATTTTATTCGAAATAAAAGAATACTCGTTATTGATCTCACGAGGCGCAGTTTAATATCACGCCTATGAATGTTTCATAACTTGACCACGTCTTATCTAAAGGTAAGTTTTCGATTATTTCGTTTTTTTTTTTTACGAAACTCAAATTACTACACTTCATAAATAAATTAGTATATATATATATTTCAACAAGTTCTTATTATATATTAAGTCATCTGATAATATACATAATACGTATATAACTCAAAACGCGCTTTATCCACTCAAGTTGTAATATTTACAAAAACTGTGTATTATAATGAAATTATACATTATTTGATTTGTGCATATATGCATTTCGCGACAATATATTTTGGTAAAAAAATTTTGTTTTAAATTTTCTAATATTTAGCCAGATTAACTTTATCTTTTTTCATTTTCGGAATCGCCCAGACAGGTGGAACTTTCGTGTTGTACGTACTACCTCACGTCTTCGCCCCTCCTTATTTTTGACTTCGGCTACAAGACGTGTTAAAGACTCAGGTAACTATAATTAACTCTTAATAAAGTTTTGCGTTGTTCTCCATCGCGTATGGTTTTTATACCCACGACGCAGACGCCACTGAGCACATCTCGTTCTCGTTTCATCCTCGAATAATCTATAGACTTCATAGCAGCCGCTCCCCAGGTTACGATCAGATGATTCATTGTAGGAGTATGTTTGCTATGTTCTTCGATACTACAACTACTGCCTCATTGTGCACCACGTTAGGAAGGTGTTATTCTTCTCGCCGTGATTTCGTCACTGCAGAGCGCGACTTCGTGCCATATCTCGTTTACCACGTCTGACGGTTCGCCTAAAATCTCCACAATTGCCAATTGCTTATAACGTGTTGATATAGCACCTGAACCGAAAACTGTTGCGGCCGCGATCTTCAGCTTTTCTGCTGTCATCGCTGCCGACACTTGCTTTAATTTCTTTGCTGAAAAAACGAATTATCCGCTTTTGTTTCACTCATTTTGGTCACAGTTATTCCAATGATTCGTAAGTCAGTTTCACTTGTAAGTTTATTCGCCAAGTCTGAATATATTCTTCCATCTTCTCTTATTGACTATGACTTGTGCTCTACTTTCGTGATTTCACCATAGGTAAATTCGCCTTATCTTCGTTTTTCCTCCATCTTTTCTTGAAAATATTGGGTATTTGATTTAAAGGATTTATTGAGATAAAAGTGTGTTAGATTTCATTTTGTTTTCAACAATTTTCGTAGTTGATGTTTCATTAAAAAAAATCTTGTATTAGATGAGAACTTTAACTTTTCGAACAACAATACTGTAGTGACGATGAGAAGAGTTCTGCGATACACGTTCAGTATTTATAGGTTTATGTAACGGATGTCTTTATATCAAGTTACAAATTTGGTAGGGAAAATAAGTAACTCTCTAAATAACAATAATAAAGCCCGGATAATAAAGAGGGAGCCGGGGGAGACAAGCCCCCGGGGCTCATGTATATAAGAGGCCCATTGTGTTGTCAGCCTAATATTAAAATATGCAAAGGTCTCGTTCAATAATTTGCTTAGTAAAAAAAATCATACATTTCGCATAAAAATATATAATACAATATTTTATTACATTACTTATTTATTTCATTAAATATAATAATAATAATAATAATAATAATAGTAATAGTAATAGCAAAAATAGATCTTCTATATTGCAAGATATAATGTCTCGTATTTAATGATTTTATCTACGGAAAATGATGTTCTACAAAAATAAGTTTTGAGCAGTGACATTATTAAAGGATTATTGATTTACAGTTAGTATAAGGAAAACGAATTGAACATAATATAAGACTTCATTTTAATTGTATTACGTATAATTACACGGGATTTAATTTAATATTCCTTACGATATTATATTATATCATTACGGACTTATCAATAATTATTATCATTTTATAAATTATTTAAAATGCCTATACAAACATCGAAATTACATGTTCGTATTATTATTGACATAAATTTAAATTTCTAAACATATTTAAAATGACCGTTTTATATAAAATAAATCACGTTGCTTATAATATTTTATTCATAAACGTTTGGGATGTAAAACGCAATTGAAAGTTCCGCCCCCCGGGTCTCACCTTAATCCGGGCTTGACAATATAGTCGGTTTAACTATATAGTTACTTTGTAACCCGTTATACTCTCACTGGCTTTGATGTGGGTACAATACAGCAGCAGCAGCACATCTATTGCAGAGCGGATGGTCGAGTGCGAGAGGCCTGTAAAGACGGCGGTACAGGTGGAGATGGTCGCGAAACAGGACTAGAGGAGTCGTCGTAGGTGCTGCCTTCGTTTCCGCGAAGTTGCAAAAGGGTACATCCTACGGCGGCGCGCTTCAGGCGCAATCGATCGGACAACCCGCTCGCGAACCAAAATAGAATTATATAAATAATATGTGTAACTATGATATATACCCGAAATACCAGTTTCGCAACTACGGTGTAGAAATATGCATATATATATACACGAGTATATATAAATGCTATATTAGGAGTGGAACGGGGGATTTTTAAAATTATGGACATATTCCCAATTTTTTATACGCCCTTAATTGTGTAATTAATCAACTATAGGTTATATTTCGTCCAAACGCACGCGTTCATTACCACGAGAAATGAGAAAGATTAATTATTATTATTTATAAAATATAAGCATTTAAAATTTAAAGTAAAAAAAAAAAAGGTAGAGAATTAATTTTATAGAATATTTATAAAGATTTTCACTAAACCTTATTTTATTTATTTATTTTTTTTTTTTATGTAGAAAATATTCTTTGTTTTACAATATAACATTATTTATTAATATACGAACGTATTTAGAAAAAAATTTTTTTCCTAAAAATACCTGGACAACATATCGATAGTGTGTAAATATTTGCGTATATATAGTTTTTACTCAACGTTCCTTACAATGTACTGCGGAGCCACTAGACACTAACGCTCTCAATGCATTTGTAATACTCGGTGTTTATATATGTATATAGTATATATAAAAGTACATACGAGTTACGATTCACAGACGACTTTGATCTTTTTTTCGTTGCAAAAAAAATGATAACGAATTTATCATTTATTTCTGCCCGACATATAAGAAAAAAAAAGGAAAAAAGACTTTTTACTCGCAATAAGTACGAATAAATTGGCGTTCAATACACAGCGTGGCTCGTATATATTATTACTATTCACTCATATACACGCGCTATATATAAATGATCGTTGCAGTGCAACACAACAATAAAAAGCGCTCGCATTAGAAAAATTTCCATCCGACGTTTCTCTCGAAACGGGGGCGCGTTTTCGAGGTCTTTAAACTTAATTATAAAGACCTTCCACCGACTGCGCTGCGCAGTATGCTCGTATCGTTTTTTTTTTTCTAGGTTCTGAGCGAAAAATGTTTATTATTATTTATTCTTTTTCAATGACGAGTTTTTATTTTGTCTGTAAACACTATATAAACGCGGTAGGATTTTAACCGATTAAAAAGTTTTTTTTATACTTTATATACTATATGCTAATAAGCAAAAAAAAAAAATTGATTAATTTATTACTTTTTTCTTTTCGCGGAATAATTTAACATTTTTAATCTTAATTTTTATTAATAAAAAATAAAATGTGAGCTTTTACGATACGCAGGATAACGCGAAATAATCCGCAGGACACGCGTATACGTGCGCCGCGTGTTGCAGGACGTTTTACAAGACGATACAATAATTAATTCTCAAAGACTTTAAATAAACGTACGAATCGAGTCTTATAGTAAGTAAAAAAAAAACCACTGTAACAGTTGAATCCCTATAGAGAAAAAAAAACGTATTAAAAAAATGTTTATATACGTAGCAGTGGCGTAACTATATAAATCTGTGGTCCCCGAGGCATGTATCAAATTTTGGCCCCTCATCTATTCATATACTACCGAAATCCATTAATTCGTTTTACAAAATTTCATTTCTATTAGTATTACTTATATTCAAAATATAATAATAATACAATTTTAATATGTATTATTATTTTTTTTTAGACTTTATATAATTCTAAATTTGGCGGTATGACCGGAATTTCATAAAAAAAAAAATTTTTTAATTTTTTTGTACATACGAATTGTATTTACGAGGGCCCGTTTGAAGTCCAGAGATCCGCCTTGCAATTATGCCACTGATACATAACAGGCCCTTTATATGGACTCGCGTATATTATGGAAAAAGAAAAACGAGTTTCGCGCGTTATACGAATAACGAATGCACGAGTTTTAATAGTAATTATGAATAATAAATTATTATTCGAACAATATATTTATTTAAAATAATATAGACATTTTTTTTTAAATCGTTCGGTGTATTTATTTATATAATATATATATATTTATTCGTTGCGCACATTTTCAGTCATTGAATTATCGCACCGAGTTCTCGCGGCGAATTACACAATATCGCACCGCCGCCGCATTCGCACTCTTACATAATATACTATGTACTGCAAAAAAAAAAAACGTTACTCGATCGCATGGGTTCCTAGTACGGGTTCACGCGAACGTGACGCAACATGCCGAACACAATATAGTTTTTTCTCTATACAATCATAGTTTATAATTAGAATTTCAAAAAAAAAAAAATTATACTTTCTCGAATATTGCAGATCATTTTTTTTTAAAAACATTCGTTAAATCTGAAATTAATTAAGTCGACCTTAGATACACATAACCCGAAAATATTTTTTTATATCATAGTATGGAAATTGGTTTCTCGACCGTTATAATCGCTTTGTTAATAATATTACAATATTCTAAAAGCTAATATTCTAAGAGCTCGTATTATTGTGTGTGTGTTTGCTTGAGCGAATCACTCGGATTTCAGAGTTTATTGTTATTATTATATTACGAAAATTCGAAAGCGACGGATAAGTCGTTTCAAAATTCCAAAAAATTTCAAGGACCGTTAGTTTTAAAATGAACGTGATTTTCATCACGAAAAAATAAATATACACTTTGTCGAAAAACTCGAAACGTTTATGAAAGAAAATCGTGACTAACGATTTTCAAGACTTTTTGTATGCGTGCACAGTTGAAGTAACGTACGTCTGACATTTGTATTAAAAAAGGTTTTAAGCGTTAAAACCAAACTCTTTTTGAAATTGAATACCTCACTAATCTATAATAATTATACTATATAAATAGTCCAAAATCGAAAGAAATTTGGTGAAACATTTCTTTTCCCCTTAATAATGTAATATAAAATTACATATTTGGTGAACATATATATATATTATGACATCCGTTGGTTTCAAAATTACGAAGCAATAAACGTTTTTATGTAATTTTTCGGTAGTTTTTGAATTTTTTTTTTTTTAGGCGCTTTTGAGAAAATCGAAAAACGTCCTCTCCTCTAAAGTACTTGCGACTAAAAGACGCGATTTTATATCGCGAAAACAAACTACGACTACATATATAAAGATATACTGGTATATCTGCAGAATACTATAGTATCTAATACTAGTAAATCTGTGGTATACTAGTACACTGGTAGAATTTTTAGTACAGACACAAAAAAAAAGCACACCATTGTAAAACCAATACGCGTTCCTCACGCTCCGCTCAGAATCTAAAATCCTGTATGAGATTATGGTTAAGTAAGTCACAGGAAAGAAAAAAGAATGTAACTATCGTTATTACAAGTCTGTGGTATTCAATTTATTATACTTCTTGTAATGATCTCGTTACTATTCCCGGCTATATGATTATTGCGCTACATATATAATATACAATAATGACACGACGTCGCGGCGCCGAAATGGACATTTAAAAAATATATTAAGAGTAAAATAACGAAAATGAGAAACGAACGTGGCGCGCATATAAGCTTATCGGTTCTTTATTAATACATTTTATTTTTTTTTTTTCGTAATCGACCGAATACGTACATCATAACATCCTTAAGGATTAATAAGGACAATAGAGCGGATTATCCGTCGTTTAGTGAACGCATGGGACCCTGATATCGAGGGAATTGAAACGGACCCGGTGCGCCGGAATTCAGCCGCTGCAGGCGTTGGGGAAATATGAATTTTCCATTTCGTTTATAAATTATAATAATATTAATAATATTATGCGAAACGGGACGAAAGCTCTGCGAAAAGCTATCCGAACGTGTTATAGGTTTGTAAAAAAGGAATTGAGTTCCGTTATGTACTGTTCTAGGCTTGGAAAAATGAAACGTTCCTCGTGACGTGTTTCGTAATTAATATTTTTAAATTATATAAAAAAAAAAAAAATGTATTACAATCAAAATCTACGGACTTTGGGTAGGTCACTGCAGTTTTGCTCGGATATCTTTTACAATAACAATAATTATAGAGTTAAATATAATGAAAAGGACAAAAAAAAGAAGATGGGCGCAAAATGGGCCGAAGAAAGAAGGAAACAGCACGGAGAAAAAATGAGAGAGTACTGAAAGAAAAGGAGAAAAACAATCATGAGAAGTTATTTCACGTGATCCATAATCAGCCAAAATCGAAGAAAGAATAATAATAAATTAGTTTTATGTTGATTTGAAGATATAATATTCGAAGATAACTTTGGAGCGCGTTAATAAAACAAATGTAAATCCGTCATTTCATTTGAAATAAAGTTCGGATACACATTTTCTGAATACGCGCGTTTTTAAAATCGCAATTAAAATCCTCTTCTCGATTAAAAATTTCAAATCGGACTTCAATCGTGCCAAAGTTTAAATAGCGTAGGATATTTCAACGTCGTTTTTTTCACAACATCAAATCCCGCGTCGTAAACGGTATTAAAAAAAAAAAAAATACTATGCTGAAAAATATCGTTCTATCTTTATATATGCGTATTATATGTATGCGGAGTATATGCGAACAAAATAATATGAGCAGCTGCCTGCGCATATTATATTATACGTATAGTATACGGAAAACACAAAATTGTCTTTTCAATATTTAATAAAATTGAATCGAAGAAATAGGAACGAAATTCCTACTATATACGTATATTTACGCGCAAAAATAGGTTTTCGTTTCCCGCGATAAACGAATGAGAACGAGTTTTTTTTTTGGAAATTTTTATTTTAAAATAATAATAATAATATTTAATTAAGTCAATAATAATTAAAATATATTTGTACGTGTATTGCGCAATTATTTAATCTTTTTTTTCCCCCCGACTCTTGATTCACTATACAGATTAAAATATATTTTTTTTCCGTGTCATCGTCATCGCCTATTACTAATAATTGAAAGTCAAACCCCCGACCCTTCCATAGATAATAACTATACCTACGCCCCTGCCCGGCGAATATTTCTTCACTGCGCGGGCGTCCTCATTTATATACACGTCGACCGGGTGTCCCGCGGCGTTCGGACACGAAAACTGCCCTTAAGGCGATTGGAAACGGTGTTTTGTATTTCGTACCATTTTAGACCCAAAAGCTAGACGAAAATTCAACTGTACTTATAGAGAGAATCAATTTTGAAAAAAAGATTTAAAATTGTCGGCCTTTTTTCTAGGTTATGTAGGCATTTAGAAATTTTTTTTTTATTGAAACTATTTTACCTGATTTGTTTTAAATTTCTAATTTTTTTTTTTTTACGTTTGTCGTTAGTAAATTTAATAAATAACGAAACGTCTAATCGGAAATCGACTTCCTATACATAACCCAGAAAAGAGGCTGAAAATCTTTTTTCGGAATTAAATCCGGTATTTTCCTAAGCGGTAGAATTTTCGTCTCTATAGCTTTTAGGTCTCAATCAACGGTTCCCAAACTGTGCACCGCGAGCACTTTCCGGGGGCACCGTGACTCATAAAAAATTAGTTATAATTTTTTTGGATTTCAAATCGTATTAAAAAAAAATTTATTTCGCGTATTCTGCAGATTCGGACTCCGTATATTATAATAACCATGTAAATTCATATATATACAGATAACTATTACCACTATTTGCCACCATTTACCGATGCGTGTCAGTCACACACACACACGCGTCTCATTAATAATTATGTTATTTCATTCACGTTTATATTATAATAAATTTTCTCTTTTTTTTAAAAATATTTTTCATTTCTTTTTTTTTTCAAGTATATAAAAATGTATTAATTTTAAGTCGGCTGCGTGTGCTTATTAGAATGCTTAGATATATATTGTATTATATTACCGGGAAAATGATAAAAACTGATTATCAATGAGAATTTTTGTTGATTTTTTTTATACGTATGTATAATATATTCCTATCGTGGTATATATGCCATCACGGCAGGGCACCGCGACCGAATTAAGTCCGAAAAAGGGCACGGCCGCAAAAAAAACTTTGGGAATCGCTGGTCCAGATAATCATTCCTGTGTACGAGCAAGCCCGGATTAAGAAAATGTTGGGCCCGGGGCCAAACATATAATTTTGGGGTTTTGTTACTCATAAAGGAAAGGGTTATTTTTAAAAAAAGTTAATTTTTTAGCCAAGAGAATTCACCTGCAAATGAATGAAAAAGTATATTTTTATATCGTCGTCTGAACAAGGCCATATAGTGTTGAATTTCGTTTATTCCAAAATTATAAGTCTTCTCGTACGAAGGGGCTCACAATTAATTGGTTTTTGGTGGGCCCGGGGCCATGGCCCCCCCACCCGTTAATCCGGGCCTGGTTACGAGCGTACGATATTATTATTGTCCAGTGGCGTAACCAGAGCCCGACTTGGGAATTTTGGGGCCCGGGTCTAATTTTTTGATGGGGCCCTTAAATTATAAATTCAGTTTTTTTGCTATATTGATTTTTTATATTTAATTTTTTTTTTTAAGATTATAAATAAATTGTACCTACTATAATAGTCTACATATACGACACATCTATACACACGACCTGATAATACAACCAACCCGACTGTCGGGCCGACCAAATCGTGTGTGTAGTCCGTTTAACATTTCACAGTGCCACTAATAATTATCGACATTAATTCATATCGGGGCCCGGGGCTGCAGCCCCCCTATCCCCCCCCTAAGTTGGGCTCTGGGCGTAACTATAAATTTGGGTCCCCGGGGCAGTATCAAGTGTTTTTTTTTTAGTATTTATGCATGTAATTTTTTTTTTATGCACCTATTTACGATGGTCGAGGGCCCCTTCAAGTCCAGGGCCCCGGGGCATTGCCGTGCCTTGCCATCCCGTAGTTACGCCACTGTTTATTGTCTCTTACAAAAACGTTGACGCGCGTCCCACCGTCTCTTGATTGCTGACGCATCCCGTCCGGTTCCGTTGATAAGAAACGGTATTCCGAATAATATTGTTTATTACTCACACACTTCTTCTCGTATACGGTAAAAAAAAAATATGCTTGCGCAATTAAAATCGCCTACACAAAACTCCGTATAGAAACGGACCGATTCTCTTACACAGAGGAAAAAAAGAAAAAACGCACCGAGTTGTGCCGAATAGAAAAAAAAAAATCGAACGGGGGCGCACAAAAAAAAAAAAAAAATGTTTTATTCGCGCGCGCCGTATATAATTTTTTTTTTTTTTATCGAATAAATCGTTTTCGTTTCCCCCCGGCTAATGATATGAATTATGAATTTCAACGGCGTCGGGGATGGGGGAAAAAATCAATACCGCGCGATAACGCATATAACATTATCAATATTTCAAACGTAACCCGCGGCGGCGAAAAACGTGAAATTCGCGTGTGTCCGTCCGTCACGCGGACAAAAAAACAACCGCCGCGATTGTCGAGGATTCGCCGGCGGACACCGCGTCTCCATCGGACCCTGGTACGGCCGAGTCGATCTATGTCATAACCGCGTGGGGCAGGTTAAGAAGAATACCGTGGTGGTGGTATGTCGTACGCAAAAAAAAAAAAAATGGCGCCGCGGTCGGAGCAACACGTGTGCGCGGTGCCACGACGACGGGCCGGCCGACGCGGCGGCGCCGCGCCGCCCGCGAATGTTGTTTTGTTTTTATTGTTGCCGCCAAGGCTCACGGCTAGGACCGTTATCGGCGGCGGCGGCGGCGGTGGCAGCCAGCGCTCTATCGATTGAACGCTGCCGCCGCCGCCGCCGTCTGCTTTTGTGCTTCGCTCGTACGCGATAATAATAACGCGTACACGCGTTCGTAATAGGCCCCCGGCCCGCGCAGTGGCGCGAATCCGCCGGTGCAAGGGGCGCAGTTTTAATGTCCTTTTATAGATTTAAAATTTCGCCGGGTGCGATATCGGACGCAGAGTAGAGTGAATTTTCGATATTTTCGTTTAAATTCGTGCGGCTGCAGTGGCGCACCCTGCAGGAGGGCAGCTTATTGGGACTAAAGTCCCAATTTTTCGTAATAAGCTTAATAATATACATTATTCTGCTGCAGATATTGATTTGTTATAGAATCATAAATATTACGGTGATTTTTTTTATTATTATTATTATTATTATGATTTTATATTATATTAATGTTGTTGCGTTTACTTGTGTATATATGAGGGAAAGTAGGAAAATTTGTAAGTTAGCTTCACGCCCAAAAAAAAAAAAAATCCCGAGTGCATAACATTTTTACAAAATAAACGTTCGATTCGTTGTTATCCAATACTCGCGGTTTAACTTTGATTTTTATTTTATTCTCAAACAAAAATAATATTTTGCGCGTTTCGTCGCACTTGTAGCGTTTCACTCACGTTTTATACGTACGTTATTCGGTTATTTTTATAAAACTCCTGATGTGTATGAAAAAAATATAATAACAATAACGCTTTTTAACTCGGGTAACGTGTCCGATCCATATGACTGACGAATAAACTGACTTTTTAAAACTTATCTGATCATTAACTGACGTCGTGGACATTATTGTCGGCTATTACTATTGTTCGTTTTCGCTTAGCGTTCTTTCTATTTTTTTTTTTTTGCTCGGCTCCTAAGGGTCGTAGCGTGACGTTAAATAGCCCACATCCTTCCACGAGAATCGGGCTATGAAACGCAAAAAGAATTTTTCAAATCCGTCTGGTAGTT
This sequence comes from Slavum lentiscoides, assembly GCA_032441835.1. Taxonomy (NCBI): domain Eukaryota; kingdom Metazoa; phylum Arthropoda; class Insecta; order Hemiptera; family Aphididae; genus Slavum; species Slavum lentiscoides. The sequence goes on along the minus strand of CM063717.1, from coordinate 3,220,159 downwards.
CCAGCGAATTAGCGCGTTCAAATAACAAACTCTTCAGCACTATTATAAATAGATATACTTTGTCAATATTTACAACACCTATGTCCTATCGGATTATCCTCGATCCCGCATTACCAGCTGCTAATACTTACGTTTCGCGCTTCTCTACGGCGATATTAGTATATTTTTTTATAAATTTATATTAATTATTATTTCGCTTTCAGTTTCGGTTTTTAGTGTTTTTACATTTTCATTCAAATCGGTCTTGCCGATTTGAACTCGTATGGATACGAACAAAGTAAAGGTTTACAAGTTTTTAAACTGGACCTTTCTCCACAAGACGAAATTTCGGCTACATACGATTGATCTGAAGTGTATAATATACTAAATGATAGGTGAGCGGGCGGTAAATATGAGAAATTATTTTGCACCAGCTTCATTCAAAATGGTTTGCGCACACGGGTGCCCGTGGGGGTACCCGTTGAAATTATTCACTGCAGTTTTTACCCGTTAGAATTGATACTGGAGAATTTTTCGTTTAAATTTTATTACTAAATCTACAATAACGATACGTTTGAAATAAATTTAAAGTTCCAGAAACTTGAACGTGAAAGCAATTGGTGAATACAATATTAAGAAATACACTTTATCCGGATCAATATCAGTTAATAATAACCTCCCGCAGACGTTTTACGTGGCCTGGTACTAGGGATTTATTTAAAAGTATATAATATGTATAGTATAATGTCAAAAACGATCTATAGATTATATAACAAAGGTATAACTTTTGATTTTAAAACAGAAATAAATGATTATGATCTATATATGCATAGATATTTTTAATGCTTATACAATAAATAGTGTAAACGAATAAAATTTAAATCATTCGTTACGATCTATATATGCATGCGTCCTGGATTTATGAATTTAAGAATCAAATCGCGCATGAAATAAATCCTAGCCCTATTTGTTGTACAATAATTTGTTCTCGGAGATGTATCGCGGAAAACGTGACTATATAAAACGGTATTAATAATTATATCACGATCGTAGTAATTAATTAAGTAATTAGTAATTGTACATGACTGTATTAATTATATAGGATTATATTGTATGATTGTCTTATATTATTCCTTTCTATTAAGTATCTTCTTCGTCCTGTAATCAATCCCAAGATTGGTTTGCAGCGATCCTCCACTCTTCCCCGTTACAATTACGCCTTTCTCTAAATTTCTTCGCACGAATTACAGTTACTCGGTCCGTCACTATTCGTCTCATATATTCCAATCGCTGTCTTCCCCTACGGTTTTTATCTTCCACTGTAGATCACCCTTCTATATCCTAACAACCCGCCGCGTGTCTTAGTACACGTCTATTTTATCCTTTATAATTTCCCATAGAGTTTTTCTCTCGGACATTCTTTTCATTATTTCTTCGTTAGCCACCTGCACATTATCAAGCGTTTTGGCGTACAAATTAAAATATCTAGTCTCTTCGATACATTACTACTACTTAATATATAATTTAATTTGTTTTATTTGACCCGTCTATCGCACTATATTTATTAAGACTATAATATAAAACGACTGTTAGCTATGTGTATATACACACACGTAGATACAATATACCGTAATATATTTTGGTCTCCCGAGTTAACACGTTTTGAAAAGCAACAGGGTTTGCAGTTTTTCACAATTTACACACGTGTTACAAACCATATAAATGGAGCCGGACCCATAGGCGTACTGTATGTACATAATATATTGTTTAACGACGTGATAATTAACTGTACAACGTCGCTATGGCAATAAATATACCGTACACCGGTTAAAATGTCGTAAACGCTTTTTCGAAAACGTCCAAAAATTCGTAAAAATTAACAAAATTAAATAATTATTAGCGTGAGTCGTGGCTTTTTCACTAACCTACTAATTCAACTGACAACACGTATATAAAGGAAACGTATATTATTCCAATTTAGATTTTTTTTTTTTTGAGAATTTCGCTGTTTCGATTTAAATTTTGCCTAAAAAAAAACCCCCCTTGTGATTGACGTGTAAATACTTAAAATCAGACAATTTCAGCGATTTTTGGACTTTACACGTTTTTCCTGAGTATATTATCGCGAATAACGCGTAGCATTAATAAAATAAAATAATTTGGATTAATTTATTTAAAAATATTTATTATGTCCATATTATTGTACTTTGTCATTTTTTTTTTTTTTTGTGAATATTATTACACAGATTTTTACTGAATAGCTAAAACCGGACCGGCTAAAGTGTGTCGAAGAATTTGGTCAGAACCGTCTACCAAACATATTGTTTTATTTTTACTATACTATTTAGAATGGACCATAGGTCATACTAATGTTATAGGTAAGTTGCACGTGCAATACGAATAAAAAGTATTTTTTCACGCGCTTCTTCGAAACTATTAAATGTTCGAATTTCATGTATGTAAATATACGAAAATACAAAAAAAAAGTACTAAAAATTTACTTTTAAACAATCTAAAATTTATAGTAAAAAGATCGAAAATTTATTGATTTGACAACAGTTTCTAAATAATAAGTGCTCACGAAGATCAATTTTATTATATTAATCGTTTTCTGTCATTGAAAATTATTTTAGTTTTTCGACAACAAACTAGCGTTTATAGTCATTACTCATTATTACTAGATACCTATAAGCCATCTATACAGCGAGTCATTACTCATTACCGTGTCTTCATCACGAACGATATTTTATCCGCGTCATTTCATTTTACAAGACCGATAACACGCACAATATTTGAAATCGAAATTTCTTAATATTTTTTAAAATGTTTACACGTACAAAAAAATGATTCGCCTTGAATAAGACTACACTACGAATAATTTCAATAACATTTTAATGAAATCTTATCGTTCGAACATTTATATTGTATTATTCGTTGATATGACGACATTTCGAACGCTATTGATTCGAACACACGAAATTTTATAACCGCCTTGACGTCACTCGAATATTTTAATAAAACAACAAAAGACGATTGTAATTTTATTACTTCTCTCTTTTTCGAGCGAATCGAACGCGGTATAGTATAGAATCATTCGTCGGTCCCGACGTTTTATTAACTCGCGGGATTCATCTACTTATTATAATATTTTTTTATATTGTATTCGTTTGAACGATTACAATGAATAGTGTATACACAGCGTCTGAACTCCGAATCGGTTAGTTACTGTTTCGCGCGTACTTCTGTAGGTATTAATAACGTAATCTCCGACCATTGCGGCTCGGTAAAAAAAAAAGAAAAAAAAGTGAAGCGTTTCAAGGACTTGGATACACATTTTCCGAACCGGAATACGAGCATAATAATAAAGCAACTTCTAATATCAAGACGGTATTATATTCTACTTCGTACGAAACAACTATCAAGTGTTATTAGTATTTATTACTTTTAAATAAATAATTAATTAAATAGGTATTTTTCGTTATAATTTATACGTTTTAAGTGAGAAACTTTTCACGAATTCGTTTTCAATCTAATTCATTCTACCATTTCAACTTGTTATATATTATGAAAAGTATTAGCGACTATCAACTAATTACTATATTTGATTTCGAATATTGAAATTCAAACTAGTCAGAAATATTGGCTACTCGTGATTTGTCACCGAATTTTCGAAACGTAAAATAATAATAATTGGCAACTTATTCGTATTGCAATAATCGAATTCGCACACATCGCGTGTCATATATAACTTTGACGCGAGCGAAATAATTATATTAATCGGTCTATGATAATAATTTACAATTATATTTTGTTTTGTATACCGATTTCGATCCCGTGGATTTATTCGAGCTAATTTGATATAATACTCGGGTATTCTAGTCGTCAAATGAACCTAACCCACTTCTGAATACTCCGTTTGGGCGGAGTTAAATTGCGAATAAAGATTTTAATTTTTTCTTGTTATTAAATTCCAGTAACATCTGTAGGTCCTTATTCGGTAACGGTAAATTTTCTTTATTCGAATGAAACGAAATGTGTAATATCAATACAGGATAGGTTCATACAAAAAAAAAAAAATGTTTATATATGTGTAACATATGTCGGTGTACGTAGTACGAGAAATAAAAGAAAAGGTACACTCGTATGTATTCAAATTTACAGAAAAAAAAAGTTGTATTTTATTTCGGTAGGAGGAATTAAATGTCGGAAAACCTCGTATTGATAATTGACTTTTTTTTTTTTATTGTTTTATCACCGATGAAACATATTAAGGCTAATGTTTTGAATGTGTGTTTTTTTTTTAAAGAAATAAAAATAAAACGCAGTATTTTTATATGAACTTTACTCCCATAAACTTAACTCCATTATCGACGATCTTACGAGATTATTAAGAAAAAACAAAAAAAGTTCAAAAGTTTTATATTTATTAATTCTATACATTATATGTACATTGTACATATCTATAACGACGAAAAAATATATAAGCGTGTCGACAAAATGTTCGATATTGAGTTTTGCAGTTCACTGCAAATGATGAAAATCTCATCTTTGGTTCCAGATTAATAAACTTTTTCTTTAATGGAATTTACGATCCGGAGAGTGTATACACGCATTTATTCCAGAAATTATATTATTATTTCCATTTAAAGTTTATAGCGAGTCGGAGTTTAATATATAAAATTCATTAATCCCCAAATAACGATCTTCGTTCGTACTAAATGCACTATTGCGCTACGCAGTAGTACAGAAGACTATACACAAGACTTTGGGGAAAAGGAGTTTTTAAAAATATTATTTTTCTATTCACAGTAGTTGCGTGCTCGTATATTCGATTAACACTCGTATTATTCTATGTGTACAATGCTATGCGCTATTAGTAATCCGCGTACGCGATGTGATTATATGAAAGAGCTTTATATATTTCTAAAAATACAAGACAACAGACTTAAAAATCAACAAGAAATAGGGAGAGAAAAAAACCTTTGTATATCGAACTTGTATTATTATTTTGAAAATTTTTGAGCAAATAGAAATAACGAATCGTTTCGTATTCGGGGACAACATCGACTTTATTTTCGCGAAGCTCGGTATTTTATCGTTTATCGTTAAAATTGTAGGTTTTTTTGTAAAACTAATTGGAAAATTTAAAAAAAAAACGATAACATTTGTTTTAAATTTCCAATCTATATACAGTCTGTTTTATATATATATATATATATACGTTTAAGGCTTGAACAGCTAAAGTTATTAGCCCGGTCTATATATATATATTATTATGAAACTTCAAAAAGCCGCACGTCTCCTCTCCTCCGCTGAAATAATTGAGTAAAAATCAAAAACGTATCTGCTGCAGGAACTTTTCGAAATCGCATTAAAATATTTTCGTCCGCGCCACAACCACTTTTATCGGAAATGCTCTCTTTCGAAACTATTTGCCGCAAAAAGTTTAAATTTTATTTTAAATACAACACAATATTGTAAATAACAAGTTTTCCTCGAATAATGAATGTGCGTGTGATGCCGTTAAACGCAATTATAAAATTAAATGTCTCGGGTAACGAGTTAAAATGAAAAAAATTAGACTTCGTCATTACCTAGCTCGACGAATTTTAACGATACGAAATTTCGTAGTTGGAATTCAATAACGTATATTATATGCGTAATAAAATAAATAATTTCTCTATATTTGGTTAATTTATTACGTTCAAACTATATACAGTGCACGTACATATACATTATAATTTATTATTTAAAATTAACAATAATTATTGTACAATTTTTAAATCGATAATTTGATTTATTTCCATAAAATTTGTTTACATTTCACATAAATTTTTGTAATATTGTAAAACATCTAAATTGTCCGATTTACACCAAATTCAAACTTTATAATCGCTCAAAAAAAAAAAAAACGTGACGAACGATCTTTAAAATACTTTAAAACCCGGTCTAAGGTATTAAAGGTAAAAGATGATGCAGCGTTTAACGGAAAATTAATAAAAAGATTTTGAAGAACGTTTATTCTTTGTACGTTACTTGAGTAACAAAATGGGTCAAGTGTTTTGCGAAATATTATTTTTAGAAATATAACGAACCGTACATGTCGATGACAATTTTCTATGTTATGTTTGTCTTACAATTTTTCGTCGGCTCTTCTCCGTACGTTTAAGAAAATTACTGATCAAACCGAAAAACGTGCCAAATAAAGTACGAAACAGCTGATAAGTCTTTCTACCAGAAAGTCAATAGAGTCTGTGGATTTTTGCCATTAAATAAAGTGTTCGTTGACGAAAAAAACAAAAAAATTCATTGTGAGACGAAAACGCTCAAAACCTAAAAAAAAAAAAAATGAAACGTATCAAAATGTACACGCCCCCGTCGTCCGGTAAAGAATATATATTTTTGAAATGTATTCGTATACAGGTGACCGAGAAAAACAGTGTTTAATCAAATTTCTGTTGGAGTACAAGACCGAATTATATTACATAAACTTTGTGTTTATAATATACGAGCCTAAGACTCTAAACACTACGTTTTATATCGGTCTTTTTGACTTGTTTTTTTTTTCTCCACGGGTTAATTTCTACATGCATTTATACGAGTTGTGCGTACGTTTTTACGGGCAAACAAGGCGACCCGTTCAATATACTAATAACTGAATCATTATACGTCATTTTAACCGTGTAATAAATATATAATGTATCATACACGTGACGAGCGTACGCCGTTCTTCAAAATAGCAATCTCCTGTAAGAGCCGTGGCGGTCTACGTTTCAGGACTAATCCGCGCCACGGTCCGTTAATAAATGACCAAATCTATAAATAATATATATATATATATTTCGTACCTTTGTAATATACTCGCCTGACCTATACTGCTCAGACATCCTACAGTCATATGAATTATATACTGTATACGCCATAGCGAAGTGCACGACGATGTGTTGTACAGTGTTAATATATTTTATAAAACGCACAGGGTGGAGGGAGAGACACGCGCCGGAGCGTGTGAGATGTGAACAATACCGATTTTTTTTTTTTTTGAAAGTGTAATTCGGAAGGATACCGAGTCCTTCTATATATTTCATCGGGAAACAAACGACGTAGTAATGAAAAACGATAAAAGCGAATTGTAGGATATACAAAAGGACTATATTACCCCATCGTTAATGCTCCTTTTCGGTGTTTCTCTCTTACAAATGACCTGAACTTATATTATATAATACATATATACGTGTACTCGTACTCGCACGCCGTCCGTTCCTGTCCTACTCATTGCGATTCAATTATTTCTCGAAACCCTACAACTCGAACAAACAATACGTCGTCATATATATAACGTGTATTCTAACAAGCTGTCTAATCCAATATTATATTATATATTTTATTATTCCGCGAACAATGTATTTCGTCGGTGCCATTACAGCGGACGTTTCGTTAATGTGGATTTATACGTTTAATCGTATCAACGCTGCGAGACGAATTTGTCAGTCAGTCAATAATTTTCTTGAAATCGCATCGAAAACGTTGTGAAATACAGTTTAAAACAAAAATGTACTATATACGACGTTACGTATCGGTCTAAGGGACCATCGGTTAATCGGATTTTTAATAATTAAAATCAACACGGTTCTTTTTTTTTTTTTTTTCGAGAAAACTATTTTACTCGAATAAAACATCTGTTCTCGATTATGATTATGATATCGTCGTCGCGCGTCTATATCGCAACGCGTTCAAACGCGTACGCTATAAGAAAAACCGAATAAAATGAATTACGGACACGATATGACGCTTTGTCACGAACGCATAACTTATTACGCTGAATCACTTACGTTATTACGTATATCGTGTCGGCCTCGCGTAGACATGTGATGAGATATCTATTTAATCATAATAATTATATCATTTTTTTTCTATTTTATCCTACGCACTCGGATACGTTTTGCATTTATTTTATTTTATTTCGTTTATAGCGTTTGCATAATAATCAAAATGAGTGTCACGCGCGCATAATAATAGTATTAGGTAGTTTAATTAGTTAAAAGCAACGTTATTGTTTATGATAACGAGGTTTTATACGCGTAATATAAAACGCTTAATAACATTAATATCTTTGGCCTACATATATGGATTGAGTATTTCGTGTGATCCTGTAATATCGAGTCAATTTTTAAATACACAATAAATCAATATAGGTCGTTGGAAAAAATTAATCAATAAAACGAGTAAAAAAAAAAAAACAGACAATAGTTATATATAGCTTTGTGTTAATTATTATTTGTCCGATTGATTTTCGAAACGGTTCGTCTCTGTTTTTCTATAATTAATAACTATAAAACCTTAAAAAATGTATTTAAAATCCCTAAATAACGCAGTTTAAAACGTAAATTCCAATAAATACGCTAAAATATGCATTTAAAATGTTTTATTAAACACACTAAAAAATCAAACATTTTAAAAATATAAAAAAACTGTCAAGTCTTATTGAAAAGAAATACTGTGTTTTTATCATTTTATATTAACTTTACGAAAACAAAAGTGTGATTCTTACGAATTATATACGTAAAAAAATTGTTTTAAAACCTATTGTCAATTTTTCTATTCCTTGAGACTTGCTGTAGTTCTACTCGCACGAAACATTTGTTTTTGTTTTTTATAAGTATGTATATGCTCAAAATGCATTTATTTGAAAATATTTATTTGTAGATATTTTTTTTTTGTAAAATGAAATAAAAAGAAAGAAAATGATCTTAAAAAAAAAAAATTTTTTTATTTAATTCGTTGTTATATAATTCAAATTTTGTGTTAAGATAGCTACATTTTACAATGAAGTACTTTGCTACAAATTCACAGCTCCATATTGAGTATATAGGACATTTAATGGCATTTAACGGCTCCTTAAAAGTTTTCATCGCTGTTGCATATAGTTACCACAACCTCTGCAGTTCAGCGAAATCACTTTAATTATATATAAGTACGAGTAGGTTATTTTAGTAGAGCGTATGTAAAATATATATAAAAGTATATTATACTTGATTGATTTAAAGTTATCACAGCGCTCAAGTGCGTTGTACGCGCTACTTCAAAATGTTCAATTTTGTAAATGTTTTAAAATTATTTTTATTATTATCGGCATATGTATTACGTTTTTCACTAACTTATTGCCCGCCGCTGGATATTCGGAAACATATAAATGAAACACGAATTATAATTGTACGGTAGTGAAATTTATAAAATTATAATAAACGTTAAGAGTGTAATTTGAAGTATCTAAATATGAAAATCGAAAAGCTTTAACCTGCATATATATTTATAAATTTAAACCAATCTTAGTTGAAAGGATTAATGATCTAAAGCACTCTATAGTTTTGACAGCGAATAATGGATAAAAACACATAAATATTGGACTTACAACAACTTTTATTTTAAGCACAATACAGCGTCAGTATTATAGAATATTATTAGTTATAGTATATACAATATACATCTTACACGAGGGTAATAAATAATAAAATAAAACTTTAAAAGAGTAAAAATGTTCTAAAACACTGATTTTCCTGTAGGAGAAAATTATTTGTCTATACATTAATTTTTTTCAGTCGAAATTATAAATTGTGTCGTTTTCCTTTTCGACTTTCAATAACTAATACCTATATAGTAATAATATTCGGCATTTGTTCGATTCTATTTTGCTTCTCGGTATATCTCGTGAACATAAAATAATATATTAATTTACGACAGCAAGACGTAGTATTGATAATATAAAACTGTATCTACTGATTTTTTTCAATATTGTAGTATATAATAATTTTTTTTTTTTTTTTACAATTTTTAAAACGGAAAGATGTTAGATTATTTTCGTTTATTTTATCGTAGTGGGAAAACGTCTCAAAAACGTTTCGCTCCCCTGACAGTAGATCGCAGAAGATCACACGTGGCGTAAACGTCAGTGACCGTAATTTATTTTAGAACTGACCTTTTGGTTTAATACGTTTTTCCGAGTCCGTGGGGTTTAGCCTGCAGCTTGCGCGGGGCTAACTTATATACCTACAGAGAATCGCGTTGCTGTCAGCGTTCTATCAGAAAATTTTCAAAAAAATTAAACGAGAAGAATTTGAAGAAAAGAAAGATGATTGATAACTGGACACGGCGAGAAAAAGCCGCGTGAATCTGGGATTTTTATAACGGAGGTGGATCTGGAATAACGAGGTATTCGGTGATAAATAAAGAGCCCGGTAGCGTAATACATATTATTAGAAAATTTTATAAAGTCTTGGAATACAGAAAGAGAGAGGGAATAGGTATTGTGCAGAAGTTAAAGAAGACGAACCGTGTCTGAAATTCTACGTGGGTTAGACTAACTGTGTATTGGGATAATTTTCAAAAACGAAATAACGCGATCACCGCATGACCAAGGGCAAACGTGCGCGGATAGTGTAGGAGATAGAGAATCCTATAAGAAAGACGCGGAAGAACTAAAAAAACACGTTGGCATTTAAAGCATCTATAAATAATGAATATCGTAAATTGCAGATGGACGATTATAGATATGAAATAGCGCGAATAATAAACGGAAGAAGTGCAATATGGTAATATCGTAATCGCGACGAAATGGGAAAACTGGTCGTACAATATATTATTACATTTTGCCAACGGGTTTATGTGGTACATTTAATGATTGGTATTATACAATAATATATTATTTATTATTATTAATAATCGAAAACATCGCTTAGTTAAATTGGAAACGTAGCTGTGGATGACGTACGCGTCACGGTTACAAAGCGAGCTGAATTTTAATGAGCTGTGTAATATTTTACAATACGAGTGTAAACTTAAAGGGATATCATCGTTACGCCCGCCGCGAAATATAATCTGATATTATATATATCCAATTTCTATAAGTGATCACAAACGGCGTTTATACGCATCGTTATATAATATACTTAATTAGCTGAGCATTCGGAATAGTTTTGCCCCCGAGCAAAATATTATTTATCGACTTACCTTTCCGTTTTATTACAAATTCGCATTTATATCCGCTTTCCCGCGGTGCAGATAATTTTATCCGCAGAAATTTTAATACAATATAAATCGCACAGAATCTAAATATCACGAAAACACATAAAACGGAACGCGCCGAAGAGCTTTCTACAAAAAAAATAAACATTATTATTAGTTGTCATGACAACAGCTTACACATTACACGCAATTATTAATTAATATTATTCTTCTTCTCTTAGCTTAACGGTCCCTGTAGGACCTGAGCTACCACAAGCAATTCTCTCCATCTTTCCCTATCAGATGCCAGGTTTACTGACACATTTCTTCCCAACATTTTGATGTCTTTCTCTACAGCGTCTTTCCATCTCGCACGCGGTCTACCTATCGGCCTTTCCTTATGTACGGTTTCAATTCCTATACTTTTTTTTATGATGTCATTATCGGCTCTCCATACATGCCCAAACCATTCCATTCTCTTAACTTTTATATACAATGACAAAATATTGGGTTTGTCATACAATCCATATAGGTCATCATTTTTCCTTATTTCGAACGTTCCTAATTCTGTATTGTATATTGGGCCGAAAATGTTTCTTAATACCTTTCTTTCAAATATTGCCAGTCTGTTGTTATCACCTTTTGTTGACGACCACGTTTCACATGCATAGGTAATTATTGGTCTTGGATAAAGCAAGGTTTTCGATTTTTTTGATAGTAATTTAGATTTTAGTAGCTTACTTATACTATGATAACACCGGTTTCCACTTGCTGCCCTTTCGCTTATTTCTCGATGCATGTCGTTTTTACTGTTTATATTTACTCCTAAGTATTTAAAATTGTCCACTTTTTCGAAGGTAAAGTACTTGTAGGTTGGGCTGGATTTCGCTGCTCCTATTAATATTAATAAATATTATTATTAGTTGTCATGACAACAGCTTACACATTTCCGTCCCGTTTCTCGAGCTTTATCCTCACACCATTACACATAAAAAATAACAAATATTACAAAAATTATTCGTATTTCCTTAAATACGATCGGGTACTACGAGCATCTTCTCTCGGGCGCGTTATTATTATTGCGTACCATATAATATTATGTGTAGCGTTTGGCGAATTGCAGGCTTGTCGCGGAGGAGGAAGTCTGCTGCGAAATTGTCGGCCAATTATACGTCTTTAACTCATCGAGTGGAAAAAAAATATATATATACCGTATAGGAAATAATATTATATATATATAAAACGCCCGCCCATGTGCCAATAATAATCGCCAGTGTGTTCTCGCCCGCGACCAATGCCAAAATTTTAATCGAAATTTACTCGTATTTGTAAACGTTGGCACAATACGTGTACGCGACGCTTCACGTCCGCAGTTCACGTCGCGAAGTCGAGAAGTGTAGGTATACCCATCGAAGTAGACACGATGCGAAAAAAAACCAGGTAAGCGCACCTGCAAAATGCGGTTTATTCGTTAATACACTTACATATTATTATATTGGGAATCGAATCGATAAAAAAAAACCCCAAATTAACGCGTTAAATTTGATTATAATATTATATAGTTAAGAGGTTAAAAGTTAAATACGACAGTTTTTAAAAACTTAGGACTACGAAGCTATACGAGATAGTATCGAATTCTCGTCTGCATCTGAAGTATTCGAATAAAAGACGCGTTCTCGTCACAATACAGGTAATTTTTTTTTTCTTTACACAAAATGAAGAGAAAGAAAAATGTTGACGTTAATTTTTCTACGCGAAAAAGTGTTCGCGTAAAAAAAACACACTCGCGTTATTGTAAAACGTGCGTTACGTCATTTATCAATTCCTTCAAATTCAAGTAAAACTAGCTGAAAACTTCCGTCGAAATATATAATATTAAGTACACGGTTCCAATTCGGTTAGACGCGCCGCGAGATTAATGAATTTAAAATACGAATAAATAATTCAATTTCTCAGATTTACGAGCGTATATATATATATATTATAAATTTAATCGAAAATACCAGGGAAAAGTTTTTTTTCTTTTTTCAATTGAAAGCCGCGTTAAATATTCCGCGCGTAATATACAATTAATAATAAAATGCGCGTTATTTTCACTTTCGTCCTTAAAACATTATGATATTCCATAAAACGTTCCGGTATAAGCCTGCAGTATTTGAATAATCCTTTATTCGATAAAAGTTTTATTCGTGACCGCGGCCCAGGTATACCGGCCGTGCCGAAGCTTATATTATTCGAGACGTATTGTCGGAATAATAATAATAATAATAATAATAATAATAATTAGTACCGTCGTCGGTCAGTAAATTACTGTACGAATAATACTCTCGATGAAAAAAAAAATTATTATTATTATTTATAATTTATATTATTATATGGTCGTGAAATCACGGGAGTTTATGGATGAAAAGGTAAAAAAAAAAAAACGAAACATTCAGATCTCAATTCGCCGTGAACCGCGTGAATAAAAAAAAAAACAGCGACAAAATTGATACGTAGTAAAATTAAATTCTCAAAAAACAACCGCTTTATTAATAATAAAATAAAATTATGTCATAATCTGTTTTTTGAATATTTCAATTTTTTTTTCGATTCTGAGCGGAACGAGGGATCTATAGTGGTTTTACAATGATGTTTATTTTTTTTTCTATCCTGTGTACAGATTTTCGACCAGAAGGAGTGCTCCGATCTCTTCGGTCACAGTTTGTTTCCGGCAGCAATTCGCATCGCATTGATACTTTTTCATTACAAAAATTTTACATTTTTCGATTTTCTCAAAAGCGCCTAGAAATACACCTGAAAAACGCTAAAAATGCAATTTCGTCTTAATCGATTGTTGTTTATTTCTTCGTAATATTGAAACTAATAGTCATTGGTAGAAACCTGCAATTTTCACCAAATATTTAACTTTATAGACTATATTTACGAGAAAAGTAAGCTCCGCTCAGAATCGTTTTATCGAATGCAATGATTTGTCTGCATTGCTTTTAAATTTATAATAAAAACAAAACTCTAAAATATTAATCCGAGTAATTCAGCGGCTCGCTACCTTTTTTCCTCTCTCTTAACACACATATACGTACGGCACGTAATTCTTCTTCTTCAAAAAAAAAACCGTAGGTATTAATATTTAAAATTTCTCCGTTACCGATTATTTATAAAATATAATTCTATCCCCTTTCACATCGCGTTTTCCCTGTCGTAATAACGTATCTTTTGCCGCGATATTTTATTAAAACAAATAGTTTCTAAACGAATATAAAGCAAACAGCGACACGTGGGAAAAATAAAAAAAAACTTTGCGACCGATATCATCCGCGTCATTATCACACGCGGAGCACAGTGCTTTGACGCGATTTTTCTCATATTTCAAGTCGAAATTCTCGTTCATTTTCTCATATTACTATTTTTTTTCTATAGACTACGTATTATTATATTATATATTATCGAGTGCGGCGGCCGTCGCGTGTTTTATATTAAAAAGAAACGTTCGACACGTTTCCCATACCCAAGGCCGTTTATTCCGTTATATAACCCCTTTCCCCCCCTGTATCTTACCCATAACAAGACAATTTTATTAGTAACTGCAGACTCCTCCTCGTTCACCGCCATCGCTTCTCCGCCGCGTACAACAATGTCCTGCGCGCAGGGGGATCCTCGACGGCGCTAAAGTATGGCGCCTGCGAGCGAAATGTGTCTGGTGTCGGTCTCTCGGAGTTAATCAACTCCAGCGGGTTGACGACGACGTCACCACGATTTATACACGACTTAAAATATTTTGTCTTATTCTCGCTTCTTCGGTCTGTGTAATGACAATGTCATCTTCGTCTGCATCGGCTAAAATGCTCGTAAAAACTTTTTATCCGTTTTATTCAATATACATATATATGGTTTAATATTATAATAAAACCGCACAATACTATGTACGTACGACTATTAAGCGCGTTTATAAATAGTAGATATATATTCCTTATATTTTTTACAAAAAAAAAAAAACACAAAAATTCGACGGTTTTTTAACAGTTTATACAATGTTTTTTTAAGGTTTCTAAAAATTTCTCTAATTTTCGTGTAACGCAGGCGTGGATATAAGGAGGGACCATGATCTTAGTGATGGATCGGGCCACAAATTCCCCCCCAAAAAAAATGTCGAGTTGGTGCCGTCGTGGTATTTTCGTTACGTTCGATTACAATAGAAGTTATAATTTTGCAAAAAAAAAAAACCGCGTGTGATGAGGGAAAACGGAGGTCATTTTCGGATTCAGCATCCTTGAAAACATAAAGTTTACCGAAAATATTCCACGCGGCTGAAAAAAAATCAATATTTTTACAGACCTGTGTTATCGTTTATATTTAATTCGTGATCTTTTTGTATTAATATTTAACAGATAATAAATCATACAAATTACAATTTTCTGTTTGTTTTTTTTTTCTAAGTCATTTGCAGAAATTAAAACAAATTTCAAAATCAAAATGTACTGACGACGAAACATTGTGCTAGTCTTTAATTATTATACTAAATTAGTAAATACTATTCAGTATAAAAAAAATATGTATAATATCCTAAGACTCATACATAATATATTAAAATTTAATGTGGGTTCCAGCGGCGGATTAAGCAATTTGCCGCCCACAAGCAGAAGGAAATTTGCCGCCCCTTCATTTTCATAAGCTTTTTTCTAACCAGCAAAATGCATTATTTAGCAAAATATATTATTATTTATTATTAAAAAAGTTTTCTTTGCCGCCCCTAAAATTTCGCCGCTCCAATCACCTGCTTGTTCTGCTTGTAGGGAAACCTGACGCTGGTGGGTTCGACATTTATAAATACTCCCTTCCCTTTCGAATTGATACTCTGAATCCCCGCCAGCTGGTGTAACATAAGTTCAACTCGTTTACAATATTATGTATTTCAACGATTTTCGAACAATTTGCGATGTCGTACAACACCGTAAAATTCTGTGTTGTACATACAATAGGTATAACCACTAGTACATATTATCACGGTGCACATTAAATTTCCGTTTATATTATCAGTTGACGAGTTCGGTTATCTTATTGAAATCCAGTGATAAGTAGTGGACTAAGGAAAATAAGAAAAAAAACCTTTTTTTTTTTTATACAAAATTAATTGTGCGGCTGCAAAACCATAATTTACTCGCTAAAAAATGCGAATGTATGAGTTATTAATAAATTGTATAAATTTCGTTCAGCCCGTCCGTTTGCTCTCTCGGTTTTAAGAGTTTCCTCGCACCCAATACAAAATTTAATATCCGCGATATCGCATTTCTGTTATACACTGTCGGTGAACACAACCACCAGTGGCTGAAGACTCGCAGTGAAAAATCGTTCATAAAATCACGAAAAGACAGATTATTATTTTTTTTTCAAATTTAAGTCTGTCTGATTGTGCGGTCAAAATATTACAACTATCTTGTCAGATTTCCGATAAAGTTTTTTAAAAAAAAAACACTATTTTCATCATCGCGAACGCGCGTCGTAAGCGAATTTAAACGTATTTCTTAATAGTCTATACTTAATATACGTTTTCATGCGGAATTATAATAAATAATAAACGAAAATCAAGTTTATAAATACTGCGCAATATTGTAAACGCTTGTGTTTTTGAAACGAGCTGCAAATAGCACCGAATTCCAGAACATTATTTAATAATTAATTTATAGATAATATAATATATTAATTATATATATACTTTTTTTTTTTTTATTTGTCGCGTAGAACGCCATGTTGGACGACTACAACGTGACGAGCGCGTACAACGAGACGTCCACGGCAATTGTAGAGACGGTGATGAGCACGACGATCGTTAACGACGGACCGCTGGTGGACAGCGATGCCGTTTCGCCGGTCACACTGAGCATGGAATGGAGCCGGGTGGCCAGACTGTTGATCATGATCGGCTTGTCCGTCGTCGGCAGCATCGGCAACGTGTACATGATCAGCTCGGTGATGATCGAGGATCATCTCAACAAAAGGGGTAAATAATAACGTGTTTTTTACAAATTAAAAACCCGCATAATTATTTTTTTGAATATAAATTTTCGAAAGTGTTTTTTTACTATTAACGTGACGTGAAATAGTTAATATCATTATCTATATAATATACCTATTTATAATTATTGTTCGTACGAGTGGCGGTCAAATGATTTTGTCATGGGGGGAGGGGCAGTGGCGGTTATTATACATGATGTTCAAGGGGAGCGAAAATGGAGCCAACCTCCATCTGCCAATGAAATGTCCACATCGACGAGTAATAACCAAGAAAAAATATCTATTAATGTACCAAGACGAAATGTAGTTGTAGAAAAAGGGAGAACAACGTGCATGGAACGTAAACGAAATAACTATTTGAAAAGAAAAGAAAGTAGTCACCTGCAGCAGATAGCGCTACGACACAACATAGAGGGCGTGGCAGAAAGGCGCATATAAATAGCGGTTAGTTTCGAACACCACACGCACGCACGCACAGATCAGATTTGACTAGTCAGACGCAAACTACGTTGTTCGCGTCTGACCGCCGTGACTACACTGCCACGCCCTCTATGTTGTGTCGTAGCGCTATCTGGTGACTACTTTCTTTTCTCGTTTTATCACGGTCGGCTGACGCGCAATGTCAGTATATGCGGGTGTTTAGTTTGACACTGACCGAGCGACCGATCGTACACGCGTGTGTAATATTTATTATTAATTTTTTATTATTATTATTAATAATAATATTATTATTATTATTATTATTATTAATAATATTATTTCACATATTACAATGAAATAAAATGAACGTAAAGATTCATCTTTACCGTACCGTACCGTACGCGCTGATCGTCAGTCGAGTATTAATTCCAGCCTTATATATATGATGTTCAAAGGGGACGGGGGCGAAAATGAAACATAACCATGACATAATTGGACCAACTTACATGACATAAGTCGGTGCTGTTAGGTCAGAGATATACTAAATTTAAAAATATCAAATCCAATGGGGGGCAATCCACCTTATAACCGCCACTGGGGGTGTTGCTGATTTTTCAACATAAACTTTGATCATTGAAAAAACACAAGTCATAATTTGAATATATATATTTTTATTCGTTAATAAATATGTAATAAACGGTATATTGTTAAAAATAATACGTAATGACAATAAAAAAGCCACGAGGGGATCTATCCACCTCATCCCACCGCCCGTTAGACCGTCAATGATTCGTACGATTCGTAATTGTGACGAATGCAGAAAACGGTCGAGTTCAATACATTTCGAAATTTTGTCATTCTGTTACTTCGCAAAATCAGGCAAAAATGTTTTTTTTTAAAATAATTATGACAATGTCGAAATCGAAACGTAAACGGAATAAACGTTTTCGTGATTTCTATGTAAAAAAAAAAGTATTAAAAATAAAAATCTCGTTATGTACTGCGCGAGTATAGTATAGCACGCCGTCGATAACTATAACGGGCGCGAAGGTAAAAGAGTTTACGTTTTTTTTTTTTTTTTAGTAAACTTCATTCCAAATACCGCGCGAACACAGAAATATCGCGACTTTCGTTGTTTTTGGAAAAATTTCAAACCTCATATTATTGTACACGACGTAACGTTCTGGTACGCGTCCGCGATGTGTGTCAACCTTAACAACACATTCTTCTCAACAACTTATCGTTTCGAACATATCGTTTTTTTTTTAAATAATTTTCTCTCCTTTAAACGCCGCGCACACACCAAACGCACACACACATATTACTGACTATTTCACGTCGCTTGCGTGCAAAGAAATACGCGTAGATCCTTCGGACAGATTCAGGTGTGAGCAGGTGATTTATTCGAACAGAGAGTACTTTCTAAACGCGCGTTTATGTGCGCATCGACGCGAACGCTTATCGGGTCCGACGTCTCACGCGATACGTTTCGGAATCGGCCGAGGCCGTCGTTTCCTCCGAATAACAAATAAATCCTGCGCATAAATCCGATATCCTTGTGCGTCGTGACGAATTCGAAACTTACAGCTCGATCGTCTAGGCTGGATATATTGCGCAGGCTTTAGAGTTTGTCGATACGATCGAAATCGCGAATATATTACAATAAACGATAGCAAAAGCTATGGGTGACGTAAGACGCTGCTTAAAAAAAAAAAGCCCGTCAAATTACGAACATTTTCTTCTTTATACAAATATATATACGTATATGTAAATAGCGAATTCTGTACGGGGAAAAAAGCTAGTCGTAGACGACGTTTAAGTAAATCATCACTCGCGGATAAATAGATTTTCGAATTTTATTATTTTTTTATTGCAACATATGAATTTCAAAGCAATTGTAAATCGCATTCGATAAAACGATTCCGAGCCGAGCTATATTATTTATTATTAATATAATATGTAGTGCGTACATTAGGATTACATCATTTACGCGTACGACCTATTACAGTAAATCGTTTTAATACATAATTTCTTACAAAACGAATCTTATAGGTAGCTAAAACCTTTTTTTTTTTTTCTCGTTAATATGTAGTACAAATAAGTCACGTATGTATATTTGGCAAAATTTCGACACTCTAGGACCATTAGCTTCGAACAAACGTCACAAAAAATAAAATATTATACTTTGTCGGAAAATTTAAAGACCATTAAAGCATTTTTTTTTTTGTCATTTTTGGAACTTTTTTTTTTTAGATCATCTATAACAATAGTATACGGATTAGGCAACGGGCTCTTTGAAGTCACAAGCCTTTTGCTCGTCACGTCACTCGATTGTCACGTCCAATCGATAAAGGCGCGCCTAAGCGCGTAAAACACAATTCATCGCACCCGAACAATAAATAACGTATATTGCAGTCTATACAATCGGAGCAGACGACGAGCAGACGACAGTGCACACATCGTTTTCGTTCTGATTTACTGAGCTGTATAATTGAAATAACTACGCTATAATATGATATACGTCCATTCCCATATACATCGTTCGTATTACTGTACAATATATACGAGGCGGCTCATATTATATTATTATTTGTCGCGAAATACCGTAATACTTTGTACGGATATGCGAAGAAAAACGTCAATATATATATATATATTTTTTATATATATATATAAAGTAAATCGATTAGAAAACGTTTTGAAAACGAGAAATAAAATCGCGTATAGCCTTTCATAATATATATATTAAAACGTCGTATCAGGATGTAAACGCCAATATATTATATAATATTTTATTCATAAAAACGCGCGACAAAAGTTACACACACACGCGCGCGCGCGCGTTTTTAAGAATATTGCAAATAAGAGTAAAATACATTTTTTCGTATTCGAAATACTGTTTTCAAATAATTTTTGCAATACACGATCGTGGGCACGGGCAGGAGAAATAAAAAAAATAATGAAATGTATGTTTTCTAAACATTTTTTTTCCCCTCGCCACCACCGAATTCTTTTTGAAAAAAATAAAAATATGTAATTTATATAAATTATTAGAAAGTGACGAAAACAATTATATTTATAGACGGTTGTCTGTTATCCGTTTTGGTTCTCGTTATGTAATTGCTACGCCCTGTGTATAATACAATAACAGATGATTTTGATTATAAAATTTATGAGCATTTATATGGCGTACAATTAATATGAATACCTATTTTAAAGTCAAATCTTTACCATTTCCTCGATCGAAAGAAAGCAACGAATCGCGACAATATATAAAAAAAAAAAAAAAAACAAATTTTTCGACGAATTATTTATTGAGGAAAGCGAAATATTAATCGAATACTTTTAGAACACTATTTAAATGATTCGAATAAAAATACGTTCGTAACACTGCATTTTTCGTGAACATTTTCTAAATACCGATTTCTCTATTTGTTTTAATATATATTATACCGCGGGCCTGTTTAAGTACGTCCGATAAAACGTCTCCGAGAGGGTAAATTTTCAATATCCGTACTGCAATAGCCGTGTAACTCTATTTAACGTGCCTTAAATTTAAATTACTCGGGGAATAATCGCGAGATTTTTCAAAATCAACAAACGACGATGTGATATTCCATAGAAATATATTCCTTTTTAGAATTTATTTATTTGATTTTAGAAAAGTCGATATGTAGTCGTAACGATATTAATTAGAAATGGGATTGAAAAAATATTAAATATAAAATATTTCTCCGCGTATAACGATAATTTAAATAAATATAGTTATAGGATTATATTATGAAAACGTCAACGGGAGTTCTTCGGTTTTACCACATTCAATGGGTGGATATTATTATTATTTTTTTTTATTAAATATTTTAGTAACGTTCGTTTCCATTTCCTGTTTCATATCCTGAAGGCACGCGCGCATAACATATAAACTCTTTGTCTAATCGTACTCGCGTGCACCATATTCGATTGTCCTCGTCGTCCTATACCGGCAGGTACACTTCACATATACAGACTCGCATAAAAATATAAAAACAAACACGAAAATATACGAAGCGTATATTATTTTTTATCGTCTTTACAAAAAAAAAACATAAAAAAGAACATATTTTTACAATAATGGCGCGTGTGCGTCGATCAAACGTGTGTTACGCGGTATTGAGTAATATTTTCCGAACGTTTCGAAATTCATCTGTGTGAATTGCGCGACCACAAAATTATACATTCATTGGTGGAAACAAGGGGTGTGCCGATTGCAGAGTCTCGCAGAATATACGATATAGTATACTTTTGAAGGTAAACGTAAAATAGATTTTTTATACTCCTAAAAGCGCCCGCAAAACGTCAAAAGTTTTCAGCATTTGTTTTAAATAATTTACACGAATATAATAATATTTACATTAATTGTTTCGACAAATTTACACGTACGTAAAAAAAAAAATAAATAAATAAATAATAATTTAATATATGAAATTTAAGAAATTTTCGAAGTCGGTCGAGTATTTCGCACTTATTTGCAGTATTAACAATGAAAAATGTTCGGAAAAAAAAGATAAGTTTACGTTTTTTTTTTTTTTCAAATAAAAATAACGAAACAGTAAAAATTTATTCATTTTTTCAACGCGACGAATAAATAATTAGCGATTACAATTTATCAAATTTTAATTAATTTATGTAGGAAAAACGTACATTTTCGTTGAAATAATTGCGACAGTTTAAATAAATAAATTCGTTGAGGTCATGGTGCCTCTTTTTTTATATATATATATATATAAACTTTTCATTTTAAACACTTTTCAGATCGATTTTGTAATAACGAACCTAATCGGTAACCCAAAGAAAATATTTTTTTTTATCAAATCCGTTATTTGTTTCCTAAATGATGAAATCAATAAAAAAAAACAAAAATAGATAGGTAAACGCATTTTTATACATAATTTTTAAATATTATCTCGTAGTCGAAAACGAGTATCTAAACTTTGCTATCGCTAATTTCAGATTATGTATTAAATATTTTATAATAATGTTTTAAATATTATATGTAGAGTTGAGTTTCTTCAATTTTGTCGATTAAATATACTTTTGTAATTGTACTGAATCGAATGGATAATTCAACGTGTAAATAATAAATTATTTTTATAAAACGATTCCCTATACACTCTGTTCGAGAATATTTTTACCTCATAAACACGAAGGCTTCATCCACCTACATGATTATATTTCCGAGAACACTGAAAAACGACGCAATAATAGTAAGTAAAATAAACATGTCACATATTATAAAGGGTAGTACTCGAATACATTCCCGTTTCTCAGTGCAGTATTTATACGCGTTCCTTCTGACAAACTCGAAAACAAACTCGTGTGTCGACTGCAACCTACGCGTAATAAAAAGTGTACGACAATCATCGTGAAACGTGTGCACAGCGCGAGTTCGTAGAATAAATATAATAATAATAATAATTCGAACCTTTTTTTTTTTTTTACTGTCAAACGTAAAATATATGTATTAAGGCCGAATCGTTACGACTATATACACGTAATGAATGTTTGTGAAGGGATTCGTCGTAACGCCCTCGACGAGGCTCTTACATTTAAGGGATGGACTCGAGGCTACACGCGTGGTACACACTGCACACGCGCAGAAAGAGAGAGGCAAATCTACAATAGTTAATAAACAGTAAAGTACTGAAAAGTGTTACGTGCCTGGTGGAGTAGTCTGCACACGCGTACTCGTAGTAAAATAATAATATTAATAAGAGTAAAAACGCGTGAGTACATCAACATCGCCCGGAGTACACAGACGACCTGCACTATAGTCACGAACTTGGGTGGTGTCGTGTTCGCGGCTTGTAACGTTAGCTATTGAATGCATCGGTACAGTGGCGTAGCGAACCGTATGTTTTTACGAAGCAGTTGCTTCTTCTGGATTTCAGTTGGATACGTGATGGCTCCTAAAACTTGTGCATGAAATTTTGCACAAAACTGTTGTGTTTTGGTCCCCTCAAAGTAGTATCTGTGGAACGTTTGCTACCAGATAAATGCGGCACCGGTCCATATGTGCGACCTACACATACATTTTCGGTCCAGTGTGCGACCTACATATAGGTATTGACCTATACTGCATTTTTAATAGTTATTATAGTTATTAATTCATTTATGATTTATCCTTTAAATTTATTAAAGAATCACTTATTTCATTTAGTGATGGTAACAATTCTCGGTCTTGCAAGAATTGTACACACATTATTTCATCGTGTATAATATGTCGATATAGGTATCCTAATGTAGCTGCACTCATAATGTAGCACCACAAATTTACTAAAACTCACAGTTTTACACAATCATCACGTTTGTATCTCTACACAAATCGTTTATTATATATTATTAGTTTTTACCCGCGTGGAATTTCATCTTTTATTGTAACACCGATTATTATATACACATCCAGAACGAAAAATTTAAGTCCATCCAAATCGTAAATTTTTTTTTAATTACCTATTTAAAAAAAAATACTCGAATACTTCTCGAAATAAGTCTTTTAACAATACTCACATATTAATTAGTAAGTGACAATAATTTGTTACTTTTTAAAAGCGAAAATATTCGTTGTATTCGATAAGTGGCAAATTATTATTATTTTTTTTAAACGTTCAAGTGAATAATATCGAGGATAAAAATGTTTAAAACAATATAATACTAAAAAAAAAGTATTTAAATACTTTACAGTACTAAACAATAATAGTAATAATAATTTAACCTAAATAATTGTGAGTACGCCGCAATATACGTAGAAGTAATGGTCGAATAAAAAACTATTGAATCGTTACAATTTTGCTTGGATCGAGTGAAAAATAAGAATGCACCAAGTCCGTGCGCGCGTTTATTACGGGTCACGGGACAATACATTATGTAAATTAAATATTATTATATTTTACGACGAATATTTACTCCGAGATTTTACCTCGTTTTTATTTATTTATGTATTTATTTTTTTTAAAGACCATCAATTCTTTCACCCTCGATTCTACGGTACTCTATCGCACTGCAATATCACTGACCAAATTCGATTTGTTCTTTTGTAAAAAAAATCTAAAATTCCCCCGGTTTTTTTTCCTACGGTCCAAAGTTGTTCGATTGGAATTTTAATAACGTCGAAAGAGCGAAGAGAAAAAAATACATTTATTTTTACAACTAACCCACAAGGTGTCGTGCGTATACTATAGTGCGATAGTCGTTACCTTACACTCGTTATCCGACGGTATAACGTCTCTCCGTGAACATTTCACTATTGTATGTCGACAGAAAACGAAGAAAATCTAAAGCGGTCCTTTTTTTTTTTGTGTGGCACAGAAACGATGGAATACATAAGAAATAAATGAACGTCAAAATCGAATTTCACTACTCAAAGACGACTGCAACTCGATGACTTTTCGTCGACCGTTTAAACGCTAGTATATAGAACTTCAAATATTATACTATTATATTATATATACCACGTGCTTTTGTATTTCTTCGATATAAAATTTACAAAAAAAAGATAATAATATTAAATCATGATCAAATATTTTTTTTTAAAGTTATCATTCGTTAAAAAAAAATAATAACTTTATTTAACCAATACAAGCATATCGAAGTTATTGGTGATTGCAAGCAAAGTAAATCATAATATTATTTACAGATTAGAAAATCAAACTATTTTATTACACGATTAAAATGCGGCGTGAAGTGTAATGATCGTCAAAATTTAGACTAATATTACGATAATAATAATCACTTTTAAAAGAAGTTTAAAAAACAAAAGTATTCAACAAGTCGTTGTGTATTCAGTAACAATAATGGACTGTATTTAAAATATTTTATCGAACACTTGAGAATCAAGACGTTTAAACGAGTATTCGACACCGGCGAAACTATTAAAATTCTTTTATATTCGAATACTTCGCGACACCGGTACATTCGCAGTATCGATTGCGAACAAAATCGAAGCGATGTATATGGATGGAAAAAAATGTTCGCCCTCCATCCGTTGGAACTCGTCGAGAATTGCCACTGATTGTAAAACCAATATCCGTTTTTCGCTTCAATCGAAATCCAAAAGACGTTTTCGGCGTATAAAACCAGAGCAATGAAATAAAAGTTTATAATATAACCTCGTTGTTTTTATACTTCAAGTACCTATACAATATACGACATAAAATATATTCCGTGACATTGGAATAAGAAAATTAATGTCGGAAAACGGATTACGCAATTGATAAAATGTATTATACACCGAACGCTGCACTTATATTTACGTACACTTTTGTAACGAACGACCTGGAGGCCAGAATATAATATTTTTTAGTAATATATAATTTTTTAGGAAACAAAGGTTTCTCACGGCTGTCCCGTAACGGTTTGTACACATTTCTGTTGATTTATACACGTGTGTGTGTATTTCGAGCGCATAAAATTCTTTACAGGACAAAAACAAAAATGATTTTTCATAATATTTTTAATTTATTGCAACTCTTGTTCCTCTCGTTGACCGCAACGTGCTAGGTATCGGCGGCATATTAAAACTATATTTTTACCGGAATAACGAAAACCCCGAATGCGTGAAAACTATAACATTGTAGTGTTCTGTATACACAGTCACGGATATACGAGTGGGAGAGCCACGTCTGAATTATTATTTTTTAAATCAAAAAAAAAAACTTTGGTTTCTGCCGTCATAAACAATCATTGTGAAATTCTCAAGAATATTTTACGTTCCGGTAAAATACAATATTTATCGCGCAATGTTGCCGTGTTTATTAACATATTATCCGAACACTTATTCAAAGTAAAAACGCTTGAGAACTTAAATACTTAAATACGCACTATATTAAACCGAAAATCACAAAAATAATACGCTTTTATCGTGTATACGTATTTCGACGACCACGTCGTCGTCTTCAGCGCGAACCGACTACTACTAAACCGTTAGACACTGTTTACACCCGTATTTATACAGTTTATATCTCCGATGACGTCACCACAAAACGGCCGCGTTAGAGAACAAAACAATAAGGTCAGCAACGATATTTTATCCCGAAATTTCGTATGGCTTAACAAATATTTTCAAAAATTACAGGGTTCATAATATATAGTAACGATTAAAAACAATAATTTTTAAGTACAAAGTCAGGAAACACAAAGGACGAAGGAGAGAAACGTATACAATTCAATGCGATAAATGCTATACGCGTAGGCCAAAAAAAAAAAAAAATGTAGAAACAATATTAAGTTCAAAGAGAACATCTGAGAAATATTGAAAAACAAAAAGACGAAAAATCTCCTTTTACGGAACGTTTATTCAATACTAACAGCATAATACTAAAAATTTTTAAAAAATGTAAAGAATTATAAAGAATTAAAAGTAAGATAAGCAATAGAAATGTCCTAAAAAAATAAAAGTGACTCGTTAAACTGGGACTACAAGTCCATTACGAAATTCGTTATTTAAATAATGTAAACCAGATGGCGGCAGTGTAGATTTGCGATGGGCGTGGTCGTTGGCACACGCGACCAATCGACGCGGCCGTTTTGTCATGACGTCATCGGAGATATAAAATATATAAATACGGGTGTACATAGTGTGTAACGGTTTAGTAGTAGTCGGTTCGAGCTGAAGATGACACCGTAGTCGTCGAAATACGTACGCTTATTTAAATATCATTTAAATAATACGAATATAACGTACATAAATATAAAAAAAATAATAATACGAATTTTATCACAAACGTGATGATTACCGGAAGTGTAAAAACAATTTTAAACGTCAATTGCTATTAAGTTATATACAAGTAAATATCTCGATGCTTCGTTGATTAATAAAATAAATTATTAGACGGCAATTAATAAAACCGGGGGATTTTTAGATTTTTTTTTTTACAGAAGAACAAATCGAATTTGGTCAGTGATATTGCGGTGCGATAGAATACCGTAGAATCGAGGGTGAAGGAACTGGGCAAAAACTAATAATATATAATAAACGTAATAATACGATTTATTTTTCGTTTTATTGATTTTTCCACCCATAATAAATTCTATAATATTTCCACGGAAACGTTGTTGTGTAAATATTCAAAATTCGATTACCTACTGACGTTCGCGTTTCATATAGTTCGATTTACTAATCGTTAAACAATAATTATTTTGACGTTATTTTTTCGCGTATTCTGCACGTTTTCAGCGTTCGTCTTTGATAATAATTAATAGTAACGCGTTTCACGCGTGCAATTTTCACAATGTCGCGGTCGTCGTCCACGAACAGTTCGATTGACGTCGCTGATCGCGTTGCGAACCAATCGACGAAAACGTCACACCTACACTTGAACGAGGCGAGATTTTTGTACCCGACAGAGATCGTTAGCAAACTGAGCGGCGTCAGAGGCAGCCACATCGATAAGATGCGCGTGAAGCACGAAGCAATGATCCACGTGACCAAGTGCTCGGGTCCACACGGATACTTGACCGTGGTGGCGACCAATCACGATATCGTGCACGTCGTGTCCACGTTGTTGCGGCATTTCGTCGGTATCGGCTGCAACACTTTGATCGATGACAACCTTCCGGACGACGCAGTCGATCTCCGGATGCTGGTGCACGAAGACGTTTTGGAATCGATCGCCAAGGACGACGGGTGTAGAGTTCAGGAATTAGCGGAGAAAAACGACGCTAAGATCGTATTCTATGCCGTAAACTGTCCATTGAGCACGGATCGAGTGGTGCAAATCGTCGGCAGTCAATCGGGCTGTCTCGACTGCGTCAAACAACTACTGACTCTGATCGGATCGAAATCGAAGTCGAAATTGCGCATAAATCGTTACGATCCGATCAATCACGCCTATTACTGTCGACGAAAGCGTCTGAGCATCGCACGCGGTGGAGTGCAGACGAGCGCGCGAAAAGCCAACGTCGTGTTTCAGCGTGTCAACAGGATCGCAACAGACAACAACAACGAGAGTGCAGACGTGCCGATGGTACTCTGAAATTCGTATATCGTCGTGGCGGAGAACTGATGGGAATATTTAAGGGGACGTGGATACCTGATTCGGTTGTCATTGTCTGATACACGCACGCAACACTGCAGTATAATCGAGTTTCGTATTTCCTACGGTGTGACTAATGGGTTGATTTCTATCTATTAATAAAAATAGCATATTCTATTACGCGTAGGAATTATTTTTGCGATAAATTGTATTTTTCGTTTTTTACAAGTGTATAAAATATAACTTGACGATGAAATTTAAAATATTTTGTTTAAAATTCAGTTGATAGAAAAAGTAATTTCTACGTGTCATAGATTATGATGTTTTCATTAATTAATATCATTGGTCGTGTTTGAAGACACTCGGGGAAATATTTGGAACAATTCTGTGACAAAAAAAAAATCGTATCAAGTATACAACAGTGTAGTCAGAAACTTGGTACATAAAAAAATGCCTGTTCTCTTATACTTACATAAGGATTTACTACTATAAGGATTGTACCTACTGTTTTTGAACACGACGAATACGTTTCAGGCAACACTTTCGTGGCGAACGTGGCGCTGGCCGACTTGCTGATCAGCGGCCTGGTCATCCCGGCTTCGGCCGTAGTGATCCTGGCCGGCCTACAAGACTCGCCGCCGGTATGCCAGTTCCAGTGGTTCCTGTCGATTCTCTGCTGTCTGGTCACCGTACTGACCATGGTCGCGGTGGCCGCCGAGAATTACATCCGACTGTGCTTGACGCCCGAGTGCTACGCCAAACTGACCGTCACGAAAATCACCACTCTCCTGTTCGCCATATGGATCGTCAGCACGATCCTGGTCACGTTACAGTTCGTCTACAAAATGGGACCGGATTATTGTGCCAAAAGGGTACGGCGAGTGCGTTTGTACACATATTATATATTATAAAATGTTCTTCTCCTTTCTTTCTTTCTTTCTTTCTTTCTTTATATAAATAGTTTTTTTTTTGTAGAAAAAAGTCTACTAACCGTCTCTATTCTGTAATTCGATAACGTGTTAACAAATTAATTCGGTAAGAGCTTCTTATTGAAATTTTTAAAATGTATCAAATTCTGTTATCGACATCGTGATTCTATAAATGACTCTATCGATACCTTGCGCTTACAAAGTGTATGTCTACCAAAATGATAAGAAATCGATAGCTAACGACAATTTTCTGGGAATTTATAAATCGTTTCGATAGCTTAACGAACCGAAAGTTGTCGTTAACAGGTCTTATCGAGTTACAGAATAGAGGTACTGCGCACGTATTTAGAGCAATGTACAAATAGCTGATCTAGTATGGAAAGATTCCACACCTGTGCGTGTGTATACAATTTTACTCCTCCCCCTTTCTAACCAATCGTAAACAGTACCCACAAAATATATTTTGTAACCTCAACGTCACGTGTGCTTACTAATTATTTGTAACAAAATTGATTTTTTTTTTAACGTAGGTACCCGTAGTGACAAATTTATGTCTAGTAACGGGATTTTAAATAGAAAATTCTAAAAATTTGGTTATAAATTAAACTATTGAGATCACAAATGTTTTCGGAGTGGGTGTTTTAAACGTTTGAAAGTCTATAATAGTATACTGTTTGTTTCTGTGTATTTATCTTGTAGATTGATTTCGATATCAAATCAATTTATCAGTTCCGACCGTTACAATGATTTATTTATAAAATAAGCAAAAAAAAAAACAAAAATCTTGTTTTTCACGGACAGGAAATAAATCGCATTCGAAGACAAATGTTCAGTGCGTTAAACGTTTTATATTAAATTTAGTTAATTTTAACCCGTTAACTCGATAAATTATATATTTAGTGTACTATTTCGTAATTTAATTCCAACGATAAATGACTACCCGTAATCCGGTCGTATCCGAGAGTATAGTATATATCGATCGACTACTATAATACGTAACAAGACCCGTTCGATAACGCACTTCTTGGATATAAATGCGCGGAGATTTAAAAGGAAAAAATTTCATTTCGAATAAAATACGGTTTAGAACGCTTGAATCTAAAAGCGTATGGCCTAGTAGACCAAGCCTACAACACACAATCGGTACGAATTACAATCGCCTTTGGTAAAATATACTTTACTTTTATCACGTTCGATAGAATATATAATATCGAGGTAAATTAATAGGCGCATACGCGCGTTCTTCTCTCGTATTATTTCGGTTTTTACCGGTTGAAATTTTCACGTTTAAATACGAGATTACTGCGCAATTATTCGCATATATATATTTTTTTTCATACGAATACGCTTCTCGTCAAATATGAAATAATACTATGCAAATTATTTTTAAACCCTTAGCAGTATATAAATTATATAATACACGTGATGTAGTGTCCATATATGTGTAATTATAATGATTAAAACGACTGCGGACGAGCGTGAGTAGCGATTATTATGGATGTCCCACACTTTTCGATTCGACATATTATATTAGACAAATTATTTCTGATCACGGCGACGATAAATCCGAAATGGCGTGCTCGAAACGCGTAACAGCTCGTATTGTGTATAGTATTATATATTTTAATTAACTCAAAACATATTATATGTTCATCACGATAACACGTATAGAAAATTACGCGTATGAGTCAATATTTACGTTCGTTTCGTATATAGTAGTATCCATTCGAAATGAGGATATTATTGAGTACAACGTACGATTACGCGTAAATCGGTTAACCGCGAGTTAGTATAAATAAAAAGTCAAAATTCAATTAAACGAATTGGTTTAATATATTAACTCGACTTAATTTCCCCTCTCACTAACAATTTTGTTTGTATTTTTTGCACCAGTCAGTATTTAATTTTGAATTTTCATTGCCCGATGTAAATATACGTAATTGATGTCCGGCCACTTTTCAGAAAGTCATGACGAAACGGAACGATTTTCAATATTATTCTGAAAACTTATTTTTTTCCCCCCGATATTATTACAACATCGTTTCAATGATGTTTTTCCGTGAACATAACATGCGTTTTGCACAAAACCGCATAATAATAAACGTCTAACCGGTCACGTATAGAATATTCTTCTTCTTCTTAGGTTTTCAAAGGTCATTGAGACATTGAGAAGCCCATTACCGCAACACAAACCTGCTTCCGTCTATCCCTATCCTGTGCTAGTGCATTCCGGTCTCTGCTAAATTCTTTTCAACTTTGTCTATTTACCTTTGTTTTGATCTGCCTAGTTGTCTTTTCCCGTAGAGTTTCCATTTTAAGGCCGCTTTCACTAGACCATTTGATCTCCACACGTGACAAGCATTTGTTCGCCGCTGTCGTTCTTATTTTAATTTCATCTTGACACGTATATCATACACGTTTTTCTAGGAGGGAAAAATACGCCTTGAATGCCTCCTCCCCATCTGACCACGCGCGATCATACGCAATATTATATTTACACGAACGAGGTCTCATTCCCCTTTTTTGAGGTTTTTTTTTTTTATTTTGATACAAAACTTATCACCGTATTCACGTCGTACGTTTGCAAGTATACCTAGGCGAGTTTTGAGAACGTCCTGTCTTTCGAATCGTACGATATTCTTTTTTTTTATATTATTTAATATCGTTAAGTACGTCTTATTTTCATTAACGGTGGCGTCGGCCGGTGTTAAAAGTCGACGGCGATGACGACGTCACCGAGTTTATCGAGGAAAAAGAGATTTTTCCTCGTCTTTTTTACGACCCTATCGCGACTGAGAAACGAGGACACCGGCGCCAACCTGCGATTTCAGGATAAGCGCCACCCCTGGTTCAGTGACACATCGACATCGATTTATACAATATATACTGCTGCTGCTGCTGCTGCACGAACCCGTACTTAACGTAGAACGAAAACAGAACGGAATAATGATAAATTGATGATTTTTTTTTTTCATTAAGATTTTAATCTACGGTATCGTGTTATTCATCGCCACGGCGGTGGTTTTATTCGTATTCTTTTCCTTTTTTCTTTTAATATAACTTTTAATCTAACTGTTTTATATATTTTTAAAATAATAAATAATAATATAAATATAAATATAAAAATGGAGCCAAAAATGTATAACAATTCATCAATTGAGAAAGGCTGGGCCGATTTGGCTCAAATTTTTTTTAATTGTTCGTAATTGCCAGGAGAAGGTTTTTACGAAAAAAATGTTTGGAAAACCCCTTTTTTTAAAATTTAACTTTTTGGCAAAACAACGTTTGCCGGGTCAGCTAGTTAATAATATATTTTGCTAAATAATGCATTTTACTGGTTAGAAAAGCACTTATGAAAATGAAGGGGCGGCAAATTTCCTTCTGCTTGTGGGCGGCAAATTGCTTAATCCACCGCTGTCGGTTATACATTGTATTTTCATTAATATTCGTCACTCCGTTTTTATTTTCTATACTTTCGATTTTATAAGATCAGCAAGTACCTATATAAGCACCGACAGCCGTCGGTGGACCCGCAGCGTACGGCCGTACCACGATTGCCTATATCGAGCACCGTGTGAACGCGGAACCGTAAAAAGAATTTGTGATTTCTTATGGTTTATTCGATTCTCGAGTAAAACAAACGATTTTTAATTTTTTTTTTTTTTAAAAAAAACATAATCCGCTGCTATATAATACAGTAAACGAATTTTTTTTGGAATAAATAAATGAATATGTTCTCTGTGGCGAATTATAGGGAGAGAATATGGTTTTTCACTAGAATATGAACCGGCACAACTTCTCGGTTCTCCAGTCGACAAAACAGCTTGTACGTACGTCTTGTACGGTTAAGATTTTCACCTCAACACAATTCTCATTCATTTCTTTTATTATTTATATATCGATTTACCGCGCAGTGTTGTCTCCACCGGTACGACCAAATGCGAAATTTTTTTATTTTTGTAAATTTCTGTCTAATAATGTAGTGCCGGAATAAAATCAGCTCCAATTCTAATTGAAAAATTTAAAAAAGATTGTTTTTTTTTTCTTGTCTGATTATACACCAAAGTAAATTTGACGGACACGCTTACAAAATTCAAACGTAATATCATTTTCTTCGGAATCAGTTTTGTCAAATTCCGTGTAACGAACATAAAATATATAAAAAAATCGGATACACGTATATTGTATGTTTTTAATATTTAAACAACATTTTTCTCACGCGAGTGAGTACATCAAAGTAAATTATTATTAGACACATATTTTCAAATACATTTGCCTTGTAAAACGTTCAACGTTTTTAAGAATACTTGGCTTTGTGCTGTACAAACTTTAAAATCGAAATAAGAACATTCGTAAAAAAAAATTTCCAAAAAAAAAAAATGCGAGTACGATTTTTTGGAACGGTTTTAGGAAGTTGTGCTAACGTTGTATACAATACAGTGTCAACTTCACTCTAACTCGAAATTCGTTTTCATATTTTAATTTTCCATTTTAGGCGTAAAATCGTAAATTTACTAAGCGCCACTGCCACTTCGGGCAGGGGCGTACCCAAGGGCGGAATTCGGGTCCGAACTCTCCCCCCCCCTACCACATTGAAATTTCAACATTTAAAAATGTTTTCGTATGATTCGAATTTAATATCTAATGAAACTTTAACGAAATAATTAAATAACACTATATTATACGTACACGTTATTATAATCAATATAAACGTTGATTTTATGTGTTCGTGAAAAATGTATTAAATCCATATGGTATGCCAGATTTTTTTTTTTCTTTATTCTGTGTTCAAACAAGTACGGACCCCCTCTCCCCACGTTTGAAAAATTTCTGTTCGCGCCACTGCAGTGGACATGAGCCTATAATTGTCGTGTTCGTCAACAGGTGAGCGGCATTGTACCGACACAGGCCCTGGTGGCCGGCACCATCGTGTTCGCGCCACTGTTCATCACGGCCGGCCTGTACATGCGGATCACGTACCAGGTGCACGTGGCCCGGCTGAACCCGAGCTTCAAGCCGCCACTGGCGTTCAACTGGGACTATTCGCTGATGCTGGCCAACGCGTACAGCTTCGTCATGTTCATCGTGTTCTGGGCACCGTTCGCCATCGTGCTGGCGCTGGCCACCGTTCAGAAACTCTCGGCGCAGGTGTTCTACAACCTGGCGTGGCTGGCGCTGAGCAAGTCGTGCTTTAACAATCTGGTGTACTGCGCCGGGAACCGGCACTTCCGGAACGCGTACGTCAACCTGTTCCACTACTGTTGCTGCAAGACGACGGTGACGTTCTCGCGACGGGCCAGGGACGGCGCCAGCCGCCCGTCCGGAGACGTCCGCGTGCACATCATACCCGGCTACAACATGTACTCGTACACCAGCCCCACCCGGTCCAGAGAATCCGGATCGTGCCCGCTGCAGGGCCGGCCCCGGGCCCGGGCCAACGGCGGCGGTTGCGGCGGCAGCGGCAGCGGTGGCGGCGGCGGTGGCGGCGGCGGCGGCGGCGGCGGCGGACGCGACGTGTACGAGTTGTAAGCCCTTAGATATACGAGCGTCCAGCCCGCCAACATCCCTTCGGATTAGGTCGAGTGGGACTTGACCAAACCGAACCTTGTAGCGCATATACATTATATACGCACTCGCACAACTTAGCCGCCCCCCATCCCCATCTTCTCATATTATTACTTTTTATTTATTTATTGTTTTAATTTTTTTATTGTTTTATTATTATTATTTATTTATTTTTTATTGTTTTAATTATCACGTAGAAATATATTGTATTACGTTTATCCCTTTGAGAACATAATACTACATAATATATATATATATATTGTATTGTACATTATTATGTAGTACAACCTATACGAGTGTGTAAAACTGCATTGCCCAAAGCCGATCGAAAAAGTCTTTCTCGACATTTTTACGAGTATTTCACTTGACATATTCATTCAGTCGAAAAAACCAAATAAATTCGCTACACGCGAAATAACAAACACACAAACATCCCTAAACTCGAACAACTTGATTTCGGCCAACTCGGCGGTACTTTTTTTATACAACTAACTCGCTTCGCTTTTTAACACCGACTCGGTAATTACGTTTCCTCCTCTCGACATGCCAAAACCACGTCACAGCCGGTTCTCTCGTTTTTCCAACACTAACGATGCGTGATTCCCAAAACTATTCGTCCGCATTCCAAGTTTTATCCGACGCCCATCATCGTAACCCACCACCACACATCCATCTTAACGCTTACATTTTTTTTTTAATCACTTACCTCTTTTTATCATGCCTTTCGTTCAATGCCCGACACTCAACAAAATACGTCGTTGCAGGCCTATCCGAGTTAAATATAGACAACTGATTGATACGTAAATATATTTACTTGACTACTGAATTCCGTGTACGTAAATAACTCATTAAATTGTAGTGTTTAAGAATATATACAATGTACACGGTTAAGTTTGAGAAAATTTTTTAAAAAAAAAATCAGTTTTTACTAGACGTTACTGAACGTAAAAAAAAAATGTAATGATATTTATAAAATCTAACTTATATAGATGCCTATTTATGTTTGTCTGAATAATTGACTCTTCTTTTTTTAAATTTCAAATAAAAACGTAATTATAATACGAAATAAGAAACGTAAATAAACGGAAGATATTAAAAATAAAAAATTAACTTATTTGTATTAACCGAGTTGAATCGACTAAAATCCATTTGTAACACTGAACTTTGGCTGAAACGTATGAATAAAATTGCCGGTGGTAAAAGAAAAATTATGGAAATCGTTTCTAAACAGCGATTTTGCGTAATACGAGAAAATTCGCGTCGGACCGAACACTTATCGGCCGGTAATCGTACGGCTTGTTTTTTAGACTTGTAAATATAACATTAACCCTAAAACGAGCGTACACATTAATATTATTTGGATCAGTGTTTCCCGACCTACGTGCGTGGCGCGACCCGATATCGATGAATTCGCCGTTATCGTAAACTAATAATAATAATAATAATTACGAGGAAAATAATCTTTGATAATATTATCAAAACTAAAAAACAACGAATACGTATATAAAAATAATTTCATTAGTAAACCGATTGAAAAAATTCTAAAATCGTGTTTTCGTTTGATATTCTAACAGCACCGAGTCTAAAATGATCAACAACAATAAATTTTACTACGTCGATTCGCATTCGTTCGCCGCATATATTTTAATCTAAAAAAAAAAAATCTTTATATTTACCGCGGTATTAAGTATTATATTGTATGATAAGATTACATAAAAAAAAAAAAAATGATTATTATGATTTATATTTTTAAGGGTGCTCAGAATTTTCATTAGACCACCTAACACCAAAATAAGGAACCGATTTCTAACTATATAGAGTACTTTTACTACTTTTTTCCCGAGTCAAGCACCGCGGGTCAGTGGAGTCTTAGGACTCGGGGACTGGGCTTTAAGACCTACCCGGCCACCCGCCCAAAAACGTAAGGGGTGCTTATAAGCACCTTCTCGAGTACGCGATAGCCGCCACTGATTATGGCGTTACGAGGGTAAATCTCGCGGATAAACGGGACGGAAACGCGTACGAGCCGTTGTCGTGACAACTAGTATTTTGTTATCGAAATTACTCTGAACGTGTAGAGATAACCGATATAATATACTATTGCAAAAATCCCAATCACGATAATTCCGTTTCATTTCACGCGACGTTTACACACCGATGTCTCGAGGTACTATATATAGCAGACTCGTTTTTTTTTTTTTTTTTTTTTTGTCGCCTGCTCGAATAGTAAATTTTCGAGCGCACGCCGCGGTAACAAAAAGCTAAACACCGAATAATTTCCGGATAATAATCGGTTTTTTTTTTTTTTTTCGTTAGTGGAGGTTTTTTGATTTTTTTTTCTCCCGTTCGTATCGCGATGGATTTTCTCGATTTAACGGTATACATTTTATTTGGTCGACATGTAGTCTCCACACGCGTCCATTCGCCCGTTTCTACACTCCTTTTCCGCACCATCCGTACACACAATCGCGGCAGTGTACAGCACGCGCGACGGTGACGCGAGCGCACGCGAGTAAACGTGCGCAGTGTGGGTGTGTGGGCCGTTTAAATGGGCTGGCAGGAGGAGAGAGAGGCGATTCGAAAATAGATCTATCCATCATCGTGTGGCGGGCACAAAGGCGACGCAGCGCGACCATCGCAATCGTGCAGTTGTGACGCGCGAGCGACAAAACGCGATCCGCCGCCGCCGCCGCCGCCGGATGTGTCAATAAGTCGAACCGCACCGCTCTTATATTATATATGTATGTGTGTACCGAGTGAAAATCGACTTTCGACACGCGATTTTTGGCTCGCGTCGTCGTCCGAACCGAAACGCGACAGGCTGGCCGTCGGACGACTGCACCGCACACCCAGTGGCGTGCAGAACGTTTTTCAGACCTGACGAGGCAAACTAGATAATTTGACTGCCTACCCACATACACAATATAAATTATGTATAAAATACATAATATATATATATATGTTTTTAACCGCTGAACCTACCTACCCACCTACCTACCCAAAAAAATTATCGTCAGGCAATTGCCTCAAAAAACGTCTCTTCGGCACGCCACTGCCGCACACTATACTCGCGGGACACGCGGGTCTCGACAGAATTAGAACGATTATTATTATTTTTCCTTTAATTTTTCTTTTTTTTTTTCCATTTCCTTATAATTCTCGTTTTCTCTATACCGTCTATACCCCGCACCGGCTTGCACTATACACGTATATTTATGGGTGGTGGCTGATGACTCTCCACCACGCTCGCCTAAGAAATTTAAAAAAAAAAAAACGTTTTTAGAAATTCGGACGGCAAATAATAAGCTAATCACCGCAGACGTACCTCGTCCTACTATATATGATTTCAGAAATCCAACACTGTGTGTTCGTTTAAAATGACGCGTATCCGGATTTTCAAATTCTCAAATCGCGCGAAATGCCGCAAAAAAAAAAACCAGAGTTTTTTCTAAAAAAAAAAATGAATTATCGACTCTAAAACGAGGGCGCAATCTGTCTCCCGTCACTGTCACGAGCGTAAAATACGTGCCGGAGTATACCTACCACGCCAGTAAAAACGTAACGTCAAACGAAATCCAAAAAAAAAAATAATTTTCCGATTTGACAATATTTCCCGATATTATACTCGAATGTGTAAACTCTACAAAAAGTTATACAAAAAAAAATTGCGACGAATCGCGTTTTAAATTCATTCGAAAACAAATTTTCCGTCCGTCCCTGTTGCACATTATTATTATTATTATTATTACATAATATTATACAATTATTACGACGCGATTGTTATTTTTTTTTTTTCTCCGAACATTCCAACGCGGAACTCGTCCATTCATTATTCCATTACCGTATACACGGGAAACGATAAGCATTCCATCGATTTATCACACGTATACACAAATAATAATATATAAATACGTATAAATCAAATCAATATTATAATTATATAAATTAATGTACATCATCCTGCAGAGGCGTATATAAAAAGTACAGAAATTTCTTACGCGTGAGAGGGACGGCAATACGGATATACTGTTATTTTACCTACCACGATTTCCAAATAATTAATAAATCAAAAGAAAAAGAAAATTCTGCATTTATTTAAACCCTCTCCATATATCTACGTCTCTGCCAGTTATTATTACACGCACTTATACTAACCCGTCCGTACACTATCCCGGGCCAAAAAAGCAATTACAGTCAATTATATACAATATATATGATTATTGTTTTTTATTATTATTATTTTTTTTATTATTATTATTATTTTTATTATTATTATTATTTTTTTTTATTATTATTATTATTATTATTAATTATTTATTATTTGTTATCATTATGTTATACTGACTCGGTGATACCGAAATGATTGTTGAGCCATTAAATTAACAAATAAATTTCTGAGGACCACTGTCTCCAATGGCCTCGCTCTTTTCTTAACAATATCTAAAAGTTATAAATACACTCGTATGTATTATATACACATTATATATAGACTATAAGTCCGGGTTTTAAATGTGATTGAAGCTCCTATACTCGTAATATACGAAATATGCTCGATAACACCTATATGAAGAGTGGAGAAGGAGAATCAATTATCTAAAATATTTTATTTAGAGCCATCATTTATTATAGATTATATAAATGCCCTAAAGCATAAACATTTCTTTTTTTTTATGTTAAACGAACGGAGATTATAAAATATTTCCTCATGCAGCATGAAATACAATAGGTACCTATCAATAAAACTATATCGTTAAAACAATAATTGAACTAATAAATTTATATAATCAATAATAGATTATATGTAATAAATACACATAATTTTATAGTAAAAAATACGCAGATATTTATTAATAACAATTATATAATATAATAAATAATTGATTTAAAAATATTAAAAAAATACGCTCTATTTAAATTCCGTTGCCGCGATTGAGAAAATTTCTATAAAATTATAAATTAAACAACAGTCTCGCCAATAATATTTACAAGTACATTTCTATCGAAATTCGAAATATTATTATTATTATTATTATTATTAATAATACTATACTGTTGCGTATGGTATATGCTTATTACTGTTTTATTCACAGCGCGCGTCGCGGTATACGCGCTATACGACGTCGTCGAAATCGATAATTTTATTCGTTCGAACAAAAAAAAAAAATTCAACTTTTCAAAATTTTTAAATAATAAATTATATATAGGTTAAGCATATTATTATATAACCACAACGCCTATACATTACGTATTCGTGTAAATATATATTATATTGTTTATTCGAATTTTTCCAAGGTAAATTTATATTATAGTGATTTTCGACCGTGCGACAATGATATATAACGACATATTATGATAATCAGTTTGTTCGCGTTACAAACGACTTTTTTTCCGATTCGCGTACAATTTTATCAACGACAGGACCCCAGTAAAACTACAAAATTGAAAAAAAGTCAAAAAGTTTTCGTAAAAAAAAAAAATAAACATGTGTAAAATGCGTAAAATGAATAGTAAAATGTAGTAGGTAGTGCTCCCCTGTTAAATAAAAATTTTAAAATTTTACGGCGTTTTTATTATAAGTAATAATATTATAGTAATAAGACGCATAATATTACATAAATTTAAACTACAAATATATATCCTTATTCCTTACAAGTACCAATGCAATGGTTTTATTATATAGCGCATATTTTATTCTGCCAATACATTATTATTGATACATATCAAAGAATATTCGACACGGATAAAATAAGGAAATAATTAATGTTTTCGCTGAAATCTATTCGTTCGAACTGACCATTTTTTTCTTTCTTTTTTATGAATTCAGGAAGACTGTACAAAGTGAAAACATTTGTACAGACATTTCTTTTACACGGATGAATATAAAGACGAAAATAAGAGCGGGAGCGCACGAAAAATGTCCAAAACGCATTTTTTAAATTGTTTTGCCTTTTCTATACACACATTATATATATATATAAAATGGACGAAGTAAAAATATTTTGGTATAAAAATTATTTGCAATATTTTGCTACTATACAGCGTTTTTGTTTTTGAAACAAGCACTCAACGCGCGTGCGCGCAAGTTTAAGATACGAGTTGTACAATATTACCAAAATTACAGGAGTATAATATACGGACGTTTGACAAATGCAATACATTTTGTTCTATTGAATATTTTTAAGTTTCTTTTTTTTTTTTACAGTAATTAATCGAATCTAATAATTTAGTTTTTTTTTTTTTTGAATTTCTTTTATAACTACGTACGCTATTCAGTTTAAGAGTGTACCGGAACGCGCATGTTGAATAAAAGCCGGAGCGATGCTAGACCACCCAGGCGGCTAATAGCTACTCTGTCATTGGCTGTTGCTGTCGGCTCACGACGGTTTCCGCCAATCAGAACACCGATAGAACCTCGCCTGCGCGAAATGAACCAATTTTCGTCAGCCGCCCGGTATATATTCTTTTACGAAATCCGATAATTACCCAATTTACATATATTATATAAATTTCTTTTTTTTTAATCTCGTTATTGGAAGTTTTCATCAGTGGTGTAGACGTGTAGTGGAGGGTATACGCGGGTATACGGCGTATACCCATAACGCAGAAATTCTATAATGCGTATAGGAAAGATATAATTATTATATTTAAATAAAAAAGAAATATCTATATCATGTTATTCATTCTAATTTAAATTCCGTTTTACTATAAAAATAAAAATTGGTAAGTGTACCTATAATTCTTTAAATAAATAAAAGATAAATAAAAATATTCCTTTTTTTTTTTATTTGTTTACCCTCAGTATAAAAACTAAAAATTATAAAATAGCGGAGGGAGGCATAGCCCCTCTCACCACCTTTAGAATTGAAGCGTATACCCAAAAGATTATGTACGACTACACCACTGGTTTTCATTGAAAATTAGTCGTCGATTTTCCATACAATGTTTTAAAGTTTATGAAAATGTCAATTTTTTTTTTTTTTTTATATATAAGATGGCCACTACTCGAATAACGCACGCATATTCATTTGAGTAATACATTTTAATTTAAACGAACTTAAAATTTTAACGACGTAACCCGTTTAAAAGTTGTACACACGACTCTCACCCCTTGCACCAACCACAACGAATCGTATATGTTTTTTACCCTTCGCGCGACGGACGTTGAAACTCAATAAATATTAAATACAATATATATATATATATATATATATATATTATGTTTACCGCGGTGGACAATCGATATTATTGAAATTTAAACCGCGTCACTTAAAAACTAAAATATTTATATAACCCGCAGTATATACGATTGCCGTCAACCGCTCTTCTTTTTTTTCTTTTTATATTGTAATTTTTTAATTTGCCTATAAACAAACGTGGTCTGCAGTATATATTTAACGCGCGTTCGAACACATTTTACGCGATTATTATAAATGAGAAATTCGCTGCTTTAATTTAAGAAATAATGCGCAATTGTAACTTGTCAGAACAGTCCGATTAGTTTCAATTAGTTTCATTAGCAATATAATAACTCTCAAAACCACACGAAATAAACGTATTAAAAAAAAAAAAAACGGGCAGTGATAACTCTGCGATTTTCTGCACAAGACTGCACGTCTACACGAATTTTTCTGAGCCTCCGGTTATATAGATGAGAGGATAGGGTGATCGGTTTATGAGATTAAAAAACATAAACTAGTTAACTCTGATGCCAAAATAAGCACTCGACAAGACTTATGAAAAGCTCGCTTAATTTCCAAAATTATAAAAAGCGTTCACGCAACTCCCTTAATAAAATAAAATTATGGGTACATGTATCAATACGCTGCTATCATTATTTTATAGGTAGACTCAGCAAAACACACCCGTCAAAATAATAATATACGTATATTTCAAGGGGTAATAAAAGCGTAGAAATATCATACGGTTCTCGAATAGATATATATATATAATATTATAAAACGTATTTATTTTTTAAATGTGTATAGGTAAAAGTGTAAAAGAAAAAACCGCCCAAAATGCATAAAACATTTTTAAATATGTAAATATATATAGGTTTATGTTATAGCTATATGAAGCGTTATACTAACAATTATTATAATATTACTTATATATATATATATGAGGAAACAAATAAATAATATATAGATGTACAAAAACGAGTGCAGGCTTTATATAATATGTACTATATATTTATATTAATTATTATTATAAAATATTGTCAAACTAATATACAATAACTTACCCATATTATAAAACCCATATATATATATATATATATTCGCCTATTTTATTTAATATAGGTATATAATATATATAAAATGCATAAGAACTTCTAAATTATATATCATATAAAATGATAATTATTCGCATTATTGATATTCGTTATTTGGTAATATTGTTAAAATAAAATAGGTAATATTAAATAGCCAAAACGAGTTATAATGGGTCCGGTTTTCAACAATATAATATTGCACATTATTGATATCTGTACCAAGGTACCTATAGGCGTGTGTATATATAATAAATACGGGACCCTCGAAACAATCGCAATTTAAGACTAAATTATGTGTCAATTTCGATTTGTACGATTTGTAAAAAAAAAAAAAAAAAAAATTTAATGGAACGTTTATATATATATTATTACAATATTGTATCGTATATTTATAATAATTAAAACTTACAAGATTATAATACTATATATTATTATTATAGTGATACCCCGCGTAATTATAATTATTTGGCTGTTTTACAAAAAAAAACTATAATATATTCTTTTCTAAATACATACATAGTGATCGTGATGGCCTGTTGATAATTTTGCAAAAAATTATGTGTTACGTATTTTCAATTTTATTTCTTGCATTAATATTTACCTACAGTGTTGTTGTACACGTGAGTGAAAACCGTCAATGGGAACCGCGTACGACACAAGACAATTTAAAATCATTTGTTTCAAT
Organism: Slavum lentiscoides; assembly: GCA_032441835.1. Lineage (NCBI taxonomy): Eukaryota > Metazoa > Arthropoda > Insecta > Hemiptera > Aphididae > Slavum > Slavum lentiscoides. Next base: position 3,176,287 of record CM063717.1, on the reverse strand, counting down.
GGCAACAGCGAAAAAGCACTATTTTAAATACCATTGACTCATCATACAGATATACACCGTCATAAACCGTCTATCCCAAAAAAGCGAGACATTACGTAAATTACCGATTGTTTAAATAATTCCCGTGCAGAATGATGACAATTAAGATTAAATAAATAAAATATGCTTTTTCAATATTAATACGGCAGTGATTTAAGAAATTTTTTTTTTTTGTTGTCTTTATAAGTGTATATTGTAAATAGAACTATAAGCTAAAAAAAAATGAGGTATTTTGAAATATGAAAAGTACAACATTGTATATTACCATTATTATTATTGGGCCGCTTGTAGCAAAATCTCCCGGGCCACTGTAAAGGAAGCCAGTCCCTGCCTATTAGGTCTTAGTATTTCTATATTATTATACTTGCGATTAAGGGCTAAGCAAGTTAAAAGTTATTTGAAATCGAGTTATAGTAGGTACTTAGCGAATTAATATAATTTTTTTTTTTTTTAAATAACGCTTTAGCTTTATACGAGTACAAAGGTACAGCGGCGTATCTAACAGTAGTTCAGTCGACAACCTCAGCAATTATATATTACAAAAAGATCGATTGTTTTTTTTTTTTTTAACTGTTCTCCGTTTAAAGATCAATACTTGCGTTTATAAAACATTGACATACATTGTAGTAAATGAATCGAGTACATCGATTTATATCTTATAATCGATTTGAAAAGGTTTTATTTTCAAAATGGGTTTTTGAAATTACAAATAATCGAGTTTCTAAAAAAAAAATATATATATATATATAAAATATACGTATATTCACAATTTACGAGTACCTAAATAAATATTACAAAATACTTTTTAAAAACTTCTTTTTTTTTCCCCACGAAAACACACAATTGAACCGACAATTGTATTTGAAACGAAAAAAACTCCGTTACGAACGTGTTTGCAACATTTAAGAATCGTATACAATTATATTGAAACAAAAATTCCGCAGCCTTTCACACAAGTTTCCCGAGCCTGACGTGTAACACTTAAATCCATCACCACAACAAAAGCAAAACCGTTAAATTAGAGAACATCAAAAACTTATGGTTTTCCGGTCTATATAGTGTTAAATGTAGGTAACATTATACCTATTATATAGGTAATATAGATACTATTAAAGACTGCGCAAGTCGCTGGGAAGTCTTAAAATCCAATTAATTTTGTTGCCAATCCGAAACGTTTGATTTCTTAAACTCACCCAGCCTTAACTATAACAATTATTATTATTATTATTATTATTACACTTACCTATACGCAAATTAATATTCAATAATCAAACGATTTGTTTTCCGGTATGCGTTTCAAAAAACCCTTTTTTTTTTTTACATATTTATAAACGCAAATTTAATTTACTAACATATCATTTTGAGTTCACATTAAGTGGCCGGCACATTGGATACTATACGATTTTTTTTTTTTGTATAATTACTACATGAAATGGAATAAAAACTCGTAAACATTTTACATCTCGTTAAATAATTATATTAATAATAATGGGACCATAATATTTTTTACCTTCCTACTGGACATTTTCAATACCAGGTCGGCTATATTGGTGTATTCTTTTTTTTTTTTTTTAATACTATAATCGTTTTGAAAATTGCAACTTAAATGCGTATAATATATTGTTTAAAATCGAAATCTGTGATATGAATTATTATAGAAAAAAAACAATTTTCAACAAATTGACACTTTGGCTTTAAAATAATAATAATAAAAAGGGTAATTATTTTTAACTATATTTTGTTTAATAAACTTTTAACAATGTCATGCTGTTCAACACATAAATCAATAATAATAATAATAATATGTATATAAACATACGATATTTGTTACGCTCAAATATTGAAGCAGATCGCTATTAAAAAAAAAAAAAAAAAAACAACAAAAACAAAAGCATTATAATATTATAATTATTATTATTAATTATTTAAAAATAATACAACAAAATAATTACTAATTAGACATATTACAGTTGTTACGGTTAAACAAATTATTGTTTGTATCACTATTAGTAGAGTAGTAATTCATCATTTTAAAATAATCAATAGATTAATAAACACATTAGTTAAAACAAAAAACAGAACAATATACTAAATAGTTATCACAAATGACACTTATATTATATAGGTTTTTCGTAAGTCTCCATTTTTACTGTAGGAACAAAACACCGTGGTCTGAAATGATTTTACTGTACCTACTGTTAAAGCGAAGTCAACATAAAAAACACGCAAGCTATTTCAGTAAAACTGTGATACAAAATATAATTCTCTTAATTTATTATTATTATTATTATTACTTAATTTTTTTTTTTTAGTTAATATTGTACATTTTATTATTGTTATAATTATTACTCATGTCATGCAACACAGATTTAAACATTATTTCTGTTCCTAATAAAAAAATTATATTACTTTTAATGTTTAAATTTTATATGTTAATACATATATTATTATATTTTTAAGCAAAAAAAAAACTGTAATTTTATACTAAATATTTTGTGTGAGTGTAGATCTTTAACTTTTAAGTAAAAAAAAAAAAAAAAAAGGAAAAGGAATAAAATGATTATTTTACTTGTATGTGCGTAGATACAATATTATAAAATATTAAGTTAAGGTGCTTTTTTTTTCTTTTTTTTTGTGTTTGACTAACATAAATGCCTGTCTAAATATTGAAAAACTAATCTATACACATTTATATTTAATTATACAAATCCTTGGAATGTTTTATTTGGCATTGGTTTTTATTTTCTATCATCTGATTTATTATTATATACCTATACTATATGCATTTTTAACATTTACATATTTTTTCATATTATAAAACATAATAATTAAAATAAAATACTGAACGTGTGTTTGCTTGTGACAATCGATTATTTTAAATGATACAAAATATAGTGATAATCATTATATCATTACATTATATTGGTTTGACTAGAACACTGTACTATCGGTTTGACATAGCAATCACAAAATTATCCTAATAAATGATGATTCCATCAGTAAAAAAGGTTACATAATATTTAGTCGAATGTAATTGTATAGATACAAATTTTGTAAAAATTAAATAATAATATTCACTAGTAAATTTGTATCTTATAAATTAAAAAATATAAAACGTACAATAAATACCTGAAATGAATAAATTATTATAATCGTTCACACAATTCAATAACTTAATTTAAATTCTAATAGGATAAAAACAATCACCGATATTACTTGACTAATTCATGGAAAATACAAAAGTAATAATTTTAATCGAGTTCTATATTTACTGATCGCAGAGCGTCGATACACCATTGTGGATACTTCTTATCTACGTACATATTTGACATGAACGCCTGCACAAATTCTGGGAATTTATTCTCCTTAACACTCTCTCGTATACTTTTCATCAACTGCATTTGGTAAGTAAGATTATGCACCGATAACAAGTTGCAAGAAACCGCCTCTGTACTGACAATCTGGTATAGATATGCTCGAGTGTATGTCTTACATGTCGAACAAATACAATTTTTATCGATTGGTCCAAAATCCATTCGATACTGACGATTTTTAAGGCTTATTTGACCGTTTGGAGTCAGCGCACAACCAAAACGGGCTGTTCTTGTCGGAAACACACAATCAAACATATCTGTTCCTAAAGCGCAACAAATTACTAAATCTACTGCGAATCCAACTCCCATCACGTACTTGGGCTTATCGCAAGGTAACATTTCACTAGACAAACGAACCATTTTCCAGAAATCTTCTTTGGTTTCTCCACCGACGAGACCACCAATAGCATAACCGTTCACCTTTCTTTCTAAATGTAAACCGATACTTACTTTTCTAAAATTTTCAATAATACCTCCTTGGACGATCGGAAATATACTTTGTTTGTCAGGATTTTCATGAGCACTTAAACATCGATCCAACCAACGTGTCGTTCTATGTGTTGCTTCTTCAATTCTTTTGTCGTCTTTCGTAACGGTGGACACGACATCGTCCAACTGCATAATTATGTCAGCACCAATCGCGTTTTGTATTTGTATAGACTTCTCAGGAGTTAACAAGCTTTTCGTACCATCATAAGGCGATTCAAAATTAACACCCTGTTCATCGATTTCAGCCATATGTAATAAGGAGACCATTTGAAAACCTCCAGAGTCGGTAAGTAGAGCACGGTTCCAACCCATAAAATTATGAAGTCCTTTAGCTTTTTTCAACAATTCAATTCCAGGACGTAATCCCAAATGATATGTGTTTCCTAGAATAATTTCACAGTCTATATCTTCCAACTGCTCCGGTAAAACGGATTTAATTGATCCTTTAGTACCGACGGGCATAAAAACCGGTGTTTGCACAGTGTAATGTGGCAATTTCATTAAGCCAGTGCGGGCACGTGAAGTACTGCAAGAAGCGATCACATCAAATTCTAAAGCTTTTTCCATTTTTCTGTAAAGAATATTTTTGTTTCGACGTATGTAATAATTATTTCCTAAATTCCTAAAAGAAAAAAATAATAATAATTAGAAAAATAATAAAAAAATATTTTTATACGTATTTAAAGACATTTTAAAGATTGTAAGTTATACACACTGTAATATTTCTTTGGTCTCGTATGTTTAAATGTATATAACTTAATAATTTCACATATATTTAACAATATAGTGACATAAATTCGACAGAGGGTTTACAATGAATTAAACACAAAGTCGTGAATAAAGAAATCCGAAATGGTTTTAGTACTGATGGGATACACTGAGCGTTCTGAGAAATAACGAGAATAGTACTGAACAAAGTTAAATCCCAACAGTGAAGCATAGGCTGGTAAACTGTCGCGAGTCTGGAATACTTAAGTGACACCTTAAAATTTTAGTTTTTTTGTCATGTGACGAAAAAACTCCTCCAAAAAAAAAATTTATAAATATCGAAATATCTAATATAGCAGGTAAAATCATAATATCGCGACGAGTAGTGCTTGCAAAGTTTCAAAAAAAAAAATATATATATATATGTAGGTACATTGTCGAAATTTGCGAATACAAAATAAGCACGAGTTTTTAAAGATGTAATAACAAGATGTTTTTTTTATTCTTTTTCAATACTTACACAAATATCCAACTTTATTAGCTTTAATATACTACAAAAGACAAAATATATGTTTTTTTTAATTAAATAATTTTAAAAAACTCGTTTTTTAAATTTAATCAAATTCGTTTTTATTTACAGTTATTTCTTTAAGGATGGACGAAACGACAGAATAATATCATTATCATTATCCCTTATCGGTGACCGGCACATGGAAACCACGACTCGAGATAACGAAATGAAAACCACCGCGGCATTAGATTGTGGTTGTATTCGTTGCACAAAACCACTATTTAAGATAATATTATCTTAAACCGGGCACAAAACCACCAAAACATTATATACCTTATCTTACCAGATATCTTATCTATAGCACGTTCTCTATGTATCCGTCTACGTTCTCTGATAGCACCAAATAATTCAGCCATGACCGACTGATTTTCAAATGCGAAATTGGTGCGTAACATTCGAATTTTGTGAAATTTGTTTCGCTTTTGTGTTGTAGAACTGTGTTTAGTTATTTTTTTGCGATTACTATGACGTTATTTGAAATAGCAAATTTTATGAATTATTGCAGTAATGGCACCCGATGTGCGCTAAGTTATTGCAAAAGTATTTATATGAAAAATTCGGTCGATACGCATAATATATCATTTTTTGGTTTTCCAAAGGAAACTGTGAAGTACGTGAAATATTTAATGTCTACTAAAATTGTATCGTTTTCTTCTGCGTTGAAATATTTATAAAAAAAATCAATAGTGTATTGAGAACTGTTTATAAGTTTGTTATACAAATAAATAAATAACGTTTGTTAGATATGTGTACTTTTTTTTCAAATGACAGCACACAGATTTTTGTATTCTCAAAGGTGTTCTTCTTGGGTTGAAGCTTGTAATCCGAAATTCCTTCCGACTACTGACCTTAACGAACTTTCTAAAAAGCACAAGTTGTGTTCAAGACATTTTGAAGACCGAATGTTTAGCAATTTTCAAAGAAACAGGCTTTTCCAACATGCGATCCCGACTTTATTCGAAAGTAAGCGATTCAAGTTATTCGTTAAACAAAATTACTTATAACAGAATCATTAAAACAGTTTTCTCTGTATATTAGTAGGTAGTTTTGCTGCAAACGACAACAGTAGTATTACAAGCGAACAATCAGCCCGTCGTTCGACACCTGGTACATTCACACACATTTTTCTGTTATAATTAAGAACGCCGATGTCTTTTTTTTTTCTAACCTCGTATAGTGGTATAATCAACTAAATATCAGATTTATACGAGATATTTACTAAAATATCTTATATTAATGTCATACCAACACATTGTACTTCTTTCCAGAATTATGTCGAACACAATTCTAGTTAGTTTATATAGTGAAAATCGTCTTATTTATGTTTAGATTTATCTCTAAGACGTTGCTGTTCAAAGTCGGACTTGTCGACGAATATCGTTTCGACTTCTACTCGGATCTCAAATTCTTTATCTGTCAGAACACCTCGTAGATTCGCACTTGAAATCAAACGTGCTAAAGCGAATCAATCGAAGAAGGAATTGGTAACGTCGGCGTTTCGTTTTGGCGAAATGTTATCGAAGACAAACGCCGTTGAAAAACGTCTCGAATCGTGTGAACGACACCCGTCTCCGTCGGTCAATATATTGGTAAACACACTTTAATATTGTAGGAACAATACAGAATTATGCCGTATCGTGTAATAATATAACGTGAATTTACTTACAATCCGTCTACCGAAGCAGATTTTGAATTTTGAAAGCGTGCGACGTTTGAATTCGTTCGGGCGGCCTTTATTCTTTTTTTTCTTCCCTAAGACAGTGTTGCCAGAAACTACGAAAAGCTTAATTCTTTTCGACGACCCGCCGCGAAATCAGTATGGCGGACGCTGTTTATTCCGTTCGTTCGTGTCGCAGACCTATTAACTGTGTGAGTTAATATGTCTACGGATCGTGTACATAATAACGTAATAGTAATAATAATAATAACGTTTTAAAAAACCGTAGTAAATCCTTTGGGAAATGATTTTTTTCGACCATTTTCCTTTTTTTTTATAACCTCAAAAAACCGTTAACCAACGACGCTCAACAATAGCCGCCCCTATTATTATAACCAGTGTCCTGGCCGCGTTCTTCTCAATAAACGTGCTGGCGGGAAGGATAGTCTCCCCCCGCCCCACTACGCGCGCGTTTTTACACAAACCTTATCTATTACGGACTGTAATATGCTGCTCGTACAGTGTTCATTATTATTATTATTTTTTCAAAATACTGTCTAATAAATTATTCGCGTTATTATCACGACAATAAATTCGTAACACGTTTTTTTTTTTTGTTTATGAAAATGTTTAACGTCTATTGAATTATAAACGCAATAAATCGGTATTTTTATTCGTTGTGGTGTTACCAAACGCGTACGTAAGACAATATTACAATTGCGTTTTCGACCGTAAAAGAGAGAATGTCGTGTTGTGTTCCTTTTTGTCCGTACAAAGGTTTGAAACCCAGTACGTTCGGTGTACCCAAGTCGATTCCTTTGAAGGAAAAATGGGAACAAGTTTTGGACACTACGCTCAAAAAGAGTTCTAGGGTCTGCCGTTACCATTTTAAGAACGAAGACATAAAAGACACTTGGGTGTCCGGACAAGGATTTAGCAAATACACGGTAATTGTTCGATAAAGGTTTTAGTGGTATTGTGAGAACGCTTTATTTTTTTTTCGTACTGGTGCTCGGACAGGAGGCCTGTTTGACAAGCGAGTGCATTTTCGTATTAGTAAATCTTTTGAACTACATTTGTAACGTCACTCTTTGTATTGTAATATGTTAGTATTGCGTAAAAAGTCTTGAAAGGTAACAATAATTTTCCAGATTTCTTTAAAACGGCCAAAACTCCGTGACAATGCAGTTCCTATTCATACCGAACCGCCGGAAATCGTAGAATTATCACCGGATACGGTAATAATTAAATAGGCGATAAAAAAAAAAATGTGTGCGGCGTAATATATATCGTTCTCAATAATTGTTTCAGATTATTGAATCGGAAACGATAGAAATTGAAGACGATCCACCTCAAAGCCCCAACGTAACCAGTTCTAATTCACCCGAAGTAAGTGTTTTTTTTTTTGTTATTAATTGTGGTATTTATAATACCTCAGTACCACGGCAGAGATTTTGAGAGATGTCGCACTGTCATCGTTTCTCTACGCTTCTACTGAAGGCAACTGACCGTGTCGACTCGTGAATCTCTTCCGTGGTACCTGGTGTAATTTCTAATAAATATTTAACATATCGTTATATATGCGTATTAAATATTGTAATTTAGACATGTCCAGTAATTTCACATATTCAAAATGATCATTGTTATATTTTAATCGACAACAAGAATAAGCCACAATTAAATGATCATTGTTACAATTTGATTAATGACGAAAGTGAACCACAAAAAAGTGTCACTCGCAATCCACTTAAAAACAATTTATCGAATAGAACATTACCACCGCCGCCAAAAAGAACTAAAATTTTTTGTTACGATTTAACTGATGACGAGAGTGAACCACAAAAAAATGAGACTCATGATCCAATTGGAAAAAATGTGACTCGTGATCCAGTTGGAAAAAATGTGACTCGTGATCCAATTGGAAAAAATGTATCGAAAGAAGTATTATTACCGCCATCGAAAAGCACTAAGGTTTGTTTTGTACGTTAAAATAATAAATGTCTCAAATAAATTGCATACCTTTTTATATTAAAATTATTCCTCAAATCGTTAAATTTTTCTTATTTAGCAGCTACAACAAGTCAAACCTTTTCAAGAAATTGTAAATAATATTAACTCATTAAATATTCCTTCAAAGTGGCATCGCGATTTCAGTCGTGCTAACACGAAAATGGTTGTTGCTTTCCATAAACTTGGGTCGTATAAAGAAACCTATATGAGATTCGTAGAAAAGCAACTTATTTTAACCGAAGGTTAATATTATTTCTTATCAAAACAGAAGATTTTTACAAACATAAATAAATAATTAAATTATTGTTTCGTATGTATATATTTTTGTATTCAACAGACTTCCAATTATTGTTATACATCTATAATAAAAAAATCGAAATGTCAGATATTGGGTACACTTTAGACATGCAGGTTAAAACATGCGAGGATTTAGAAAAAGTAATTGTGAAATTTGATAGAGTTCAAATATGCTACGGTTCTATGCCGTGTCGTTCAAATGACATAGATTCATACGGGTATCAAAGTGTTGAATCGTTTGGTACATGGAGACACATAAAGTGTTGTATAATACTCGCAGAAGATTTTAGTAGAAAAAGGTAACAACAAAAAAAAAAAATCAACATTTAAATAATATATTTTTTGTTATAATTTACCGTATTTTTAGAAATATCTGCGAGTGGTGTAAGCGGTTGTGCTATACGATAAAACAGAGGCGACTACGAGATAAAAATAATAAAAGTCCAAGAGTGTCCTATACTCCGAGTCAGAGAAAACATATACAAGAAATAAAAAAAGTCAAAAAATTATTGCAAAAAAAATGTACCAGAGCAGCTAAAAGAATTGATTATCTTCAAAACAGTTTGAACTCGATTAAAAAACAGATGAAAGAAATGTCTAAATCAAAACCAGAAAATAAACTGTTTCACAATACCAATCTGGCGTTTGATTCGTGACGTTTAAAGGCAAAAATCCAAACACAAACAACAGTGATACTGAACAATTCTTGAAATATTTCCATAAACTATGTAATGACATAAATTATAAAATATACATACATCATATAAATAATTACTTTATTTTTAGATCTCAGTACATACAGAATAATTGTGTACCTTGTATATTAATATGGCATGACAATATACTTACTAGCAATTCAAATTTGATAAACCATCAAAATATTACAGAACAAAATGGAAAATAAAACGGAGACTGGTACTGTAATAGTTTTAGGTAAATAAATATTTAAATGAACACAGGTTCAGCCATTTGTTTGTCTAACAGACAACCTAGCAGAATCTACGCTACATAGTTAATAAATTATGATGTTTGAGTTTAATTTAGTTACAAAATACTTAATATCCAATTTTAAGAGAATATTTTTGAGGAAGTCATCTTATAGTTTTTTTTTTTTTTAATAGCTGTAACTTTTTTGTCGGATAACATTTTACAAAAAGGCTGTGAGGTATAGAAATATTTTTCTCTTCAAAGTGTATAATTATCAAATTCTAAATTCAACTTAAACTACTATTTATGAAATGCATAAGGTGAATTTTGCCATGTTGTTGTTTACATGAATAAATTTAAATAAATGGAAACAACAAATACAGATAGGATTTAAAGTATAATCAAATACTTTTCTGCGCTTATTATTAAATCGTCAATTGTTTAATGATGGAATAGAATATAACGGCTATTGTAATTTTTTACTCGTATATACAGAATAAAATATAAATCCATTGTTATGTTCAAGTTAATAAAATCCATCGCCTGTGCAATTAAAACCAACTACAATAATTGAATGAGGTTCACTTCTACAAAGTAGGAATCGTTAACATCCACAAATTTTTTTTTTTTACTCAAAAACTGATGGAAAACGTTTTAAATTTGTTGGTACTTTGGATTTTGATTAACAACGTTTAAAATATTATTTTTGTGTAACGTTTTTAAAATATTCTTATGTATCATAGATTAGTAGATGGATTTATTTTTTTAAACAAATTTGTATGTATTTTATTCAGTATCCATTTTTTTTTTTTTTTCAATGGTTTCCATCCCTGCATAAAAATACAAATATTATGACAACTGTTATTCTGGTAAATCCATTTGCAATATAAATAATGGATTATTATTAATTTTTAGATATTGCTCCTGTTCAAACAATCAGCAATTACATTTTCAAAAGAAAAACCTAATAACGTTCTCGAGTCGAAAAATGTTTGGACGGCATGGATGTTGTTTCGGAAAACATTATTTTGGCTGTGTTAGTATAATTTTTTGTATCATTAAAATGTTTACATTATAGCCGTTAAAATTGATTTCCATTTGACCAACAGATATGAAAAATCACAATGAAAGCCAGACGTTCATGATAAAATTAGTTTGGAGAAAATCAATACGACAGCATAAAATCGTGGTATCTTATGTACTATGATTATAATAATGTTTTCGCTATATTAAAAAAAAAAAAATACGTGGTTTGTGTTTTAGGAGAAACTTATGAGGATTTCAGTGTTTGTACTAAATTTTTTTATTCTTTTACTAAACGGTATGTCAATTCTGTAGATATATTTGTTATTTTATATTGTATTGTATAATAATGAGATTTTTTTTTTTCAAAATAATTTTGTTTTAAACTAAAGGACATTGTGTATATAAGAGACATTTCAAATGATTGTAAATACAAATAGATTGAGAAATATGCGTTACTTGTTCAGAAAAACCGTATTCCACTTTATGCCAGATTAATTAACTTTTGTTTTTACCAAAATAACAGTATTTTAATTATATATTTTGTTTTTGTTTTTGTTTTTTTGTTAAAAGACCATTAGACTTTGGAAGTTACAAATAAAAGATTTGATTTTTTCCAAAAATGTGTTTCTATTTTTTTAAATACCAAAGGCGATATTCTTGAATAATATAAATTAAATATAAATTCATATATTGAAAAATTATATAATATGTTCTTGTAATGTTCAAGATACTGGTTTAATTTTTGAATTATTAGTGACTCGGAATTGAGCTAGCAAGAAGCTTAATTTTAGATATCCAAGTTAGTTATCAACTTTCAGTAACTCTGTATGAACTTCGGAGATTTTGTGTGGTGTGAAATTGTAGAGATTATATATATATATATATACAGAAACGAATAAAAAAATGTGATAGACTTCCTAAAACTTAGTTTTCGAGTAATTTTTGGAAATATTGCATACACATTTTTCAGCAAACAATGATTTATTAAAATAATCCAACAAATCAAACGATCGCGTATGAGATTTGCGATTTAGTGAGCAGACTTATATTAAAACACACTCGAGCACTTGTGACTGTTTACGCGATTAAAGTGTATCATTTTTTTTTTTTTTCTGTGACTTGGGTTTATAACATTTCATAGCGAGCAGTTTTATTTGTCGAATACCAAAAAAATGACAATGGTTCCGAATAATAACGAAATATTAATTTCGTTTAAACCAAATTTGACAATTTTTAGTTTTTATTCACCGTATATGTAGGCTGTAAATTTAGATTAAAATGCTGTAACTCTAGACAACTGGAAATATTTCACATTAAAATTTAAAATGTTTAAAATAGAAAAAATTCATTTCACCTACGTATGGACCACAAATTACGATACACTTTAAATACCATCTTAATTCGTGGTATGGACCATACCCCCCCAAAAAACATGTTCTCTAACCAAGGTAGATTAGGTTAGGTAACAATCAACCTTGTTTCTAGCTATCGGAAACCGCTGCACTATCACAGCGAATCGTTTACTGATAACGGTTTGTTGTTGTTATTGTGTAATGTCGCGTTTCGTTAAAATTAAAAATTCGGAAATGTTCCGACGTTTTCGCGCGGAAATTGCTCATTTTACTCACTCCGAGTAAGACACGAGACGTGAGTCTTGAAACGTTCTCTGTTTTACCACTCAAAGGCCAAAGAATTCAAATGCCACCGAAGTAAGTACTCACGACTTGCTTCAAGTGTGTCTCTACAATGTTCGCGCGTAAAAATTACATTCACGATAAGAGCGACATTATAATCGGATTTTGTATTCTGTAGGAAACGTCGCGGAGGAATGATAGGTCGTGGCAGAGGAAGGGGCAGCGGCAGCGGAAGAGGGAGGGGCAGGGGCAGAGGCCGTGGTAGGGGCAGAGGTAGAGGCATGTGGAAAAGATCGCGTCAACCGTCGTTCACTGGTACGGCAACCGCGGACGATAGCGATGTAGACGGTACATCGTCTACCGACGGCGATGTGTCTTTGTCGCGGACTGTATCTACGTCGTCAACGCCGGCCAGGAAAAAACTCATTGATGAAGAAAGGGAGTTGTCGTTGCCTCGACTTAAACCTACTGTCATTCCAGAAAATTCCACATTGCAGTCGTGTAAAAAGTTTATACATATGTATATAATAGATAAATCGTATGCCCGTATTTGTTTTCTCCGTCTGTCTAACTTGTAAAATGACTACATAGAACATAAATTTATAGCTTCCTTTTTGTTAATTATTGTGAACTAATTAATATTGTAAATTAAGTGACATTTAAACTCTGTTTGTTTGAACCGCGCCTCCTCCGCATTATTCTCTTCTTCAAATCTTTGTAATTTAATTTTCGTGTAATTCGATTTCCTTGTTATATTATTTTATTGCCTGTTAAATAGATGGAGACAACGCAACAAATGCGGGTTTTTCTTACATTTTTTACAGGATGTATTAATAATTATTTCGTAATTTCCAGTGTTGAATCATGGCGAAAACTCTTATTACATAATGACAGACGATGAATTGGACCATCTTCAGTGGGAACTTGAGGCATTGTTAACCGCCGGAATCGTACGCCAAAATACAATACGAGATGAACTTGGTACATTTGCATCTATGCAGTTTGCTCGATCCCAACATAAAATGTCAAAAAATCCTCAACTCCCTACGATTGTGAGTCAATTTACTGTAACCGTACAATTTCATTGAATCATCACTTATGACATCTTTTAAGCGAAACACAATGATGCAGAGCACGAGTCCAATTCGTTAAATTTATTCAAATAGTTTCCAATTGTTGGACTAGTTATTAGTTGCTAGATTGTATTTTGGATTTGTGTTATGGAGTTGAATCCATGTCATAGTTTTTAGAAGCTGTTAAAACCAAATTAGAAATTTCTATTTGTATCGTTCTTAATGTACCCCTTCAAAAACCGATTACTGGTAAATGTAATAGAAATTAGTCGGCCAACTATGTATCTCATTAATTATGAGTGCTATGAAAGTTTGTTGCATTATCAATATGAATTTTGTCTTTAAGACATTAAGACCAAAGTTTTTTTTTTTACTTATTACTATTTTTCACATGGTAGTGTTAGGATATAATGAAGTCAGAATTTGCTATTTCAGTAAAAATAGTAAAATGTATTATATTTTATTAAATACATAGTTCATATAAGTAGTTTGAAGAAATTATAATTTAATGAATAGTAAAATTTTCAAATTCAATTCAGATATTTACCTCTATTGGATTTTCAGAAATAAATCAGCTTTGATAAAATGTTTTTATGATATATATACTCGGGGAAAATCATAACTATTATTAGAAAATATTTGTTGTTACCATATGGATGCACTTGGAACATAATTGTTATACCTACTGAAATAATACTTATTTTGAAGAGCACATTTATTTTTATTAACAATTTAATAAAGTTTGAACAGTTTCAGATTTGTTTTTAAATCCTCATTGAAATAGGACGTACACTGTAATGATAATTAATATATTGTAGGTGTTTTAGATTGTTCAAATTATAAAGTGTCTTGTATATTTTTTAGAGACCAAGAGCTGCCGCAGAGATATCGCCTGTGAACGAATGCCGGAAGATGAAAGTTGAATTTGATCCCACCAGTAAAGTAAGTCTGAAATTATTAAAATAATGTCGTAATATTTTAAATACATTACATTTTTTTTTTCTTTTGTAGGAACTACCGCCAAACAAAACTGAATCAGCTAATAAATTTTGGTCCTTGGTTGAACCTTACCTTGCCCATGTGAAAAAAGAAGATCTCAATGTAAGATTATCTTTATACCTATTTTGTATTATAATTATTATTATTATTTTTTTTTCTAGTGGTTAGAAGATTTGGTGAAATCGTATGATACCAGCAAGAAACTGTATGAAATACCACCTATAGGTGAACATTATGCAAAAGTTTGGGCTAAAGAAGAATTAGAAATGCAAAAGACTCAATCGTCATGCTCTCCTCGGCCAGCCAAAAGACTTAAACTCATTGAACGGATATCTCCTGACGTTGTGGAATTAGTGAATAAAGCTAACACATCTGCGTAAGTTATATATATATAAATAACTTAATTATTTCAGCAATAATTTATCATATCTGAATATACAAAATGAAATACAATCTGCATATTCAAGAGTTAATTATATATTTTGCTTTTTAAGGTTTAATTTTTTTTTTTTAATTATATTAATTTAACTTTAATTAAATTCTCAACATATTTTCACATGTTTATTTTTGTAGACATGACGGCAGTACATTTGTACCGATATTTCAGAGGGTCATAGCTTCTATTGCAGAACATTCTCATACGTCAGTAGAAGACGTTGAAGAACATTTTTTAGATTATGATGGTAAATTATTTTGATCAGTGTCTGTGTCGTATGTATTTATATATGTATTTGTTTTTAGACGAAGAAAAACCACAAGAAATGAGCAATATTTGTAAAGAATTCTATGCAGAGCAAACTGTTAAGAAGCAATTGTACAAATTAGGGCTACTGGGTCGTTATGCCAAACCAGTACCACCACCAGAATTGCCTTCATTATTTAATAAAACTGATGAAGTATTTATAATTGATTATATTATTGTGGGCACATCAAATGTTAGAGTGGTAAAATGATAGAAATATTAACTTGTTTGAAATTAGGGTTATCAGCTGTTCATTTAAAAAATACCAGCCTTACAAAAAAAGTCAGTAAAATATTTTAATTTTTTTATTTGGTATAATACACATATTACCTGTTAACCTACATTAATGAAATCAAATTATATCAAAAAGGCACCCAAGTTATTTTAGTATTTTACATTATTTCTTGTAGCGACCAATAATTTTTTTTATTATTATCTCGTCAAAAAGTTCCATGCATAAATATTGTAAATTTGTCTACATCAATCCCAACTCTTATTAGTCCATAATCTATTTATATGACTGAAAACACATCCAACAAACGTATTACTGCATGATTCAATAGGTACATATTTTTCCGTAATTTAGAAAATAAAATACTAGGTATTTGTGGGCAGAAAGAGACTCCTACCAATAACTTGCTTTGTAATTCAAATACTAGTCATGCCCAAAAAATAACAGCTGATTGGGAAAAAATGAATGATTTATACTTTTGTTAGTTGAAATATTGAAAAATATATTTATTGTATTCAAAACCATTCAAGCACTTGACTGTTTGATCAATTGCCTATCAAACACTTGATTAGTTGCCAACATTTAAAAAAAAAACTTGTTCTTTAGGATGGTGATGAAATCCTAAGCGAAATAGTCAAGTGTGACAATACTTTGATTCAGTTACGTGAAATGAACAAAAATCACTTGACTAATTTACTGGAAAGATGCCGCAAAGATTATTGTCAACAAATTATAAAAAAGAAACTCGAAAATGTGAATAACCAGGTACATCTATACCAAATTTATATTTACATACTGTGTAGCTAAATTCGTAATAATGTGTTTGTTTTATTTAGATTTTAAATTTCAAAAGACAACAAAATGAATCGTGGACAAAAGAAAAAAAAATCGCTCAGATCTCTGAAGAAGATGAAGAGCTACAATTGTTATTACAAAAACGTGGCGATTATCTGGTGCAGTTGCAATCAACTACGTTTGATTCCAATAGCTGCTTAAGCCCATCTATCTCCGACAATTCGGAATCGAGCGACGAAGAAACAGACCATCCAACTAAAGTACATATTAAGTCTGAATCGTCAGAACGTGACACAGACGTAAAACAAAACGTTCAAACAAACGACGAGTGTCTTACTGAAGAGAATGTCGAAATTAATGTTAATATCAAACAGGAGCTTATTGATGAGAAAATAGACTGCGAGGAAGTAAATGACATTGGCAATGTAGAGCACAATGAACATGTCGTAAATGGAGGAACGATTGCTGAAGAAGAAATAGAAAATACTGCAAATGAAGAAAACGAAATAGAGGTAGAAAACAATGACCGAGATGTACAATCAGAGTTGAAAACCGATGACGTTCAGATGAAGCAGCAACAGGATACTGTTAAAGAAGATGAGAGCAGTAATAGTAGTGGTACAGTAATTATCAAACGACGTGGAAAGAAGTTTAAAAGAACAATCGCCATAGAAAGTGATCAAACGTCACAAGTGGATTCGAGAAAACAAATTGACATAAAACAAGAGCCTGCCGAATACGACATTGAATTGGATCCTTTAGAAGATATGGTCGATGATGATGGAGTCAAGCGAGAACTCAGGCCTAGAAAATTAAACGATACGCATATTTATTTCGAACCTTATGATGGATCCTTGAGTGGAGAAAGTGATGATTTTACAGACCTGCTGTCGGATTGATTTCATCTCTGCGTTAAGAAAATATAAATAAATGTACAAGGTGCATGCAAACGGTATTATTATTTTGAAAAAATCTATTGCTTTTTTTTTTTTTTATTATTATTATTCAGTTTATCAAATTTTTTTTTCTATCTGTTCGTGAAAAATAGTGTAATATTAAAAGTAGCTGATAATTATTTTTTTATTTATTTATTAATAGAATGTATGAATGTAATTAAAAATTATGTATAAAGAAAATACTCTTATACAAACCATAATAAAACTGTTTAATTTAATTAAAGTGAAGGGAAGTCAGATGATGCATATGAAAGTGGAAAAAATATGTTACATAGTATAGCTTCAGAAGAAATAATTGACATTATAAAAAAAAAAAAAGGAATTTATTAAAAAGCAATCTTATCGCAAATGTGTGTAATGTCCTATGCATACGAAATTACACAAAGTCATATGTTTATGCAACTAAATGTTTAAGTTTTTCCTGGGTCGATTTTTATTAAAAATCCATAACTGATTATTACTTTTAATTAACATAATATACTATTTTATTATAAATAACTGATTATACTCTCTAATGTATAATCGATGCACAATGAATTTGTACAAATCGTTCGATTCGTATAACTGAGATATTATTGACATTGATTTTTTAAATCATTCGCACAAACTATTACCACAGCTTGTAGGTAAACAAAAAATAATATTTAAAGGTGTATTAAAACACTGAAATCACTAATTAAAAATATTTGATTTGCGTCTAATAACAAATATTCACTGTAATGTTGGAGTTGTCGGCGATTAGCATTACGAGTCGTTAAGTGCAGGACAGGAATTGAAGACGACTAAAGAACACAATACGTAGTACATTGTGTTAGATCACGGAAAGAACACAACAAATAATAACTATTTATTTTTATTTTTATAGCAGAATTTAGACCGATAATATCCGAATCTGGTACTTATGAAAGAAGTTAAAAATTGAAATTAAATCACATTAATATAAAAGAAAAAATTATTATTATTATTTCATAAGTAACGTATTATGCGAAATACTTTATTTAACGCACGAGTACACAAGTATTTAAAAACGAATCGCAACGCTGCAAATTAGATGACTTTTTAAATTTAACAACTGTATTTACATACGGTTATAAAGTGACTAAAATGCAAAGCCGACATAGAAAAAAAACCACGAATTTAGTTAAAAATGTACTTGCAGGTATATTTTTGGGTAGCCTAACATAAAAAACCAGTAACTTAACTCGGTTTAAAGTGAAAATTTTCGAACATTTTTTCAATTCCAATAATTTTTTTTCCATTAAAAGCGATAACGAACCCGATATTTGATAAAAAAAAAAATCCAGGGTACCCAAACCGATTGTGTACATTATTGGTTATTTTAACATAATGAAGTTCGTAACAAGAAATAGAAACGGAATGCATACGGCGGTTCGTTGTAGGGGTCACAGTACGCGCGTTCCATCTTCCGCATGTATTGTGTGATTATTGCCTACTCAACTCCTGAATACGTAAGACGGACAGTAAAGTGTATTCCGTTTTCTAAAAAAATATTAACGTTCAAATCATTCGTATTAGTAGTGAATTAAATGGTTTTTAATTGTTATTATGTTTTTTTGTCAAGAAAAACTTATAAATATAACGTTCGTATTAAATTATTACCTGTATTGGATCTAGTATATTTTTTCCCCGGGCAAAGTATAAAATAAGCGCACTCTTATAATTAAAACTGTTATTATATCCACTTACGTTTTGTTAATTTTGCGCCCCCGACCAAGACTTATCCGGTGTAAGTGCCCGGCTCGCCCCCCCTCCTAGATCCGGCCCTGGATATTATTATCGATTGATTTGCTATCGAACAAAAATTCATTTAAAAGTCGTATAGATTACGATAATAAGGAAAAAATGGTTAGCAGCGAGCCGCTGGCGTTGTGAATGTCACTCGATTACTTCAATAAAATTTCACGGTTTTGTTATTACTATAATATATCAATTTGAAAGTAAATCATTTTGCAATCAATAAAACGATTCCGAGCTGTACTCCGGTGCAGTATTATTTATTATTTATTATAGCGTGTGTAATGTGTATAGAAGAGTACATATAATTTACGATTGACATCGTTTTAATATGATTTTTTACAATAAACCTATAGGTTTTGCCTCTTGAAGCATATATGCGCGTAGAACACAGGCGGTTTTACGGGGAGGGCCATAGGTGGATCGCCTTCACTCAGGCTTTTTTAAATATTTATCTAAGACCACAAGCGAGTTTTCGTGTAGGCACCAAGAGCAAACGGTTCACAAAAAGACATATCTGTAGGCGATATACAAGTACATAACGTACAATATCGGTAACACGTTATCTTCCTCGTACGGTATGAATTCTGTGGTATCAGCGCGGTTCCTACCATCGCCACGAATGGATCATTGTAGGAACGATTGAAATGATCCATGACGTCATTATTTGTTGTTACCGAATTTGGTCGTTATCAAAAAACGCGGTTGTTATCAACCGTTCTTATTTAATTCGTATTTGAATGGCTGAATATATAACTCGCTTGAAATCATCACATAATCGCCGAAAAATTGACATTTCCTTTAATATTTTATAAATCGCCACGATTTGTTTCTTATTGGTAACCGTTTTTAAATCAATTTAAACAGAGTGAACTAGTTATTGCAAGACACATTACAAGAGAAAGACCAAGAACAGAATACATGACACAGATAATGCAGGATACGAATAAGGGAAGTTACAAGGACCTGAAAGAATTGTGCTACGATAGAGAAGCATGGAGAGCTGCAACAAACAAATCTACGGATTAATAACAAAAAAAAAAAGAACTAGTTATTAATATGAACATACTACTAGGATTTTGATTTAATTAAATAGGACCACTTTGAAATCCAAAATTCTCACACGACAAAGAGCCAATTATTAATCATGATAAAAAAAAACATAAAAATATATACGCATAGGACTATGTTTCGTACGCTTGTTTATTGAATCCACAAGTACGTATAAGCATAAGTTAAATCACAAAACTCGCAAATACACATAAAATTATAAATTTATAAATGCCTATAACACAGTTTAGATGAATATTCATCTAATCTGTGCCTATAATATAAACATGGGTTTTTTTTGTACATACATGTGCATAAACAAGCAAATTTAATGACGTCATTTTGTATACGCATGCGCACAAATAAGTAAATTTGATAACAACAAATAATGACGTCATGGATCATTTCAATCGTTCCTACAATGATCCATTCGTACCATCGCCTCGGTCGCGCGCACTCGGTGTTGAAAACCCCATAGCACGTTAACTGGGTTAATATGTCTATGGAAAAAGTAAAAAACACACAAGTTGAAAAATGATTAATACTTGTGTTGGGTTGCGTAAAAATCACTCTGTAAATGTTTAACGAATCATTAACTAATGGCTCTGTAAACATTAAACGGCTCGTTAAATCACTTGAAGTCGCACAACAATTTTGTAAATAATTCAAGGAGAATAAACATATATTATTATATAAACGTCCATTATCTTATTAAAAACATGTTCATATCATCGAATCGCCAGTCAAAGGTTGTTGATAAAGTAAATTTTTATTGACAATCATTTATTACCATAGAATGAAAATATACCGATAACACGTTTTAACGAGTCCTTAAAAAATGTACAGAGCCGAAATCGGGAGCCTAACGGACTGAAATTTAACGATTCTGTAAAATTTAACAAACTTTTATGCAACCCAAATTATTTAACGAGTCATTAAAACCGCTAAATGTTCTTTAAATGTTCAACGATCGTTTATGCGACCCAGCATTAATATCAGTTTACAAAACACCAGCATTTATACTGAACCATACACTATAATAATACAGACACATGTACAATTCGTTTTATGCACCGAATACACTGAAAATTGTACTTTTATATTATGTTTTAAATATTATTACTTTCACGAATATCTGTACTATCAGTCACACACAACACTGATGGTGTAGTGTTTTGGTAGTTATTGAAGAGAAAAGTTGAAAAGTGCAGGCGCGAATTTCGTTAAGGAATAACTACAGTAGAGAAGAAAATAGTGAAAAAAATCTTGCGTGCGAACGCATAAGGACAATGGAATCGTTTTCAAATGAAAAAAATTCACATCCCCTTCACCGTGATAACTTTTTATTGTCCTTGGTAGATGAATATACTAATTTTAATATGTACTTATATCGTTATTTTATAATATATAATATATATATTATTTAATTTTTTTACAAGAGTAGTTAGCAATTTTTTTAAATTTATTTAAATTCAAGACGAAAACGATGGACAACGAAATTGCGGAAGAGTGCGTATTATTATCATATACGAAAAATCAACGACATTTTGGACTCCACAACACATATAGACTGCACCAGACCGGTGTACCAGACTATACCGGACCGACGAGGTCGCGCGTGCGTGTACGTGGCGTGCGTATATATACGCACACACGTACCCGCTGTTGCCCCTCTGTCGCCGAGAAAGAGAAGAAATACACTGCGGCGGTGCTCGTAAACACACAACAAAATAATATGATACTGTGCAGCGGTCCACGCACTTCGCGTTAGTTATGCGTTCGTACCGCTCGTCGTGCAGCTGTTTATACTTTGAAGTTTTACTATATAATCGTCCACACCTCGACAAATCTTCTACGGAAAAGGTAATACTATACTGTCATCCGCTGCTGTTTTATGTTCGATTTTAATATTTTATTTTTAACAACACGTTATACTGTTGTGTCATGCGTGTAGGGAGTACACGCGAACGGCGTCGAATCCTGTTGCTGAAATTATCCCGATTACTCGCCGCCGCGAGAAGCCTAACCCGGCCTTTTACCCGACTCACAGCCCGCACGCTTTTTGTCATCAGCAGCAGCAGCAGCAGCAGCGCAAATCCGTAATACGCCATGAAAAATTTTCATCGACATTTTCGTTACATCGAGAGATACAGAGGGAAGAACAAAACCAAATACATTTTTCTGTTAACCGTGATTTTTGCGCTTTTATTGGGCGTAGTCTTTACGATTTGCGTATCCGTCCAGGTGACCAACGCGTTACAGGTGGAATTGCCGCCGACGCAAGCGCCTGCGGTCGCTTTTACGTACGCGCCCGGGCCCGCCGCTATGTACCATAACGATTTTCAGCACGAGCATTCGCGGTATACCGCGCTCGAACGGCAAATTCTTAGTGGAAAAAAATTTTCGAACACGTTAAATATGTACCGAATGTTTTTCGTCGCTATTATTTTTTGTATTTATACATAAATCACTTTTTAAAATATATAGATCGTTTTTAATTTCCTGCATTTTTAGAATTTAATTGCGACCGCTTCTTTTTTTTTTATGTATATTTATGTATTCATTATTATCGATTAAGTTTTTACACTCATCGTTTTTACACTCAAAAAAAAAAAAAATTATAGTTTATATAGCGATAATAATCCGTAATTAATATTGTAATCCCTAGCGTTAATTTTTTTCTTCTTCAGACGAATCTACCTAATATAATAATATTACGTTACATTTTCGCTTTTAAATAATAGAATTTTAAATATACTTTTTAAAACAAAATTTTATCGAATATTACGCCGTCTTTATATTTCAATATAATGATTTTATATAATATCCAAATCCGCTACTGATTATTAAAGAACATAATATTATAATATCGTCTTGAAATTAATATATATATATATATAAAACGATATATTTGTTGTAGCGCCTACTGTTATAATAGCTATTACGGTTTATTTTTAAAAGTTTTTCAATAAAATAACATTCGTCTTTTTAATTTAAATAGTATAATAATAATTAACAATTAACAGCGGCTTATTATAATTATGTAATATTTAATATATTTTATACATAATATACGTATGGTTTCGGATTTGTAATTTTATATACCACGCGCACTATATATATATATATATATATATATTGGAATATTCTGTAATATTTGTCAAAACGTGTATGAAAACGATGTTTTGTACACTGTCACGACTCATGAATATTAATATTGTGTCTATATTATATATTTTTACATAATCGATTTTTATACTGCGAATATGGATTGATTTATAATAATATATTTTTTATTTCGTATTAATCGTATTTATTTTATTTTTTGGTACGTGTGAAATTTACATACGTAATAGAGATTCGATGTAAAAAGGAAGCGTTTTAGGGAGTGCCGAGCGCGATTCAAGGTTAACGAGTGATTTAAACATTTTGATCGCTCTCGAGCCCGAGTAATATAATACATGCGAGTATAGCCTATATATATATATATATATATACCTGGTATTATCGCATTCCTTAACTCGGTATAGACCCAGAACAGACACACACACACACAAAAAAACTAAATAATAATAATCACAAGACATCGAGTAAATCCAGTTTTATTAAAACGCGTAGTAAAAAGTTTGTGGACGCGCTCATCTCCTTTTCTTTCCCGTTATAACATTGCCGTTTATTATAATCTATTTATTCTGGTGCTTCAGCTTGTAGATGCATCGTTGACCTAATAAATTATTAAACGTATTACGCTATTTCCACAACAAAAACTAGGTACTAAAAAGTATAAACATAAATTATTATATTTAATAATAATCGATATTCGATTGTTTTCTCCACACGCGTGCAGCAACAGTGTAAAATGGAAATCGTGTGCGTATTGAAAACCTTCTCCGAGCCCTGTACTTGACCGTATGTATTTATTTTATTGGTGTCCCCATCGATTTTGTCGAGAGTATATTGAATCATCCAGTGTCTAACATCATCAGCGCAGGGAGAGGGGTGTTTTATATTTTTCTCGTGGTTATAACCCGTCGCCTATATACGTATTGACGACGCGCGTAGTATTTAAATATAATGCGTAAAACAAAACGCGCAATGAGAATAATATTAAATTCGTAATTTGTATAATATATATATATATATATTTTTAAAAAAAAAAAAAAAAACTTATTTGTAAACGCGAGTATCAGTGGCCTGCTCGTGTATACACGCGGTTGCACTCTCTATATAGAAATGGAGAATATTAGTAGAAAAATATTATTAAAAAAATAGCTATTTTACAATAAAATCACGTTGCTTTATAATTATTATAAAAGAATTTTGTGATTATATGATTTCCATTTATATATCTATACCAGCGGTTTCCAATTTGGGGTACGCGCATCCCTATAGGGGTACACGAGATGAACTCAAGGGGTACGCGAAAAAAAAAAATTGGGTAATGGCGGAAAAGTATGCAATATATAATACGTTATTAAAAACGAACACTTGTGTCACACAAATAAAAATTTAGTAGTTATGTGAAAAAGTTTAATAATTATAATGAGGATACTACTAACAAAATATTAAGCTTATTAGGGGTACGGAAGGTGAAAAAGGTTGGGAACCGCTGATCTACACTATATAGTGCAGCGATGGCCGTACAGCGAAGCCGATTATTGCTGTCGCACACTGTTCAGGCGGTGGCGCGGTGACATTCGTTTATTTCTAATATTATACTTTTACCACATGTGCGATGATATTATGTGGTCATTTACCGTATTTTTACGGAGATATTATAAAAAACAAGAATTTAAAGATTCGAATATTTTCACATACACAAACTATAATATAAAAAATAAATGTAATAATTAAAATGTATAGTTATATAGGTGACCAAACCCACGATATATTTTTTTTATATAGGACTATTGTTCGAATTTAAGAGAAAACATGCGCAGTGACCTGTAATTAGGAGGCTCTAATCGTTTTCAGATATTAATGTAATTATCAATTTTCGTTTGCCCGATATTAATTTAATATTGTACAAGGTCCGAGGCAATATAATATATTACTTTCCTCGTTCTGTTTAATATTATTTTAACGGTGACCTCGGGCACTCGAGTCGAATATAAATGTGTTCAGTACCTACCAACGTACGTTTTTGGGGAAAAAGTATTTAAAAAAAATTTTTTTTTTTGCAATTCTTAGATTGGTTCAATGAATGATTTTCTTCAGTTTATTTAAGAACAACCTAAAAGTTTAGAAAAAAAGACTATCGGGTTCAAACGTACGCGTTTCGTACGTGGAAATGTTTGTATTTTTTTTCTTCTTCATTAATTATAATACATTATATATAGAATAATGATGTAAGTGACCTGTTTATAATATCATTTATGACAATCATTTTTCTTTTTAAATAAAATCCTTTTTTATTTTAAATAATTAAACGGCTTGAAGTTTGTGAGAGACTTTATTTACTTTTTGTCTTTTAAACTCCACCCCCAAAAAAAATTCCTGGCCTGCTCGTGTATCATAAAAAAAAAATGCGTTGCTTGAGCATAATTTTATTTTCTTGTTTATTAACATATCTATTTCGAATAAGTAAAAATATATTCACCACACAATCGGCGGCCTCTTAAATCCCCCGGTGACGCGTGACTACTCCAGTTTTAATCCGGGCTCGCCATAACAACGGTCCTACAAAAATAATAAAAATTATCACACAAACTCCGCGCATGCAGGGCACACCGCGGCCTCCTCGTGAAGAATACTTTGAATTTAAATATAATTTGTCATAAGAAGTTATCTTACTCGAACAAAATCAAATCGATTTATTTTTGAAATAAATTTATAATATATTTTTCAATAGTTTTATTTTTTTTTTTTATTTAGTTTAACTGTTTATTACGACTTTTTTTTATCCGCGAAATTAGTAATTAAACTATTAAAATGTCTACTTTTTTTTTTTCAACAAATTTGATTCTATACACGTAATAGAAAGGTTGTTTAACCTTGACTCGGTCATACAAACGTCTAAGATCGTTTTTTAAATATTTTATATATGAAAACATTTCACGTCTCCTTACACGGGCCTCCACTCTGAATAGGCCCAGGGCCTCCACACCGTTAAAGGCAGCCCCGCGCGCGTGTGTACCAAAACGAAACGCTCGTTTCGGCGACGCGCATTTCTCTATACATTTCATCGTACGCCAATACAGTGACGTATCCAAGAGGAGGTCCACGGGGTTCGAATCCCCCCCTCCCCCCGAAATGTTTTCTTTCTTATATTGATATTGTTAATATTAATATATTAAAATTTTTTCAATATTTTTTAAATAGACCCCCCCGCCTAAAATAAAATCCTGACTACGTGCCTGCGCCAATTCATTTATTACACGCGGCTTGTTCAATTTATGATATTCTAAATATACGGCACAATATACGTATAAAAATTTAGTTTCGAAAGGTCTACAAATTTACAAGCACAAATATTATACACGGGTGAAACGTATTTGTTTTTGTACAATGTAGGTTTCAGGGTGGGCCATTTAAAACGAAATTGTAAATATATATACAAAGAATAAACTCAAGAAGCAAACGGCCGCTGCTGAGTAGACAAAAGGTTACGGATCAGAAAAAATTTCCCGGATATCGTATATAGGAGAAAATTGTTGAGACTGGAAGGAGATGGCGGAGAATAAAGGAGAATAGAAGAGTAGCGTGGCAAGACGGTCTTGAAGAACTTTAAAAAAAAAATAATAATAATAATATTAATAATGATTCGTAACGAGTATTTTTCCTTGAACTGTTTGATAGCGTGCACAGCAGCCGCGGTATACTACTCAGGATTTTTCAACAAAATCTTAACGCAGCGTACGAGTACGTGCGCATGTATACACCACCGCTGTAATATTATAATATTGACATTACGCGCGGCGAGCGCACGTATCCGAACAGGTTTTTATAAATTATTCGTATGTTGTTTTCGGATGACGGGAGAGCCGAGTTGCTGTATGTTTTATTATACGACCGGTCCCCTGTCAAAAATGAGATGGAATAAAATATAAATTCGAGGAGGAGAAAAAAAAAACTCTGTAGAAAATCCCGCGTCGGGCCCGGCGTGTACGACGACGCGCAGCGGGGTACGATGTGGTACCGCGCCTGTCTTGACAACACCTGCCTGCACTGGAATGTTAAGTGCTATACCCGTCGTGTTCTTCAAAGCGTATTTCTTCTTTTTTTTCTTTCCAATCTCCGACCGGGTCATTATTATTATTATTATTATTATTATTATTATTACATACGCCAGCACGGTTTGTTGTATTTATAAAAACACGAAAAACGTATTTCGTTGTACGCAGACACGGGGGGCAGACGCCTGTTCGCTTGAATTTACGACCGACCGACAAAGAAACTCCACGAAAAACATATACCCTTCGGAGCCTCTTGGATCGACCGGCACGATACCCGCGCCGACAGCTGCAAGACGCGTCTATACACAATATACTTTTACTGCTGAAGTCAAAACCATCTGGAAACGCGTGATCGACCAGCTATATAGGGTAGATGGTATATATTATTCTCAGCGTATTACAAAGAACGCATAACTATATATATACTGCGTATATCCATTGGTATACTGGAAATGATAACAAAATTTGAAACGGATAGGTATTCGTAATCACAATTCTACACAAAAAAAAAAAAAAACGATAAAATAAAGGCATTTCGAATAAACGAAATACTCGATACAATATCATTATTTAATTTTCAAAATTTATTTTACGTATATTGTATATTAATAATATTTTTAATAGTTATTACGAGTCGTAATCGGTGTTAAATTAATAATAAACATTGATTTTTGCGTTCATAAAATATAATTATTTAATGTATGAACGCAACAAACGGGAGGGACACGAGCCCCGCTGTGTTCCTCGCTTAAATACGCCACTGGTAATACATTTATATATGTACACTTGGTAAATTAAACAGTTTCGAAGAAGACGAAATTAATAGACCTTGTGCACTGTAGGGCCTGAACCGCGAACCCGTGGGACATTTTTCCCACACACTGCAGCGGTCTCATGCATCGCATCGGTCCGGAATTGTAATTTCGTGGTATACAATCCACTTTGTCGGTATTTTTCTCTAGTCAGTGTTAATTACGATAAGGAGTTTAAAAAAAAAAACAGTTCGTATTATCGCGTATGATTTGGCTACGTACAGCGGTACTGAAAATCCAAAATTGTCCTATTTGGTCAAATGGCTCATCCGGCGAGATGGACTATTTCGTTCACACACCTCGGTTATTTATTAGACCGCGATCTGTCTCGGCCTATGCCGTGCTCGCGGTCTCAAAGCCCGATAGTACGCATATTAAAGCGTAGTTTTTATAACGTTCATTGAACACAAACACTCTTTGAGTTGTCGACATATTACGATATTCTAAGTCTCTTATGACGATAATGATCGTGTCGGATGTCAATTGGACACGGTATACGGGTACACGTTTTTAAAGCAGTGATAACGATATTTCAATGATGATAAAATTACAGCTTATAGATAATATACTGAAATGCAGAAGGCGCACAAAGAAACGTAGAAACGTCGCGTTTCCTCAAAAGATCTTTCCAGACGGCGTCGGCATGAAAAGACTATTGGAACGGTCGAAATGGTTATCTTAGATACCTCGACATAACAATGCTCGGGGTGAACGAATATCTTTTTAGAAACGAAATGCGCGTCAGACACCCTTCGGAATATTTCCGGTCACGACCGCGCCGACCGGACAGCGTCCGATATAAAATGTACAAAGAAACCATGCGTGGTGGCGGTGGCCGTGACGGTTAGATGATATTGTGTTCTGCAGTGTATTTCAATGTTGGTGGTGGTCCGTCCGCACCATATTTTCTAATAAAATATTCAAGTGAATATTGAAATACATAACGTATATGGACGTGACTAGAACTTACTGCAGCTCTCGCCGAGATATGTTATAGGATCTGCATATATATATAAAAACAATACAGAATTTAATATTAATATTTTATTTGAACTCTTTTTAAACAATTTACTGTTACGTTTCGTAGTTTTTGTGCTTGGAGTTGTTGGCTTTGTGAACTATTCGTACGATGTTTTAGGTTGTTTTTTTTAATTTTTATTTTCTTGTTACGGACAAAATATAAAACTGTGAACTATTTCATTATTCTAAAAGCTGAATGCTGTTTTTTAGCGGACTCTAATAAAGCAAATTCACGTGTACTACTTTGGGCCGGAGTGGATCCTTTCGAGTGGCCCGGTAGATTTCGTTTAAAGCAACTCAGTAATTGGTTGTATTTTTCGTATTTCAAAATACCTCATTTTTAACTGAATTCTATCTACAATATACACTTATAAAAACACCGAAAATATTCTTAAACCACTGCAGTATTAATAGAAAAAATTTTTGGAATAGACTATCGGTCTATGACTGTAACAGCTGAGTCAATGATGATTAAAATATTTTTCTCTGTTGCCATTAAAACTAATGCTTATAAAAACGTGCCATACTATTTCTATAGTAGACGGTTTTTATCTAATACAGTACTATACAATAAGTGTTAAAATAACTAAAATTAAAACTAACCGTTTTAACTTTTTTTCTAAAAAATTATCAACGTGCCGTCACAATCAGTATAACGCACGTCGCCATTCTTTTATAAAAAAAAATTCGTTAATGAATATAAGCTCCCATCACGCATTCAAAGCGGCCCTTGATTTAACTATTTGACCGGCCCATCGGGAAATGTACCGAACTCCCGATCTATCAGTCCGTTCCTGAATTTAAAATACGAATAGTAAACAATAAATGCGTATAAATAAACTTACAAGTCGTTAGAAAGTCGTTATCGAATATTTAATCTAATAAAATATTAATATTAATATTTTGTTGTCGATGTTTAATATAAACGTTGATTTATATTTTCGTGAAAAATGTATTGAATTTATAGTAGGTATGTATATACAAGATTATTTCTCCTTTAGTTGAAATGTCAATGTTAAAACAAGTATAGATATGGACCCCCCTTGAAAAATATCTGGTTGCGCCACTGGCTCGTATGGCGGTTGATAGTTTATTTTTTCGCCTTTCCCATAACGGCGCGGATTAGATGAATATTTAATATATACAGACTATATGAATATTATTCATCTAATCTGTGGTAATAGTTTTAGTATGCAGTGTCGTCGAAAACACGTCCGAATAAAACCGTTCGGCGATATTTTTAATATTATCACATTTTTATTAATCTCATAAATATTTATTATCATAATCATTATGCACAATATGATAAAAATATTAAATCAATACATTTTTTTTTTTTAATATATAAAACTATTATTATTAGTTATTACCTACTATTATTGAAAATCTACACATCATCGTCATCATCATCATTATTATTATTATTATTATTATTATTATTATTATTATTATTATTATTATTATTATTATTATTATTATTATTATTATTATTATTATTATTATTATTATTATTATTATTATTATTATTATTATTATTATTATTATTATTATTATTATTATTATTATTATTATTATTATTATTATTATTATTATTATTATTATTATTATTATTATTATTATTATTATTATTATTATTATTATTATTATTTTAAATTCGAAATGACAAAGATAAATCGTTGTATTCGAAAAACAAAACTTCATTAATTATCATCGTCAATACACCGAACGACAAATAACGATCCTATGGATCTGTCTAATATATTTATATATTATATAATATATTATATATTTATCGGTCGTGTGTACAGTCGCTATATAATCGGCGCAGACGCATAACTGCGGTGCACGGAGGGGCCTATGCGTCAGACTCTATCGGTTCTCGAATAAAAAAAAAAGCTCGCGGTACGTCCAATAATACCCTGGTACTCACGAATGAAATAATGCACGCGTTTCCCCGTTCTGAGCCCCCAAATGCACGCGTTGCACCAAGTGACGCGTTCCGAGGTATTATTTGAATTCGAAAATCGCCGGCAAATGGCAATAGCAGGCGGAGTATATCGTTTAAAATTAAATATTATTTAATTATAATATAATATTAATTAAATTATTAATTATAATATTATTTTGAAATAGAAATATTATTTTGAGTTTTCAAAACGATCGCGTTGGACAAATAAAAAAAAAAAATTATTCTCACAGCATCCGTAAAAACGATCGTGATCGATGACGTCACCTACGCTGTAGCTTATTATTATTATTATTATATAAAATATTAATGAATGTGATTTGTAACACATAATCGTATGGGAATTATTATGGCCGATGATTCGATCTTATTGTATATACAAATGTGCGTACGAAATTAACGAATTTCACCGGTAAATTTAATCGATTTTTATGAATTTTCCAATAGGCGCTAAAAAAATTACGCCGTTATTAATTGCATTTAAAAACACAAATATCGTCGTTTTATTACGCAAAGCTCGTCCGATTCACGAACGATTTGAAATTTAAACGTATAACGTAGGGACCTTTAAGTATAAGTACAGAAATCCACGTTGAATTTTATTTTTTTATATACTATATTATACGGATTCGATGTCGACCGACGAAAAATACCACCGACTGTACAAGTGAAATTTTGTGGTCTGTAAATACAGTCACGTTTATACGTATGCAGGGACGGATTGGCAGAATTTTTCGGCCCTGGAAAATTATTTAGACCAGTCCTCTATATTATAACATCTAATATTATACGTAAAAACAAATATTACTCGTGTTTTTTCAAGGCAATCTGCGGTTCAATCCCCCATATACAAAATTTTGTTTATTGACTTATTTATATTTATTAAAATAAAATTTGCGCATAAATAATATAGCAAAACAATTTAACGTGCGAGTTCTTTATTGAGTAACGCACTTTTATTTTTTAACTTATCAATATATAGTTCCTTCTGTGTCAATATAATTTAAAATTTAAAAAATTCGTGATAATTTATAGCAAAATTAAAAACTGTTTGCGGCCATAGCACCCCTCAAGGATACCGGCCCACCGGTAAGTTTCCCGGTATCCCGACGGGCCAATCCGGCCCTGTACGTATATGTTATATAATGTGTTGTACACCGCGTATTTGAAGTCCTGCAGCAGGACATACGGGATCGTTTCTCCTCGTTCTTTGTCAAACACACTGCTCAGACACGTATACAGTTTAGAAGAAAGAAAGAAAAACGAAGAAATACGAATCAAATGGGAAACGGACCACTGCAGCGATTGTATTGGACCTCACGCGTATATTTATATACCTAGAAATACAGCGTATCTTATAATGCTCGATGGCAGCTGATTTTCATAAAGATAAATTGATTGCGGGTCGGCGGCAACGCGTATAGCGTTTCGTGGAACGCATTATTTATTATTTATATGTTTTATGTATAAAATATATACATATATTTTTTTTCTTTTCGTATATTTTATTATATATAATATAAATTATTATATATACGCGTACGTTGAAAAAAAAAATCTCTCTCGTAAACACGTGAATCGCATTTGATATAGTTACATTCGATGGGAATGGTGATTCCGGTCATCCTAGCATTTCGACGGCTCGTCGTATCATGCCCGGATTTAAATAAAAATAATTTTTACACAATTACACGAAAACGTTCGCGCGATAGACCATTTACAAAAAAAAAAAAACTATTTTATGTATTTTTGCAATTATTTTTTAAATATATTGTCCTATATAGTGATCGTCCTGCGTCCCTTCACCTCTATATAATAATATATAACGTTTATTAATTATTATTATTATTATTATTACGATATTGTGGGACTCGCACGGGTCGTGTAAAATTAACGATAATTTTATAACGATATATTATTTATACATATATACTAGATTATTTATATATCGTATATATATATATATATAGCTGGTGGTTAAAGCCTATTAAAAGCACTCGCGCGAACTGTGATAAAGACTTTATCGACTCGGAAAGAATTTAAAATAATTACGTATTTTAATTCTATCCGTCTCGCGGTTAATGTGTCATTTTAATAAGAACCGCGCGCTTTCGTCGTTACAATGACCGGCTGTTAAAAACATAATTATTGAAAATAACAAAGCTCGGATGTTTTAACAGTGACCGAATTATCGGAATTTACAGACAATTTCTAAAAATTTACAATAAATAACGTGCATAGAATTGTAATAATAACGAGTCTGCTAGTACTCGAGACATTGATGTGTAAACGTCGCCTGAGCGTTAAAACGGAAAGGAATTGTGATTGCGCGATTTGTGAACATTGGTATCTTTATTCAAAGTGATTTCGATAATAAATATTATTATTAGTTGTCATGACAGCAGCTTACACATTACACGCAATTTATAATTGCTTGTAAATTAATTAATATTATTATTAGTTGTCATGACAACAGCTTACACATTCCCGTCCCATTTCCCGAGATTTACCTTCATACCGCCGTAACAGATGTTTGCACATCAATATAGTGCGTATATAAGCGTGCGCAAGGGGGATATGCAAATGCACCCCCGGTCGAGTCCAGCTTAGTTTAGGTACCGAGCAGTGGCGCACACTGAACTGCACATTGATGGGTCTAACAATATTTTGCACACCTTGCCACCAACCAATAGACAACCAGTAGACACCCAATGACAACCTTGCATGCACTATAGTATTAATTATATGATTAAAAATATATTATTTAAAATTTTAGCTTCATAACACCAGCATCACTCCATCCACACTTTTGAGTAGGGGGGTGGGGTCGATCGACCCCATTGACCCTTAACGAGTGCGCCACTGGTATCGAGTTAAATAACATTTCTCCAGTCTTGAGTATTGGCATTTTTTTTTAAATTATACTTTCTTGGAAACATAATTTTAAATAAAATTTTATAAATGTACACAAAACGTCGAATCTATTTACAACAATCCTGCCGTTACAACGTGCTCGTGCGAGAAAGCTTTTTCGGAACTCGGCATGGTAAAAACTAAATATTATAAGGAGTCATATAATGGAACAGGAAATATTAGATTTTATGGTGATGATTTTTGTGGAGCAAGACTTGCAAATAAGCTGTAAGGGATACACAATTGATGAATTCAAGTCTGTATATATACGTATACACGAGTACGCGTCGTCTTGAATTTTATAGGTAAAACTAAATATTAATATATAAAATATTGTTTATTCGTATAAATACATTTATAATTTTAACGCGTTAATTGAGATTAAAATAATAATAATAAAAAAAATAAAATTATTATTATTTTCGTTAGTACACAGCTGCCACGACTTGTTGTATGTGGATAGGTATAATACGTACCACTACAATGTTTTATCTGTTTTTAGAATTGTGCATCCCCAGCAAAATTGTTCTGCTGAAACGTATATGGTGCTGTATGTAGTGTAACTTGTGAGGACATCAAACACTAGTCCACCTCTAAGCGTCTGGTATTACCGTCTCGCCTCAAATTCAATATTATAGTGCCCATAAAAATTCCAAACGTTTCACGATTAAATAAATATCGTTAAAATTGTACGGTGAAAAAAATGTAAAATATTCATTTATATATACGGATTATCGCATTATATATTTTCGTATAAATGATAATTTTTTGTATGTTATAAATATAAGAAAACATACAAACGTTTTTTTTTTTTCTTTAGATCCGGAGAGGGCCCAAGCTCTCACGCAATCATACAAATGGTTTGTATACGCGTCTCTCTGCA
This sequence comes from Slavum lentiscoides, assembly GCA_032441835.1. NCBI lineage: Eukaryota > Metazoa > Arthropoda > Insecta > Hemiptera > Aphididae > Slavum > Slavum lentiscoides. Next base: position 3,141,184 of record CM063717.1, on the reverse strand, counting down.
GTAAGCGTACAGAGATAATGTATACTGTATAATATTATATATTTTAATGTCGTCTGGAGTTTATCGCATCCGTCGATCGTGGGTCGTATATTTTATATTTTATTATTTTATTTGTATAATATTTTATCGTTATTTCGTGTTTTTTTTCTTCATTTCGTATAACACACGCGCGCCTTTCTCTCTAAAATATTCTCCACATTATCGTATTTTTCAAAGTAATTTATGTATAATCATATTATTGTAATACGTTCGTTCGACCCGTAGTCACACTGCACAACTAGGCGCGGCGAAGTGGTTCGACCGGTCGTACACCGTCCCTACCATTCGCCGAGACATTATGTTTGTCCTTAAACGAAAAGAAAAACACGTTTCATTATTATAACGCGTATTTATATAATATGTATTTTTTTTATTTTTGTGCGTGTCGTTGAAGTATCTCAGCGTTTCGTTTCCACGACCACAGGGAGTTTATATATATTATATATTTTTAATTCTACAGGTGTCACGCGCAGCAGGTTGCAGCCGCGTCTGCGCGCATACCTGCGTATACATTAGCGTATAACCAAAGTCAGACTGAAAAAGCCAAATTTGATTATCCAATTTTAATGAGTTATAATCAATAATTTCTTTTTTTTTTTTTCTACACACTTTTCTTAAATTCACATTCACTATACGTCTGTTCGTTTGCCCGTAATCAAATCCGAGAAGCTCCATTCGAGACGTTTTTTGGTCCACGAAAAATTCCAAAACTTTGCATAGACCTTGGTCTTGGATGACAATAGAAAGTCATACCAATATATATATGTTATGAAAAATTTCAAATAATATTATAACACTATATTTAATCATCATTCGATTATTTATATGGTCTTTTAAAATATTTATTGAAAAACAAATCTATAAAATATTATTAAAAAATTCATTTATTATAACTGAAAAATAAAAATTAAAAAACACACTTTTCTAACGGATAATTCGGTGAAAAATTTAATCGAGAATATAATTAAAATGATCCAGCGACACGGTAGTGTCGCGACTCGCGAAGCTAAGTAAAAAAAAAGAGCGTAGCATCACGACCGTGTATATATATACACACACAAAGCCAAACATTCCTATTAAAACCGTGTAAACATTTTAGTTTTATTTTGTCAAGCCTACGGGTCTATTACATGGACCAAATCGTTAGAATGAGCTGGTATCAATCGAACGAGAAAAACTTAGGGTACGTGCTTTTGTAACTTTCAATGGAATTTATTTAAAATATGAATTATTTTAAGTGAAATAAATCAAAATTTAGTTTACTTAGTCTGAAAGTGTAACGACCGGAAAAAAATTATTTTAATAGGATCTCCATTGTTTATTACATAATACACGGTGCTTGACTGTTGACTATACACTTTCAGACTAAATTTAGAACTAAATCTTCTAAACTAAATTTGGATTTATTTCAGTTAAAATAATTCATATATTATAAATAAATATATAAATATTTCATTTTCATTAAATTCTGATTAATTTCTAGTATTTACATTTTACACATTAGATTCTACCTTATAACACACATTTTAAAGCAATTATCTTTAAGTTTTTTTTTTTCAATTAGCGTTTTTTTTTTTTTGCACGGAGTGTTTTTGTTGGGATTTATACTACACACGAATACATACTTTATAAGATTTCACGCGGGAGAAGAGTGTCGACGAATTACACAATACATGACAACATTTTTCATCGAATTATTTTTTTCGAAAAGCGTGTTTTTAAAATTCATTTTTTATTAAATGTACGTATATTACGTTTTATCAAATACACCTGTTATATTAAACGTAATATTGTAATAATACAATTAGATTTATGTATATTAATCAAACGTATTTCGTTATATAAATGCGGATTAAATTGATATTTAAAAATTTAATAATATTATTATTATTAATATAGTATAATAACGTTATTAATTTACAATAAACGTGTGGGTTTTAATTCGTTTGAAGTGACGTTTTAAGGAGCGTATTCTTGACAACGCCGCATCGATTCGATCCCGAGAAAATAGCTCGTACAATAATAATATATTTAGGTATACGATCAAGTTCGAATACAACCCATATATATATATATATATATGGTATAATATCCTTTTCCCGTTTGGTTCGTATTTCTTAGTTTTTTTTTTCTTTTCTTCCAAATTGACCCTACTCGCAAGACATGCGACGCATTTACAACACTCACCATATGTACACGTGTCGTTTTCGAAGGTTTGGGGATTATCGTGTTTCGTCTTTAACAAAGAACGAGAAACCGTCATGTGTGCAGGACCTTAAAATATGTGTACATTACGTTATATGTACGTATATATACGTATAAACGCTTCTTATATTATATAAACGAGCAGTCCACAAAACGTTGTTTAGAACCGGTTTTTGTCGCGGTCGACACCGGCTCTGTAACATCATGATGAAATAATACAACGAAGATTCCTTTACTGCGCTGTTTACTTACCTACTTATAATGTTCCTCTCACCGACCACACGACTATGTACTCGTACCGTCAGCGAACTTTTAAATTCAATCGGTCTTGCCGATTACAGAGCGAATCAATCGTTTCCTTCCGAACTCTGAATTCAATTCACTGCAGTCCAATTCGCATTCCTTTCACAAATCCATTTTAAAGTCCCTCCTCGTCTCTATACAAACTCCCTTCTTTATTCCGTTTTTTTCCTCATTGTTAAACTCGTAACGCTTATGAAATATCGTCTTACGCAATGCGAAGACCACCCCCCCCTCACCTTTAATATTACCCTCGAACTATACGTGTTCAACTATAGGTCTATTATCATTATATATAGTTGTTAATATAATATTTATGCATTTACGTTTTTTAGGCTACAGCCTGTCTCGAAATAAATACATTGTAAAACCAATCGAAAGACTACGTTATATACTATTTTATAATATTTACTAAATTAATATACATTTTGACCGGACGCGTCGTATAACCCAATCGCACTTATATAGGTCCGAACACGTTTATTCGATTCGAGATCCGCCGATATCACGCTGCAGTGTACAAAACGAGGCAATTAACATATTATATAGTGTTGCCTCGACCGTCGTACAATGTATAAAATATTATAACCCCAAAACGTATACAACTCTCCGAAACGGTTTTCCAACAGACTAACAACGAATATTGTCGAATACGACAATTGACAATTAAAATAATAGCTCGAAACGATTGTAGAGAGCGTAATTATTATACGCGCGCTTTCTTTTTAATTTTTTAATTATATTCAATGTTTATAAAAAAGAAAAATAGTTTTTTAACTAATCGCCTACAAAAAAACTACGTTTTAATAAGTACCACGCTAAACTAACGAGTATGTGAATAAATGAGTTTCAAATTAAATATACGTATATATATATATTTTTATTTATAATATATACGAATTGCACGCAGAATATATATGACGTATTAAAAATATATTATCTACTTTTCGAAAATTCTTATTTTCTTCGTAACAGTTTTCAAAAACAATTCGGAACTCAAAACGAGAATAATCGAAATATTTATAGGATTTTTTTTTATTTTACGTAAAACGAGTTTATGAGAAAATATATATATTATCGTGTACGGCGCACTTTTCCATTTCATAATAATACGCACAGGCGGCGATTGGCAGTGATATGTATAAATAGACAGGTGAATAATTATTACTCGGCCACCGCCTAGACGTATAATATTTAATAAATTAATCGACCTCGTCGAATTATTTATTTAAAAGAATGTACAGCCTAACCCGTTTTTGGTCATATTATAACGTACGTGTAACCAAGCCCGGATTAAGACCTCAAAGGGCCCAGGGGCCGATATTTAGTTGTGAGCCCCTATCAATGAAAAAAACCAATTTTGTTCTATTACCTGCTTGAACCTTATAATATTGGCTGCATTGACGTACACATAACTTTATAAAATAACGCAGTTAAATATTATATCAGGTACCATTGATCAATTAATTTTTGTTTCATAAATACCCGTTAAAACATTAAGTTTTATACCTGTTAAATAAATGTACATATTATACAAATTTAATGAATAGTATTACACCTATTTCATTTAAAATGACACGTTTATTTAATATTTTTGTTGACTGTAGAGATCGGAGCACTCTTTCTGGTAAAATTTTTTGGTACAGACATGAAAAAAAAAAAAAAAAGAAAAAAAACACATCATTGTACTCGTAAAACCAATAGATTCCTTGCTCCGCTCAGAATCTAAAAAATATATATATACAAATTATCACTTGACAAATTATGGGCCCTTTATATATGTGGGCCCCGGAGACGTGGCCCCCCTTGGCCTCCCCCCTTAATCCGGGCCTGCGCATAACGAAACAGCAACGAACACGGGCGTCGCCGCTATAGTGTTTACCGGTATCGGGCAACGTTGCTGCTCCGCCATTTGTAACGTGAAGCGATGAGTCCCGTCCCCCAATTTTTAATAATCCGTCGACGTCGCCCGTCACTTCGATTTTGTATAGAAATCTGGACGGGCAAAGCGCGACTATTATTTATATGTCCGTATATTATTACTAGTCGATTAATAATATAATAAATGGAAAGCCACGTTCCCGGGGACGTCACTGTGTAGTCATTCTGCTGCAGATATAGAGAATAATAGTCGAGTATACTTTTTCACAGTAAAAAATTCTTCCCTATATCTGAAATCCCAAATGTTATAATATGTACACCGGTGGAAAAAAAAATTGTAACCTTATAGTTACAAAAAAAATAATAATAATTTAACGTATAAGGGCGATTTCAGATTTTACGGCGGAAAAAATTAATGAAAAAAAAAAATATTAAAAAAAAACCAAGTTTATTGTATCTCGTAACAATAATGAAAATTATCCAACAACACATTCATACACGTGGTTTGTACGTTTCCCCCGTTTTCGCGCTATTATAGAGTCAATATCAAAAATTATATTATCATTCGCGTTTTGAAACGTATATATAAACTCGTTTTCAAATTGTTTTTTTTTTCGCATTATTTCTAATTATTTTAATAAATGCAACGAGAATAAAACATTATACCTATAACGCGAGACAACGCGCGTACATTATATTTGATTTTAACATCCGTGTTATTATATACGAGAATATTTGTTTAAAAATATTTTTATTGCTTTTACAGTAGCGCATCAAAATTATATTATATATAGAAATATATCAGTATTTTACGCGTTAATTATTACAAAGGATTTTATACGTATTATTATATTGTACTCTATAAAAATTATTATCTTTAATTATTTTTACACGTAAATACGTATACGCGAGCGAACGTCATTTCAATATGATAATTAAAAAAAAAAAAAACCATTCAAATATAATACGCTGCGTTTAATGAACGTCTTTCACCACAAATATTCGTATAAAAAAATAAAATTGTAAATGACCTCGAAGAAAATAATTTATAATGATATGCTGCAGAAGAAGCTGGACTCTTTATCGTCTGGGAATACACGTTGATGTGGTAATTCAATATTCGTGTGTTACAATCGAGATAAAAAAAAACGCGTCGCGGCCAAAGGTGACTCGACGAAAAAAATATATTGTGTACAAATACCACAGGAAACTATTTATATATACGTTTTTTTTTGTGTATAAATCATTGCATTGGAATAACGATTCCGAGCTATATTCTACATAATAATTTATTATAAAATTAATGAATAAAATAAATGTTATATATTTCGTAGTCCAAACGCGAATGATATTTTGAGTTTTTAAAAATACAAAAATTTTAACGAGGTTTTTCGCGAGTTTGCAGGGTTGTTCATAAATGTACGCTTAAGAAAACTGTTGCGAGAAAATGTCAAATAATGTACCAACTGCTATAGTTAATAATAATTTGCTATTGATATTATATGTAAAAAAAAAACAGCGGAACACTTCATTCCTTCACGAAAACGTGTTCACAAAAAAAAAATTTTTAAACAATACGTTTTTCGCGTCAATCAGAACGCAAAAAAAAACAATTTTTTTTTCTACAAAACTTTAAATAGGATATTAAAATTGGTCAAAAATTGACTGGTTTTTTTAAAATTCGTTTAGTATTAGCGTGGACGTCAGACGCACCGACAAATTTACAACACATGTTTGTATACACTACTCAATCTTTTTTCTTCTTTTTTAAGGGCATATGCCCGACCTGTATATGGCTGTATAATCTTTGCTGAAATACGTACGTTACTGGAAAAACTCTCACGCCTTGTAGAGCGGTCCGATTTCGATATATTTTTTTTTTTTTTATTTTGTTGGAAAGAGGAAAACGTTTTACAGGGCGCATTGAACTTTGGTTCTCAAAATCCTTTAAAATAATATTATACAGAACAAGGAAAGTAATAATGCCTGGACTCTGCACAATATTAAATTCGTCCGGGCGAATGATAATTATTAATAATTAAATTAATATCACAAAACGATTAGAGCCTGCAGGTTTTTCGTACTCCGCACGCGTTTTCTCTTTAATATTCAAACACTACAACAGCCCTATATATATATATACTGCTGCAAAAATAATAATATTATAGGTTTTCGTCTAATCGCCTACCTAAATAATTGCATTTTAATACCATTATTATAATCTAACGCGAGTTCGCGTATGTGAAAATATATTGGAAGTTTAAAATATTCTTTTTTTATAAAATATACCGTAAAAGTGTCTTACTTTGCATTAAAAAAAATTTTTTTTTTGGATTTATTATTATCACCAGTTATAAAATCATACTATCAGCATATCTGTTATCATATACTATCAGCGTTTTATCCATTCTGTGCACGATTAAAGATAGACAGGTTGAACAACGAGCTAAACTACTCCGCCGTTTTTGTGACTAATAAACCTTCTTTGTAAATCAGCTGAGAAATTTCACTACTACCTACTAGCGCTTAAAGTGGTTTGATATATTAACTACATTACATTATTCGTTATCATACCACGGATCAGATGAATATTCATGTAATCTGTGATTATACTATACAAAGAGATTATGACATTTTGACGGTAAAATAAGTTATTTGACGAAAAACATTATTATTTAAAATTATATTATTTTTGAAATTTTTTTTTTTTATAATTACGAATAATTATAATATTGATAATATTCACGATGTATTATATTTGAAACATTTTTCGTTAGGAGCGCTATGTTAGTATTCGATAAAAAGAAGGTTCGCTAGTCACTTTGTTAGAGCTCGTTGTTCAACCTGTCTATCTTTAATCGTGATTCTGTGCTATCAGTTTAATTTTATTTTTTTATATCGTTTCTTACATCGTGTAGGTATAGCATACCGATATAATATACATACTTTATACTTTATACGTTAAACATTGTCGGTGATACCATGCACCAAACATCATTTTTAACATTAAAATTAAAGTCGTTTTGAAATGTGGTGCAAATTATCAGAATCGCATACAAAAAAAACTTTGCACCAGAAATATAAAAAAAATATTATTAAAAAAGTACTAGGTATAGTTGAAGTAAAAAAAAAACTAAAAGATATTAAAGTCTTATCTATAAATTAAAATTATTTTTAACAAAAATCGCGTGATTTTTAAAGTGACGGCAATAGTATTTAACCATGAAAAAAAAAAACTGTAATTTTGGTGCAAAGTAGGACAGTTTTTTACGGTTTTTTATTATGTATTACCTAGTGTTTTGCATCTATATAATGATGCGTATTTGTTACAACTGTATTATATATAATCATTATCATAGACCGTTTACATTTTTGAAAATCGTTGGTTTTCTCATCGACAAAACAGTTTTTGAACAAAAAAAAAAATACCGGGCGGCAATCGGCCAGAGAACGCGTACGCATTCACACGGACCCAGACGGGAGGCTCGTTCACTTTAGACACTGCAATAATATCGTTTATTAAACACGGTCACGGTATTCTTTCAAGTGTAATGAAAAATAAAAAGAAATACGCTTTTGTTATAATATACGTTTATTAGTGTTCAAAGAGATATGACAAAAAAAAAAAGAAATTTAGAGAATAATATACTCGTGTTGACGACTGTATAAACGCATACAAATATATAGCCGAGACGTGCGCCCGGACAACCTTATTCCGTCTCGTCCCCGTCGTCATCGGCGCCTTGTTCCTTCGGGTCTCCGTAGACGTCGTCCAACGACGACAAGTCGGAAACGTCCGAGGACATGTCCTGTTCATCGCTGTCGTCCGACTCTGCTTGATCCGCCTTCACGGACGGTTCCTGTTCTGCAGCCAGCCCGGTCGGTTGATCCTGTTCCGGAGGCGGCTGTCGGTCTACCGAACTGCCGGCCAAGGACAGGATGGCCTGCGCGCTATCGCACACACCGCAAACGTAAGAATCCCACAAACACGGGTCCGACATCAAATGGTTCAAAGGAGCGCCGAGGATCTCTTCCCGTGTCTTCAAAGACACCGGTTCGTTCGGAAGAATCGCGTCCATCGTCTCGGCGTAACGAAAAAATTCCGTCATTGCCGCCACGATGCTGTCCATAGCGTTCCGATTGGTTGTCCTCGGTAAAGCCGGTTTGTCTTGCATACGTTCTTCGTTCTTTCTGGACATCTGAAATCATAAAATAACACGCACGTTCCGTAATTATACGTATTATTATTTTTACACAATATATATTTTTGTCATTTTAATTTTTCGACATTAAACTGTACACGTACATTTCGAATGTCTACTACTGTTTACACTTCGAGCTGTTTAGATTTTTCACTATTTTACGTTTTTTTTTTTTCTACATACATCAGCAACGTCGAGTTTATTCGTAATAATAATAATTTATCGATTCGTTTTGGATTCTGAACGGATGAGCCGGGTGGCCATTGCGGGTTTTACGGTGATAGATAATGTTTATTATAATTTTTTTTTTCCGCGTACGATTTTTCCACTAGTGTAAAAGTGTTCCGATTAAAACTCTAAAATCTCTATCAAAGTAATGATTCACGTAAACGACGTCCACTACTGCACTCGCAAATCATCTATATTTTTTTTTTCGTACTACTCTATATTAAGTCGTCGATACTAATTTAAAAATTTTTATTCATAAACTAATAGTGTTAATTTTTTTTTTTTTGAAGGACTCGTCTACGAACTCAGTTTCGTACGCGCATTACATTACGTGTCTGATCGTCGTCAGTTATTCCAAATACGCCGCGATCCTGCCGTACGATAATACTATGAGTACAGTATATATAAAAAAATAATGAAAAAAAATTTACTTTTTTTCCCCGTAGTCTGCTGAGATTCCTCTGAGAAAGAAAATCAAATCTTTCTGTCACTATATAGTGAAATAAAGTAGAGTAGAATAGAAAAAAAAAAGTGCGAAACACTACGGACGTATTATGCGGAGAAAAAATTCAAAGGACGGACGACGACACGCGAACGCTGGTCATACACAACCAGGCGACGAAATAGCAATGAGCGCGGGCGCGCCGCTTGCGGTTCGGATCGGCAACTATTTGTCGGGCCCCACCAGTGCACGTACCCGATTCATCGTCGTCTGCTCGAAATTACTTGTAGCCGGCGGGCGAGGTAAAAAAAAAAAATGTTAATTTTATTCGTATTGCTATATCGATAATAACGCATTATTTCGAATACTTACAATGTTATTATTATTATTATTATCTTGAGGGGATTGAAAGCGGGCATTTTTCATCTTCGTCTTACACGCACGAAACGTGGCAAAACAGACGTTTCCCACGTCCAACGTAGGTATACCGATCCATCAAGTGATATGCGATAAGAATTTTGAAAACAGATTTGAATTCCTCGTGAATTTTACTATACAAAGACTTTCTCACATTTTTCGTTTTTTTTTTTTTTTATTTTAAGACCTACAAAATTTGTTTATTAGTATTTTTTTTTTTTAATTTGAAATTGGTTCGATTCATTTTTTAAGGATTTAAAATTTAAAATGTAGTCGATCTCAAGTATAGACTTCACGACGAACTCAAATACGTTTTTGAATTTTTTATCGCACCACTATAGATCGATCGATACGTTGAAAGTATTGTGTGCTATACGCTATATTACCGGTGTCACCGCGTACTACGCGTTACCGAAATTACTTCGCGGGAAAAGAGTTAGCACACTGTATAATTAAACTGGTATTTCAATTTTTTTTTTCTATTTGAAAAAGGAGAAAATTGTATGGGTCGGATTTCAACTCATTTTGTGATATTAAATATATTTTTAGCTGTAGAATACCGTAAACTTAACGGGAAATTAATAGTTTTTTTTAACAATAATTACAAACGGGCGGAAGACATATTTTAAAAATCCGAGTTGAATGCGACCCGTAGTTATATATGTCAGTGGCGTATATCTGGAGCGAGGGGGGCGATAGGTTGATCGATGGAAATATTTTATTTTATAAGTAATATTATTTTTTAAAAAACTATTGTTAATTTTTAATAAACAATAAAGTTGATTAAAATTTGTTTATATTTTGAATTATATTTTTATACTTAAATACATACTTTAAATTATGAAATCTTAAATGTTTGAAAAAGAGGAGGATTTGAATACAGGCCTGCTCAAGGAGTGTCAATGGAAGAGGGTGTGGATCTTTTTTTTTTCAATTAAAATAATAACTAAAATATCTCTATATTGTCCGTAATTGATTTGAGTCGTAAACATTTAATACCGATAATGTTTATGATATTGGAATTCCAAGCTGACCATTGAGTTTCAGTTCCCCCCCTCCCCTCAGGACTATGATATAACCGTCACTGATATAATATGTCCCAAAAAAAAAAAAAGAAAATTCAAATCGGTTACTTTTACAAGCCGTGAGAGTTTTTCCTGCGTAAAGCCTATAATTTTTAGCTATAGGCGTTATACGGTTTTAATAAAATTGAACAATTTTCAGAAAATAATGTCCGTACATCTTGTTTAGATCGCACTACACCGAAATGCCAAACGATGACCTCTTATCGAGATTTCTTTAAATTCTTCTTCGCGTATGTAAAAAAAAAAAAATTGCCACATTCGACGTTCTTTCACGTTTCAAAAAAACAAAAAAGTATTGCAATTTTCAAGGGCGTTATATAAATCAGTTCTGTACGAAACATAATTTATACGATTATAGATATTTAAACACTGGGTAAAATTTAAAACAATGTGTTTTATTAAAGAGTACTATATTATATAATATATATGACTATACAGTATAATGTATCGGTTCTCATCCGAAAAATTAAACAGTTCGTAATACCATATCTAAGAACAGTGCTACTGCAGGGCGTGGTGGAATTAATGTTTTTCAATTAGAACAATTATTATTAGTTACTCGAGTAAACGGGAATAAAATCGTTTTCGTCACTCGAATGAAATGTCTCGGCGGCGTTCAAGGTCAAACGCGTGTCATACGGACAATAATATAAATAACAGGGGGAAAAAAAAATCGGCTCGAATAAGTCGTCGAGTCGAATTAATAATACAATTATAACGAAAAATCGATAGAGTCGACAAAACCAAATTTTCACCGAGTTTAAAGTGGAAATTGAAAAGAAAACTCAGTGTGTCGTAAAAAAAAGGGGGGGAAGGGGTTCAGTGTCTCGAATTCGTATTGGACGTCACCGTCAATATTAAAACACACGTAATTATGCGTCCGAAACTACACTGGAATAAGTTTTATTTTATATAATGTTTATTTTATAGTAATGCGATTTAAATATTCGAAACGTTTTATTATTTTATTACAAATATTATTATGATTTTAACGAGAAATTACAAGTGTAAACAAACGAACAAATGAAAAATCTTAATTGGATTTGAACAAAATCGAATAAAAATATTATGATATGTATTAAGAATCCAGGAAAAAAATGTGCGATTTAAAAATTATATTGGAAGAAAAGTCCGATGTTAAAAATTCCGTATAAAATTAAGTATAAATGTTCATTAAAAAAAAAACATAATAATTTACTTTAAATCAATATATAAATTAAATACAAATATAATCCGTTTTATATAAATAAAAATATACGATACTGAAATACTAGAGGTACTGCAGTAAGACAAATATAGTTTAAAAGTACGAAACAATGATTCATTAGTATAATTATGTTTTGGGATTCAAAAAGTACTGCACGTGTATACCCTTAAATAATCGTGTTTATCGTTTGACCGTCACTGGTGTTGCACGAATGCGAACTGCAAAGTCCTCGGTTAATTATAACGTACACTCCAGGGTTTTGTGATTCAGAAATAGTATACACTGTAAGCATATACTCTTAAACTATACATATCTATATATATATAAAAATGGAGTCAAAAATGTATAACAATTCATCAATTGAGAACGGCTGGGCCGATTTGGCTCAAATTTTTTTTAATTGTTCGTAATTGCCACGAGAAGGTTTTTACGAAAAAAAATAACCCTTTTTTTTTTTTTAAATTTTTTTGATGATTGTTTATTTTAGCAAAACAACGTTTGCCTGGACAGCTAGTATTCTATAATACCTATCTTTATTGATTAAATGAGATTATATGTATAATACGTGGCGTGTAAATAAAGTAAAACATTATTTCGGACTTGTTGACCGAACGCCTAATATTATGTATTATTGTAATAAGTTATAATAACCGTGTGAAAAGCGTGTTTGGAGCTGCACGCGATAAAACGTCGCTGTGGCAAATGGCGGAAAAAATATCCGACATTATACGTACATTTGCTGGAAATCGTTAAAATAATAATTAATAAAATATATTTCGCTATACAAAATATAATGCATGTAGCAATGTAAATTAAAATTTCATTAGTGTAATATCGCGCGTACGTCCTCCACGTATCATCGCGACGGAATATTGTGACTATTCGCCGATTTTAATGTTTTTTTATCGACAAACGCCATGTGACCGACCACCACTGGGGCACGGTCGCCAACCCCGTGCCGAGGCTTCGTGGGCCGGAGTTACGGAGATTTTTTTTTGTTTTTTTTCCTTTACTCGTTTTTCTCAAAAAGATTATCGTCTGAATATTTTCCAATATTTGTTAAAATAGTAATAAGAAAATAATAAACAACGGCACGGTATTCCATACACACACACACACGTATCTCGACCATATATATATTTATAGAAAATGAAAAACTAATTTTTTTCACGCATAGTTACCAGCATCGGTGCCGTTGCACCAATGCGTGTTCCCTTTTCTGCCGTCAGCGGTTCCGCCGCGGGAACGGACAGGTGTTTACTATAAATCTTAGGGATTTTCTCCGGACTATGATAAAAAAAAAATTACAGAAAAAATTTAAAAGAAAACTGAATTTTTATTACGCATTACAATAAACACACGGTCTCTTCCCAACACCGGCCGTAGTCATCGAGTGAAAACGTTTATCTTTTTTTTCGTAGAATACGACGACTCGGTCGCACCGTGGACTCCGCGACGAGTGTATAATTATAGCGATAACATACATTATATATATATATTATACTCGTATATATTATAAATATGAAGATATTTTAATAAGGCAATAATAATTCCGTCATGATATCGTACATTTTGGCACGTCACAATATAATAATAATTGTAATGTATATTATAATCGCATTATTATATGGGTACTAATATACGAGACATCGGTATTTGGAAAATATTAAAAAAAGAAATCGAACAAAACGTTTAAAAATTTCGCGTGTACCTGTGTAGACTGCAGCGAGAACCCTCCGGCTGTGTATTATTATTATTGTATAGAATAATAGCCGTCGAGTGTAACGAACATCTATTGAGTTTGAAATCAGCTCGCCGTCAAAATTTTAGTCCAGACAGACGGCGCCGATCGACTTATACATACTATATACGCGTCTTTTGAAAAAAAAAACCGTTTCATTCCTTTAGGTATACAGCTTAGCTGGTGTATGAAACGCAGAAAAAAAAAATGTATAGAAACTCGTCACGTTCCCCCAAAAATATCCCTCAGACGACGGCGCCGGCACGAAAAGACGCTGTTGCAGGAACGGACGGAATGATTTATTACCGCATCCCTTAAACGTCTCGACATGATAATAATGGACACGGTGAACAACAAATATCTTTTCGAAAACGAAATGCGCCTTAGACATACCCTCGTCAGAACGCACGCAGACGTTTCCGGTCAACACATTATAGGTACTATATACCGAAACCGACCGGACGCTATAAATTTACAAAGAACATATATAAAGTCATATGCGGAATATCGTATGGATACTCGAAGAGGTTGAATCAATTTTTTTTTACATTATAATAATATAAGGTGCGTGTTTATTACTTTAGTCATTTTTAATATTTTGCAACGAAACGCCCGTCCCGAGTTTCAAATCGCTGCAGACTGCGCATTTACAACGGATCTCCCGAGTTCTAATCGAATTCGGGCCATACGAGTACACGCGTGATTAAAAATTAATTTCTCCCGGAGAAATCACAAGAACATTACTTTTATGTAATATTTTTATTATTACAATTTTTTTTTTTTTTTTTACTTAATTACATCACGTTAAGTCTGCTACAGTCGATGTATTCGATGATAATCATTATTTAGGATGAATTTTTTTTTTTTTTGCTCTACCTCTGTATTTTCTTTCAACGATTTCCGTTAAATGTATTCTATTAAAATTAGCTACATTTGTGTAAATAATTATATTTTTTGGTTTATGCGTATAATATATAAGTATTGGTGAAACGCTCTAGATTCGTATTCATATTGTGTCGATTATTATTTGCGGGAACCGATTCGGCTATTCTCAGGTGTTTTTTTTTTTAATCGTTAAAACGATTATTGTATGATAAAATATGCGCATCCGGCCGTTCCGAAATGTCTCACCGGACGTATACTGTTTTTAAAAATATTATAAAATTCCACTGCATATTTTACAACACGAAATTATGGCAACGCGTTTATGCATATTATGTAATAATTCCGAACTCCCGAGTCGTAAATTATATTTTGTTGAACATTATATCGAGTTCTTCTCGGATACATCCGCGTCTGCGTGTTACCTACACAATATATTATGTGCGCAAATAATAATCGCCGTATATTAAAACGTCCATTAATATCTCATTAAAAGCAACGAAAACGGCTATGAGCCCCACCACCATCGCCGCTCTTTGCGTTCCGACACCGAAGCGGACGCGACATCTGTTAAACACATTTTTTTCTCAGCGTTTTCTCGTCCTGAGCGATTTCTAAAACGACGCGAGCGTAAAACGCTAGGAAAGATATTATACCTATCGTTTGACGTGCCGATTGCATGGTGTAGTCGTAAAATGAATCAGTGGGTACACGCGGCCCATACTGAATTTAAAGCAAGCGTCGAGTAGGAGCAGGAGCGATATTTCCGCGGGGAAGATTTAATGAGCAAAAAAAAACCGACTAGGCCGATCACAGTGTCATCTTAAAATCGCCTCTGACTCCTGAGGAGCGTGATAGGGATCGAGATTTTAGAGTTAAAAACACTCGTTTAAACGAGTGACGGGTGACGCGTTTGTATATTCTGTATACGCGTGCAGCGTATGTCTGCGCCTAGATATATCCGCTCGAGACGTTTCAGTTTAATTTTTAAACGTTTTCAGAATTCAATTTTGTTAATTTTTTTTTCCCCCTCGTAAAACGTATTGAACGCCGCGAATTCGCCTCGGGTACACGCGTATATTGTATTAAAACAATCGGCACCTGCCTTACACTACCAATCACTGGACGTGTCCAAAGGGTAACAGGGTTTCGTGCATAGCTATTTTTTTACTTTATTTATTTTATGTACGATATAGTCTTATTATATTATACAGTAATTGCGCAGCCCGTTTATACGAAAAACACGTGGCTTTTTTTCTTCTTAAAATTATAATTCCCGTTTCGTCAGAATAAAATGATTTCTTTTTTTTCACACTCCCGTCAGTACATCGCGTAATAATTTAAAATAAAAATCCTCGAGGATCGCAGGAATGGACTTGGTGGTAACGTGACGGCGGTAAATTCGAGTATTTAAAAAGTTTATGCATTTTTGTATAATCTATCAATATACCGCGGTATATAATAAAAGGGCGCGGGGACGTAATAAACCAGCTATAAATATATTATTTAGAAAGAGTATAATTACATATTGGAACCGGACGGTTGGAGATTGATTATTTCTAATATTATATTGTCGTCGTCATAGGACCCATCCTGTTTCGACCGTTAAGTCGACCGCTTCAAAGGAATGCGACACGACGAGATTTTTGTTTCGGGGAAAAAAAAACGGGGACGTTATTCGTTTCGACGGAACGCGCGCATATGCGACGGTTGCACGGGCCGCCGCCGCCGCCGCCGCGACGCGCGTTTATTGGTCGGGACGGACCTGTTGGGGGGTAGCCCAGGACGTTTCGCGCGCGCGCGCGCACTGACGTCGTGCCAGGACACGCAGGACGAGGGGTAGGACGACGGACGCCGCGACGAAGGCTATATACACGGAGCGCTCGCCGCGCATCAGTCGTTCGTCTACGCGCCGGTTTCCTTTTCAGAGCGTTTTCCATACGTCCGAAATCTCTCGTCTTCTTATGATATCATTTTTATCTTCTAGTAACACGCAAACACGCAATATAAGGTTTTCGAACCGTCGTGATTCGTCTTATACGTTACGACCTACAACAAGCGCGTTATTCTAGGACACCGCGGTTTTGAATTGGAAAAAAAAAAAGACCCGTCGCCGCGAACGTTTTGCGCGGACCGCAACCACTCGGCTACCCATACCCGGGGATAGATCGGCCGGAAGACGAGGAGTAGGTAGAGGTCCATCGTAGCAGTAGTCCAGCAGCAGACGACACCAGCTGCACCCCCGCACCGCCCGTCAAGTATAACTCGTATAATTTTAATTCGTCCGCGAAACAAATCGCTATTTATACGCGTTATTTTCATTATAACATTATATTATATTATAACATTAACATGCTTCTCAGGGCTGTAAAATTCGACAACTTGTTCGATCTATTGGAGTGCTTTGGCCGTTTGTGTTTGTATTTAATTGTTTTCTGCGTCGTCGCTTTAATTTTTTTACTCGTGTTTTGGATATATTACCGAATAACGCGGAGGTATCATCTCAGAATAATGCGAATGGTCCGCCAACGACGGTTGAGGAGGAACCGTTAACAATAAAAAAAAAAATGAAACGGAGTACGATCATCGTCATACAGTATTTTCGCTATTTATACACATATATATCTTATACATACACAATTCAACGCAAACTTCAACTTAACAAACAGCACTGCATCGTGACGTCATCACATCTATCATATACGTAATAATATACCGATCAAAAACACCGTACTGGGCATTGCTAAATCGCAAAAGGAACCGAAAGAAAAGAAAAATCCGATGGATCCAAAAGGAAAACGTATAGTTCGTTGTTACGAATAATAATAGTAAATAAATAAATGTAACTTGTTTATAATACAAATAGAAAAAAAAAAAAATCTGTACTAAATTTAAAATAATATGTATAATATTATATTTATAGTTAAGGGCAAAATAAAATGTATACAAACGCACTATGTTATGAAACGATCAAATTTACGAATTTATCTTTTTTAAATATCAGCGTCGGCTTGGGTACATTGACGTTTTTTATGTTCATATTTATTTTATTTTAATTATAAACTTTATATTATATACTGCAGGGTATTCGAGATTTTTTTTTTACAACTATACACATTATATTATAACTGTTTGAACTCAATCCGTCTGTACTTGGATAATAAAACAATAATATGTATTTAAATGTTTCCACGTCACGCTGTAATTTTTAAGTTTTTTTTTTCGAAAATAAATTAAATACTTTAATATATACTGTCATAGAAAATAAAAGGATATTACGTACACATTATATGTATTTTATCTAAGTTATTTGTACGTTATAATTTTAAAACTTGTATCCCATTAATAACTAATATGTTTTAATTTATTTTCAAAATGACTGTTGTGATAATAACTAGTATCGAATACACGTATAACTGGATATTGATCGGAATTATACTTATACATATACATATAAAAAACGAGACTTATTTATATATATAAGAAATCACAATAATAATTTCGTCTTTTCGGTAATATTCCACCAGAGTTTCCTTACATTTACCAATATCCTATATAATATATTTAGGTACATTTTGATCACGATCAAATATTTTTCACGTATAGTAATAAGGTATCTATTATAAAAAATCGGGGGTTTAAACGATTACAACAACAAATAAGTGTCGAGAAAATATTTTTTTTTTTTTGTTGTTGTACATAATATTATGTGCACTCGACGTCGACTAATTGTTGAGACGTATATGTACCAACAATAAAATTATAATATTACGAGCAGTTTTGACAAGATCGGGGTCAGAAGAGTAAACAAGAAATGCGCGTTTTTCTAAATTAGGTAAATATCTAATTAAGTGAATTGAAAACAAAACGGGTAGGTATATAAAAAAAAAATAAATAAATGCATAAGTCAGTATTTTATGATTTTCTCAGAAAAAAAAAATTCATTACAATATTAAACGATAAAAACAAATCGATTGAACTTCGTGAAAATTGACATTACGTCTATAATCGTTTGAAAACGGTTATTATATAATATCATTCGATCCGCAGTACAAATAAATAAAAAAAAAAAAAATGGAACGTTACGCGCTTAAAAATAACTGAAAAACTTTAATAGTTAAATACGAAACAACAATTGACAAACCGAGTGTTCTACGTGAAACGGATCAACCTGCAAAGACGCGAGTCGATGAAAAACGCTTAAACACAGGTAAGTTACGTTAAATAAATAATAGCTATATTATGTTTAAAAAAAAAAAAAAAACTAATAGATGTCAATAAAATGTCAAAAAAATATATTAAACATAAATAGGTCAATTAAAATTATTTTTTTCAGTTTTTCGCACAAAAATTAGGATTCTGGTGTTTTCACTGTCCGCGTTTTGAGATTTATTAAAAACAATCACTTTTTTCCTCTCTGCCTAATCACTCCGAAACAATAAAGAAAACTAAAACAATTTTTTTCTGTGGACAAAACGTTTTAAATCCGACCCTATTAGATATAGTGAAAAATTAAAAGAAAAAAAAATGATCTTTTTAAATCTATACAACACTCTAGTAAACGCCCTAGCCGCACCGGTGGCGTAGATACGATTTTTTTCTGGGACCGGGGGTGTTTCAAAGGAACTTTCAAAAAAAAAAAAAACAATATTTTTGTTTTACTACAGTAATTTCATTGTTTTCGTGGATTACGATACAAATTTTTTCAGTGTTATATTTCAGCTCAGTGTGCACGAAATCAACGAAACGAAATTTTAAACGACAAGCTTTTTTTTAGTGTTTTGAGGGATGAACGAAAACCCTTTACATCCCCGCATTTACGTCACTGGCTCTCAAACACTTGTGGACCATTGCCCGTAATAATATAAGTGTACTTGTGTCCAGAAATTTTTTAACGTAAAAAATTTAGCTGCTCGTCGGTAATGTTCTGACGTATAGTGTTCGTCGATATAAGTCAATAATAAACGTTGTGATAGATTGTGCCGAGTTTTTTTTTTTTTTTAATGACAAATACGTTTTGGAGTGCCTGCGTTCGATTCTAGAAATAAATTCGGTTTTCACGGTAGGCCGCAACGTTCCAAAAAAAATTACTTAAAAATAACAGTCCGACATGCCGATCTCCTAAGTGCCGGGCAACAATGCGTTGGGAACGGATACCGGGAACAGTTTTATTATCGAAGCACGTCGTTTTAATGATAACAGCTTGTATTATCATTTTTTTTTTTGATAATCAGTATCGTTTTTATTATGAAACGGATATAAATGACGGACCGTATGGCCAAGCGTACCGCACCCAGTGGGAACGGTCCGGTTCTTAATTGTTTTTGACGAACCGGTGCAGTCGGATAGTGTGGCCCGGCACTAAGGATCGGTTTTACAATAGTGGTTTAAACCTTGTTCAGAGTTGTTCGAAAAATGCGTATTACGATTCACTGAACCCAGTTTAAACTGAAGTTTACTTGATCCACCGATTTCAGCGAGTTAAACCGAGTTCAAAGTTGATCTGCAATTTGATTGGTTGTACATTAATGTTGATAACGGACACATGATAGACGTTATTTGGAGATATCTTTTTTTTTGAATTTGTGTAATCGTGTATTCTGCACAGATAATACATAATGGATATTCGTTATCAGGCGTTCCCGAATCTTCCGTCTCACTCACAGATTTCTATAATACATATTATCAGGCCTACGGAACTCTACGGTTTACGGCCAACAGTGTCTATGACTTTGAAATTTTAGTGGTTCAAAACACACAACATCAGTGGTTAAAAAAACATGAATATTTGATAACATTTTCATTGTTATCATAATATTATATAAAAACAGCGCGAAAAAATGTCAGTATAAACAGACCGTTAAATGGCCGACCAATCACAGAGAGCCTACCATCACGTCTCCGTTGCTATATTTCTGTAATCAATTCTCCGGTTCTATGTTCATGGTCAATTTCCGTTTAGAATTTTCCAGCTTATACATCTAGTTAAATTCTCCAAAAACTCGATCAGCTGATCGAGTTTCGCTTCTCTAATGTTCTCTGATATTATGTATATTATAGAAATCTGTCGTCTCACTCAGCAAGTATTATCAGATAACCGGATACGTATAGATAATAAAATGCACTATTTTTCAATTATTATTTCATGGAACAAATTATTATTTCATGGAATAAAAAATAACTTCTTGCTGAGTAGGACAGAAGATATGCTTTTAATATTGCTATCTCTCTTATTTATTCAGGAACGCTGCCCGCTGCCCATATTGTATACACATGGCCTATCCATTATGTATTATCTATGGTATTCTGTTATATACATTTTTATTTTTTATAATATTATTATAATCTGCGATAGTGTGATGAGCAGGTAATTAAAAACGAATAATAATGAAAAACGAAATCTATATTCTGCAATTTATCAATTGTCATACACACACACTATCACCCGGCTATTCCATTATCACAGATAATTTCCAACAACCACGGTTCAGCGGAACCTAAGATCAGTTTCTTGTCCAGGTTCAGCTAAACTCGAGTTTAAACCAAGAATTGTAAAACCGGCCCGTAACGAATCAGTTGATTTTGATTTCCTGTAATTTCAGTTAAAATTGCACGTATTTAGTAAATTATTGTACTCGTTATCTATTGTACTGTTATCTGTCATATCTATTATTGTCGTAAAATTATTATGCATACCAGTGTTTATTTCAGACTTTATTAGTCGGGGGAGTATTGTAAATTTTCGGGATCCAAAAAAAAAAAATTGAGTCATTTGAGTGAATAGTTTTATTAATTGAATTTTCAATTTATTTCCGATTAACTGTAAAGTTCTGAAAATGTATGATTTATATCTTAAATGCACTCTATAATCTATACAATAATTAATTATTATCTAATATAACACATTATTATGACGTGTTGGTCGTAATTATATTATTTCATTTTATCATCATACACAATACTTAGGTACCTATTACTATTTTTAATAACAATAGTCGATAATATTCCGGAGGGGTAAAAAAAATTTTCTGGTCACCCCCCTGAAATAAACACTGATGTATACAAGTATTTTAAATCACTGTACGTTTACCCCTCGCCGGTGTTAATCAATTAAATATAGATAAAAATAATAATATTATTATAATACGCGCGTCAGATCACGTAAATTAAACGTCGAAAATTATATAACCGACGATCGTCGCGTTTGTCGGTAATTATTAGAATATTATTACATTCGACCGGACGGCGGCGGCGGCGGGGGACTAAGCCGGTCGGGCAATCGAATCGAGGAGAGGAGACGTACAAGGTTACTCGCGTGTATATTAATAATAATAATATTATTATTATTATTATTTATTCCGTGACGTAACCTCGTCTTTTGCACCGTGTGTATTGTAAACGCCGCATTATGTTATTAATTATTATTCGTATAGAAAAAACGCGTTTTAACACATTGTAATACACCGCCATACGAATATCGTCTTAGTATACTATTAATCGCGTCGGCTCGCACACAACTGTTGCTGCTGTTGAACAGTAGTCTGTTGCCGGTAACGACGGCGCGGTGACGACGCGAAACCGAATTCGTTCTTATTTTTTTTTTTTTACTTCCATTTCCCCGTTATAAACGCGGAAAATATCTTTAAAAAAAAAGTTTTTTCCGCCATGGGCAAGTGTCGAGTGTTGTTCGCCGTTTTCGCGACCGCGGTGGCCGTGCTCGTGTACCGCTGCAAGACCGCCGTCGACGACGTACGACCCGAGACGATGGACGACGACGTGTGGTGGGGTCCGGCGGGTACGGCGACTGCAGCGGACGACGCGATCCGACCGTTTCGCATAAACGTTTCGGCCGCGGTAAGTGCGCTCATCAACACCTTCAATTTCTTCATTTTCTTTTTTTTTTTTTTGTATTATCCTTTAACAATAATCCTGTACGAAAAATACGAGTGTATTTAAACGAAGACAAAAAAAAAAATAGTGGTTGGGTAGGTCGCTAAAATTTTATTAGTTGAGTGTTATTTGGAATGAAATCGAATGCATCGGGTAAATTGTATTCGATTAAAACGATTCCGAGCGGTGCGTAGTGTTATGTACGATAGTCGAATACGTACACAAAAAAAAAACACTGTGGTGGACCGTGTTAAAAAAAGGTTTTGAAAAAAAAATCGAAAAATCACCTCTTTAAACTATATATATACCGACTAGATAAAATTTACTTTGAAAAAAAGTTGCCGCGTCGCACGGTACGCATTTCGAACACTCTTATTCTGGTAGAATTTTTCTGATTACATGACGCGTAAAAACCAATACATTCCTCCAGAACCAAAAATTACTTTTTCTCAATTATTTTAAATGCCGTTAAATAATATTTAAAAAAAAAAAAAAACCGTATTACACGCGTGTCTTCAATCGTAAAACTTCAAAAAAAAATTTTTTTTGTCCGAAACGGAAGACTTCAAACACTTTAAAATTTATACGATTCGCGTCGTATCACAAAAGGACGATGGACGTATATACTTTTGTAAAGTGTTCGGGGAACAAATAAAACGTATACGGGAATACTTTTATTTTAATGTACATTGCTATATCGTATAATGCGTATACAGGTCATCGGAGATCTGAAGAACAGGCTGTCCAACTTCGGGCTGCGGACGGCTACGAGGCCGTTGGAAAACACCAACTTCGAGTACGGATTCAACGGCGATCACCTGATGAAAATCATCGATCACTGGTCCAATCGTTACAACTGGACCGACAGACAAGCGTACCTGAACTCGATGCCGCAGTTCAAGACGAGAATCGACGGCCTGGACGTGCACTTCATACGCGCCAAGTCGTCGGCGACCGGAGCCCCGCGCACCGTGCCCCTGCTCATGTTGCACGGGTGGCCCGGCTCCGTGGTCGAGTTCTACAAGATCATTCCGATGCTGACCGAGGGACGCGATGGCGACGACTTGGCGTTCGAAGTGATAGCGCCGTCGTTGCCCGGTTACGGGTTCTCGGACGCGCCCGTCAGGCCGGGCATGGGCGCCGCCCAGATGGGACAACTGTTCGTCAAGCTCATGGCCAGACTCGGCCACGACAAGTTCTACGTCCAAGGCGGCGACTGGGGTGCCGTCATATCCGAAACCATTTCGAAGCTGTTCCCGCACAAGTAACAGATATTATTATTATTTTAATTGATGTTACTATTGATTATAGTATATACGCACCTGCAGCAGCTACGGCTGATACGGTTTTCACAACGGCGGATAATAAAGAACCGTACAAACGCCGTTGCGTTTAAATTTTCTGATTTTGGAATACATATTTCGATAAACTGGACTATATAATGTGTGCGATATTCGTGAAAAATCACGACAGATCGAAAATATTCAACAGTTGTCCTGCTTAAAATTTCAATCGTGTTACAGCAGTGGTTCCTAACCGGTGGTCCGTGATGTCGGATATAATTTTTGTTTCCGTTTACGTGCATTTTTTTTAATTCGAAAAGACTTTTACGTAAAAAATTTAAGTAAAAAAAGAGCTTAGGTCGCGTTGTAACCATCTATAACAACAAATGTGATATTTTATTCTCGTATATATCTCGTAGGTACATACGCGGTTCGCTTTCAGCAACGGCGTTAGTTCAAGAATGCCACAACCGGTAAAAAAAAGTGCGAGCTAATAAGTAGTCACGTTGATTGAGTTAATTTTTTTTTTTTTTTGCTACGAATAAGTTTTTAATATTTTTCCTCGATTTTTACCGGATCGCTTATTGAATCACCTATTGCCTATAGTTATTATTCAATATATATATATATATATATATATACACTATGTTGCAGCGAACGACATATTAAAAAAAAAAAAAATTGTATTTTTCATTTAAATCCACTCCCATTAATATTAGGTACGAGCTGCTATGTGATTAACCGCACGATATTGTATATCATTACGTTAATACGGAAAAACTCAATGACGATATAATAATATGCGCCGGACGGCAATTATTTGCCAATTTAGAAAACAATTATATACTCAAGTACATTCCAGGTATTTCATCGATTTGTTTTGGTCTTCTTTTTTTCTTTCTACAACGAAAAAAATAGTTTATCCTTGTTATAAAGTGTAATATTATACGTAGGGGTTAGGACTTAAATCTAAAAATATATTTGTGTTCGAAAATCAATATCCGTTTTCACCGTTTTAATATCGCCAAAATGGTCAAAAAAAATTTGATCGCTGAAGATTTTTTAGCGCCGATCCTTCATAATAAACGTGCTGCAACTGTTTCTGCGGGTGACGTCTGATCAATGATATGACGATAAAATAAAATATCCGTGCGTGTTTACCCGACATAATATTATATTTATAGAGTTTACGGTATGCATTCAAACATGTGTTCCACGATGGTTTCTTTGGGCTTGTGCGACTTGACTCGATTGGCGTTGGGAACGTACTGGCCTTCGTTGATCGTCAGCACCGAGAGAGAGAAATCAGTCACATATCCGTTGAGCGACCTGTTCTCGTGGGTGCTCGAAGAATCTGGTTACATGCATTTGCAGTCGACCAAACCAGACACCGTAGGTACGTTTCAACGATGGAAACGGTCGGACAGTCTACAACCCGACTACTAAACAGTATGGGCGCAACAAAGGCATAACATTTTAAGGTTGCTAAAGTTCTATACACTTCAGTAAGGCGCGTGGAATGGCCCATACTCACGCGTTATTCGTTAATCTGAGGCGCGGCTAGATTTACATATCGGAAACGAAACACCCCTGGACTTTATGAAATTATGCATACTGTAATATAATTTTAAGAGTTCGACTTTATTTGACGAGAGAGTAAAAACGACAATTCTTTTTAATTAACTAAACTATTGTAAAAATTAACAAGGTGCTTTGTCTTGAACTTGATATTTTCATAACATGTATTGTAAAACTGATTTAAAAAAAAATTAATAGTAATTTGCCTATTAAACATATAAAAAAATATATACATAGGTATACAATAGTTTAATACAATTGTATAATACAGATTATTAATATAAATATTAAATATATTAAACATTCGAAATTTATATTTTTGGTTTTAACACTCACGTTACACGCTTGTAAAAAAAGTTGCTTTTGATTTGTGTATAGAATTTTTTTTTTTTATGAGACTTAGCTACTCTTTAGATCGTGCCGTACGCCTTACAATGGTTTATAAAAGCGTATTATTATATAAAAAAAAAAAATAATAATCAACTGATATTGCAAAATTCATACGCGTTCGTTATCGGATAATTATTTTTGAACATTCACCATCATCTGATCTATGCGCGGTATGCATGCAAGTTTGATTCCCGATGGTACATAATTGTTCTCAATTGAAAATAGATTTCTACGGACTAGTAAAACTTTATACGGACAATCTGTGAGTGCCTTCAGTCCTTTAGTTGCGCCTATACTGTATTTTTTTTTTTTTTTTTACCTGCAATTATTGTAATTAATTACGTTTTGGGTTTATGGATTCTGCAGGTGTCGGTCTGAACGATTCGCCAGCCGGACTGGCTGCTTACATACTGGAAAAATTCTCCACCTGGACCAATTCCGATAACAAACATTTGGTGGACGGGGGCCTTTCGTCCAAGTACGACACGGACGAACTGTTGGACAACGTTATGGTATACTGGATAACCGGCTCTATTACCACGTCCATGCGCCTGTACTCGGAAATGGCCTCTAAAAAATATTTATCTTTGCCGCACATCAGGTACGTTGTATAATTGTGTGTACTATACGTGCGCGTTGCACAGGTTAGGGTGGAAAAATTTTGTAATTGTATATGATTTTTGTCGTACTCGAATCAATATTGAAAATGGAAAATTTCCGACGTTTTCCATTATTTCGCAATAATCGGTACCTAGAAATTTCGTATTCCGACATACGTAAATGATAGGTTAAACTAGATAATCGGTACCTATAGTGTCCGCTTTTTGAGAAACCCCGCAGAAGTCACTGTGCTTTAAAGAAGCAATTTTTCGATTTTCTATATAATACGTAGTCTATATATATTATGGAGAACACAAGGAACCCACGAAAACCCAGTAAAATTGTCCACACGCCCGCCGCAGTCTATCCGAAATCGAATGTATTCTTAAAAATAATTGTTCTGAAATTTCCATCAAACACATTGAACGTTTCTCAGACATTTCAATAGAGTCGAAGCCAAAACGACCATTACGGACTCTTAAGAGTCTAACCATCATAGACGCATGATTTTTCGTGTCTTCAGTGTGACTGGACTAGCAATTCAAATTGGCGACTTTCCTAATTTTAAATACGTTACAATTCATTTTTCAGACGTATCTGAGGTTCGAATTTCGCGTTGAAACGGAATTATTTTCGCGTGTGACCAGTACAGTACGCGTTTGATTTAAGGCTTATAAAATTGTAATAATGGCAGAAAAAAATTAATATAAATTTAATAATTGGTTTCATTTACGGTAAAACGTCGTCGTATAACACGGACAAAACGCGCGCAGTTGTCTGATTTTTTGATCATTTCATACTCTCTTTATTTTTCGAGAAGAGATGTGGTTATTCAGTTAAATTTGTTTTACTTTTTTTTACAGGGCCAAAGTAAAAGTGCCCGTGGCCTGTGCCTTGTTCCCGCACGAAATGCCCATGTCGTTAGCCCTGAAAAAACTGTTGACCCGTAAGTACGTCAACCTGGTCAGAACCACGGAGATGGAGGACGGCGGACATTTCGCCGCGTTCGAACAGCCCAGACTGTTGGCCGACGACATTTGGTCGTCGGTCCGCGAAATGGAAACGATCAGAAACCGAATTTAACAATATTCGTTTACAATGTTTTTACATATTAATTAATTCTCGTACACGATTTCGTATCGAATATTTTATTCATAGTTTTTAAACACAAGGTTTATATTCTGTCCAACGTATTATTATTATTGTTGTTGTTGTTGTTTTGTAATTTTCGGTCGTTAATAATCGGCAGAGACTCCAGTCTCGTTGGCTTCTTAACGGCGTTTTCGGGAGATACGCGTCTGGGTCCTGGTAAAACAAACGAAATAAATAATTTTTTTTTTTGTGAATCTCTCGATAAAACAGCGTATATGTACCAACATACCTTTCCATTTATAAAACGGTCTACCGGACTCTCCGTGGGATTGTATCAGCAATTCGGTGGCCCGTTTCGGTTTGAAATAATTACCGGCAAAATCGCTGTCTTCGGCCGACTTCTGACATTTCTGCAACGACACGCGCACACGCGGACGAGACGCGTTTTTTATTAAAAAATAACGGTTATCGAATCGAAAAATAAAATTTAAAAAAAAGGCTAATTTAAAGCTTTCTATTTGTAACATAAAAATATACGCGTAGCGCGTACATAATATTATATTGTTTACTATACACGTGCAGCACGCGATTACGCCATTGGGTTGGGTAAGATATCTTCTATAAATTATATAATTCGGTGATCGAATCGAGAGAAAAATTTAGTAGAAATAGAGACGCACGGGTTAATGAAAAACTAGCGTACTAAAAAAAACTAAAATATCTTGTAAACTGCAGGCGATGGGCTTGAAACATATCGGTATAATAAATATATTTAAAAATGTCTAAAAAAAAAAAAATGACTGTGTTGTTATTCTTTAGACAATTTACTTCATTTCCTTTATTCTCTATTGTATCCAATATTGTGTAAACGTATACGACATAAATAATTGGACAGAAGGTTCGAAACGACTGTTTAACGTAAAAACAGGCATCTATTCCCATTATCCCCGCAGTATCGAAGCCGTAAATACAAATACGCATATTTATCTAATTTTTCGTAAATTTATTTTTGTACACGGACAGCATCCTCCTTTTCGTTTGTTGTTGCCGTCGCGTCGTCGAGTATACGTTTTAAAATGTTATCGTGCAAAAATTGTTACGAGTTTTTTTTTTGAGGTTTCACATCTTTTGACCTCCATTCTTAGATCATGAATAACGTTTTTGTTGCCATAGCCTTTTTTGATATACTGACAAAATGTTCCCTGTAAAAACATCAATTTGCAAACAATCCCATAATGAATTGAGTTTTGTTCTCACAGCCATTCATTTTTGATTTTCCGTTTGATCTTCCGAGTTTTTTTTAACAGTTTCCGAAGTTCATCTAAATTTAATCTTGACAGTTGAAACTTGGTCGGATCATCCAAGACCATTTTATCAAACTGTAAAATCGGTATTTCTCCCAAAGCAGCAATTATAATGATTCGACCTCGGCTCTTTGCTCCAAAAATATAGCTCGACGTTTGATTTGGGTATTTTTTAAATTCAGTAAGGTGGTGTTTGGTAGTTTTCAGTTGTGTTACAGAAAGCATTATATCTTTAAGTCCAGAGTATTTGGGGTTTTCACTGACCAACTGACATATTTGTTAGTACCAAAAAAAAAAAAAAATAGGCTATGGCAAAAAAGTTATTTATTACCTAAGAATGGAGGTTGAAAGATGTGAAACCTTAAAAAAAACTCTCAACAACTATCGCACGACAAAATTGTAAAACGTACTCGACGACGCGACGGTACAACGGTACGACGGTAACGACAAACGATATGGAGGGCGTTAGCCGTATACATAAATAAATTTACGAACAATTAGATGAACGCGTATTTGTATTTACGGCTTCGATACTGATAATGGAAATAGACGCCTGTTTTTACGTTAAACGACGACTATATTATAGTGGACGTTCAGAAGTTAAAGCCACAATTAACACTACACTAATTTTCCGTTACAAAGTAAGAACGTTTTTTCGAGCGAATATTCCAGTATTATTTTCTGCAGAAATACCATTATATACGTATTTGTTTTATGAACTGTAGTTTAACACCGTCACACAGCCGACGTTCTTGAATCGGAAATGTTCGTCGCGAAAAAAACGAATTTTTCAATAAGGAGAAAATCAATATTAGATGATTTTAAAAGTCTGCGTCTCGCGTGAGTGATCGTTTTCCGCAATAAGCATGGAAACAAAACTATTAGCCGTATTATAGTACGTGACGGCTTTGTGAAGGTATTTTCTTCACCGTTAAAACAGACCAGTCCAATCGGCAAAAGAACTCAAATCGCCACCACCCCACGATAATTTCAAGCACTGACCTAACCCCGGCGTTGTTTCATCACCTGATCGTTGATGGACACGTCCGGCGACGATGACCGTCGACTGCTGTCCGAACCGGACGATTTGTCGAACGACAGGTCCGCCAGCGTGTTGAATACGCCCAACGACATTTTCCTCCGAGCGGCGTTATCGAACGTGCTAAACGCCGTCGAACCGTTAACGGGTTGTGACAACGTGCCTACAAGAAAACCGTGCAAAAGCCGTAATAAAAGAACACGTGTGTACACACACAATGTAACGCATAATATTATCTGTAAGCGGGCCCAAAATTAAAATGCCGCGTATCGTCGTGACCATAAACGCGGTCGTTCAAATGTTCTGAGAGCCAAGCGCAAATAAACGTTTGAACACGAAGGAACCGCGAACGGAAAAAAAATATGCATTCATATAAAAGCCAGGCGGCAGCTATAAATTTTTTGATAAAAAAAAAAAAAAAATTATAAAAACAGGCCCAACATTGAAAATTTTTATTGACGAAAAAAAAAACGATTTTTTGAAAATCGTTAATGATCTGACCGTGTGTCCGCCTTTACTATATATAGTTCTAAACGAGATAATCGTTGTTTACATTTTTTTGCTTTTTGGACATTTTCTACCACCAATAATTATTTTCAATGTTAAAAAAAAAAAACGCCAAATAAATCACCCGAGAAATCTTTGACACGTGTTACGCGTTATTGACCTGCAGTAGTGGGTGGAACGTGTAAATCGCCAACGAATTGTCAGAATATTCTAATCTAGCCGGAGCGGTCACCGAATTAACTGACTGCCTCGTCGAAGACGCACCTATATATTATTATACCCGTCAATATTCACTGGCTCTACAGCACTGCAGGTAACGAAATCCCATTGGATACGTACCCGAAGCCGGCGGCAGTTTTATTCTGGTCAGGTCCGGCAATATCCAACTCTGCGTGTCCTCTTCCCATTCCGCGTCTTCTTTCAATCTCTCCAAGTTACTAAATCGTTACAATAAACGTATACATATATATATATATATATTATTATTTTTTAAATAATAATCCATTAGCGCGAACGGCTGCGCGGTAAGTATACACCTACCTGTAATTACATTCTTTAGATAGAGTTGGCACGATTTTGTCTAAAATTTGACTTAGCAATTTGATCTGACGCCCCTGTTTTCTTATGGTCTCCAGGTAATCCGTCCGTTCGTTCTCGAATTCACTCTGGATATCCGCTATTTCTCTGTCCGACGCTTTTATCTGAAAATCAAAACGCGATATACCTATATTATATAGTCCGTATTATATACCGCGTTGTAACGTCAATACAATAAAACACGCACATGGTCTTTATACTCACCTTTTGTTTGTACTTCTTCAACGCTTCATTTTTTGCCCTCAGCTCTTCCTGTATGTCGTCGTACACGCCCAGCACTAAGTTCGGCCCATCCTCAGTTTCGACGTTAGCCAACGCTCTGGCCAATGCGTTCAATCGTCTTTCGGCCGCCTTTTTTTTACGTAAACGCCGTTCTTGAAGTTCTTTGTCGTTGACCCGTTCCCCGCCGACCATACTCTCTTGCAGTTTCTTCAACCTGCAGAACAGAACGAAACGACTTACGTTCAAAACATCCGCGTTACTTGTGTATAATATACCGGAGACTATATACCTTTTCAGTATTTCTTGTTGCGACGAATTCAGCTCCACCCGGCTATTTTTCAACGCTTTTTCGACTATCCGTTGAGGAGACGAAGCTCTATTGCCATTCTAAAACATACGTAAACGAATGTTGGTATACGATCGCATCGGTTGGATTATATTTCGACGATACGACAAAGTGAAATTACGCACGAATAGCTTTTCACATGTCGAAAATGAATAATTACAAATAGGATCGGGCAAAAATAATATATTTAAATAAATACGTTCATAAAAAACAAGTTCGTATTTATTATATAAAAATCGCGCTTATAACCCTAAATATTTTGACGTAATAAATGTCTGATAACGCTGTTTATGAGTACGTACTTGGTTCGAGATTTTCGCCAAGTTTTTATCGTATTTCTCTTTCAACGCCTTCAGATCCGCCTGCATCTGACACTTGGAATTGTATTCCTCTTGGTATTTCGCTCTCAACTTGACCATTTCGTCTTGATAATCCAGTCGCAATTTTTCCTTCTCCGAAATGTCATTCACACCGTTACTCGCCGGTAACTGCGCAGTGGACGCGTCCAACATTTCCTTGAGTTTTTTTATTTGTTCTTGATATTGCCGCAACATCGTGTCTTTGGGATCTTCGTTCACGTGCGGCTCATTGTATATGTTCTTTGCTCGGTTGGCGTACCTCAACGTGGACAAAGTCTCGTCGTAACTGTTGTCGGCGGGTGACAGACAAGCGACCATCAGCGTTTTCGTGTTACCTCCGAGAGAGTCCTGTATCGATCAAATCGCCGCAAACTATAGGTTTTATAAATATTCGAATTTACGAACTACGAGCTTTTTTTTAGTTCGACTTACTTGGAGTAGTCTTGTGAGTTTTGAATCCCTGTAGGGTATATGTTTGGCTTTGCCGTCTACGAGAGCCGATATGACATTGCCCAAAGCCGACAAGGAAAGATTGATTTTCGTAGCCTCCCTGAGACGGTCGCCCGAGGCACCGGTTTTCGCTTGTCTTTCGCTACCCGCCAAATCGACCAGACTGAGTTTGCCCCGTTTGATCGACTTAATATCTTCAACGTCTTGCGTCATCGACATCATTTCCACAGATACGGTGAATATCGAGTGACTTCTGGACGAGTCGGCGTTCATCATGGTCGCGCCCGTGGCCCTGTTCCTCCATCCTTGGTCCATCAGTTTCTGGCACTCGATCACGTCTTGCACGGCATGATGAGATAACTCTGTTGTAACACACGCAAAACGTGATTTATACTGCAGTATTTATTAGTTAATACGGAAAGAATTAAATGTCGCGTTATTTAGTAAGTATGTAGTATTATTGTTATTTCATATTTTAAAGAAATCACGAATATTATCGACAACTCAAGGCGACTAACATCGTGAAATTCCCTATGCCCCATCAATTTAATTCAGTCCCTCTCCCAGTAGCGGTTATACATGATGTTAAAGGAGGGCGAAAATAGAGTCAATCCCCTCAGCCAATGAAATATTCACATCGATGAGTAATAACCAAGAAAATAGATCTACTAATGTATCGAGACGAAATTCAGATGCAGAAAAAGGAAGAACAACGTGCATGGAAAGTGAACGAAATAACAATAAAACGGGAAAAGAAAGTAGTCACCAGATAGCGCTACGACATAACATAAAGGGCGTGGCAGAAAGGCGCATTTAAAAGCGGTCAAGCCAGTTTCGAACACACACACACACCGCAGTCAGACGCGAACTACGTTGTTCACGCCTGACCGCCGCGACTACACTGAACGGTCCAATGGTTTCGAACCGCTATTTATAAACACCTTTCTGCCACGCCCTCTATGTTGTGTCGTAGCGCTATCTGGTGACTACTTTTTTTTCCATTTTATTACGGTCGGCTGACGCGCTATGTCGATATATGCGCGTGTTTAATTTGACGCTGACCGAGCGACCGATCCTACGCACACGTGCAGTCTATATTATTTATTTTTATTATTATTAATAATAATATTATTTCGCGTATTTCAATGAAATGAAATGAACGTAAGGATTCATATTTCCTCGTTGTACACTCGTTTACACGTTTAATCATTTGTTTTGGAATGCCATGGAATTCCACGATCCACGTATCACCCCCTTATAACCGCCACTGCCCTCTCCTCGTAAAAATTCCCGTCCGCGTGACTCGTACTCACCGTGCACGTAAACCCCTCTTTCCGGGCTCTCTTTCAGCTCCAGCCTTCGTTTGGTATCCGAACTCAGCAAATCTCTCACTTCTTCGTTGTATATCTCGATGTACGAAGCCAGTACCAAAAACTTCACGTCGTCCGTAACGGATATGGCCTCGAAAACATGTTCGAAAGCTCTGGGTATTATCCCTCGTTGATTCGATGGAGACTCTACGCCTTGCATCGAGAAGCTCTTGCCGCATCCCGTCTGCCCATACGCGAACACCGTACAGTTGTAACCTTCCAAAATCCCCTGCAGATCGAATAGACATCAAAATAAACATCGAACAGAGTCAAAAGGACTTTAAAACGAATTATATTTTTGGAATATGTATATATTTTCTGTAATATCGCACGGTTTAAGATTTATCGTACAGTCACTTAGTCTTAAAAGCACATTTCATGTTTGTTTTTTTTTTAAAACTAATAATTACACACAAGTCGTCTATTTTTAATCGAATACGGTCGCGGTTATGATTTTTAAAATGAAGTTATATATTTTTTAATATTAATGCCCGAAATTACTTTTTTTCTTAACGTGTTAAATTCGAAATTTGTTTTAACGACGGTTATGTTACTCGTGTGTACACTCACTTCCACAAAAGGATAAGCGATGTCGTTGTATATCTGCTCGGTATTGGAATCGGGCCCGTAAACGCCGTCGAACGTAAACGTTTTCGGCGGTGCCGAGCCGTCCGTGGGATTGACGATCGAACAGGTACATTTTTCCGAGTCGACGAACACTACGTTCTGAAATAATATGTGGTCAAAGATATTACACTGACAGTATTATAATTTTAGATTATAATGTTCTAAGCGAAGATTGTATCGATTTTATAGCGATGTGTATTTTTTTTTTTTTTAATTTTATCTGTAAACACATTTTTTGTGTAGTATAAATGCTCCGATTTTCGAGTTTGGTCCCCCACATTTCGCGGAAAATGAATGAAAAGTTACCCAAAAACTAGTAAAATTGTCGACACATATGATTTTCACCAAACCAAACGTCGTTTGTTTTTCTCGTTATAATTCCAAAAAAAAAAAACAGTATTTCGACATTTTTACTCGCTGCAGTTATTTATTTCAATAATATACGTAAACAGTCATTCGGACTAAATATAATATCATTTTTGAAAATGTCAATAATTTCCGGTTTTTATATACTTAAAACTTTTTAGGACCGAAATCCTGAAAATTTTACACGCGGTCTGTTATCGAACAACACTGGAAAATATTTCGAAAATCGATGGTCGGAATTTTTTTATTCCTCCTCTCCCCCATCCTAAGCGTTTAAATTTCGTGTGAACTGTGACAATTTCCGGGAAAAACGGCGCTTTAAAAAAGTACAAATTCTCGTCAGTGACAATATTTCAGTATATTTAAACGATGAAAACTGAACACAATATTTTCTTGTATAAATGTCGAAATTTAATCAATATCGGTTTAATTAAACGTTTTATAATAATTTACGACAAAACACATATTAATACTGAGGGCCGCTTTCACCAACTATTGTAAAAATACACTCTAACACCGTGTGTGTGTGTGTGTGTGTGTGTGTGTGTGTGTGTAAAAATGTCATTCGATTCGGGCTGTTAATATAATAATTATTAGATGTTGAGCTATTTAAGTCGTAAATGAGGAAATTTTTTGTTTTAACTACAAATTGTATACATGGTCCTACGTTATTTCAACTATATATTCAAAAATCTTGAAAATCATAAGTCACAATTTATTTTGTTTATTAGTCGCTACTGTAAATTTTTGACAAATAAGTGCAATATTACGGAGCTACACTCAGAATCGATTTATTGAATGCAATAATGTATAATTACTTTCAAATGTATAGTAATAACAAAATTTGAAACGTTATCTAAGTAATTCCCCTTAGCAACATCCACAACTCCTCGGCTCATTATCACATTCTTTTAGATCAATAAAAATAGTCGCTCGTATACGACGTCATAATATTAGTAAAATATCGAAAATAGTTTCATTACGAAATATTTTACTCTAATTGTGTTTTTAATTATTATAATTTAGTTAACAATTTGTTTCAATTTAACATCTGGTTAAATTATATAAATTTCACCATTACATTATTATTGTTAAATTCTATTTTTGTTAAATAACAAAATGTTAGTTGGGTTACCAAAACGGTTACCTTGATTCTAACGTTCTCATTGGTTATCACGAAATGTGATAACTGATAAGTGATAATATAATATTAAAAATAGGCGATTATAACCTAATTTATTATAGTGGATCTATGGCGTTTTAAAATGCCAATTAATTTTTAATAAGCCGATTTCGGGTGGTTAACTTAACTACGTGTCAAGGTTAACAAATCTCGGTGAAACCTGATTTTCATTAACTAATTGTTAAATACAATTAACAACATGTTAAAACGTTAACAAATGTTGGTGAAACCTGCCCTAATAATATTAAATAACAGTATTAATATGTACAATATATTAATACTGTTAATTGTAATTTAAGCGTCGTCGTCGCTCAGAATATCGTTTTTCGAACACATTTTTACATCGCTTTCAAAACAATATAACGGCGTACGATTCTAAACTCTATGCTGTCTTATATTATAGCAGCGGTTCCCAAACTGTGATGACGCGCCTCCCAAAAGCACTTGACGGGGGGAGGCGCGAGGTAAATGTTGATATTGTATACATTTATTTTCATCTATTCAAACACATTATATTATAAGGTTTACAATCGTTATTGCCTGTTGTTATTGTACAATAAAATATTTCATTATTTCCGTGTTTCGTGGCGTACATTAACGCATTATTGGTGTGTTCCGACCTACATTATTAGATTGTATTTATTTTTCGAATATTTGTAAGAATACTCATTAATTATTTGAAGTACATTTTTCTTTTTATTTAATTATTTAATATTTATTGAATTTTTTTTTTTTTTTTTAATACGCATCAATATATTAATTAGAAACGCGTGTGGCAGTAACGACGTCGATTCCTAATTTTGCGGAATTAACGCGCGGAAAACACAATAAGCACATCATTTGCATTAAGATTAATAATTTCGTAACACTTTAAATTAAATAATAGTTATTGTTTTTCTTTTCGTCATAAAAATGTAAATGTTTGAATATTTAAATAATAAGAAATTTTATATTTCATTCGTTCGTGGGTGGCGAGATTAACTTTTTCTCTTTTTAAGGACGCGTGAACCGAAAAGTTTTGGGAGTATCTCGCTCGAATCCGCGCCGACATTCGCAGTCGGTTTTTTTTTTCGAATATTTATAATTTATTTAATATAATATTATTTTGTTCGTACGCGATACAATAATTGGACGAGAAACGAGGACATATTTTTTTTTCACAAACGTACAACATTATTGTTCTTACTTGAATCCGGTCAGCCGCGATTATGTTACGAATATTGTAAAAATAATTCGGCGCGTCGAACACCGGGGCGATGCCACCTGCACGAGGTTAATATACACTTGGCTGATGTGCATATTGCGTGCTCGACCGCGGTGTATTTTTTGTTCACAAGTAATTTGGGGGTGTGTGTTTGCTCACTGGGTTTTTAGGTCAAAGAGCGCGCGAAAAACGATATTTTAATAATGTGTATATATTATACGAGAATAGTCGACAATTTACTTTGGTATACGCGGTACAAAAAAAAAAAAAAAATACGTTTTTCTTCAAGTATTATCACGAAAATATTACAGAAAGAAAGAGTACACGAAAATACGTGTATTCTCAAATATACCGTCTTTTTTTATGTATATAAAAAAAAAATTAATACTCGAATATTTTCCGACCGCTCGCCCCCGTTTCGAATATTGAAATAAAATACAAATTATCGTTAATAACTAATACAATATTATTATCTATACGGCGATATTCACCGTTTTAAATTGGTTTTACGTTGCTGAAAAACAACTTAAGGTATGCGAAAAAGGGTGATTAACAAGTGTTTGTGACGAAATTTTGTTTTTTTTTTAAAAAGTAAACATTTTCACTCTGAAGACTTAAAACGTCTACACAACAACCTTACCTTACTGTTTAACGCCCGTTCCCTCGCGTTCATCGGCCGACATCTTGCTATGACTTTTACGTTTTCCGATGTCATCGCAGTAAATTAACTATAATAATAATAATATTATTATTATTACTAATACATTCAAATATAAATATATAAAAAAAAAAAAATTAGTTCCACTTTTGAAAAGTTTAACCCCCTCCCTACAAAAAGAAAAAAATTGAAAATATGACTGCACTGGCTTTTGAAAAACCTGTGGGTGCCACTGAATAAAAAGACCCAGAAAACGTCTGACAAAAATACAGTAACCTACACGAAATTCGCCAACAACATTTTATAAAAAAATTTTTAATAAATTACGTTTGTTTATTTTCAAAAAAAAAACAAAATATATATTTGTGTGCATGTAAATTTATTGTTTAGTTAAATTTTATTTAAAACAAAAATGAGTTTGATCCGTGTAGGTGTAATTCAATTTGAAACAGAAATCGACTAATCGCGGAAGATTATTTATACGTTTAAAAACCTGCAGATTACCCGATGTCAGTACGAAATTATCGTTTATATTTCAATGTCGACATAGCGCGTCAACCGACCGTAATAAAACCGGAAAAGAAAGTAGTCACCAGATAGCGCTACTAAACAAAATAGAGGGGGGGCAGACAGACGCTTATAAATAGAGGTCCGAAACCATCGGACCGCTCAGTATAGTCACGGCGGGCAGGCGCGAACAACACAGTACCGCTATTTATATGCGCCTTTTTGCCACGCCCTTTATGTTATGTCCTAGCGCTATCTGGTGAGTACATACTTTTTATATTTTATTGTTATTTCGTTTACGTTCCATGCACGCTGTTCTTCCTTATTCTACAACTGCATTTCGTCTCGGTGCATTAATAGATCTTTCTTCTTGGTTATTATCCGTCGTGGAACGTTTATTACCAAAAAATACTTGTAAAAATTGGAGCAATATTCCCACGCGAAAAATCGTCTACAGGAAAAAATCATCAATTGTAATATTGTAATCCCCGTGTATTAAACAATTAGTAATAACAGATTACTTTTTTAATATATTAAACGAAAATTTTTTTCAAATTCTGCGTTAAATATAAAGTACTATTGACTATTATATCATCAACAGCGGCACGGAGAATAAAAAGTTTGTTTGAATTAGCATATAACACACTATTCCAATCGGGTTATTTACGACTGACGAATAAAACATCATCGACTTTTTAATACTTATTTTTCATCATTAACTGACATTGTGGACACTATCGGCCCCTCCCCCAAACCACCGGGGGCTATTACTTCTCGGCGTTCTTTCATTTTTTTCTATTTGCTCGGCTCCTAAGGGTCGTAACGTGATTTTAAATAGCCCATAACCTGCCTCAAGAATTGGATACTATCAAATGCAAAAAGAATTTTTCAAATCCGACTGGCGTAGTTCCAGCGCGTTCAAACAAACAAACTCTTCAGCTTTATTATATTAGTGTAGATTACACGCGTATGATAAATATTTCGATCAATTTTGAACTAATTATAGCTTTTTGAATTTTTTTTTTACGTTTAACTCCGAATTTGTAAAAAATTAAAATAATGTTTGGAACAACGAAACCGAACCTGAAATTATATAATATATTCTATAAATACATTGTACCTATAATCAATTTTAATTGAAATATTTCGTCCGTGATACACACGCAATATTTGTACTTATATACTCGCGCGTATCCATGTACACAATACATACGTCCATAGACCGTAACATATATTTCGTGACAACGGAATCGTTTTTCGCATAGTCGCACCTAAAGCAAAAAAAAAAACTATTTTAACGAAATATGCTATTATAGCAAGTGTAGTACAATGGTACAATGAAAAAAAACCCGATGACATCAATATAATATTCGGACGTTTTGTATATATTTAAAAAGTGTGCAAAATCGGTATAATAATTATTGTAATACGCGCTTATTGGATCGAACGCGAATTTTAAACAAAACGCTACACTTACGCGTTCGGATTTCGGCACGACAGTCCTCTTATTTTTGTTACATCTCGTCCTGAATAAGTCGTCCGAATTAAGAAAATGTCCTGACTTTTGAAAATTTACATTTCCAGCGAACAATTTAGTGGCTATTTTATATTGTACGTATACGTTTTTACGAATGAGAGATATCATCGATGATATTCGATTAAACTGACTGCGTTAACTGGATATCATATCGTGTTATAATCCTGTAAATAATAATAAATTCTTTTTATTTTCCAAAGAGCGCCGAACGTCCTGATTCGTAGAGTTATGACGATAATCCTACCTATATATATATGGCTATATACATATTTTAACATATTATAACAAGCACCCGTGCAACTATAATATAAGGGATGAATGGAAATTTAGCATCCCCAGGTTTAAAATTAGCACACCCATTCTTAAACGTTAATGTTTTCAGAATTTAAATTGCTACGATTCCGTTGTGTTTACTGCGCGTGTTGCACTATTATATAGTGTCTATAAGTGGTCCATATATTTATTTCGTAAAATCGTTAAAAATTTCGCGGATTTATTTATTACAACGAAGAACGAACATTTTCGGTAATATCCGCAATCGTTTTTGCGAGATACTGCAGTCGTTTCAGTGTTGTCCATCTTCGTCGGGTATTTTGATTCAGACGTCTACCGTCGAATAACTACAGTGTTTCGAGAAATACTACGCTCGCTGACGTCTTCCGCGAAAATACAATAGTTTTAATTAAAATTAATTTGTTATGGAAAAAATATTGATTTTGTAACTATATACTCTCTGGTTTTATCCTTTAAAAAAAAAACTAAAATCGTTATAAGAAATATGCTCCGGAATACACGTTTGGCGAGGATTTAAGAGTTAAAAATAAATCATCATACTTATATGTCAAGGGTTTCAGAATTTTCATTGTAATAAAAATATTATAATATACGTGTACGCACGAGCATATATAATAAAATTTAAACAGTATTATTGTGTACAGACGAGTAAATGAATAATGCGATTTTTGATAGTTATAATTGAAAGGTATGCAGGTCAAATGTTTGAAATTATTTACGTAGTGTACGTATTATTTTTTTAAATACGTGCGTATATTCTGTAAAAGACGATTCGTTAAAATTGCATATCTCCCGGTTAATATATAGTGTTTTCGGGGCGAATTCCTTCTGTAAATAATTTAGAAGTTAATAATGTAGTTAGTAATGCACTTAAAATTTCTGTTTGTGTTAATAATAATACTTTTTAGATTATGAGGTTGATTCTGGCGCAGCTGTCACTCTGTTACCTATTAGTGTCTACAAGGTTAAGTTATCTAATTTTCCACTACAGCCTAGTGAAGTAAAGCTGACCACTGCAAATGGAAAGTCTTTGAAAACTGTGGGTAAAATTGTTGTTAATATTAGTGTAAAGGATTGTTCTTTTAATAATCTTCCTTTAGTTATAACAGATAATAGTCTTAAAAACCTCTGTTAGGTAGAGATTGGTTAGACATAATTAATCCACAGTGGAGGAGTCAGATTGTTGGTACGAATCAAGTAGAAGTTTTAGTCGTGAATGATCACCAGTTGAAAAATTTAAAGTTAAATATCCTAAAGTGTTTTCTAATAATGTTGAGCCTATAAGAATGTTTGAAGCTTCTATTGTGTTAAAAGAAAATGCGGTACCGGTGTTTCATAGAGCGTATGATGTTCCTTATGCGATTAGAGATCAGGTTATTAAAGAATTGAACGCGTTAGAAAATCACGGTATCATCACTAAAGTTTCACATAGTCAATGGGCATCTCCGATTGTGTGTGTACCACGTAAGAATGGAAAAATCAGATTATGTGTGGATTTAAAAGTTACATTAAATAAGTATGTGGAAATGGACCATTATCCTCTTCCTAAAATTGAAGATATTTTTAATTCGTTATCAGGGTGTAACTGTTTTTGTGTGTTGGATCTTTCTAATGCATATTTACAATTAAGTGTTGCTGATTCTTGTAAAAATTTATTAACTATCAATACTCATGTAGGATTATATTGTTTTAATAGATTGTGTTTTGGTCTAAAATCAGCACCACCAATTTTTCAGTCTGTGATGGATTTGGTTGTCAAAGGTATTCCACGAGTAGCAGCCTACTTGGATGACGTGGTGGTTGGAGGTGCAAATTTGGTTGAATGTAAAAAGAACTTGGATAGTGTTTTAAGTCGGTTTGAAGAGTACAATATTAAAATTAATGTGGATAAGTGTCATTTCTTTAAAGATTCTATTGATTACCTTGGTTATCGGTTAAATGGTAGTGGTTTGTACCCTAATCCAAATAAAGTTGTAGCTATTAGAAATGCACCTGTTCCATTGAATGTGACACAACTCAAATCTTATTTAGGTTTATTAAATTATTATCATAAATTTTATCGTTATCATCACTAACTGAAATAATGGAACCGTTATTAAATCTTACTCGTAAAAAGTCTGTGTGGAATTGGTCTCCAGAATGTGAAATCGCATTTAATAAGACAAAGACTATAATAGCTGAAAAGTCTTGTCTTGTATTATACCGTAGTGATTTACCATTGGTCATGGCAACAGATAGTAGTTCATATGGTATCGGTGCAGTCTTAAGTCATATTATAGATGGCGATGAACGTCCTATTATGTTTGCAAGCACCACTTTATCAGATACGGAAAAACGATATAGTCAGTTGGATAAAGAGGCGTTAGCTATTATCTTTGGTGTCCGTAAATTTCATAAGTTTATTTATGGTCGTTCGTTTAAGTTAGTGACAGATCATGAACCGTTAAAGCAAATATTTAATCCGTCAAAAAGTATTCCACAGTTATCTGCGGCACGTTTACAACGTTGGGCTATTATCTTATCTGCTTACAATTATGAAATAGTTTATAAAAAGGGTGAATGCAATTCTAATGCTGATGGTCTCTCGCGTTTACCTCTAGAGTCTAAGGAATCGGTTGAAAAGGAATGTTTCTTAGTGTCGGTGGTATCATCGTTTCAGGATAGCTTAATAACTTTTAAAACGATTGAACAAGAAACATGTATGGATGATATTCTAGTAAAAGTAGTTGAATATTTAAAGAATGGTTGGCCACATTTTGCACAATTGAGTGAAAATATAAAACCTTTTTATAAAAACCGTCTTAAGTTGTCGCTTGAATCGGGTTGTGTTTTGTTTGGTAATCGTGTTGTGATTCCAAAAAGTTTGCAGGTACAAGTTTTAGAATTGTTGCATAAGGATCATCCTGGAATAGTGCGTTGTAAATTGTTGGCTCGTTCATATGTTTGGTGGCCTAATATCGAGGTTGATATATTAAAGTTTGTTCAATCCTGTATGCCATGTCAAGTGACCCAGTATGATAATATAAAAAAAATATATGCTCCTTTGCCAGAAACATCACAAACTTGGCAGCGTTTACATCTAGATTTTTTTGATGCACAGCAATGCAAATTTTTAATATTAATCGATGATTTTTCCAAGTGGATTGAGGTATGGCTAATGGAACGTACTGATACTAAGTCTGTGGTAGACAAACTAAAATCTTGTTTTGCTTGTTTTGGTTTGCCTGCAGTTGTATTGGCTGATAATGGGCCTCCATTTAATAGTGAAAATTTTAAACAATTTTTACTTAAAAATAATATAACATATTTAAATTCGCCCCCTTATAACCCAACCTCTAATGGTTTAGCTGAAAGAGGTGTACAGACTATTAAAAATATTTATTAAAGAATGTTGTGTCTGGGTGTCCACCAGGAAAGAAGCAATTAAGAATAAATTAATAAGGTGTTTATCCAATTATCGCAACACACCTTGTACAACTACTCAGTTAGCCCCAGCAGAACTTATGTTTAAATTTAGACCTAGGACACAGTTGTCATTGTTAAACCCTAATAGTAAAGTACAGTTGGAGGCAAGTGCACCAGTTGCTAGAGAGTTTAATATAGATGATAAAGTTTTGATTAAGAAGAATTTCATTAATAAGAAAGGTTACACCTGGGAAATAGGTAGAGTATTTAAAAAAATTGGTTCAGTAATTTATTTAGTTAAAGTTAGGGAAAAAACAAGAAAAGTACATCTTAATCAAATGAGAAGGAGTGATTTAGATGATAGTCTCCATCCACCTAAATCTTTAAGCGATTGTGAAGACCTTTGTTTTAGTAAATTGGACCTAAATT
This sequence comes from Slavum lentiscoides, assembly GCA_032441835.1. Lineage (NCBI taxonomy): Eukaryota > Metazoa > Arthropoda > Insecta > Hemiptera > Aphididae > Slavum > Slavum lentiscoides. Next base: position 3,097,318 of record CM063717.1, on the reverse strand, counting down.
TGAATAATTAGGTTTCTATTTTTTTTTTTATATATTTGTAGTTCTCGCGGTGTAATTCATTAATCGCGCAGTATTACACCATTCGTTTTGCCGTTTATTTATTTATTTTTAAATGTTTGACTTTTTTTTTACGTCCCAACGTGCAGTGAATTGATTGTTCAAAACTACAAATAAATTCATTTTTCTTTAGCGAGTAAGTGTCCGACCTCCCTCGGTTCGCGAACGCTTTTTTTCAAAAAACGAGGGTTTTCTCGAAAGTGGAAAAATTATGTATAAAAAAAAAAAAGAAAAACAAATGAACTTGACACGGCAAAAGTCGAACGCGGTTGTCGACGACCGCGGCGTTCAAATAATACCTATTATTGGTGCGTAGGTATATTGAATAGTACGGTTTTGCACACTGCACACGTTATTCTCTACGTATAGGTGGAAATCAATAAAATTCGTATTATCCTTATTATGTATACTCGTATAGTTTAATAATACGCAAGTCCTGTCACACATAGACTCTGACGAATTCACGCTATTATGTAAAGTCTCCCCTCATCCCCTTCGGCCAACTTTTGTACTTAAAAAAAAAAAATCGTTTGTATAGCTCACTTTTACACACACACGCGCTGCCGCGGTATAGAATATATTAATTTATCGAATGTGCGTACACACACACACACACACATATTTAGACGACTCCAAAACATTCCAAAACGTATGTGCGCTGCAACTATACGAAAATATTCATTTGCGATGGTTTTTCATTACACACACGAAAAAAAAGACCACTTGGAAAAGTGAAAAAAAAAAACGTGTCGAATAAAGTACCATACTCACGCATGATTGTCTATCGGAAACTTCGAAGAGCATCCGAAGATATAATACAAATCGTCGTAGCCTTATCGTATTATCTAATACCAATAATTAAAGCTCGGATTTCAACGCAAAATGCATCTCTTTTTGGACGGTCTTATAGACAATGCTTTCCAAGCATTATAATTCGTTTCGTATGTAACAGACTGCACTCCAAAGGTGAAACTTTTATTTTTACATTTTTTTTTATGTTTTTTCATTTTTACGGCATTTTTTTTTAGCATTTTTCGGTCGTTCTGTTAGGTTTAAATGTGCATATTTGTACATTATACATATCTCTCGGACAGTAGACGCTAGTTGGTGTTTGAAAATATCCAACAATATATAATTATTCAATGCAAAGTTCAACAATTTTAAAGGTAAAATATTTTACCATAATTTTAAATTGATACTATGGTATGTATTTAGAATGAATAACATTACAGCTCCTAATACCAATCAATAACATTACCATCATCAGCAGTCACAAGTTATAGATTTGATCGATTTTTTTTTTCTTTAATAAAATTAATTATTCAATAAAACAATATATTTTTAAATAAAATTTTTAGGTTATTTTTGACTATTTTTTTAGAGCATTTTCGATGGTTTTTAGTGCATTTAAATCCGGGCCCTATTAATAAGTAATATAAATAAATATACGAAAAAGTGTAAACTGCAGATTCTCACTTATACGTTTCACTATAGTTCGCTCAGATTCCAATATTCGGGTTTTCGAATAGAAATAATATCTACGTGTATAATACTACTAAAACTGCAAAGAGTTTAAATCCCGTGGGACGCTGCATCGTTTATAAAATTAGAGAGAATGGCCGTGATCGTATCGCAAAAATATGGTGGAAAACGTGTAAAAATCGAATTGTTTTCAATAAAAACGTTTTATTTTCTGAGACACACTAACCTATTGGCGGAGACACACTATATTAAGACACCAAATTTGCGTGCAAATATAACTTTACCTATGCGACACTGTGATCGTTTGTGTAACATTTTTTAATTGACAAATGGTTATGAACTTCATAAAAATAACGATTTAAAATTTTTTTTTTGTAATTGTTAAGAAGCCTTCTTAGACAGACGAAGTTGTAATTTATCTCGTGTGAAAATTTGGCGTCTTAATTGTCTATACCCTTCGTGGTTCATTTGCGTAGAGTAAAAAAAAAAACGATTATTTTGTTGGAAATAATTTTGGTAACCATTGTAAATGATTGTTATTGGGCATGATTCCTACCAATTGCTTTTACGAGCATTTATCTATGTCAGCATGTCACTGCCGAGTACAGAACACTCGCTGCGGAAAATATTATATTTACGAAGGCGAAAAGTGCAATAGGAAAAACGAATAAACGTTTTTCCTATCTAGCTCGATTTTAATTTTAAAAGTGGATTTTGAATTGTATTTTTTATTAACGTGATCCGTTGTAATTTTCCTTTAAAAAAAAAAAAGTGTAACAAAATTAAAAAAATGTAATACGCATTTTAGAATTAAAACTGAACTATAGGTACTGATAATATGTGTTTCTACCGCTATTATTAGTGTCTAAAATAAAATACCGTTTTAAAATTAATTGATGTAATATTTCATACAACGCCATTCTTTTCGGTGTACACATATATTTTAAAAGAACAATATGAGACAATACACAAAAAATATTTAGATATTTACCAACACGGTTTTTTTTTAATTGACGGGGGTTAATTTTAAATAATCGATTACAACGTGCCATTTATGGTAATAATTTATTGAAAATGTTTACACGCTTTTTATATATTATATAAATAGGTTAAAAGCATAATTGCTTATATAGAGCACTTCATACGAGTATATAAAAAATACAATATACAGAGTTTATCGATTACACATACTACAAAATGACGTAGTATATACGTGTATATTGGTCTCATTCACTTGACAATAAGTACGCACGAATTAACGAAATCAGTAAGTGAGTAAAAAGTGCAAACCATTTTGAACAAATTATTATGTAATAACGCTATTAAATATCGAATTTCAAACGCTTTCATTCGGATTAGCGAACGTTAAATTATTTAATTGTGAAAAAAGATACAAAAGTGAAAAAAGATTTCCAACACTCGTCAACCTTTTTTCCCTACAGGTTGAGCGGATTGTCGATTTAGACGTGTTTGATATATACTGAAACAATTAATGTTCGAAAATGCGTATTATTTTCAAGTATAAATATAATACGGTTTTAATGGAAACATCAATAATCGTTTATCACGAGCCGCAATGACCTAATAATGAGTTCAAATCCAAATAGTCGTCCTGCAGCAGTGGTCTACCGCGAAAAGTGTTTTGAATTTGAATTTCGACGAACGCGAAAAATCTACACTGCACGCGTATTATAAAATAATATAAAGATGTGGATTTTACAGGCAAAAATACACGAAAATCGTTACTGAATTGATAAATTAAAAAATTTTTTTCATGTAATTCAATAACAAGTGTCACTCGGGACCGTATTCACAATTGCACAATGCGGACTCGCGGACTGCTTATATCGAAAGAAAGAAAAACGATACAAACGCTCTGTAAACAAACCGAGAATATACGTCAGTCGCGGAGTAGTAAAAGATCAGAATGAGTGTAGACCAGGAAAGATGCCTCAGAAAGAAATCCGCACTCAACGTCGACAGGGCATCGAACAGAGACCAAAAGGGATAGGTATAACAGAAGCGGAAAAGGATCCAAAACGGTCCGTTTTTACAAGCCACAGCGATGGAGAATATTATTACAAAATATAACGGTGTCGATTTGGTCACACACCTTAATAATAAATGCCGGCAAGTCGGTTATATTTTTTTTTTCTAAAGGTTTTTTCAAATTTACTCATATCTGATCTCTCCTCTACCACAATTCCTAACAATCCTCCCCGTCGTCTTAAGCGCAACTGGCCGCGTGACTTATTAAATACTTAAAAAAATTTTTTAAAAAAAATAAAATTAAATAATTAATCTTTTCCATAATCATAGTTTAAAGTAGTGTCACTGGGCACCTCCTTTTATCAAGCCTTCACGCGTTGTACATAAACTAATAAAAAAAAAAAAAAAAAAATAGGTTTTTCAGCGCTTTATTAAAGTAACGTTTACGACGATATATAATGACCGCAAATGGCAATACGAAAATTCTTCTTCTTCTCTGGTCTCGGCCGACTGTTAAGACCGTGTACCGCGCTAAACAAACACGCTGCCGTCTATCGCCGTCTTCTGCCCTCCGCTGACCATACTGCTCGGTTCCACTAGCAGCTTTTCGTCCCTTCGTACGAAGTCTTCTCACCTTAACCTCGGTCTCCCTAATGATGGGGTATCATCTCCTCCATACCGGCCTCAACAATAACTTTTCTTCTCGGCGAATCGCGCGTTCTCGGCCAGTCACAACAGCGCGTCCTGCCCAAACCGTTTTTTTTTTTCAATCTCTCCTTCACTATTCGCCGGAAAACGATTTGCAGTTTCCTCACCGTTCACTCGTCCGAGCGTCAATAAGTACGCCCCCGCACGTACGTTTTCCCCGAGTACTGAATCTTCTTCGGGTTTTCTCGAGAAAAAAAAACGAAAACTATACAAAAATCTAAATATATACCTCGTATCCGACGGACATATAGGAACGCACGAATTCACTCCGTTGAAAAAACGATAGGCAAACCGCAATACGTACGCGTCGACATCGCGGGGGACGGATAAAGTTTAAAAACGCGTCGCCGCGCCGTCCGGTGCGTCAAAAACGAGCGTGCGCGGGAGGGGGGAGAGGGGAGGAAACGCGAAAATTTTTCTCCACGGGAACAAACCGGGAACGCGCGTTAACTCGAACCCGCGGCTTTTTTCGCACTACAGGTGGTGGTGGTGGTGGTGGTGACGATGGCCCGGCAACGCGGGTCACCCTCCGACGGTAAACGCGGTTACGAAAAGGGGGTGGTAACCACTGCAAGAAAAACTGGTGGCGACCGCGGCGCGGGCGAACCGAAAAGCACGCACGCGCATAATATATGAAAAAAAAACCATACGCGTTTAAAAGCGAAACGAACGGAAATACGTTTTTATTAAACAGACCGACAACACCGACTGCAGTGGCGCGATTACTCGCGAAGGGCCGTCCAATTTGTACGCGTACAAAAATTTATGAATTTCGTTTCGAAATTCACGTCGTTATAGAGAGAGAGACTAAAAGTTTGTGAAAAAAAATTAACATTGAAATACATACTTAATAGGACTTGGATTTCGTTAAGCGAATTGACGCGCGTTTGGTAGCATAAAATATAGACGAGAGGCCAGAGCCCGACCGGCCCGAATTTGGGGTCCGGGTCAATTTTTGAGGGGCCCTTAAATTATAAATTCAGGTTTTTGCTATATTGATTTTTATATTTAATTTTTTTTTAAGATTATAAATAAATTGTACCTACTATAATAGTCTACATATACGACACATCTATACACACGACCTGATAATACAACCAACCCGACTGTCGGGCCGACCAAATCGTGTGTGTAGTCCGTTTAACATTTCACAGTGCCACTAATAATTATCGACATTAATTAATATCGGGGCCCGGGGCTGCAGCCCCCCTCTAAGTTGGGCTCTGCGAGAGGCCTAAATTCCTGCACACCGGCCCGACATTTTTAGTCACGGCACTGAATTTATTGACTTAAAAAACCGCGGAGACCGATGTCGGGTTTTTTTTTCCGGCTATTCCAGCGAATTATTATCATCGATTTCATTCTCGCGAAATGACATTCTTCCCGTTAGAGAAATTCGTCCGTTTTCGTTTCGCGAATATTCAATGTTTTTTTTTTTTTGTTTTTCAGCTTTGAAACAGAAATCGTCGTGGAAAAGCGTTTTTAAACGGAATATACTTACGTTCAGAAGAAAACGATTCAATAGAATGTTTAACATTTAGAAAAAAAAAATTTTTTTTTTTTTGTTTTTCACTATAAATATTCGACAAATTGACCAGGCTACGATTTAAAGACCAAATAATTGATTATTTTACATAAAAATATTCTACTGCACTTAAATAATAATAATAAAACAATTGCGTAAGTACATATTTTGTTTATTAAATTTCTTTAAATTATAAAAAAAAAAAAAAAAATCAAACTTCGAATCTCTCGAAATAATATATTTAACTTTTCGAGATATTTAAATATATGTATATATAAATAAATAATAAATGCATAATAATTATTATTACGCGTTTATTTTTTGTTTTTCGAGCAAAAAATAATCGACCGTGTACGCGAAGAAAACAACTTCTCTTGTCCGTGTGTATATCGTGTGGACATTTAACACGTTTTAGTGTTCAACCGTCTCCACAATCGATAATTGACCGACCACGGGGTTACCTTTGGTATCTATTTTCAGAGACCACTAAAGTACTCGGACACTCTGTGTCTGCCGTCCAGAAGAGAATTTTATGGATATTACGAACACAATATACAATTCGTATCTATAATCCGTTTTCATTTTTGTTGTCGGCAAAAAGGAATTACAATCAATAATATGAACACGTTATAATAGTATGAAAATATTTTATATTAGACATTCCGAAAATAATTTACAAGGTATTTCATGAAAAAAAAAAAAAAAGTAATAAAAAATATTACAAACTAAAATGCAAAATTTTTAAATCTAATTACTGGAATGGCAAACTGAATATAACAACAAAAAAATAAATCGTCAAGTATTTTAGAATAATATACGTATCATTTATATATTTCTATAAATTTAACATAGAAAAAAAAAATAAAAATTGATTTTAATAATAGAATGTAAAATATTAAGAAAAAGAAAATTTAAATATATATATATATATATATATATATTAATTTTGATAATTTTATTATGGAAATAAAATATCAATTTTCTACTTAAAAATTAAACAATAATAGACTAACAACGTACACTACACTATTATTATTTAATTCTAATGAGCAATTCAATTGTCTAAGTATCTCTTAGTATTACATCAGTCTGTTTACAAATTTCAAAATAACATTCCTCCTATATAGTTTTTGGTATAATTTGTACATATGTTTGTATTATCAACAATACGATATTGGCACGATTAAACATGGCCAATACCTCACGGGCATTCAAAAAAAAAAAAAAAAAATAGGATTTTAATACAATAAAAAAAAAAAAAAAATTCCAAAAGTAATATATAAATAAATATTTAAATACGTTTGGAACATTCGACCATCCACACGCGTTGTAATATTATCTTATAGGACTTGTTTACCGAATTGTATCGATAACATAAAATTCCATTCGCTTGAAGGCACTAAAAGTAATTCTTTAAGAGACCTCGACACTGTAAATTCTGTGAATTCATACAAACTCTCGTAACAACTTGAGTAATGATTTAGAATAGATTTACTACACGGTCACACGTAAAATGAATAGAGAAAACAACATTTTTTTTCTTCTTTTGTGCCGAGACCTCCTTTACAATAACTTGTATAATAATATGTTTTGATTTATCATATATATAAATACAAAAAATATGTTGGCAAAAGCACCAACGATTTTAAAAAAAAATTTTCAAATTTTCTACACAAAAATGTCTTAAGAACTAAATCCTGTATTTAATAGTCATAAAGTATCTATATTTATTAACATTTAAAATATAATAGGATTTTAATACAATCGTAAAACCTCCAGAAGTAATATATATATATATAATATGTTTGGAACATTTAACCATCTAAATTGGAATATGTTTTTTCAATTCGTATTATCGATAATACAGAATTTTAAAATTAAAATCATCTGACAATGACACTTATATAGAAGTGTTATCGCTGGTAAACTCATTTCTCAAGTCATCTCATACAAGCATATTCTGAATGTAGTACGGACGATACACACTGATTTGTTGACTCAGAGTAAATTTAGTAAATTTAAGATAATTTTGAAATTTAGAAGTAAAATATATATAATTATTTTTAATAAACATTAAGAACTACTTATCTTTCTTAAAAAAAAAATGACCAACAAGAGGTCGCATCAACACATGTTATATATTTAATGTTCTCGTCGTTTTCAAGTTTGATAATACTCAAAAAAAAAAAAAAACTTTGATATTGGAAATGTTTATTTCTCCACGTACGTCAGAGACAATAAATTAATGTGTTGCATCCTCTTAATCTCTTATATAAATTCATGGATTAATACATATTTTTGTATGAATTATATTTTATATAAAATACATACAAAAATAACAACATCGAGATTGTCTAGAGGAAATTTATATCCCCATATACAACACAAACAATTACGGGGTTAAATTTCTTAAGGATAATTCGTATGATAATAAAATACATGCATTTCACTGTAACTACTTGTACGTTTTGATTTTTATATAAATACAAAAATATATTGGCAAAAGCACCAGTAACTTTAACGTTAAAAATATTTCGAATACAAAAATATGTCAAAATCTAAATCGTGATTTTAATATAATCGTAAAATATGGCGTCGTTTGACATTAATTGAAATATAACATACGAAATAGTATTACTAAACTTTAAAACTAGCATTTGTAGGAACCCATAATATCACCCTGAAAACCTTAACATTTTGGGCTTTAGACCTTCATTCGATTTACTTACGAATTATTATCTTCGTAAGATACTTGATATGTATTTGTATTTGGCACATTAGACAATTGGTTATGATCACCTTGTTGACCATCGACCTGTAATTATTAGAAAAACAGTTTAGCAAAATAAAATAAAACGACTAACAAAATCAGATACGACACAAAAGTAGAAATACTGTGATAATTTACTTTATTGTGTGATTCTTGGATAACAGACTCTAATTTGATATCATTCGTATAAGCTTTAGTCCGATGCCGGAATCGATGAGTGACTAAAAATTGATTTGTAGCAAATCGCTTCTTGCAAATATCACACACGTACGGCAACTGGCCATCGTCAACTTCGTTATGTGTTGCCATATGCATATCATAGTAGTGTTTAACTATGAACGATTTACCTAATACAAACACATACAACATATATAAACATTTACAACAACTGCGTATCATTTTGAACAAACATTTACACTCACCACAAATCTCACAAACAAGAGGTCCAGTCACTCCGTGTGTAGTTCGATGCTTATGGAGATTATCTTTGCGACTAAAATGTTTATGACACAAATCACATCCGTACAATCGTTGACCCGTATGACTCAACATGTGTCTCATAAGGTGTTCTTTACGACTAAATGATTTTGAGCAAGTCTCGCAGCTGTATGGTCGTTCACCTAAAAAAAAATTCACAACCATGTTACTAAATGTGAAAATCACTGGGAACATACTACATTACGCTCATCAATGAATCTTTTATTTACCAGTATGAAGTTTTCTGTGCTGAATTAAATGTTCTTTTCTTTTAAACTTTTTCTCACAGACGTCACAAGGAAACCGTGGTGGCATCATGTCTCTTGCACTTCTCGTCGGTACACTTCTGTTGTTTATAGCTTTGCACATCTGACTATGCATCACAATTTCTTCTTCGCTTTCTAAGACTTTTCCACACGCGGTGCACGATGTAAGAGCACCATCCGTAGGTAATAACCCATTCATATAAGATTTAATGTCATCGGGAACTTCAGATTTATTATCCATGTCCGAATCTTGATCATTACTTCTAAACGAAATTTACAATGAATAAAAATATAATACAATTTTTTAATTTAATAAATAACTCACTCGGATTTATTAAATTCAAAATGAAGCATTTCCGGTTCAACAGTTAAAGGAGTCACGTAAGCTAAGGAATGCATTTCACTATCCTCTCGATTAGGACTAGGAATATCCTACACAATACATTATTTTTTTAAATAAATTATAAATTGCAAACGTAACAATTTAATTCTATGTATTGTATTGCCTGTTGGTTGGATATAATTACATTGAATACATTTAAGAATATATCGAATAGACGGGCCTTAGAACAACTAGAATACTATTAGTTTACTACGATTGCTGCAAAAATCTTCGAAAGCAGACTGATCGTCAACCTAGGTAGTAATAACACACACACAAAAAAAAAAAATTCCTTACAGGTACAGAGTAAATTGTTTGGACGTTTTCACTAGCATCGTTCTCGTCATTGGACGAATCAGTCTGAATGGACCGATTTGAATTGGCTACTGTGTAATTGTACTTCATAGATTCAACTCCGTTCGTCGTACTCGTTATAGCTGACTATTAGAAGAAAAAAAAGAAAAATTAAAAATAATACATCGATCAATATATTTGTCATACATATATAAAATATCCAACCTGCATATCATATTTACAAAATTCTTGATATTGGCCATTTATATCGTTAACGATCTGTATCGATCCAGATTGGACCAGGTTGGACAGACTTTGCATTGTGAGCATAGATGAAGAATCGGAACTAACATTTTTCTTTGGACTGACGGATTTGTCATTAGAATTATTTTCTATAGACTCCCGCACATAAACCTGAAGGAAACAGATTTTTAATTGTTGAGTATCAATAATTCAATAAACCTATTTTAAATACTGTTTGCAGAAAAAAAAGTAATAATTTCAAAATTATCATAGAACGTATGACAAAACACATTTTTATTCGATGCTTATGACTAAATCGGCAGAAACAAACGTTTTCGAAACGAACAGCGTTAATAAATATGAACACAACTCACTTTTCCTTGGCATTTCAACTGATCGGACACGCTTAAAGTAGTACAATAGCTTCTCAACATAGACTCTGTGTTCACACATTGGTCAATAAAATCGTAAAATTCTTCAATTTTTTCTATACAATTTTCACATATTCCCTTAGGCAAAGTATCACTTTCTTTTATCTAAAAAAAAAAAAAATAATAACAATAATTATTAATAACATTGTGTGTATATAGGTATATGAACACACAAATTATTGTATTATTCAAAGACTTTCCCGAAAATTAAATTATCGAGAAAAAAGCGAACTAAAAATTCAAATTTAAAAATAATTAAACGACAGTGTCGATTATGCGAATTGTACGCAATATTCGGCGTTACGCGTACGTAAACCACAGACGAAATGCCGGTGAAACGGACCTAATAACAATGTGTTTGAACCCAGCGGTGTATTCCAAGGACTTTTTCACGGGTATCAAACAGAACATTAATCGTGGTATTAACAAAGGGCAAAGTAAACAACAACTGTATAAGCGAGAAGCAATTGTTATTTAAACGGCCAGACCTTGGCACCTTTTCGAATCATTGAAATCATTTTATAATTTCGTACTCGTAACTAAAGATTTTTTCAAAATTAAATTGGGAAAGTTTATAAACTACACAGAGTTTTCGAGCAAAAAAAAACCCCCGAACGTATTATCGACGTTTCACGTCGTTTTGTACGTTACGAAAACGCGTAACGCCCGGGTGCCGAGGACAATATTTACGGTGCAGTACACACGGACGTATCGAAACGACTCGCGAAATATGGAAAAAAAAAAAAAAAAGGCGGTTTCCAATCGGATTTACGGAACGAGAGGCCGCCGTTTATTAATATCGTCCCAAACGTTTACCTGCAGCGGTATGCACTTTTTCAGTTTGGACGGCAGCTGCCTTTCGCAACTCTCCCGGCTCTTGTACAGATTGTGTTTTTTCCCGCCCACGCACATGCAAAGCCGGCACAGCTCGTAAAAGTCCACTTTCTTGTAGATGCTCATGGTCGTTGTCTAAAAACGTAAACGGCATTTGTCACGTCCATCATTCGCACCGCGTCGACGAGCAAGCCGTATTCCGCATTTTCGGCGCGGCGTCCGTCGTCCCGGTGGAGAAAAAAACCAACAATAAATACCCGCGCACGCCACTCTTCGTCGTTGTTGCTGCTGCTGCTGCTGTTTGTTGTTGTTGTTGTTGTTGTTGTTGTTGTTGTCGTCGATGGCCACCGCCGAGTGCACTGCGCAGTGCACGCCACACGCATTAACCTAATATCACGCGCGCGTACGTTTTGGGGCTCCGTAACAAATTATTGTACACTCGGTGGGCGCCGCCGCCGCCGCTATCACCAGACACGACAGCAGCTGCAGCAAACCCCGCGCGATGCCATTTTGAATTTCGACGAAACGAACGGCAAACGTTTTGTAAACGGGTCACAAAAACGGCGTACGCGTTTATAGGTCCGACGGCTACAAACAAATATTCGATAACGACTGAAATTAAATGCCGGGAAATTTTCCCAAATTTTTTTTACTGCTTTTTTATGTCGTTTGTCAATAATATTTTGGAAAATATTGTAAGAACGCGCGCGCGTCCCGTTATCAGTTACGCGCGGCGCGACGCGGTCACACTGTCGGGCCGCGTTATCGCACGACCTCTCCGCCGCCACCCGCCGCCGCCCCGCGCGGTTATAGACGAATTTTTCAATACGAATGTACAAATTATTATTACACAAAGCCCGAAGACACAATTGTCGTTTTTTGTTTATAAAACGCGTTCCTCAAGAGGCGCACGTCGTCAAGAGTTCGCTTTTGATTTCCTCGTCGGGATTTTATTATTATTATTTTTTTTAAATTCTCCTCAGTCTTCTCTAGTCGCGAAAATTCTAACGAGCTGGGCCGCAATGTTTTTCACGAGAATTAAACGATTCCGCTCGTGTACGGTAATTATGTTATATTGTTTTATCGAACATTAATATATCGTCGGCGTAAAGTCGCGTTAAATTATAAACTACTAGGTACGCGTATTGGACTACTGTGGTGTTGTCCGGTCGAATTATTATTATACGAATTAACGTTTGCACTCGCTATAGTAGTCCGTCGCAATAATATATTTATGCTGCGTTCTTTATGAGTATTCGTAGCTGCCGTTCACAGTTACCAGTCGTTATCGTTGTGTTGACAGTGTTTATGATGCAGCGACGACGGCACGGATCGATTTCCGGACACGAAGAAACGCGCTGCGGCTAATACAATATCGACGGACCGGTGCGCTCCTCGGTTTTGGGAAGCGTTTTCCTTTCGTTTCCCGTCCTGTATTTTTTTTTTTTTAAATGCCCAACAGCGACATGTCGTCGAGGGCCGGTTCGGAACCGTTGGACGCGGCCGTCACGGCGGGCAAAGCGTTTCGAATGAACGACGGCGACTGGATCTGTCCGAACGCTCAGTGCGCCAACATAAACTTTGCGCGTCGTACGCATTGTAACCGGTGCAACAAGGAACGGGAAGACTTGCCGTCCAAGAAAAAAGCTGGCGCGGAAATCGGCAAGGCGGCCGCGGAAAAGAGCAAAGGTCTGTTCTCGGCCGACGACTGGCAGTGTAGCAAGTGCGGCAACGTGAACTGGGCGCGTCGGTCTCAGTGCAACATGTGTAACGCGCCGAAATTCGCCGATCCCGAAGAACGCACCGGCTACGGCGGCGGCTACAACGACAGGGGAGTGGTCGAGTACGTCAGGCGGGAGGAGTCGGACGACGAGTACGACGAGTTTGGCCGTAAGAAAAAAAAACAGAAACGCAGCGGCGGCGGGTCCTTCAGCGAGGACTCCAATAGCCAGAACGGCAGAGAAGAGGACGACGACCGGAGGAGTAAAAATAATACTTTGTCTAAAGTTGCCAGTTACGATGACGACGAGGACGAGGACGACGACGACGACGACGACGAAGACGGCGATCTTTCTAAATACGATTTGTCTGAGTGGGACGACTTAGCAGCCCAAGCCAAAAAAGATAGATCCAGATCTAGATCGCCTATAAAATAACAGTTTTAATATTTCGTAAGTATACTCGTACACAATATTATGTTATTTGATGATTACGCAATAATCGTTACGAATTAAAATCGTGTTTGTTTGTGCAGTTTCCAATTATATTCAATTCTCCTTGGAAGTTATCAAAAACGTTTCATTTCATTTTAATATTATAAAATATTTGTATCTTTCGTAAGTTTTGGCACTGCTAAATTCGTTTTGTTGTTATTATTACTTTTTTTTTTTTTTGATATATTTTTCAGTTTTGGCTGTTTGCGGCTGTTTGGTGATCAGTCTACGAATCAATGTTTTCCAACAACCGTCGACCGACCATGAATGAAATTTAGATCATATTATTTTTATTTTTTTCTGATATTTGAACACTATCTATATTTATCTTTTTATTGTTTACTGTTACATATTATATTAATGTATTACAATAACAAAAAGGCATAAATTAAAACTGTGTTATGAAAAATACATAAAACTCGTACAGACTTTACCATTTAAAAAATATTTACTCATTTTACCGATGTACTTATATTGTTTGCGAAAAAATTAATTTCCTTAATTGTCACACAAACTATGTTTCAGTGAAATTTCGTTTCGATTACACTGTTCTTTTAAATTTCTAAACATTTTGTTTCCCCCGCTAAGTTGTACAAATCAAACATCAAATTTAATTACTATTCTCATGAAATGTTTCGATTACGTTAATTCGTATTTTTAAACGTCTACTATAAAATACTAATTTTATACGTCAATAATGTTGCCAGAAATTTAAATAAAAATTAAATAAACCAAATTGCAAACTACAATAATTGTGAGTGATACTTTATAAGAGACTAAAAAAATTGGAAATAGATTTTTAAGTTAAGGTAATATTATAAGTTACGTATATTGTATATTGTAAATGTAAATTATGATTTTATTTTTACTCTTACGTTTGTAATTCATCGCACCTAGACGTTGTCATTTAAAAAATTAAAATCATTTGATATTCGACTTGGTGTGTATACTGTGCAACGCGTTTTCACCGAAAATAACGACTGTTGGCATTTAGCACTGCAAATTGGAACCTGGGCGTATTGTGCTGTATACTTTAAAGTTAAATTTTGAATTAAAACCCGTCAACTGTCTACAAAAAAAAAAAAACATTTAAATTATACTCGTGTTTTATAAAAGCTCTTATTTTGTAACGGTATACTGAGAACACTGTCGGCTCTAGTGTAACTACGGAAAAATGATGAAATCGTATCGGCAAAAGAATTTTTATTAACGTGATACGATTACGAATGGACATAAAACGAAGAAAAGTCGTCGTCTCAATAGTACCTATTCGTTGCTATTGATATACGTGCAGATTGAGGGACACTGTATTTATTGTATTCAAAAATTGTACTCGGATGATTTAAACGTTCGAAAGAGATGCGACGTCTAAACTCGTAATAATCGTAGGTACGAAATATAACGTTCACTCCGAGCAAAACGGGACTATATTATAACGCGTAGGTATATATTAATTTCTCGGTCAATGTATGAATGGACAAAAACGTCAATTTTAATAAATGACTATTTATTATACATATATATATATATTTAGGTACAAATATAACGTTCAAATAATATTTATAAACGACACAAAACGTGTACAAAAAACATAACGTACATAATATAATAACAATTTTTTTTTTTTTCTTACAAAACGCGTCGTCGCCATAACTCGGAACCGTGTCGGTATAATATTTGGTAGGTAACCGTTGTACGTACAATATTATTAATAGCGTATAAATAATAATAATAATAATCGACAAACGCGCCTCTCGTCGAAAACGATATCACCGCGGTTTAATGATGATACCGGCACGGATTTATAGATGAATGCAGTGGCGTAATTACGAATGTTATATGGGAGGGGATAGACAATTTAGCATTATTGGATAATCCATAATAACTGTAACGACTAACGACCCTTTAAACGTTAATCAATCGAAATTAATAGAGTAATTGCGATACTCGTATTTTTATTATTTTCTTTAATAAAAATGACATATTTTATAATAAAATTTCTAATGTTCTTCGTTTTTTTTTTTTTTTTTTTAGCTAATTTATTGAGTACTTCATCCAATTTTACTTAAAAATCTGAATATGGATAGACCTTTCTTCAGTGACCTAACCTAACCGTATCATACCAGTAACTAGTCAGTAAACTGAGGAATCCTATGAATTATGATAAATACTAACAAATTTTGTTAACGCAAAAAAAGTATTATTTTTAATTATTACATTTTTTTGTACATTAGACGATATGTTATGTAAAAAAAGAAAGCCCATGGGAGGGGATCCATCCCCATATCCCCCGTAATTACGCCCCTGGATGAATGTTCATCGTTAGAAGAATATTCGTCTAATCCGCGGTATCATTGACGGGATCGAAGGAATGGTGTTTCGTATATGACGTCTGGACTTGCGGCATCCTTCGAACGGTACCTATTCGCGGTAATTTCATTAGAGACGACCGTTGGCGAATTATTGTGTATTACAACAACTGCCGTAACGTTTATCGGAACGTATCGTTTTACTATAATCAAATGCGCGCAGCTACTATTATTACGGGCAGAATATGAATGTCTGTAATAATAATTGGCTGGAGTTATTGATCGTGCAAGCGAACCGGTCGAGAGAAAAAAAAAGTTCTAGTCGCTCCGCTATATACGAACAGGTTATAAACGTCGCGAGTTGTACGCGTTTATCCGTATAGTAAGTCTTCTATAAATCGTTTTACACGCGATTTAACAATATAGATCGAACGATCTATGTGGACGATACGCGCGGATCTGCAGTAGATGCGAGAGTGTTATTATATATTATATAGTCTATAATGGGTGGTAACGCGAAAAACTTTTTTTTTTGTGGGGGGCAAAAGTCGCGGTTTTTTTTTAGTAAATAATTTCCGTTTTTTATTCTTTAGATTTGTATTCCGAATAAGCCGACGCGCATACTAATGGTAGGTACCAGTGGCGTATTTGAGGTGGGGGGTGATAGGGGCAATCGCCCCCACCCCGAGAGATTTAAAAAAAATTATATTGGCTGAGATCAAAAATGAGAGGCAAGATCGCCTAACGGGTTTGGCATTGCTTAATATTCACCATATACTATAACATTAAACGTAGACGATGTAATTGATATACATTTGCTAATAGTTAAAAAAAGAAATATAGACTTAGTTTTGTAAATTAAATAAATAAAATGTGTTTCGTTCAATATGTAATTATATTCCTACATATAATTTTTTTTATTTGTGGGAAGGGGGGGGAGTTTTTTTACCATCGCCCCTCCCCCCTGAGGTGAATTCTCAAATACGCCACTGAATGGTACGCGTTATTGTTGGGGAAAGGCGATTTTGAAAAGTCGCCCCCGGGGCGAACAGGACGTACTACTCCTAACAAACACCTCGCGCACACTTTCAAACGTAATAAACTCTGTTTCGTTCGGTTTTTTTTTTTTCTTTTTACGAGTGTAAATCCTCTCGGCGCAATTATCAAAACGAGTAAAACAAAAAAAAACACTTCGAAATCCGATCAGCGAAGTTTAAAAATGTATATCCTAATTATTGTCCGCACATCATTGTCCACAATACGCGTTGGCTCGTGTCGAATTATCCAACCGTCCTCGACCGAACGGCAGGGCCGGATTAAGCACGGAGCCCAGGAGCCCGGGCTCCAGGCCCTGAAACATTGAAGGGGCCTTTTATCTCAGACCAAATTTCAAAATATTTAAGTTTAGATTTTATTTTGGCATTTTCGTATTATTATTTGTATTACGCGGTGTACTAGCATTCGCCACACAAATCATTCTGTTTATACATAATATACGTAATGATATTATATGAAATTGAAAATTGACTAATATTAAAGATTTTTAAAGATATTTCTGTATACAATCAATTAATTTGACGCTTATTTTCATGTTTTTAAGTGCTACAAGTCCCGAACCCTAGTTATAAGTATTGTAGTAAGGACTAAGGGCCTTTTGGACTACTAGGCTCCAGGCCCGGTGGTAAACTCTTAATCCGGTCCTGCCGAACGGTGCAGTGACGCAGTCTAACTCGGCCGCGGTGTCTGAGCGTAACACGCGCACAAACGTACACGTTATTGCGGCGATTACGCCGTGCCGGAGAGCGGTCGGTAAAAGGCCGTGTCTAGTGTCGTTTTCGCGAAAAAAATCTGGGCCGTCCCGAAGACGAAAAAACACGAGAGAGAGAGAGAGAGAGAGTAGGAAGAAATGTCTGGGTATAGAAAATCTCTGACTTATCACAGTACATGTGTGTGTGGGAAAAAAAGACATTTCTATACGCAATATTCGCATAGATCTTATTACCGAGTATGACTGGTATATAAGGTCTATGATGACAATATTGTAGAGAGCCCAACGCGAGTACGTGAAAAAAAAACGTTTTTATCACAAAAAAATCGAAATTAATTTTTTCAAACCCTCCCCCGAAATAACGTTTTGTTTTCGACAACAGTCCTGTTTAAAAGGAAATTGATCGATTTCGAAGGGACGACTGGGCTCGCAGCGATTCGGACGACGTTTTTTTTTTGCTGCGCGTTCCCCCCGCCCCGCCCATACGGTTTTGCGGGTGTCGGGTAAGGGCGCGGGGGCAAACGTACTATACGTTCCCGCTGCAGTCACGTAATGGCGCACAGCCGGGACTTGATTTTGACGGATTTCCGGGACGCGGCCGGCTGCGAGTTCGGCGGCTGCGGGGACTGCGACGCGTGTTGTTGTCCCATCAGCCGGCGCTGTTGCAACAGCCTGTTGATGACGATCCTGTACGTGGCCACCACGTTGCTCCTGGACCCCCGGGGACCGTGTTCGTCGAGCAACGCGTTGGATATGCCCAGCGCTTCCAGCGCCCGTCTGGCGTTCGCTTCGGTGTCGGTCAGCTCGTCGGCGGCCGCGGTCGTCGGGTACGCGCACCAGTAACCGTACACGGAATTGTTGTTGAACCGGCTCTGGTACGCGGACGCCTCGCGCAGCCAGTCCGATTTCAGCACCTGGTCCACGCCGTACCGGTCGTCGGCCGACGTGTTCAGCATGGACTCTGCGCAGGACAATATTATAATTATTATTGTATAACGCGATTTTGTGTTATTAATTAATATTGTTATTAAATATACTGGGCGTGATCAAAAAAATACCCGGACTGCAACACTATAATAACTTTTATATCGATAAAAATGAGGAAACCTCGATAACGTCATTGGATAGAGTGACTTCTATTCATAGCCGTCCCAATGGGGGGCGGCAAACGGGGCGAGTGCCTTAGGGCGTCCAAAGTATTACGAATGCAGGGGGCGTCATAAAAATGAATGAGAAAAAGACAAAATTTGTTGTTTTATTTTAATTTCCCTCGTATCTATATGATAATTTCGAGGATGAGTGTATTTACTATTAATATATAATATATATAAAATTATGTAATTAGATATTACGTTAGTTGTAATTTTTTTTTTTTTTGGGGGGCCTATTATTGCCCTATGGCGTTATTGGTGGTAAGGACGGCACTGCTTCTATCGATTGTTATGCCATTATAGTTATTGAAATCGATGAAATTATTTAATTTTATTTCTCGGCGTTTTTCCGTAACCGTGTTTTAGTAGTTCGGCGAATTTCGTCGTGGACGTGATAATAGAAGAACAACGAGTGTGCGTACAATTTCGTTTTGAACTTGGAAAAAATCCTAGTGAAACGTTTAAACTTTTACAGTGAGCTTTTGGAGATGATGCTTTATCTAGAAAAACGTGTTTATGAGTGGTTTATGCGTTTTAAAGAAGGTAGAATATCCGTTAAAGATAATTAACGGTGAAAAAAATGCACTTATGACCTCCAAAAAAAAAAACAGAAAAAACGCCCTAAAAAAATCTACAAAAACGCGCTTGAAAAATTTAATTTATAATCTATAAAATTCTTTATAAAAAAAAAATTTTTTTAATTATTTATTTTATTTTTTTTTTTTAGTTATTATTTTACAATTAATACAATATACACGAGTACAATCTGCAGCAGTGTCACTTTGAAGGGCAGTAAATGTACTTATATGTACGATATATTACGATGGATAGTCGAATAAGAGATCAATTATATTGTATATAGTACGTTTTTATGCGGACAAATGCAAATTAGTAATTCAATATTTCCCTTATGATTTTTTTCTTTTTGCCTCTTAAGCTACGTCCACGCTATACGGCTGAACGCCATTTGGCACGGCCAATTGGCAAAGCCAAAAGTGACGTAGACGTGGTCGTCGGCACGTGTCAACTGGGGCAAATGGCGTGCCAAGCGACATGACATGACAGATATCGTTCGAGTGTCGGCATAGGCGCAATTTGGAGGGTGCTTAGCACCCCCAAATTTTTGATTGCATCATCGAATTTTTACTTCTTTTGAAATCTAGCACCCCGATAAATTTAATCCAAATTGCGCCTATGAGTGTCGGTGTACTTAAAAAAAAAAAAAAACCGATATAAGAACAATTATAGTGTGTACGCAAACCAATTGGCCTCACGCGGTTCTAGCTGTGACGTCCTGAATCGTCTTCGGAAAACATATTATCACATAAACATAGGCGGAAATCTATTAAATTTTCTGGGGGGGCTAACATTTTTAACATCAGTCATAATCAGTCAAATATCCAAAATACATAAAAATTATAAGATATTTGGGGGCTTAGCCCTCCTAAGCCCCCCCATTTCCGCCTATGCACATAAACGACTAAACGCCAGTGGCGTATTTTCGGAGGGGGGGGAGTCCCGGGTCTCGACCCCCCCCCCATCAGAAGAAAAAAAAAGGTTCAAAAGTCATAAATAATTATGAACATTACAAAAAATATTTTTGATATTTACAATAAATTTAATATTTTGTTTATAGGGAAGATTGAACGGTTTAGCGATGTTATCAATAAATAAAAACTACATTATAATAACACCCGATGAAGTTATTGATGAACTGTCAAAAAAAAAAAAAGACGTTTACCTTTTATATAGGTAATAAAAAAAATTTAATTTGTATTTTATAATAATAATGGAATGATATAATTATTATTAACTCCATATGTATTTTTTATAATATTATAAACTTACCTACATTTTAGACCCCCCCCCTTCCCCAGAAAAAATTTGAAAATACGCCACTGCTAAAAATGCCTATATAATATAATACGTGGACAACGATATTGCAAGTGGCTTTGCCAACAACTGGCAGTGCCAAACGGCACTCGGTGGCATACAGTGTGTAGACGCAGCTTTACACACTGCAAACAATCGTCCCCGACCCCCCGCGGTCATATGCTAATATGTGTTTTGCTCACCTATGAGCAGTTTCAACGGTTGAGACATCCACGAGGGCGTGACCACGTGTCCGGCCAGTATGGACCGCCTGAGCCCGGCCATGTTGTCGCCGAGGAACGGCATCGTGGCCGTGGTCATGAAGAACAACAGCACGCCCAGCGACCACACGTCCACCGGACGACCGACGTAACGCTGGTCCAGGAACAGTTCGGGAGCCGCGTACGGCGGCGATCCGCAGAAAGTTTCCAACTTTTCGTTGTCTGAAAACGATAGTGACCGTGAATGTTGTATGGAATAAAAAAAAAAAAAAATCTTAAATTTTCAAATTTCACCTAAATAATAAACTATTATTGTAAAATCGTGTATAATACACAGTGGCGTGCTCAGAGGTTAGGGATCATATCGCCCCCCAATTGTCTTTTTTGCCGACTTACAGAAAACAACTTATAAGAGCTGTTTTAGAGTCATTACTTAATACTTTTTGTTATAGTTATTAGCAAAAAGTTATTACTTATGACAATAAACATTTACTATACGTAACGTACGTTAATTGAACAACTCGATGGTATTAGTGTGTTATAATTTAAATTCATTTTAATTATAGAACAATTTACAAATGTACACAATTATAAGCTAGAAACGATTTTGGAGAGCTCGAAACATAAACATTTGAGTTTATTTGGTCATCGATCAGATATCGTAAAATCACTGCTCGTTTGTTCAGAAATTAGATTTAAAAAAAAAAAAAAGAAATTCTCATTTCTTACGCGTAAATCGAGAGAATAGCGAGGACGCAATAATAATGAAGAGTTATTTTGCGGCGATAGCGCGGATTAATTGCAGAAGAAAGTATATATAGAGGTAGGCCAACGCAAAAATAATGAAGCTGTGGAGGTTTGTGGAGTAGATCAAATAGAAACGCCCCGTTAAAAAGGTAAATATATGTATGTACGGAAAAATATTATAAAATGCATTGCAGAATATTACATTTGACGTAGTAATAATCTAAAAGTCTCCATAGGGTACCTATTATACGGAAAAAAAATTCGAGCAAAGTGATAATCGGAATCAAAAATTATAATTTGTTTTTTTTTCTTCACTCCACAACTATACACAAGGACTACACTATATATATATATATCAATTAAAACGGTTTATATCTTTAGACAAATCGAGCGTTTATTATTTTATTAGATTCCCCCCCACTTAATTACCGCTACACACGAAATGTCGGAACTGCACATTTGTTTATATTATAATTAATCTTTTGGTATATAAATAATTGCGTGCAATATTATAATAATATTATACGCACTGCAATCGCACGTCATCTCGCACGTGAAAGCGACTCTATATTCGTTTATACAATTAAAAAAAACGTTTACGCGTTGTAAACGACGTTTGTACGCGCCAATAATAATATTACAATACACACAAACGCAAATCGAGCGTTTTAATCGAACGTCTTGTAGACAATTTAGTAAAATTTCTCGATTTTAACCCAACTCAATCAGCCAGGACGACCGCATATATATACGTCCCGTTTTTCAGCACTTGCAGCGTTCCGTCGTCTCGATATGTTATATAATAGTGTACTTCAAACAGAACGTTATCACGTTTTTCAGAGTAAGCGCCGTTTTGTAATTTTTTTTTTTTTTTTCATGTGATTTTATCAGTTTTCCGCTAATAGTCATTCATGGCGGATTTCAATCGTGAATAATCGAACACTTACGCAATTCTAAACGTTTGAAAGTTTCCCCAGCTGTTGGACACATTAAATATTATACCATATACAAGTCAATTGCGCGTTCACGGATTACTAGTTTAAATTTCGTAACAAAAATTAATAATTCCCGAATGTAATCGTTAAAAGTTAAAAGAAAAAAAAAACAGAAAACAGTGGAAAAGTCGGAAAAAAAAGACGGCTAGAGGTATAATAAAAAAACGGTAGGGGAAAAAATGTCAATGAAAAAACACGAATTTATATAGTATTGTACATTCATATTATTGCTGGAATATAAACGCAACAATAATAAAAATACCTAATATTTTCCATACGGACATATGGAAAATTATTTTTTTCGTAAAAACCGTATAATTTTAAAACGGCATTTCGAAAACGTTACGGAGTTTATTGAATTTCTTTTTTTTCCTGGAGAACCCAAAATTATATTATCTGTTTTACACGCCATAAGTTCTACTGCAGAGAAATACGCGACAATCATCGAAATCTATAAAGTCATAATATTATGACTTAATATAAGAAACATTGCTTAAAATATAATATTGTAAGACACGAGAAAACGTTCCTAACATTTTAAAATGTCAACCGTTTTATTACATTTTTTTTTGTAAAAATTATGAAACTCTCCCGCCGATATGGCGAAATGTGCGATAGTACTGAAGGTGGCCTTCTATTGCAAAGGACTATGGACAAGTTGCTGGTCGAAATGAAATTTCTTTTCTTTTTTTTTCAATTTAAAGACACGAACTACGTTGTTCACGCTTGACCGCCGTGATTACACTGAGCGGTCCGATGGTTTCGGACCGCTATTTATAAGCGCCTTCCTGCCACGCCCTCTATGTTGTGACGTAGCGCTATCTGGTGACTATTTTCTTTTCGCGTTTTATTACGGTCGTCTGACGCGCTATGTCGGTATATGCGGGTGTTTAGTTTGACGCTGATCGACCCACGTATGCAATCTTTATTATTTATTTATTTTTTTATTATTAATAATAATATTATTATTTCGCGTATTTTAATGAAATGAAATTAACCTACGGATTCATCTATCCTTGTTGTACACTCGTTTACACGTAAACTCGTTTATTTTACACGTTTACTATTTATTTAACGTTAACTCGTTTACTCACAATTACACGTTTACTCGTTTACACTGCACACGACCGACCGAGTTTGTCGTCAGCTATTACGCACTAAACGCTCCATCGCGACCGATGATAAGCATGCGCTGTCAGCGTGTATCGTACTCGCTGCTGATCATCGGTCGAGCACTAATTCCAGCCTTATACATTATGTTCAAAGGGGGGGGGTGAGAATAGATCATAACCTTAACATAATTGGACCAACTTACACGACACAAGTCGGTGCTGTTTGGTCAGAGATATACTAAATTTAAAAATATCAAATCCCATGGTGGGGGGGGGAGGTGATCCATCTATCTATCTTATCATCATCCATCTATTACTACGATACGTACCGGATACAGTAATGCTAAAACCGAAGTCTCCCAATTTGGCGACGCCTCTGGAGCTCAAGAACACGTTTTCGGCTTTGATGTCTCTGTGGACGATGTTGCGGTCGTGCTAATAACGGAGAAAACGAATATTAAATTGACTACATATAAATACCCCGACGAATGGTACAAAAAGCCTTCCTTGCACACACTCCCCGGTCGAAACACATAAAAAAAAAAGAAAAAAATCGTCTTTCACCAGGTGTTTGACGGCCAACACGATCTGAGCGAAAATGTTTTTCGCCTCCGACTCGTGCATTCTGCCCTCGGATATCAGCCTTTTGAACAGTTCTCCCGCCGCCGCGTGTTCCATGATTAGGAAATACTTTGTATACGTCTCGATCACTTCGAATAATCTAATAATAATTATAATATTATACGCGTATATAAAATATCGGATTTATCCTTTCAGCCCCATTTGCAGCAACTCCGTCTACCGATTTTTACACTCTGCACCTGCACGTGTAGTCAACCGGCGCAGATATAATTCTATAAAATCGAAGAAAGGAGTCGGGAGTGGATCCTGAACGGTTGACGACCGATAGAAAGTATAAGGTCTGGGGCTCGTTTGCAAGAATTTTCTCTTTTTTTTCCGAATTACTTTGATATATTTCTTTACAATCGGTCGAAATATGTGCGACTAAACCAGTAAAGTAATATAAATATATCGGTTTATATACTCTGTCCCAAATTAGATGACTTTCGTTCGCGCACGGTGGGCGTGGCTAAAGATCCGCGTAGCAGTACATAATATGCGCGTCCGATGACACACGATCTACTCCGATCCGAAACGAACGTAATTTGGTCTTTCGCGCACAAATCATCTAATATGGGACAGAGTAAAGTTGTATTGTCGGAATTAGTAGAATTTAGCTTTTATTCACGCTTAAACATTCAAAGCTTATAACATATAGAAAAAACAGAATATTGCTAACAGGTATTTTCCAATATGGGTTTTTAGTTTTTTTTTTCATTTTTAATTTCGAATTAAAAAAAACGTATTTACGTAGGTCTTCGTGTAAATGTTTGCAACATTATAACTTCACTAGGGACGGTGCTAAACACTGGTCTGATTTATTTCGCTTATTTTCGAAAATCGCTTTTAATTTTGCCCTTCGGACACTTTTGGCCACATCTTAATAAATACTAACGTCACAGTAACATTTGCAATACACCCGGTTATGACGACACTGCAGGAAATATATCGATCGGAATATACCTATAATATTGTCTTACCGAATAACGTTTTGATGGTGAATCGATTCCATGACGGAGATCTCTCGGGAAAGCATTTTCTTCGCTTTTGCCGTCAATTTGGTTTTGTCTAATATTTTGATTGCCACTCGTTCTATAAATAAATAAATATAATATATAAGACGTTTTATCGGAAGGTGTTGCCACTGTATATTTCAGTCGTTAAAGGGATTGGAAGCAAGTATTTCCTCTTTTTGTCTAACACACACGCAATATATAGCGATTTAGACGTTTTCCATATTGATTATATTGATCTGTATACACGTATACAGTAGTATGATATGAGACATTTTACAAACAGATTTGAATTCTTAAATTGAAAATTTACTTGAGGTTGACTTGCTCACAATTTTTCCCCCACAAATCCCTCCAAAATTAATTGAATACATTTTAAAAAAATTGACAATTATCAATTCGTGTAGATATTAAAATAAAAAGATAAGAAAAAAAAAATAGCGATCTAAAGTAGAATTCACGACGAGTTTATGGAATCCTTATCGTACCTGTATATTACTAGATCAATCGCCATATTTTTAATTTTGTCGATAATGATTTATATAAAATTGTAAATTGTAAATTTATATAAATTTATATAAAATTTATAAAAAATTGCATTTATGACTTAAAAACTTCAGAGATGCTCAAAAAAAAAAAATGTCCCCTTAAAGTTAAATTTCATTCTTTATTTTCTATGAATATAAGATAAAAAAAAATTAAGTATTGTGAAAAAAGAATTTATATACCTAAAATTAATATTAATATACGAAATTGAAAAAAAAAATATATATATATATTAAAAAAATTTTCTTTTTCGTATTCGTATAGAAATAAAGACCGGACGGTTGCAGAAAAAAAAACTTCGAAAAAAATTTCGAAAATAATAAAAAAAAAAAATCCTTTTTAAATTATTATTAACGTGTAGGATACTATATTTTGAAACACGTCTGTAACTCTTTTGCACCTCGTGAAGTCGCTGTATTGAACCGTGTCATGAGCGGATTATAAAAAAAAAAAAAAACTATCCGTCGGGGAGGGTTTTAAAAACGATATTTAAGGCGTATACTTATATATAGTATATTTAATCGAAGGTTATGGTTTAATTTTTCCGCGTATAATATTTGCGAACCATATCGATTAATGTGTCATTCGCAAATATCGTCAAAGCGTTTTATTTTGATCCTATTATTAATCTGAGCATGACCGACAAATATATTATAGAAAAAAAAAATAATAATAATAAAATGATTTCGCGCGGTGTTGTTATATACCTTTGGTCAATTCGTGATAGCCGGTTTTCACCTGTGAAAAATTGCCTTTGCCCAGCTCGCCGCTCAGTTTGTACAAGCCGATCCTCTTTCCCACAGCCGTATCGGTCTGCCATTTTCGATCGTTGTCCAAATTATCAATCGCTTTTCGATACGCTAAAGGCACAAAAGAAAACGGGGAGACATTTTCTTGTTGAAAAATAATATTTCAAAAATCTTGTGTTCTCCGCGCTGTACCGTGGCGGACAAACGCATTGAATAGTTTTTGACTTTGAAGACAATTTAGCGTTTATTATTTTTTTTCTCGAATGCAAAAGAGTATAAGAAGTTATACGATGGTCTTTGGACATTTTCGTGGAAAGTCGCAATCCCGTTTCAAATCGATGACGTTAATTTTGGAATGATTCCTTAAAACGTATCGAACGAAGAATTATAGGGATGTACTTTATATTATGTACACGAGTATATAGCGCGTATAATATATGAATCGCTAAACTCTTATTGTTCAAAACCCGCGAAAACGTTAAATCAAAATCAAAACCGAAGTGCAATTCGGTTTCGAACCGGGATAAATATATATTATATACAAACGTATCTTACCTGTTAACTTTGTTGGAAACGCCTTCTCTTCAGAAGACTCGCACAAGGTCATCGCTGCTGCACCGTCATCGCGCGCTCTCTGAAACACGTTTATTTTTTTTTATCAAAAAAAAAAAAACTTACAAATGTTTTAATAGAATCGGATTTATAATACATTTGTCAGATGTCTCCGCGTGCAGGGACACCCTGTATATCATTATTCTTCAAAGTCCTATCCGTTCCCTATATTCCTAAAAACGCTACTGTCCGCACCGAGTTCTTGCTACAGATAAAACAGTTGACGAGCCCCATTGATGTAATATACAAATGCCTATATACTTCATGAAACCGTTCAATCGATCTAATAACAAATAACGCTCTAAATACTGTTCAGTATTTTATACGTATTATTATAACACCGAGTCTGTGAATTTACGCGAATTAAAAGTTAAAATTTAATAAAAAGAAAAGCGTAATTCAATTTGAATTATTAAGCTTAACAATCGTAAGAACGCTTTTGAAATTTTATTCAGAGAATAATATAATATGTATTCAAATAACGTAATAATAATAGTACTGCTTCATTGCAGTGATTTTTATAAAATAAACGGTTTCACAACACTGCCTAGATAGCTACCGATATTAAAACCTGAACGATAATATTTAATTTTACTTTAAAAAAAAAAAATTTAAATCACGTATAACGGACTGGGCGCAATAAACACACGAATAGGTTAAAATGAATATAATATCAAAGAATGATAAAATAGTTGATGATAAACGATAGGAATAATGAAATCGTACGAATAAATAATAAAATGCATACGAATTACGGGCGAAAGAGGAGAGGAGGTCCTTATTAGCAATACAGTGTCATTAACCCGGTGAAAAGGATGCTACGGGCGTATATAATAGCAGGTGGCAAAAACACGGGACAACACGAAAAGGAATAGTAGGTATCGAGCGGAGAACGGGAAGGGATTGGAAAATTAATTTTTATTTCAATATATTATACCTATACAATAATCGCATTTCCGAATTTACAAAAAAAAAAAAAAATGTAGTTTTCACGTGCGTCACACGATTTATCGCGATGATCTCTATTGTAATGTATATACAGCTCTAACACACTAATATAATAATAATTATTATAACAATATAAAACGAAATTCATGTGGACTTTGGCTGAGCAACAGTGCGCGTCCTTGATGATAATAATAATAATAATCGAACGAATGATAATAATAATCCAAGGAAAACGTTTATATTATTATTACTTAAACTTCACAAAATGACAAAGTTCTTTATACTTTGAATTTCACGCGCATTACAATATAATATAATATAGAAGCGTATACAGACAGAGTACCGATAAAAGTCCATACGGAATCGGAAATTTTTTTCAAAAATTCTCGAATTTTCATTACTCACTCCCATCATATAGGTAGTTTGTTCTGTTAACGTTCGTTTACTATGCTTATGCGCGCAAATGTGATTTTTTTATTTATTTTTTATCTAAGGTTACGATATAATAATCGCGTATATTATATAGATTGCCGTTTTTCAAGTCGATTGCCAAATAATACGGTTTTTTTTATTTATTTTTTTTTTTATATATAAAATACGCGTTCGACTGTTATTATACACATTATATATATAGGTCATTACACAGAAAAAACGCGAAACAAAATAATCAATTTATTAAAAACAAATTTGTTTTACTTTTCTTCCGGAAATTTCTACATAAGCTTAGCTCGTGCGTTACCCTGGCACAACCACTTTAGAAATACCAAATTTTTTTTTACACCATTAATTGTACCATGATTTGTACCGATTCGGGGATTGGTGGAACAAATTATACTGCATATATAAGTTTTTACTCGAATGGTTAGATATTTATTAATAAACGAGCTCGCGAATATTGAAACGATTATATACTATATAAAAAAATGATAATTTACACCGCGCGAGAACGACTATTATTGTCTATGGGTTAATAAAAAAATTATTGATTATATATATTTTAAAAGCGTATTCGCGTATTAGAACCGATTTTCAAAAAAATATTACGTATTTAAAATATATATACGAATAATCCTTACGATTATTATTATTATTGCAGCGAAAAATAACGCTCGATTCGAACATTCTTTTTCCCTCCAAAACGCTATATTTTTAATTTTTATCGAATTACTTTCGAAAATACGCGTTTATAATATAATATACGATTTACCGTATATTCTCGATTTGAAAATTCGAAATATATTTTATCGAATTACACGTTAGAAAAAAAACCACACGCCCCATAATAATATGTTATAAATAATGTACTTACGACGGGTTTCCTATTGCAGCAAAGTTTCGGCATTTCCTGCTTTTCGCTGGCACGCGATCGAACGCTCAACGCGTAGAATTATGATTATTTTCGATGGAAAGCATCGTAGAGTATTTTCGTAAAAACGGATTGCGGAGGAAAGGGTAAATTAACGTTTATCGAAAAATGAAAAAAAAAAAAAAAGTGTTTTGTAATATACTTTTTTTTTGGAATATTTTTTCGACTCGAACGAGCGTGTATTTTGTGCGTGTATATAGCAGCAGTGCACTGCCGCAGAACCGCGGTGTACTTCGTACTTCGCGTCCGATAGAGACAATCGGAGATGGCAATAATAAAACGTAGAAAAAAAAAATTAAAATAATCGTCCGTTTACATATTATTATATATTATTATATTACTGTTTAGCCTCACATCCGAACCGCATCAGTCGGTACACGCTCGGCGCGCGACTATACGCTATAACGATTACGAATATGTTACAGAACGTCTCTCTTATCTCTAATACGCGCGCACGCCGCGAGGAGTTGCAGATGATCCACGTGATGCTGCAGTTGCTGCAGGTGTCAGTCAGCCTGCCTCGTGTACGCGTTATCTTCGATCGAATTTTCTGATATATATTTTTTTTACACGTATATATATATACGCATATTCACAAACGAAAAAAAAAATGTACAATATTAAACGAAACGGGTATAGAACGACAACGGATACAGTGTCGATCGTTCGCCGTTAAAATATTAAAACGAACCGCGGGACGCGTATCAGCTTGAGCGAATTATTATACTTGGATAAAGATTTTAGAGTTGTATCATCATATATTATATAAATTCGAAAGCAACGACAAATCATATTGCATTCGATAAAACCATTCTGAACGGAGCTGCGGTGTAATATTTTAGGTATACGTGTATATGTAACAAAAACCGCAACTCTTTTTTTTATAAATTAAATACCTATAATTGCTATATAAATAGTCCAGAATTAAAGGAAAGTTATTTGAAAAATTTTTTTCCCTTATAATATGATACAACGGCAGTTAAGCACTGGACGAATATTTCGAATTTCTATACACCCAAAATATTAAAATTTCGAAATTACGAAGAAGAAAAAAACGAGTCTGCCAGTACTCGAGAGTCGAGACATTGGTGTGTAAACGTCGCGTGAGCGGTAAAAATGAAACGGAATTGCGATTCAAGATTTGTGAATATTGGTATCTTTATTCAAAGTAATTTCGATAATAAATATTATTATTAGTTGTCATATGACAACAGCTTACACATTTCCGTTCCATTTCCCGAGATTTACCCTCATACCGCCGTAACAGATTTTTACACATCAATAACGATAATCGATTTCGACGATAAATCGCGTTTTTATAACGTAATTTTTCGCGTATAGTTTTCCAGTTATGTTTTACAGGCGCTTTTGAGAAAAATCGAAAAATGACCCCTCGTAATAAACAGCTATACCAACTAGACGCGATTCGCAGCTATCGGAAACAAACTGTGACTGCGCGTAATGATTGGGAACAATACTTCTGGTAGAATTTTTGGATACAGACATAAAAAAAAAAATAATAAAATAAAAAACACATCTTTGTAAAACCGCTCAGAATCTAAAAATTTCTACTGATATAGTTATAGTAATATACACGCTGTGCCAGGACGATCTGTTAAATACGTTTTACGCGTGTACAGTATATTTATATATAAATAAGCGTTGTCTTATGCGACCGTGAACGACGACGGTCCGCAATATATTATATATGGTAGCTGGTTAACACTTTTACTGTTTTTCGAATATTCATCAGCTATATATATATATATAAATCGATATACGACGCGTATTATCGAGGAATATAATATATATATATATATAAAGTATAAGATAAAACGATTAAAATACCTTATAACTTGGTTCACGCGCGGTTAGAATGCGGTGAAGACACTATGTATAATATACTGTTTTTTTTTTACGATTTTTTTCCCTTATGTCTATTATATTAATCTATTCCGAAATAGGATTGCATAAATATTATTCGTTAATAATCAGTCGATTAACGAGTCGATACTCGAAAATCCACTAAATAATATATTAGCCGGTAGTGATTTTTTTTCTTTTTTTTTAATAATATAAATACCGCGTATTTTTCGAATATTATATAGTGTTAACGATTTGAAGTTATGACACCGTATATAAAATATATAGTATTTTATGTAAACACCGTTTGCGTTTGATTCTTATTTAATTCGATCTACTCAAATATATATATAAGTCAAGGTCGAGGCACAGGCGTGTGTTCGAATGACATGTGTATATACAAACACACGAAAATAGAAAAAATATATATATATACAAAAGCGTATTGAAAATTACGATTTGAATATTTTAGCAAAATCTACAAATTTACATAAAAAAATAATAATAATTTTTTTTTTTTAAATACGATAAGAAATTTATATTAATCATTTATTATACAATAATCGTTTTAGTAAATTATATATATATATATGTATATGCAGGGCTTAGAATATATAATATAGTGCAGTATACGTTGAAAATCAAAGTGCGCCCTTCGAATTACAAAATGTGAACACTATAAATTTATAATATAATATAATAATTTTATTTTCAATTTTTTTTTTCTTTACCTTTATTATAGTAAATTGTATAAATTATTTTGTCTTTTGGGCGTACGTATATTGTCTATACGCGCAATTAATTCGATAGCTGAAAATCGTAGTGTGTACCTCGAAATCGGATATATTTTAAGTCCTGATTATACGTTTATATGTGAATCATGATTATTGTTTTCGTTGTATTTTTTTTTTAATTATTTTAGTTTTTCGAACGTTTCTATGATCATTAGGGCCGTATTTCATAGAATTTTTTTTGGCGAAACAACGATACGCATTTATGCAATCTTAAAGAAAACGCGTATGAAATAACTATGAAATAACTATGCCCCGGGCGCAATATTAAAAAAATGAATATAATAACAATATTATTATTATTATTACTGATTATTTTCGACGATAATTTATTCAAATTTAAAAAAAATTTTTATAAAATTTGTTACGTGTTGAAACCTGCAAGATGGCGCAATTTTAAGTATTCCGCCCCGGCCGCGATATTCAGTTGCTACGGTCCTGGCCGAAATGGAGACGATTCCCTATACCACCGATAAGGACGCATTCGTAGTTGTAGTTAAGTCAATAGTGACATTATATATTACCTATTATATACTATCAGAAACGGAATATCTCGTTTTTCGAGTAAAACTTCAACTACAAAAAGTCTGAAAAAAAAAATTATACAATTATACACGTATATATATAGAATAAACGGCGAGTTAAACCGAAAACGCTTTAACGTGCGAGAGTGTTAACTCTGTTTACGATATTCGACTCGGTTTATTTTTTATTTTAACATTCGCGCATTGTGCCGAAAATTACAATAATACGTTTGTGTAACAAAACGTGGGTGTTATTTTTATTTGGTAGTTTTCCAAAGTGTGACACATATCGTACGTATATATATATATATATAATAATATTGTAATGTATAAATAAAATAGTAATAAAAAGAAAAAACGAACGGAACAGAGATGAACGACCTCGTATTTGTAAAAAAAAAAAAAAAACGAAAAAATTGTATTTTTAATCTTTTAACGTGCGTATTTTTTTTCCGCGACAATTCTCAAAGTCACGCGATTCGTATAATTTACTCTGAAGCAGACCGAAATTCGATTTTTCACTTTTGCCGGCGAGAAGACGCTGAGCCTATATAAACAAAAAAAAAAAAAAACCTACACAAAAACGCGCGTATACACCGAGTATAATTTCTTCTTTTTTTTTTTATTCAAGAATTTTATAGCGGAATAATTCAGTGGCGTAATTACGAATGTTATATGGGAGGGGATAGACAATTTAGCATTATTATAGATGACGTCGTAGATATAATGCATATTATAAATAATAATATGTAACATATATAACTACAATTTTTTATATTTATCAAATATAATTCGAATATGTATATGCGTTTTTACTCGCTTTTGTTGAATTTACTATTATTTATGTTTAATTAGGTATACATATGCACAAGTTATACTTAGTGACCAATGTGTAAACATGTTTATTTAGGGTAGCAGTGTAGCATTCCGCCGTTGCGGATATACTCATGTGTATATATATATATATACCTATATGTAAAAAGCGGTAATATTAATTCAAATATTTTAATATTTTATACATATTTGAGAAATAATATTAACATTATAATATTAATATAAAATTATTATAACATTAACACTACAATATTTTATTTAAATAAAATAAAAATATTGTTATAATATTTATGTTTTATTTGCTGATTGGGTGGATAATCCATAATAACTGTAACGACTAACGACCCTTTAAACGTTAATCAATCGAAATTAATAAAGTAATTGCGATACTCGTATTTTTATTATTTTCTTTAATAAAAATGACATATTTTATAATAAAATTTCTAATTTTCTTCGTTTTTTTTTTTTTTTTTTAGCTAATTTATTGAGTACTTCATCCAATTCTACTTACAAATCTGAATATGGATAGACCTTTCTTCAGTGACTTAACCTAACCGTATCATACCAGTAGCTAGTCAATAAACTGAGGAATCCTATGAATTATGATAAATACTAACAAATTTTGTTAACGCAAAAAAAGTATTATTTTTAATTATTACATTTTTTGTCCATTAGACGATATGTTATGTAAAAAAAGAAAGCCCATGGGAGGGGATCCATCCCATATCCCCCGTAATTACGCCCCTGGAATAGTTAAGTCCATTTCGTTGAGTCCGTCGTCGCACGTTTACAAAGTCATTTTTCAAACAGTATATATGTATAGCAACGAGAATTCGTCGGAAATCGATTTCAGAGTATTATATATACGAGTATAATATGTATTCGCGACGAGTGGAAAAATGCAAAACGCCTGTATATCGATAATAATAATAATAATATTTATAGATATACAAAGAAAATGTCGAATTTCAAATTTCACCAGAGAAAAGCGTCAAGTTTTTTTCGTATACGCGTGTATCTATATATATATATAAGAATTTCGTTAAACTATTTAAATCGTCGAAAATCGTCAAAAAAAAATAAAAATAAAAAACTCGCCCTCTACGAAAATAATCCTCTAAAATTGCCCCACGACATGACAGTGTACATCGTGCTGCAGGGTATTTATAAAGTATATAAAAATGTATACGATTATTGTTGCGTGGAGTATTGTGTACGGTGTGTACTATAATATATTATAATAAGTAAATACGACGAGTAAATACAGTGTTTATATAAATAAAAAAAACGTCCGTTTAAAAACAAATTCGTTTTTTTTTTTTTCATTTGAAATTTCTTCTTTTTTCCTACGCACGCGATGACTGCGGCGGTGTGTTTATATTATATATATTTTAAAGAGATTTAAGCGTAAACACACACAAACGGTGTTCACTACATCGCATACGCGTGTTTACAATAATTATATTTTTATACATTTTTTTTGTTCCGATTAATATCCGCGGGAAAAGAATTAACGTGTTTTGAAATTTTTTTTTTTTTTCATTTAAATTTTTCTACTCTATAATATAACACTGTCTATGTACAGCGGGTTAGAATATGGTAAAAAAAAAAAATAGCAGGGAAGGGGACCGCGCTGTATACTGTTTTCGATTTAAGCCCGGTTCGCCGAATCCCG
Source organism: Slavum lentiscoides (assembly GCA_032441835.1). Classification (NCBI taxonomy): domain Eukaryota; kingdom Metazoa; phylum Arthropoda; class Insecta; order Hemiptera; family Aphididae; genus Slavum; species Slavum lentiscoides. The sequence continues at coordinate 3,061,930 of CM063717.1, read as the reverse complement.
TTTCGCCGAAATCTATGTTTTGCCGAATCTATGTTTTGCCGAAATCTGGTAAACTTTTATTATTATCATAAACGATAAGACTATTACTGGCTATTTCAGTATAAACATTAATTCATTCGACGTCCATACAGGAGGACAAACGTGCCACATTTTTATGATTATACGTTTCATACTATGTTCAGTGTATTATATTTTGGTGATTATTGGGTACATAATAATTTGTCATATGCGCTCTACCACGAGACCATGATAGTATTTATAATTTATCGACTTGTCAACGATTTGCACTCTCCCTTCTTAGGTACTTCCAAGGTGATCGATATTTGAATATTATATATTGTATAATAATAATAATAATATATATATATATATATATATATATATATATATTGTTTAGTATATTGTAACGCCTTTTTAAAGGACGTGGCACAGATAATTAAATTTAATATAATATATGTATAATATTTATTTTATAAACGTATGTTACTTTTCTTACTTTTGTAAAACGTTTACATAGCATATTGAGCAGTAAATGGAAAAATCGATTCGGCGAAACGGGATTCGGCGAACCGGGACGACACGACTATTTTCAGCGTTCCCTCTGAAACGGCTAAAAACGTATTTATAGGTGTATACAATATATAATAAAAATTATTATGACTATATTAAAATATTATATAACTTAATAAAAAAAAAAAAAAATGAATTTAAAACGTAGAATTCGGTAATAATTTTCTATTTTGGTCTCGCGATATTTATAGATTTCCTCTGCGCGCCTTTGTGTAAACCGAAAAAACGAAAAAAAATTTTTTTTAAATGTGTATTGGTTATTTATATACAAAATAAAGTGATTAAACTAATTTGATTTTAGGGCTAATTACTATTATTATCGCGTAAATATTTTTGACACGATTTTGAGCTATTTATATATATAGGTACTCTTTGAAGATAATTTTAAAGTTGACATCATCGCGTTTTATATAGCGACGTTAACGAGGTAGGTAGACGGCCCTTCGCTTTAACCGTTGTGTGTACGTATAGGTACGTCCGCATAATACGCGCCTCCTCGTCACACGTACCACCGAAATAACAATAATAATATCATTTCCTATTACATATATTTTAATAATAATATAGCGTTACCGTTTGGCAGATGAAACACATTTTGTTTTTTTCTCTCTCGTTCGTTTCGCGTTGTGGCGTACAGTTTTCGACAAGCATAATATAATAATATACTAATTTTATCTATTCTCTTTTCCGCGAACGCGCTGCACGCTTCAAAGTCCTCCGATTAAGATCGTTATAATATATTTTTCGCAGCCTCTTTATATAATTATGTAACAATATTCCGCACATTTAGCGCGTATCTGCAGTGATTTTAAATTCCGAGCGTACAAAATTTTTGGCGAACAAAAAAATAATATCGTCGACACGATGCGAGTACAATACTTTCCGAATATATTTATATACGTTTAGTTGGCGTCTTTCGATTTTCCCAGTCATACGCGCCTTATAAGCGTATTTATTGTAAAAATAACGTGAAAATCGTAAAGAAAAAAAAGCTGATAAAATTGTCAGCACTTGTACGCGATACGTTTTTTTTTAATTCGATTAATTTCGGGGTAAACTATTAGGTTTTTAAAAATTTCATTAAATTTCGGTATTTTTTTTTTTTTTAATTTTATACAAATCATATTGACTCTTAAGACCGAAGGCTTGAAAATTCGATATATATATACAAGGTCTATATCGTATAGAATATCTAATAGCGTAATTGTAATATTAAAAATTATCAAAATACAAAGTACCTATTTGTCATATTTAATATTATAAACAATTTTGTTGGTACGGCGAGTATACAATAACTATTAAATACTTATTAACTCGTTTTAGATATACGCACATAAAGCGTCGCGTGTACAAACCGACTTTCAAAATGTCGACTGCGAACAGAAAAATATCGTCATTATATATATTAGGCTAAATATAAATGCTAATGACTCTTCAGAAAGTTTGATTTTAGTAAGTATTAAGGCTCCCGTATTACACGATCAATATTATTGATCAATAATATTATCATCAATTTTCTATTATCGAACACTATAGCCACTATATCGTGTCAATAATATCGATCGATATTTATTATTATTTATGTACAGGATTTTCTTTAATTCTTTTCTCTATACACAGTTTGTTCGTAGCGAGTTAAATTTTTTTTTTACGTCTTCTATTGTGGAAGACTGATATTTTTCCTGATATTTTTTTAATAAAATAGCATAAGCATATATTTTTTTATCTCTGTACACGTATTCATCACTTTTAATTTTCCGCAGATCAGGGGTTTTCGGTAGACTTGAATGCAATTTCTATCTTCCTATTTTTTTCAAAGTTAACATTAACGTCGTACGATTCCATATTATTTAGACTACAATCACAGAACAGAATAAACAATTACAACTACACTACGCGTTATCTGAAAAAGAGAAAGTGATAACTGCAGCTGATGATAGCACGCCTTCATTATAACCAATACACGGTACAATAATACTGTCAATATCAAATATTGATCAATACAATATTGATGGTGTATGGGAACCTTTATTATTATATATGTTAGGTCATGTGATTTTTCCTAACCACGTGTAAGTATACAGCGTATAGGTAATACGATTTACTTTATCCGCGACCGTCAACGAATTCAATCGCACAAAACGAATATCGGATATATATAGACAAAATTCACACTTTTTATCACGAGCATTATAATATAATATGTATTCCGAGTATATTACAAAAATATCGCGTGTTTTGGAAAACCATTCGAGTAGAGCGCGTTTTAAATATTTTTAAAAATTATTTTCGAATAATTTTTCGACTTTGCGTTATAATGATATATATTGTATGGAATCTGCTGAATATGTTGTCGTCGGGATTCGACGCGGAGGAGAAACGCGCATACCTATGCTAAGGCGGAATTTTTTTTTTTTAATATTCCGTCAATTATATTAAAGTTTTTTTTTTATCGATTTTATTGATATCAATCTATTTCAATTAGCGTTCGCCTATATAATATACTCGTATATAGTTCTGTGCCCACGCGGGGCACCGTCGTCACCGTGTGGATAATCATATTATTGCAGTCTATAAAGAAAATGAAAAAACGTCGCACAAATTATTATTATTAGTGCCGAATTTCGCGCGCGTAGTCGAGTTTTAACGTGTACTACACACAATTCCTTTTTAAATTTTTTCAAATTTTTCAGTACATATTTTTTTTATGTTTTTAGCGTTTTTTTTTTATATAATTAAATCGTATTTTTTTATCTATTAGATGCGTTTTCGATTGTTTTATACTTTTTTTTTTTTTTTAAATGGCTACCGACACCTATTTTCACAAAATAATTTTTTTTTAAAAAACACCTTGAAAATCGATATATATCGGCTTTTAAAAAATTTTAATTCGTTAATTACGCGAAATATCCAATCGTTTTAACGCCGCGATAAATGTTATGTTATTTTATATATACGAAGACGTTAAACTATTAACTATTCGTTATCGACGATAACAAATAATATTAGGTTACCTATACACCGGCTATATAATATATAACTCAGATTAGATCGTATTACTACATCATAATAGGACGTATGTGTGTAGGCACCTACAATTTGCAACTAGAGTTATTTTTACATAAGTGTGAACCGTATACGATGAAAATCGACTCCTATTTCTTCGTATACAGTACATTTTTTTTTCTATATATATATCACGAAAACTAATGAATCGAACTTTGAAAATTGAAAAAAAAAGTTTAATATTATTCCCTAAAATCGAGTAAACGAAATCTGTCATTAAACTATAAATATATATATATAATATCGTCATACGCTATTTTCTATTAAAAAAACCATTTCGAAAAATCTAGTGTTAAACGATAATCACTCTGTATATGTACGTGGGTGCGCGGTGACGGCACAATAATTGGACCAATAAAATATAAATTGGCCGTGGCGGTCACCGACTCGAAATCACGCGTATATATAATAATAACAACGATATAAAAATTTAAAACGATTTAACTAAATAAATTTATTTAAAATTATTGTATATTTGCAGATGCGAGAGACGAGACTTTTCTCTGTTGTATATATGCTTCGTATATCGCGCGCGCGTGCAGTATATGTATACTTAACGATTTCACATATATATATATATATATATATAAATATATTTTAATATAATATAAATGTAAAAGCTACAGGTGTTTTTAAAAGAATCGTAAAAAAATATTTTTTAATAATATTCAAAAATATACTATATATACCTTGTAATAACACTTTTCTCGAAAACGCAATGTTCAAATGCTTTTTGACATGTATGTCTTATTTGTGCGACACCGAGAGCGTTACCATGACGTTATGAAACCGGTTCTACTCACCACCCGGCCAGGTCCCCCATTTCTATACCGTCGTTGCCAGTTACATTGGAACGGCGATGGCAGCGCGCTATATATATATATATATATATATATATAGAGATATACTATAGATATGTCTATAGGTACGAGGAGACGAGGACTAAGCTATAGGTAACTTTTTGTCACGTGTAAAAAATAAATGAGATATATACAAGACATATACATGTACCCATCCATCGGTATGATGTATCTGCAGCATGTTTTTTTCTTCCAAAAAATGACCGAGGTCAGTGACGTATCAAGGGGGGAGGTCCATGAGACAGCCCGCCCCGAAATTTTTTCGTTCTTATATTGATATTATTAATATATTAACATTTTTGTCCAATATTTTCTAAATAGAACCTCCCTTCCCCCTCAAAAAAATAAAATCCTGGCTATACTTGCCTGACCGAGGGTTTTCTTTCCAATTCGTTAGCCGTGGTATAACCGTATACACTATATATACTATCGTTGTTTATATTATAAAAATTTTTATTAAAAAAATATTCCAATATACTAGACACGTGAATAATTCAAACAAAATAACGGGTATTTTAAATAAACGAATTTAAATAATAAACCAATATTCATTCCGATACGAAAAAAAAAATACATTTTATAGAGAGCTGGAGTTTAGGGAATCGATTTTCACCGTTTTCCACTATTCCCGCGAAAACTGATTTATCGCAGTGTTCAATCGTGTATCGAAATCATTGATCTGCGCTTCTCGTTCAACGTGGAGTTAACATTTTATTAACAAATATTGGTGTTCAGACGTGCACTGGAACTCGTTCTCGTATACGCGCGTGCTGCACGAATCAACGACTATTGTGACCGCATCATGAAAACCGCTGAAAATGTGCTAAAATTTGGCACATATTTAATATGAGGAAGACAAATTCGTCCTGCAGTACCGCGACGACCGTCCGATTCTAATTTGAACAACGTGTTTTGAAGTTCATAAACCTGTTTTCTATACGTTTCGTACAGGAAACGAAAAGCAGACTGAAATAAATTAATAGTGTTTTCAACGGGTGATGCCAGTGGCGCGTATTTAACCTGACCTTGCCAGTGGCGTATTTGACCGCAGTCGCGGTTTAATCGGCACGAATCCCGAGGATGAATTTCCGACTGTCATCGTCCTGCCAATAATTGTTTTAAAACTTTTCTCCATTTAAAACAAAATCATAATAATAATTTGCGCATTACAGCGATATAAACTAATCGAGTAACGCACGCCACAAAGATAATGTATTTTATAAATCGTGCGCGATTTTAAGACGTTTGGTTTTTCGAAAATGGCGTTTTTCAAAATAATAATTTTTTTACCAATCAGGATTCGTATTCAAACGTGTAATAACTACGCGCGATAATGCAGTAAAACGCTTTTTATTTTCGGAAAACGCTGCATAATCGGACGAAAATACTTATTGAAAAAAATGTTTTTGTTAAAATAACTATGACCGTTTTACTGTAATTTCAAACTAGAGAAGAAGAAGAAGAAAAAAAACGAGAAAAACGCTAGTTTTCTTTTTTTTTTTTAATATTATTTTTACCCCTTGATTATTCGTTTCGTTTTCAATATTGAGAAATTAAAATTTAATAAGAAATCGTAATAAACGCCGAGCGATTATGTTCACACACGTCTCATACAATTTTAACGAGCTCGCGGTACATTTACATATAATAATAATATAATTTTGTTGAAATACAAATCCTGAGGCCCTTCGCACCAATACGCACTATAATTCTCCGCAGACATTAAACACTGTTAGAGCGAATCTTCCGCTGATCCGCACCGCTCGCAGGAATCGAACTGATCGAATATCGATCACAGGACTGCGGCATAAATTATTCTAATTATCGCGTATATTGATGGAAAAAGAAAAGAAACGTAATATTGCCCCATTTGTTGTCCAACAAAAATGGTCGTTATTGTACGAACGTTTGCGCGTCAGATAAAGATAATTGAAAAAATAATATAAAATCAGAAAAAAATCCTCGACTTTGTGTCTACTGCGACGACCTGCAGTGATGCCGTGTGTGTGTGTGTTTATATAAATTTATGTGTACGAATGTACATCGAAAAATACATAAATACGATAACATAATATAACGACACTATTCCGTGCGAATAACAAATAAAAATATAGTAAAAACGACCTTTGGTTTACTATTTTTTTTTTTTTTCGATCATTATTGATATTTTTATGATATATTATGCACTATATAATATAACGTTCGATTATTTCGTACACAATAACACGAATAATATTATTATTATTTGTTCATCCACAAACGAATAAAATATTTAATATCTATACACGTATACGGCGCTGTCACACGTTTTAATATTTACAAAAAAAATAAATAAATAATAATAATGCAATATAAGATTATACGCGCTGCAGTGACGTACTTTCGGTAGTGAGGTTAGCGGTCTTCCTCCCTCAAAGGTGGACCGCATCTTTCTTTTTCTTTTTTCTTAAGATTTTGCTTATTTTAGAACAGATAGACCTTTCGTAAGTACGAAACCAATTTTTTCTGTTTTAAATTTCGACATTTTAGTAGTTCGCACTTAAATCGATTTTTTCCTCCTTCGTTTTTACGGATGAAAAACAATTTATATTGAAAAGAAAAATCTGCCTTCGAACGGATCAGTATTTATTAATTTTTCGCGTGACCCAACAAAAATTTTGTCGCGACCCACATTTGCAGGGGACCTCTGTTTTAGGAGGCATTTCAACGGTGAAATTTACATAAACACTCGCGCTGAACATTTTCCTTTTTTTTTTCTTTTAATTACATACAATTTGTATTATACCGGGCTTGAAAATATTATATTATCGCATTTCGATCACTGTATCGTATCGCTTTTAATTTTATTTATGTTTGTATAACATATCGTACTTATGTCGTAGATTGAAAACTCGGTTACGATTAAAAATGGGTCAAGCTCGCTTATACGGATTACCTTTGTCATAAGCTCTATAATTGTCATATATAAATGTACATTAAACAAATAGCGTATATAATACATACACTCGGTTTTGTTCGATACCGGAATAAAATTGTGTTTAAAATATTTTCTCGAAAACCGGACGATAAAATAAGAACATACGTAAATTTACGTCTTCAAAAAAACAAATTTATGTGAAATAGCCGAGAAAAGACGTTTTCAACAGATCTTATACGAGTAAATTAAATATTTAAATACTCGTCGATTTGTTTTTACGGTTTGACGTTTTTAATACAGAAAACACAAATAGAGCCAAACAATAAAGCGCTTTTTGAGTATATTAATAGTCAATAACGATTAGCGTTAATTGTTCCAATGTATAATGACGTGTTCCGTGATAAACGCTTTACAAATATTATTGTTTTCGCTATTATAATAATCAACTATATATCAATTGTGTGCGTGCGTGTACTTACATATACTGTATTTCCAAAAACACATTAGTTTCAAAAACGAGAATCCGCACTGTGTCTGGACAAAGTCGTAATTTATGAATACATTATCGTTTTTTCCGCACTAAAAAAAAAACCGCCTACATTTCATTGAAATTAATATCGGGTACTCAAAAATGTTTCGAAAAGACGAACATAAGTATTGCAGCTGGAGAGATATTCGATGGACCAGTAAAATGGAATTTAATGGAATTTTTAAATGTCGATTCCCCCCCCCCAAAAAAAAAACAAATAAAAATGTGCATTCCATAGGTTCAGTATATTAATGTAAAATATTTTTAAAAGATTCCCGCGGCCAACGTATATTTTTTTTGAACTGTTTTCGATCGCTGCAACCAGCAATCATCTTCATATACTTTTCGCTAATCTACGCGTACGTATCAATGTCTCATGAATTTTTAGAGACGTTTTCTTCTTCCGATTATTCTATTGTCTCTGTCATATTTTAATCATCGGTCTTGACTCTTACACATTGTTCAACACTTCTTGATTCGATTTCTTTTCTGTCCGGCTTATCTTCAAACATTTTCGCCGTGTACACATCTCCATTACTTCCATTTTCTTCGCACATAAAGTATAATAAGAATCTCCAAGGCTCATCCCCGTACATTACCAAATAAAAGTTTTTTTTTTAATTTCCAGGTTCTAATTTATATGTGCCTACTTGTAAAGACATATATCGTTTATTAAAAAGGTTTGTCTAGCCAATGATATCCTCCTTTTAGTTCCTGTTGCATATCTATTGTCTTGTGTAATATAACATTTAACGTTATATTATATAATATAATATTACAGGTTTCATCGAACAAAATAAAATATATGTTTTTAATAATAAAACCAACATAATATAGGTTCTTCTGGCTTTTAAGTATTATTATACTATTCGTTAAGCAATAAAAAAAATATATATATATAGCATCAAACGTATATCTATATACTCTGCGAGAGCTTCATATTTCTTATAATTATGCGTTTGTCGTTTACGTTATTATTATTAGTATTATTCGAAATTGGCGTATTACACAGAGTTCTAAAACACTATGATAAAAAATGACTTCTACTGACAAAACGTATATTACCTCGAATTAGACTTATTATATTATAGCGTATAGCACGTATAACCTATATTAATCGCCCTTCACTTGTACAATATTATATATATAATATACCTCATTTTTATACTGTATAAATATGTGCTCACGCGGGTAACCATAGAAACAGCGGATTTTCTATCATACTATATATTAATAATAATAATAATAATATACACCTACGTGACGTCATTGTGGATTTTTAGTTAGAGATAAGTTGGGTCAACTCGTTCGTAGAGATATGCATGCCATATCGCCATAAAATTAACCCATCAGCCGTACTACACGTACAATTTGGGTTTGCAATAATATTATACAATAACAATAAAATCCAAAGACATTAAGGTTCGTAAAAACGTTGGACAACCGTCTTTTATACGCGTTTTGTTTTTTGCCCGGGACAATCGTAGGTATATTACAATATAATATTATTATACATAGGCGTATACGCGCACAACATCGTGGTCATAAAACCCCGTACACCGGCACGATTTCGATGTCATTAAGCCCGTTAACGGACGTCCGGACAATTTAGTATTCTCCGACCTTGCGGTACACGACGCACGTCATCACCCCTCGTCATCTCATCGTTAATACACGAGGGGTCCTTCGAACCGAACTCAGTAACCGAACTCGACTAAAAATTATAATGTACTGCTCTATGCAGAGCATAGAGGGACTTTGAAGTAAAATCGAATACGTGATTTAAGTGTTTTAGTAAGAGTTAAATTTATGTATTTTAGTTAAAATAAAAACGATTCTTCTTAAGCGCGAAACTGAAATTCAAAATCCACGAAGTCTCTATAAAAATTTGATAAAACCATCACTATGCATTATTACATAAAACGTAATCGGATTTGAATTAATCAATTTTCAATACGTAATTATAATTAGCTACACTCGAATATACGAACATTTTAAATGTATACCTAATTAATTACACGTATAATATATAATTTAATTTTTATCATTCAAAATTCATTTCATATAATATATACAAGTAATCTTAAATTTGTGGGATTTCAAACTTTTTTTAATAAATTATGATTAAAATACTTTTAATCGAAAACTTTTTCTCTCTATAATTATTAACTTTCATTTATTTTAACACAGAATTTTCTACAATAATAAATTCGTTTTTACGGCGACAAATAACAATATATTCCAAAGTTCTTTTTTTATTATTATTGATAGTATTTGATTTTTTTTTTTTTTTTTTACTGTTAAAAATAATTTTTGATCTATGATAAATAATATTGCAATGACGTTTTTTTTTTATTATTAAAATGTATGTTCTTATCCCTCGTTTTACTTATTAATTATACAGGTCACAACTCACAAGGCTCTTCTTGATAATAATACCCTCGATAATAATAACGCGTGCTAGTATATATAATATAGGAGGATCGATATTAGTGCGTGTGTGTGTGTACATTACGTATACACACACATATATATATATATACACTGCTGCAGGTGTCGGACGTTAATCACAGGGCTTAGGAAATTTTACCGTTTCCAGGGCACAGGGATAGGTGGATAGAGAGGAGAAGGGACCGAGAGGATCGTTATCGTCGTGTGCGGAAGACGTTAACCTCTATTAAGTCGGACGATGTACAAACCGTGACTTATTCGCTCTCCCCGATCGGTTAAAAAGTTTGTGTTTTATTATATATAATTAAAAAAACATTTTACACTACACCTACTGTAGATAACAGCGCTGCAATATAATTAATATGTACGAACCGAACCATTTAGATATATTTACACAGATAATAAACTTGTAACTGTATACTGCAATAAATTTTGCCTGTTTTTCCACGATGACGTATCAAGATTGAAAAAGAAAAAAAAATTCTACTTAAAATTCAAAACGGGAATAATACAATCGTGTGTCTGAATTCTTATAGCGGATTGTCTTGCACTGGTTCGTGATAAAATAAATCATCTTATTTCGTGTATTTTACGAGACTTCGTCCGTCATTCTTACAAAAACATCACCGACAAACATTCCTTTCCTAGGAAAAGCTTACCGGAGGGTACGCGTTTCGTGGACAAAACGTCGCGAGGGGGAAGTGAGTGCTTGTAATCATTAACGACGCTACGTTTATCAACGATGACCAACAAAAATTATTAGTTATAAATTTATAAGGATAAAATAAAATATAACACGTAAATTTTAGACGGCCATAGTATGCATTTGAGAGTTTGTACGACTTTATAGATTTTTTTTTTAATAAAAACTTGTTGAACATTTGTAAACCCAAAGTTACGATTTAATAAAATTTATATGGTTATAAACGTATAGAAACTGTTATAATCGACTAATACAATTTTATACACAAAACTCGAACGCGTCGCGTTAAACGGTTAGCGGTATAATAATATGTTTGTCGAAAAAAGCTATCTAAAAATATTTTTATTCGCAAGACAAAATTCGTTATTAATTTTAAATGGCCCGTATTGAAATATATAGTCCAATTGAATTAACAACGAGCCGTATATATACATTTACTGCATATTATCGTGTGTTATAAGTGTGTTTACTTTGAACGGTGCGTGTTTGAGACCTTGGGGAACTCAGTATAAACACGAGTTTTAGCTATTTTTCAAGGATGATCATTGATCGCCTTAATGAAAATCAAAACGTCTAAAATGACAAGATCGCGCCACCAAAGTACGCGAATACATATACAGTGCCGACTTACAACACGGGCCAGCAAGTCCCTCATGTGACATTCATCTTACAACATTTTCATAGAGTAAGTATAGATATTTATAATATATATAAACATTATTTTTGCATTTATGAATTTTGAATTTCCGTTTCGGTTCTAATGCAGCGGTTATATTAATCGGATTAATTCGAACAAAACCTCTTTTTTTTTTAATTTCCCAGGTTTAATCTTTATTGCAATCGAAAAAATGACGAGTTCTCCTAGAGATCTGGAAATTTTAAAAACATAACTCGGTAAAAATTGAACCTATTCGAACGGCAATAAAATTAAAATATTAATACGATTCTGTATTTGTAGAACGAAAACTTTATTATCTCTTATAAGTATACTATAATAACGTTAAAATGATTTTATTGCGCTTTTATTATTTTCTATCACGTTACGTAACAGACGTGTTGAAATATAAAAAATTATCGGTTTCGGTTCCTGAAAAAAAATTGTATAATCCTTACGATTATGTTTCGATTCGAACGTTTCATAGATTCCGAATTTTAAAATCCGTTCTTTTCGGTTTGGTTCCAGTCTCTGGTCCCAACGTTGAACAGTGGCGATCATAAGTGGGGCGATAGGTGGATCGTCCCCTCTCTTTGAACATCATGTATAAGGCTGGAATTAGTGCTCGACCGACGATCACCGCGTACGAATAAACGCGTGTACAACGAGGATAGATGAATCCGTACGTACATTTCATTTCATTGAAATACGCCAAATAATATTATTATTAAAAATAAATAAATAATAAAGATTGCATAAGTGCGTCGTACGATCGGTCGCTCGGTCAGCGTCAAACCAGGGGGTGGACACTTCTGGGCGGCGGGCCGATATAACAGAGAATTAGTCGCCATTTTATTTCAGGTAGTTTTATCAAATTTATTTTGTGATAAGGTACACATATATCGTTTCATTCTGTATTTCTGACTTTTGTGATATTTACTGTGCACTGTACTGCTGTATAAAATACCTATTTTAATCAATAACATATTTAATTTTAACAAGGTGGGTCACACTGCGTTACCTTAAATCTAATAAAAAGAGAATCTAGAAATACGCCGTGAGCCAAGAAAGATTAAACTAATAAACAGCTACTTACATCGTTAAACGAACGTAAAAACTAAAAAATGAGTTTTATTGGCAATTGGCTTTGAAAAATATATAGTAGAAGAAATGAAGAAGTAAAAAATGAAAAAGACCATTAGATTAATAGATTTTTAATTCATATTTATTGCATCGAAACATACCAAATTACGTTATATATATTTTATTCGTTCTTCCGTCGAATTAATAATTTATATTCCAAAAATACATAATATTCTTTATCTCGTAACATGAAATATACGAAACAGTTTTTTTATCGAACATTTTTTATCTTTATTGTTACTATATGTGGTACACATAAATCTGTTACATAAATATATATATATACACAAAGAGAAATTTAAAAATACAAAGAGCATATTGCGTAAAGGGCTCCAAAATATGTAAGGCCTCATATACAACCTCACAATATATGTAGCTTGTATACATTGGCTCAGAAAATTGTGTTCATTTTCAATGTTCGCGAGTGTACACACCTATAGTATAACACGAAAACGCTAATAACAGTACAGTTTTAGCGCTACAAGTTCCGAACTCTGATTATGATTTATGGCGTTTATCGATTAAAAAAAATAACGCGTTCGCGTTAAGTAATGTTTATTGTTTAGTAAATCTTAAGAAAATAAAAATCAAATAAACACTGTTGACTTTCAAGTAAACACGTTAATGACTTTTGCGATAACAACATTCCGAGGTTCTTCTCTGTTGCTGAACTCACAACGACATAACGTTTTTTTCCCGATCTTCTATTAACAACAAAATAACGTTACATTTACACTATTTTTTACATATGTCGAGATGATCGAAAACTTACTATCGTTTAACGACGGATTTACGAGTTTTATTTTTATTTTTTTTTTTTTTAGGGGCCCGGGGCAACCCAACCTATAACCAAAACGATATAAATACAATGCAATTTACAATATCCAAACCTCCAGTGACGAAAAAGTGAAAAACAAAAAGAGAAAGATTCTTTCCTTTATTTCTACCGTACACGGTGTTCAGAAAAGTCAAAATTATTCACCATTATTTGTGTGTTCACTAGTTACTTATTTACCAGTTCTTGTGCTCCTAACTTTTTTTAGATTCGACTACTTTTAGTTTAGTAAAAAAACCCACAGTCACAAAAACAAAAATACCATAAATGACTATCGAAAATTCGCTAAACCATTTCGGTTCTTTAAAGTACTGCCCGTTGTAACTAATTCCTGCAATTTTGTGTATTATGTAGAGTTACGCAAAAGACACGTTGTTATCATAATATGTTCTGAGAGGGAAATAAAGGGGGAAGGAGGTGAAGTACGTGATCACATTATTATACGCAAAAAAACGTATCGAAAAACCAATAATATAATAATACGAATTGTTCGGAATCTTCGAAAATAAACGAAAATTTTCGTTTTATCATCGACATCTCGTGATCGCCAAATGATTGAATACGAGTGCAAAGAAATTACTCGCGCTTCGCCGCCATTCTCCTTGACATCCATATTAATATTATTAATCAATTACTTGATTTAACCAGTCTATCAGATCGTCTACGAACAATCGACTAGCTGCACATAACGTTTCATTGTAAATACTTGTATCTGTCCCTGTTGATTCATCTACGCACTTCAAGCGGACATCAACTTTAAGGTGCCTATCCGTCAATATTGACAAAGTCCACTCCTTTTTTTCTGCTTATAATTCTCCACTTTCCCGTAATAACGCGTCGTCTCGCCGACACGGTATTCATTCTGAATATCCTGTAAAACCCGTACACGCGTTATTTTATTTTTAAATAGTTATCTACTATCGTGTTCTGTTAATGTATTTTGTGTTAAAACCCCGTTTTTTTTTTTTTATGAATAAAATAAAACGAGAATTACCGTTTCTATGTCGCGCGTACAATATACGAATAATAATAAATAATAATAATTGTTAACGTTTATGTACGACGTTTAAAAAGTGAAAAAAAAAACAAATTATTTCGTATACAACGTACAGAGAACCCGCCCCCGCCTCCGTTTCTCGACGAAATATAATATGTATCGCGTGATATGATTAATTAAAGGTACGTGCGGCTACTATACGTACACGCGTTGACGGCACGTGGTCTGTGTACAGGGTGACTTTTTTTTTTTTTTTGTCATGAACCTGCGGTGGCCATTGCGGTCTGCCAAGATTCGAATCAAATTTTATTTCCTTACACACATATTATGTATAAATTATTGTTTTTCTTTAGAAAAAATTGACGGTAAAAAATTCGTTTCGGTTCTTGCGGCCCTATACATGTAGAAACGATTACAAACATTTAAAGATTTTTTTTTTTATAAAATGTTTTAAAACTACTAAAACGTTGATAAAATACGCGCGAAGGTCAACGAAACGGGAGCCGATTCGGGGCTACCGTTATATTCGAATATAACCAACTCGATTTAGAAGTTACCAACGGTCTTGATTTTTGATAAAGCGTCGAAAAGAGGGCAGAACGTTCCAAATATTATACACTATACAACAGTAGTTTTGAATTTAAAAGATTATCACTGCGCGGCGTTTAAAAATCAACGTGCAATTGCCGAAATTAGATTCTGACAAAAAAAATTTGAATTCGTCAGTCTTTATCCCGCGTGTAAACGTTACGAAAATTTTTTTTTTCTAATTTACTAGAAAAAATGTTTGAAAACGCAAAAATTAAATTTTTTTTTTTTTAATATATATAATTTCAGTCGAAATAACGAAAATCGATTTGAACGGTACGATAGAAACGAATTCAAACATTTTTCCTCCGGAATCAAATTCGGTTTCGCTTTACGTTTATTCGCATATATATCGTCGTCGTTAAATTAACTCAATTTAAATATAATTATTTTGGAAAAATAATTAGTAGTTAACACGCGAAGTTAAAACAGTAACTCTTCGGGTTAAACGTTTTTTTTTTTTTTTCAAAATTCAACGCGTCGGGTACTTAAACTTTTAACTCGCGAACGTCCTGCAGTAATCAATTGCGTATATATATATAGACGTGCGATATAAATCATAAAACGTATTTCGACCGGAACCGATATTCGTCGGATTTAAAATAAAAATACAAAAATTGTCCACGAGATGTTGCAGAACACTACGCCGCTGCCTCCACTAAAATTCAAATTTTCATTTGTACATAATATACGTACAACGTCATTACGCTTTTACAGTAAATATATAAGCGCACGATTACGAATTTCGACGGCCTTTTATATAAATAGGGTAGTTCACGCTATTGATTTATTTTGCGCCTTTAAAAAATGTACCTATATACGTAATATGTATATACGAAACGTGATAAAATGTCGTTGATATGCATAAATTTGAGCACGCTACTGCAGTATAGGGTTATAATTGCGAATAAGTGATGGGATTTAAAAAAAATTAATGTCGTATATAAAAAAAAAAGTTTTCAAAAAAGTAAATACACATGTGAATAAAGAAACTTATTTATATTTCGTGGGATTTAAAAAAAAAATCACCCTTTATATTATATACCGGTTTTATAAAACCGATTGTGCTATATAAATATTTGATACCCTGCAACGCTCGACGCGGTATAGGTTACGCGTAATTTTTTGGGCCAAATTATCAACGGCCAAAAATAATAATTTCAATTATTGCTCGAGCGAAGAAATACAGTTACAAGAAGAAAAAAAACTGCTGCCACTCCTCGAACACACAACTGGAGACCATGTCAGCGCCCGTAAAAATGTAGAAAACATTTTGTGATTACGCTATCGTGTAAGCAGCTGAACTATAATAATATACTGTCCGATTATGTCTATAACTTTGGCTCTATATTATATATATATATATATATATATACAATATTTTATAAATACAAAAAAATATATACACGTACACATATTATGTGAATATATACCATCGAGTCAAAGAGTATATTAGGAAAAATAAAGTCGAGTATATTTATATAGGAATTATGTGTTGTATAAAATTTGTTCATTCACTATAAGTGTATACTGACGGTTTTGACAAAAAGTCATCGCATCGGGTATTTTAAGCGAAAAATAAAACAACAGAACATAAGAAACTTTAAAAAAAATCGCGTTAAATGGAATAATATTCGATTACTCGTAATATAAATTATATCCTTTTTTATAAATATAGTTACTCTAAATTCAGTACAAACGCCGCTCAATTTAAATTCTACCCGTAGCACGCGTGTTGCATGCAATAGGGGGATGGAGGGAGAATATACGCGCGCATAAATGACATTCAAACAAGTTTCAAACAGGTTTAATTTCTGAAAGCGAAAAATAAAACCAATATAGCGTATAGTCCGACTACAATATTTAAAGTAATTTAAATCGTATATACTTATTACTAATGAACAATGTACTAATAATTATCTATTAGAAAAAAAAACTTTTTACTTTTGTTTTTAGTTAAAAGGAGACGTTTTTATAGTGACCTCTAGTGAAAAAAACTTTTTTTTAAAAATCTTAAGATATTTCGATTCTAACCGTTTCGGTTCAAAGGCACGTATTTATTTTTAAAGACAAATTTCGATTTAAACGTGAACATTTTTTTTTTCAATTTAATTATACAATATTAGATGGCCGTTTTCTTTTTCTTTTTTGAAGAAGAAGAAAAATTACGAGAAAGTAAAATAGATCCGCGTCGTAATACGAAAATCTGTTGTCTCTTCGCCGAGAGATATTAAAAAAAAGTCGTCACGGCGGGAGGCTGGAGATTCGACACACTCGTGACCACCCCTTAAACACGTCCCTGTATTGATTTTTTTTTTTTAAGGAAAAAAACTTATTGAAAAATGTATCTTTTACACTGCAATAATAACTGCGCGGTCTGCAGGGCCACAAAACTATAAATTATTCAGCTGCTTACGGGGACCACATGGACATATTATATTTTGTTGACCTGCAGCAGACGACCGTTATTTGCAATGCCGCGCTGATAAAATTACGGACCTATGAATCGAACGCAGCAATAAATTTGGCGGAAACTTTTTTTTTGATTTTTTTTTTCGATGTTTTCTACATTAAATATTGTTCGTTTTAAAGTCTTGCGTATACTGCAGCGTGAAAGGAAGATTACAAAAATTGTAATTTTTATAAACAACGCCTGGCGTATACGACAACAATAATAATAATAATAATAAATCGACGTGTTAATTATAATACGGCGATTACGGCGTTTTCGAAACGCGAAACATTTCACAAAATGTCAAAAGTCGAGCCAGACAATTCCCTATATATACATATAATATTGCGACACGCCTCGTCTGTATAATAGCGCGCGTTATACGGCGAGTTTCGGTCCAAAATTATTTGACCGTTTGCCAGCGTACAGCGTCTATAAACCGCGCGTACACTGCAAATACATTATTTTCAAAGTAAAAAAAAAAAATCTTTAAAACAGAGATTTTTTTTTGTGTGTTTTGAATTTGAAAAACGATTATAAACGATCGTATTCGTAAATACGAATTTGATGCGTAATTGAAATTTACCGAAACGAATGAAATTAAAAAAAAAAAGCTTATAACGTTTTTTTCTTCTTCTAATCAAATCGATTTTTTACGAATTTTAAAATTCATATTATATAAGAACATAATATATATTTTTTTAATATTGTATTCGAATCGTCAAGCTCCCCTCCCCCCTCCCGACCACCACTTGGCAGTTATGTATTCGTAGTTAATGATTGTAAGTCATCGTTATAATGGTCGTTGCGATAATGTCGACTGTAATCTTATCTGTATATTTTATAGTTTTTTGAATTTTTTATAATATTTCAATTTTACAATTGAAATATATATAGGTATACATTTTTTTTAATTCTGAGTTTTTTTTTTTTAGAAATTAAATATATTTTTCAATTTTTCACGTTACAAAAATTCGAATAATACTTTATTTGAAGGCCTTATACGTCAAATCCTAAATATCGTACTTAAAAAATTATAATTAAAATTGTTGTGCACCCCCCAAAAAAAAATCCTAGATCCGTCACTGACATAATCCCTGAATTCGCCTAATTAATAAAAAAATACCCTAAAATTTCTATACCGTTTTTTTTTCTCCCGTCGTTATTTAATATATATTACGGTTATTTCAATTAAATATGCCGTCAGCCGTCACAATCGAAATCGAAAATAATATTTCGTTCGAAAAAATCCTATAGCTATAACCCTTTAATCGCTATATATATATATATATATATGGGAAGTGATTTTAATATCGTTTTATTTTTCGCTGATAAATTAAAAATTTCGCTCGATAATTTATATATTAGCGCGTATATTACACTACAGTACATATATAGAAACCTGCAATATCGGTCGGTGCTATACGCCAATTATTATTATTCTGTCCGTGATTCGTTTTCAATTCGTTTTACTCGTATAATTATACACATTATATTATACCGTCTTGAAACTTGATTAAAAGCGTATACGCGCGTTAATTATTCAATTAACCTCTGAATCGCAAACACATAAGTACGACTGAAGTATACATAAACATTACTAAACAATTTTTGTTATTTTAATAATATATATATGTAAATATGTATATTTTCTCGGCTAATGAATTGCTAATTAACAATAGCGGTATTATTATTATTCTTTTTTTTATAATTGTTATACGCGCGACTCGATAGCGTACGTATAGGATTATTATAGGAGTTATTGAAAACAACGAGAGGAAAAAAATTCATTTATATTTATATACCTTTCGCGATTTTCTACGATTTCTTAATTTATATAATTTAAATTATATATACACACATATAGAGCGTAAATTTCTTGTTTATTTCGCGCTGAAATTTTGAAATTAAATTCGTATAAGTATACATTTATTTATCCGCATCAAACGCGAGTAAAAAAATTGATATTGATAAATGCGGTTCGGTGTACGCGCGAAAATCACATTTTTTTTCTCCCCGATAAATTTTTAAAATTGTTATTCGATTAAACTATATCTGTGGCTTGGGTCGAGAAGGGCCAATGTCACTTTTTAGTCATATTGTGTTGTAGTTTCTATCATATAAAATTTAATGCGCTTTTTGTAGTACTAAAAGGGCGTATGTTTACATCTAATATTTTAAGAAGTACATGGACTAATGTCTACAATTAAATTAAGATTTTTATGGAACAACTAATTTCAAAAAGGCCAAAATATGTATTTTCTGAAAAATAGCTAAAAGCGACATTGGCCCTTCTTGACCCAAGCCACAGATATTAATTAAGACCTTCGAATAATATTTACGAAATCGTCGTATACACGACGTTATTTTGATATAATAAATATAATACCGTGTCCCGCCTTATAGAACAACGAACTCGGGATAGAGCATTTTTTTTTTTTTGTTCGACAGAAAACGACCAGACGGAAAATATGCGTTCAACATTTTTACAAGGTACATATAATATACGTTATTAGAATTTATCATTTGCACGAGACTCGTTCAAAACCCTCGTGGTCGCCGATAAAGAAACGACTGTACGAATAGCGAGCGTTATATTAAAATTTAATAAAAAATTTTTTAAAACGCGCTTTTTTTGTATATACATTTATAAATTTATTTATTTTTTATTACTCTAAGAAAGAGCAGTATTATTAAAAAAAAAAAGAATTTTGTATTGCGTAACCTGCTGTCGATGAAATCTGCGAGCGTTTATAATTAAAACGACTTTACAATAACACATAAAAACATTATAACGTCGTAATCTACGACAGTAAAAAAATAAAAAAAAACGTTTTTTTTTTTCTTTTTCTTTAACAACTTTGTGTGTATAGATATACTAGTTTAGATTATTATAATTCATACGACGTTTTCACATGATGTATAAACACACACACCACACGTTTAGTTTATATAAATATATATTATAAGATAAGAAAAACGAAAAATGCGCAACAAAATAATAATACTATTTGATGTTATATTATTATGATAATATACTTTTGCGCGAATTCCTCCGATCGATTTTTACACACACACACACACACAATTTTCGTCACCCTCGTGTCGCGTAAATTATCATATTATATTATATAATAATATACAACCATTTTCTTACAGAAAAAAAAAATATACAAATTATATATACGCCCGTCGGTTTTCCTCCACTTTTTGTTTTCAATATATTATATATACTGAATTGTTTTATATTTAAATAGTTTAGATATTATACAAAAATAAATAAATAAATCATATTTGTAAAATTTTAATAAAATAACGTAAAGCCATACTGATTTTTTTTTTTTTTACATCTTTTAACGATTTATTTTAAGGAATACTTTCAAATTTTTTATACGCCCAATATTTCTATATAGGAATATGAAATTAAACATATTTTAAATATTATTATTATATAGATTATCGTACATAAAATGTATACCGTAAATAATATTATGTTATTTTATTAGATTTTTTTTTTGTATTATTCCAAATTTTTAATTTTTTTTTTTCGTTATTTTAAGCCTTTTTTTAAACATTGAAATCCGAGTTCTGATAGTTATCAACAAAGACTTGGAAGATTTTAGAAAAATGTTGATATCATTCGTGACACGACGTACAAGTAAAATTGTTGATAAAAAAAAATTCTCAAAAGTACGCTGAAATCCGGCCTACTCAAAACGATTTTTTTTTTTTGTGGTAGAAAACGGAATTTTTTTATTTGGAAGGAAACAGACACTGCACCCCCGTAAACGAGTAATATTTCGAACACTGTATTCGGAATATTATGAAAGTGTTCTGAATACTTTTTAAATATTATTTTTCTATTATTACTTAATTTCGAATAAAATATTAGGTTTTTATTATTAAAATTCTTCTTTTTTTTTAAAAAAAATTCAATACAAGTTTACCGTTTAAAATATGTACGAACAAATTAATTTCGATTATCGCGTTATTGGAATACGTATACACATTAAAGGAATACAAAGTTACTTAAACTTTATATATTATGGACGCCATCGTCTATCAAACACCAGTTTTAATATTCGAACAATATATACTTACGTATTTTTAAAGTATTCCGGATACTTGTTACTTCGTCAAAATGATTCATCCGACTTCAAATGCGATCATATACATTTTAAGTTTTTCGGATTCGGGGTTAATAAAATGTGTATCCATTAAACGATAAATTATTTGAAATTTAATTTCCTGTATACAGCTATAACAATAATAATATTCTATACGAGACTTCCCCTCGGCACGCAAGCAATATTTAGTCGATAGTCAAATTCTTCCCATACTTCGTTGTGACTCACTCCACCGCAGTTAAAATGCGATTTTTCAACTCGTCAGTGTAGTATACATCATACACGGCATATCCCCAAAAAGAAGTAAAGTCATACGACGCAAAACCTATAGGAGGCCAGCTGTAAACCATCAAATATCAACGGGTCTATACTACGAACAGTCATGCACGGTGAGAAAGTGTTTTTTTTTTTTTTATTATTATTAACAATTAAATGCTTTAATTACATTTTAAAACTCGGGATTCCTCACTATTAATTAGTATATATTATATAATTGGATAATACTGTGGTTTATAATAATAAAAATCATTGAGAAATCCTATGAATCATTTCGAATAACCCTGAACTATAGGTTATATTATATATGAATAAACTATTATCGTGTAAAGTATTCAAATATGCGTTCTGAATACTATTTTTTTTTTTGCTACTATTTAAATATTCATTCAGAATACTTATATGTATACTACCCGAATACGCTCGCCCGTAATTATATCGAATAAAAAAAAATTGTAAAAACGCCGCCCTCCCAACGGGCACAATAAACGAACGCGAGCGTTATTATATAATATACGACGTTATTATAATATAGGATACGCAATATCCGAGGGAAATGACACACATACGATCTCTTCCCTCCGGGACCTCCTGTCACGATAATAATAACAATAATTTCCCAATTTATATGTATTGCGATCATACTAATTAAAAATAAAAAATGGGAATAAACTGTGATGTTTTAGGCGTTTTGAGGGGATAATGATTTACAGTTAAGAAAGTACGTGATGCGTTATAGTTGTAAAAGGAATTTACATAGGGTTATAAAGGTTTATGGAATACGTGTATAAAGAGATGGTTGTAGATAGAATGAAAAAAAGAAAAGTTGACTGTACTGCTTGTGAAGTGAAGGAAGCCGTGTTGTTACGCGTCGTCGTACGACGAAAAATAAACAATATTATATTGTATTCAGAATACTGCAAACTTGTAGAGTATTACTGGAAAGGAAGTATTTAAAAAAAAATTATATATATAATAAGGTAAATAATAATTTTAAATCTTTATCGCTTTATTCGGAAAGTCAAATATATAATAGAGCCAGAAAAAAAAACGAATGTTTTTATATATCAAAAAAAAAATGTGATGCAATCGAGTATACTACACAAAAAATGTTTACGTTATTTGAATATTTATATATCTTTTTCTTTTTTAATATATGAACAAACGTATACTCTAAATACTTTTCTCGTTATTTATTCGAATACGTATAAATATACATTTTTGGTAAAGTTAAAAGTACTCGCTTGGCGGACGTTCTATATAGTTTTGCCACGCGATTCCTTTATCACGATGACACCCTTCGGATATCACCAGCGGTAATGAATACACACGTTATACAGGTTAGATTAGGTGAGAAGGTACGAGTCGACCAATAGTGTATACTCGATATTTTCAAATGAATCGTAAAAGAAAAAAACAAAAGCATTTAATATTATATTTCGTTACTAATATTATTATAACGTGTTATCGAACACATATTAACATATTATGGGCAAATTCGATAATTTTTTTTTCTTTTCGCAATTATGTAATGTTATTATATTATTTATATTTATTTTTGTTGACTTTGTAAGTTAAAAATCAATTTTAACAGAAAAAAGCGGCGTTTTTAAAAGTTTAATTAGTAATAAAAATACGTAGATATCGTGAAACCCTTTTAATGTACGCGCATTCCTTAAAAATTTACAATAATTATTGTTTGTGTGTGACCTATTTAATGGGAAATATATCGAAACGCTCGTTGTTATATTATTTTAAAAATGAAAACGAAATATAAATCGTTATGTGTTGCAGTCCGTGCATGTATATAGCGATGTAGGAAAGCGATAGTTCCCCGTGAGATTTAGTCGACAACTGGTGTTATTAGAAATTATTGCGCAGTCAGAAAATTTCCCTTGCTCTTCGGAAAAAAATCGAATTTGATTTAAATAATACATACCGGTGTACAAAGTTGATTACACCGAAGTCAACGTGTTAAGTTTAAAAAAAAATACAAAGCAACTATAATTAAGACAAAAGTAAATTTTTTAAAAAAAAGTGTAAGGATTGTTAATATAGTAATTGAACTAAAATTTATCTCGTTGATGCCCAGCTTTATATACGAGTATACAGAGTAATAAACTTAAAAAAATTTGAAATTTTTTATTATGTCTATACTAATGGAATCGAATAAGAGAAAAAGTGGAAGGTGACGGTAAGATTAGGTTAGGTTAGGTTTAAAAAAAAAAAGGTTAACCTAACCTAACCTCATTACCGCCTCATTGAAAACCGCCACTGGTAGATAAATCACGTGACGTGCTGGGTCTCCGCACTGACCGAATCACACGTGTTTACAAGAATATGCGTGTTCGTATAAAACACAATATTTTCAGTGTATTATACTGTATATTATATATAATAAGGACTTAAAAAATTTAACATTGAAATTAACGTTGGGAAATATTTTTTAAAACGCTTAAGCGTTTTAAAATTTTAGAAATTTATATAATAATAGAATTTTTAAATTTTACGATTTTAATTTAGACAATATAGTAGCAATACAACAGTTCGTATTACAACCGAATACCTGATGCAATTATTAAAACTAAGCTAAAGTAGAAAAAAAAAAGATTATATCGACTTACTATAATATATTTTTTTATAATATTATTATAAATTTATATAATAATATAGTCAATCAATATATATATCAATACTATATATAGGTACATACAAAACTATATTGACCATCGCGTAACCCGCTGCACCGTTCAATATATTAAGCCGCGGCGATTAGTAATTATTACGTAATCGTACTTCAGTCTTTTTAAAGTCGTGTGTATAAAAAATATTTACATTGCGATTAAGAAAGATTTGCCAATAAATCCTCGCGAATCTAGTAAAAATATGAGTATTGATTCGTAAAATCGACTTTATCCAACGACAATATTCTCTATGACTGATAATAAAATGAACTTTTTTTTTTTCTGGTTGTTCAACCGTTCTGTTGGCCGTTTACACACGTTTCCTCATCTGGATCCTCTGCTAGCCACTTTCAGTCCTACTGCATGTGGCTCATTCAATTAATACGGCGCGGTGGTGCGAACTCATTCTTCCATTACCGATCTGCACTTTCCACCGCCTTTCCCCATCGGATTCATTACGTTTTCCCGACCCGCGGTTCAGTACGTCTTTATTAGTTTTTCTGTCCGTCCAGATGATTCTCTCCTACTTCCATCTCAACAATCCTCAAAAATCTCTAGGCATCTCCGCCTCCCACGTTTCGCGCAGAACTACACTGCGTATAATAATATCGTCATCCCTTATTATTGCTATACACACTCTCGGTTTTTCTCGAAGAGTGAATTATTTTATCGTTTTCTTGAGAAAAAAAACTTCTCGTCCGCGAACCTCCAGAATTTTTTTTTTTATTATTATTCATTTCGCCGAGTTTATTCGATTGTCTATAATATATACATAGCCCGAATCGTGGAATTAAAACGTGTCGGTTTTACTCGTATATTCTATTTACTTATGTAGTTTTCTGTAAACTTTACACCGAGTGTATATATATATATACCCACTAAAACGTTCCAATACTATTTCGACGGTCGTATCCTTACAATCGTATAATTTTATTAGTTTTGTACAAAACTAAAAGCTTACAAAGAGCCTTTAAAAAAACGTACTTTTTATATATATATATTTTTATAATTTTTTGTACATTTTTATTTTTTTAAATGTATTTTTTTGTTAACCATACTTTATATTGTTTTTAATTTCTTTCCGAAAACAATTGATTGTTATACACTTTTATTAATACGGATTTTGACGAGAATATAATATACGAATTGAATATTCGGGTAATAATTTTTTTTTTTTTTCTATAATAAATAATATTCTAAACGAGAATTAAATTATAAAATAATAATTACCTGCGAATTGGACTCGCGGTCTCGATAATATCCGCGAAACGATGGATTCTTCGTGCAGCTTCGCGCGAGTATACATTACTCAACTATTTTACGGTAATGACGCGCGAATAAATCGTTTTTAATCGAAAATCGTTCGCAAACGAAGGAAAAAAAAAATTCGTTTTCCACGTGTTTCTTTTTTGTTTTTAAATTTTGTTCCCCTCGTTGTGTTTTCGGGACGTCGGTCGAACTCGTACGCACATTATTCCGTGTAGAGCGAGTATATTAGAAAAAAATTGTGTATCCGAACGGTATACATTTTTTTTTTGAAATTCGAAGAGAAACGAAAAACTTAAACTCGAGCGACAACCGCGGCACGGCAGTGTTCTCCGGCCGACGGCGGTCGAACGTTTGAAAGAAATAAAAAAAAAAATTAGTAAATAATCAAAAAAATAAAAACAAACAAACCGCTATAACACTGCGGCTCGCCGCCGCCGTCGTCGTCGTCGTCGTAACTACCGCCGCTGTCGACGCGCGCGGGAAACGTTGTCGTCGTCGCCGCCGCCGCCGCCGCCGCCGTCATCGTCGTCCGTCGTCGTCGTCATCGCGGTTGATTCTCGCCGGCGAGAAAAAAGACTGCTGCGCGCGTTTATTTTTTTTATTATTATTACTTATTATTATTATTTTATTATTATTATTATTATTATTATTATTATTATTATTATTATTATTATTATTATTATTATTATTATTATTTTATTATTATTATTATTATTATTATTATTATTATTATTATTATTATTATTATTATTATTATTATTATTATTATTATTATTATTATTATTATTATTATTATTATTATTATTATTATTATTATTATTATTATTATTATTATTATTATTATTATTATTATTATTATTATTATTATTATTATTATTATTATTATTATTATTATTATTATTATTATTATTATTATTATTATTATTATTATTATTATTATTGTTATTTTTTTTCATTATTACTATTA
Organism: Slavum lentiscoides; assembly: GCA_032441835.1. Classification (NCBI taxonomy): domain Eukaryota; kingdom Metazoa; phylum Arthropoda; class Insecta; order Hemiptera; family Aphididae; genus Slavum; species Slavum lentiscoides. The sequence continues at coordinate 3,034,841 of CM063717.1, read as the reverse complement.
CCAATATCGTGTCTGACTTTTATGTGCGTTGACATTGTAGTATACCTATATTCAGTGCTCAAATTTGGGGTGGGGGTGTGTGCAGGGGAACGGAGCTCCTCTTCAATTTTTTTTTATATTTTGAGAGCACGCGTTCAAATTATTTTCATTAGAACGGGGGGACGGAATAACGTGTTACTTTGTTGAAATAATATTGAAATTTTCGTTTTGTAGAGTTTCATTGAATATAAGATAATAAAAAACCATTAAATGGATTATTTTTTGATAATTCATAACGAGAACAAAAGTCTTATCTATTTATCATTATTATAATTTATAATAAGTTAGGTAATGGTGTGTCGACGGCATAGGCAGATATTGGGGACTTTGGGGGCTTAAGCGCCCCAGAACGTAATCAAACCGGTGTGCAGGTTTAGACGTCAAAATTAATTGTGTATTTTAATATTTGATATTTATAATTTTTATTTAATTTAAAATAGTTAGTAGTAAAATGTCTGTTCACGCTAATGGGTAAGACAAAAATATAAGGATGTGACCAAATATCCGCCTATGGTCGGCGGCGTATGATAGTTTGTGACCAACAGTCGTGGAAAATTATTTAAAATTAATTAGGCACCGAATTAGGTATAGCTAGTACATTTTTACGTAATTATTAATTGTTTATGTTAATAAATGATAAGTTGTAAAAAAAAAATATTCATTGTAATATTGTTGGTGTATATTATTATATATTGTAATGATTTGATGAAAATGTCAGGTTGAGTGTAATCACTGCGAATGACTGTAAGCGACTTCGCGATATTATGTAATTCATTTTATATAATATACACGTATGTATAGCCAAAATGTAAAATAAAAATTGAATATTACAAACGGGATAAAGCTATTCTGCCACATATATTTACAAGAATTTTTAGACGAAAAATTCAGAAAAACGTGGGGCAACATATATGTTTTAATGAGAGACAAGACTTAGCGAAAAACTGCACAGTTCCAGGATTACAATTTTTATCGAGAAACGCATTACATAATTTATAACGTTTCGTTCGTGTATATATATGTAAAAACCGCGGATAATATATGAAAATCATCTGCGGACCGATGTCAGTTTTTAATACTATGATAGGACCAAAACCGATCCAGAAGTCTATCGCTGTCTCTTTCTGTATATATGTATTCTATAAGTGATAAGTTTTTTTTCATCAATATAAATAAATATATTTTTATTGTACTATCTTAACGGTATAAATCGATAAGAAATATATTTCTTAACGTTTTTATATTTTACTAAAAGCGTATTCTTCGTGCTCGGGTCTTGGCAAATTCTTCGTCAACACAAATATGCAGTAGTTCAGATTTTCCTGTTATACGTAGTTGATTCTGTACGTTTAACAGCCGATACATTCTAATGACACGCTTTTCATTCTACCAAGTGTACGAAAGAGGATTTCTTTTTTTCTATCGAAATTACAATATTTTAATACGGAGAAATGTCAGTAATTCGGTCAATTTTCTTCCACCCGAGGGGGTCCTCACGGAAAATGATATTTTTTTTTCTATCAATATTGACAATCGACCGAAATAAATGATAACACACATTTTTATGTAATTAAATAGTGGAAAATACACATTTTATTTAAAACGTTAAATCGAATATAAAATATTTTTAAAATCGATTTATTATTTTTTTTTTTACACAAACGCAATTCACAACACTGTATACACTACGAATGGTACGTTAAAACACAGAGGACGCGTATTTATATATTATGCAAATGCTGCATTTGTTTTTTCTGATCGATAGTATACCCTAGGTAGGAGGTATACGCACTGAAATAATGCCAAGTAAGCGCAGAATACTCATTTAGTATAATATTTTGTTGACTGTATGTTGTTGAATGTAAATACAGTTGTTTTTTTTTTGTGTGTGTGTGTACATATTTCGCTGTATTTCAATCTTTTAGATTCTGAACGGAGAGGATAACAGCTATTTGGTTTTACGATGACGTTTATTTTTTTTCTGTGTACAAATTTTCAAACGGAAAGAATACTCGGACGACCTCGTCGTGCGTTACGTTCCGATAACAAATTGTTATCTGTTTGGTACTTTATTTGAAACGTTTTTCGATTTTCTCAGCAGTTTGCTTGTGCGTAACGGGTTGAAGAACAACCCGAAATCTGGAAGAAAAACTATTTTCTCATTAGTTTACTAAACGCGGTACAAAAAAAAACTACCCGACTAATGGTCCTAGAGTCTTGAAATTTACACCGAATACGTATCTTTGCACTATATATATACGTATAAAAAAAATTCAAAAAATGTCTTCCAATTTTATGGATTTTATAATTTTAACAAATTATTAAGTGTTGAACTATTTAAGTCGTAAAAGAGGAAATTTTTTTTGGTTTTGAGGGCTGACAATCGTATACGGCGTAGATACTACGCGTTACTTCGTCTATACTATCAAAAAAATCTTAGACAAAAAATTGTATTTTGGTAAATATTTTTTTTTTTTTGAATAACTCGGAAAAGAAAAAACGTAGAGCGAAGCTCTTTCAGTCATAAAAATTCGTTGACCGGACAAATACGCAGATCTTTACGGCTTTTTATATTTCTTCTACTTTGCTCGCATTTGACCAAAACGATCATGCGCTTAAACGATATAATAATAATCTATAGGTATTTCAAAATACTGCAGAATATATACAATAGTAATTGCTTTTACGTTTAAGAGGGTTTACAATAATCGTTTTTTTTTTTTTTTCAATTTCCACAATTTTTCTATACATTATTCCGATGTAGACATTTCGCTCTGACTGCAAAAACAAAACGATCAGAGACTGCAGTCAGACTGGTCCGATTTTTAAAATTTTATGAAAACCTTAACATTCCCTAATGCGTATCGATAATAATAGATAATACATATAAGACGTTTTCGTCGGAATCTATAATTACAGTGCGCGTATATTATGTTTAAAACGGGAATAAATTATGTAATACCGGATGTCGGAAATATGTAATTCTAAAAAACTTCCCGTAGAGAAAAGATTCGAACGATATATGTAGATTTACAGTACAGAACTGAAATCGGACCAGCTGTAAAGTCTCGCGATTTGTTGTTTTCTTTTTACCATTTTAAAGTGATCTACGATTACACGGCGAATATACCTACCTTATCTCTACGTACTTGATAACAACGTGTAAATATTATAGGATGTAAAACGCACGAACCGACGGCGAAAAGACAAATTTTACACGTATTTTATGCGTAAATCAATCGGAAGAAAGTATTAAAAACGTTAAATAAACAGAAAAGAAACTCTATAAAATATTTACATTCACAGAGCGCGATTCGCTTTCGAATACTTGACTATTTCTGAATAAAATTATACGTCATAATAATTATATATATATGATAAAATTTGTATTAATTTTTCATAAGAACGCCGATTCAAAACCATATTAATATTTCAAATCCGAACGACGACGTTGGAAAAAAATCATTAAATATTCGCTTTTATTATACAATCCACTCTATCTTTTACCTCCTACCTCACTGTACGTATAGTGTCAACGACCCAAAACGTTTTTCCGATATCTTTAGAATTTATAAGTTTTTAATTCGAAAAAAACGTAAAATTTCTCGAAGAACCGTTTCTATATCATTTTTCGGTAGTTTTTTTGGTACGCTTGAAAAAAAGCATTGAGAAAATCGAAAGATTACCTCTCTAAAGTACTAACTAGATGCGATTTGTTATCGAAAACAAGGCGTAGGTATTACTGCGTAAAGATCGGAGCACTCCTTCTGGTAGAACTTTTGGGTACAGACATAAAAAAAACACATCATTATAAAACCAATACATTCCTCGCTCCGCTCAGAATCTAAAATAATATATAAACTATTTTTATTTCGTAAGTTCCTTTGAACTCCTCCCCGCCCTCCCAGAAAAAAAATCGTATCTATTTGCGCCACCGAGAACGAATACCTATCTATGTAAGTTAAAAGGACACAATACCGGAAAATATTGTTGTCGATACCGCCATCCCGGTGAGGTATCTCCTTTTATTCGGTAAGGAAACACTCTTTCCGACGCGTCCACCGCGATCCCCTGCAGTCAATTTCCGTCGATCGTGTCGATGACGTCGTTACAAACGGCGATCAAGTCGTCCAGCATCGGACTGAACAACACTGATCTAATCGAGTCTATACGATCATCGTACACTTTCCGTCTTCGTCTCCCACAGAATCGGTTTAGCTTTCGTACATATAGGTAATCGGGTTTTACGCCAGCCAAATTGTGCAGGTAAACCTTCGCTGACACTTACAATAATTCGTCGACGTTTAAAGGCTCGCCCATTGAAGTATTCGATCGCGCCGTTGTACTGGCCGAGCATCATCGACGTTGATACCTGTCGACGAATTCATCGCGCCCGAATAGGATTAGTATAATATAATGCGCTTATAGAAAATAAACTCTTGACTAGGTATATATATATATATAGAATAATTGTCAACCGTACGACCTTATCAGGTCAGAGCAGAAATGATACACGAGATTCAATTATCAATATATATTTTTCTACTTTCGTATGTAAATGACACGTTATTTTTTTTTTTTTACGTTGAAAATAAACAACAAGTGTAATTTTTTATTATTATTAATAACTTCGTTTTGACGAGTATCAATATAGAATTTCAAACTCAAATTATTATTATTTACAACAATATGGATATATTAAAATAGAATTTTAAATATAGAAAATAATTACGAATAAGATTATATACACACACGCACATATCACAAGATTTATCGTGAAATTATCTCGGATAAAAATATTATATACTTATAACAATTACGTGCAAATATTGTATTTATATATAAATATATATATACTTACAGCTTATAAAAACCTATATGCGTCATAATGTAATGTAAAATATAAATCATCAGTTATATAGATTTGAAATATGAATAAATTTGTTATTTCGTTTTTTTAATACTATAAAAATAGTATAATATATAGTGTCTTATAAGCGTACCTCTAGATCGTGACAATAAGTGTACACTCGACAAATATACGATATCATATTTTATTATTATAATATGTTGGTGCGTGTTATACGACGCAGGTACAGCGTGTGATTAACGTGGATTTACGTTGTTAGTTTTTATGAAAATGTTCTCCTCGACGGTGTCTACTACAAAATAATACACTGAAAACTTTTAAATGGTAACAAAGCAAAAAAATGGTGACTTAGGATTTTCGTGATTTTTTTTTTTTTTAATACAATTATGAAGTAACGCAGGATCTATGTTGTACAAAATTTAAATCAGCGCTTATTATAACCAAAAATTATGACTTAAACAGCTCGACGTCTAATACATGCTATATATATATATAAATAGCCCGAAATTAGAAGAAATTTCTTGAAAATATATCGTTTTACGTATATAAAATGCAAAACTTCGCGTGCCTATTTCGGTGAAAATGTCATGACTCTAGGATTGTATTATTTTCGAAACGCTGGACAAATACAATATAATGAATTTTGACGATTTTTTCCATGATTTTCCGGAAACGAATATTGAGAAAATCGAAAAATGACGTCCTTATAAAGTACCACGTGAGCAAAAATTTGCTACCGCGGAAAACGGGTACCTACTTATATGTATATATAGTGATTGGAGCACTCCTTCTATATAAACGAAAAGTCGTACACAGAAAAAACAAAAATAATCGTTATAAAACCTGCAATTTGAACCTAAAAATCTGGCGATCAATACGATTACTTTTTCGTGTTCGACTTAGAAGACGTTAAACAACTTAACGCAGTTCTATAATTCTCAATTATTTAATGCCCGCACTACTAAAATAACTGTGAAAATCGTGAATTTTTCTGATTTTCTTCTCCTGCAGTCCGCAGTTTGCTGCTGACTGCAAATTTCGTTTTTTTTTTTCGATTTTACGTAAATCATCCGTAATTCGCTGTTTGTATATTAAACTCAACGCGTACGGAACGAGTTGTAGTGAAACTCGCCCAGCCTTGAGTACCACAATATTAATAATAATATATGTATATCTACTCGATTTACCTATATATACATAATATATCAATTATCCATCGAGCCAACGCTGCTCGAGCGAGTTTTGTGCGCCGTCGGGGTATTATTGAAACCGCTCAGCTATATACTCGTATATATATATATATCCTAAGCTACACATTATTATATTGTAAATTGAACGTAAGATGCTTAAAAATGATTTGTGTTCGAGAAATGATTTTTCGAACGATTAAAAATAGCTACGATAATCGCGTGTAAAACTGTCGCGTCGAGGTCGCGTGCGCGGTGTTTAGAAAACGAGTTTAGAACAGGACAAACAAATGAAAAAAAAAAAAAACGAGAAAAATGATTAAAAACACGAAAAGTGTTTTCGAGACACTACAGCAGCGAAATCAACGCGATCGACAAAAATAACACATTATTATAGCTGCGTACACCCGACTCGAATGTCATATTTTTGTTATTGATTATCGAATAAAAATTTATTATTTATATATATATATACATATACCTACACAACTGCGGTCACGTATACAAGACCTACATAAACGATATGTTATAAAAAAAATATAATTCGATTATTTTTATTTCTATTTTATAATCCTATCCTATACGAATGTTTTTTTACGCGCGTATTATAAACGTGCTGCAGTGTACCTACATATTTCGCGCGCGCACAATTTTATTACTTTATACCACAGCTATCGGCGCAAGGACGTATACGAAAAATAAAAAATTTCGGATATATTAGATTATTAGAATATCTCTGCTTCTCTGTCTATGGTTTCAATATCCGAAGATTGATTTCCACTACTGTTCTCGTCTACTATCCGCTTTCCCTTTCGTTCGCTGCACACGTATGAATCGCGCATTCTTGGCCCCTTATTAACCGTTGGACGTACTCTAATCTTGGCCTGCTTCCTCTACGATTCTTTCCTTCAACACTTCCTTCTATAATAATTATAGCTTTAATAATCCTCCGTGCCGAATTATATGTCCTATCCATTCATTCCGTCTTTTTACTATACTTTTCCATAGTAGCTTTCCTTTCGAAATTCTTTCAATTAGTTATTCTGTCCATCCAGCTTATTTTTAACATCCTCCGGAATAACCCCACATTATTCAAATGCTTCCAGTCTTCTTTGTTCTTCCATTGGTATTGTCCAGGTCTCGCACTCGCATATGAATATGGAGGGCTAGTGACGTATTTACAGTCAGACGCGAACTACGCTATTCACGCCGGACCGCCGTGACTACACTGAGCTGTCCAATGGTTTCGAACCGCTATTTATAAGCGCCTTTCTGCCACGCCCTCTATGTTGTGTCGTAACGCTATCTGGTGACTACTTTCTTTTCCCGTTTTATTACGGTCGGCTGACGCGCTATATGCGGGTGTTTAATTTGACGTTGACCGAGCCAGCGGTCGTACGCGCGCGTACTATCTTTATTATTTATTTTCGTTATTATTATTAATAATAATATTATTTCGCGTATTTCAATACAATATGAACGTAAAAATTTGTCTTTAGACACTCGTTTACACGTTTACTGTAAATACTGCAGGGAATTTATCAGGGAGAGGCATAATAAAATGTCTACATTATAGAAGGTCTACATTTTAGTGCATAAAGAATATATTGTTCATTTTTTCTTCGTCAATATTAAATTTATAAACCTATACTAGTCGAAAAATCAATGAAATGTTTAAAGTTCTAAACAACAATAAAATAAAAAAAATTTCAAAATTGTATTTGAAATTTTAAAGTCCAGGGGTTGGGGCAGATGCCCCGTCTTGCCCCCCCTCCCTTCGGGATGACCGACCGAGTTTGTCGTCAGCTAAGCACTAAACGCTCGGTCTCGACCGATGAACAGCGTTGATCGTCGGTCGAGCACTGATTCCAGCCTTATACATGATGTTCAAATGGGAAGGGCAGCGAAAATGAAGCATAACCACAACATAATTGGATCAACTTCATGACACAACAAGTCGGTGCTGTTAGGTCAGAGATATTAGTAAATTTAAAAATATAAAATCCAAGGGGGGACGATCCATCTATCACCCCCCTTATAACCGCCACTGGTTCCTCACACCGTTAAACCCTGCACACTATACACCTATCCGGTATCCCTTTCATATTATTAAACATATATATATATATATATATATATATATATTCAAGATCGACACTTGAATTTAAATTTAAACTAAAACTACGAGTTTTGCAACAACAACAGAATTCGATGCGATGGAATATTTTCACTAATTTTTTTTCTCCCCTTGCTTTAGTGAGTATAAAAATCTAGAAAGAAACGGTAACAGACGGTTGTTTCTGTCGCAGACCCGCGTCTAGATGACAACACGTTTTGACGTCGTGACGTTGACGTCCCGTATATTATAGTGTTGTGAATCGACCTTTATTCGCGCGCTTCAGTCGGTGGTGGTGATGAGATAACAACGTCCCGGCGGCGGACGTGATAACGAAAATATGTTTTTTCGGGCGAGGGTAAATGATAAACAATAATAATAATATTATCGTTTTGACGTTTATTATCACTGGTAATCGCGAAGATAAAACGTTTGTAAAATCGGCAATAATTTCCGATATTATAACATTCGTTTATTCGATAATGAAATAAGTGCCGAGACGTAGTAGTTTCGTACAACTATACAGTTAAAACGATTCGACGATAGTTTTTTTTTTGTGTGTGTGTGTGTGTAATATTATTTTTTTTTTTTTTTTTAGAGACGTGTGTGTACCATGTACGTTCGTCGTGGTGTTGTTCATCGTCGTCGTCGTCGTTATTGGCAAACGCGGTGACGTCTCAGTGAGTATTTCGTTTGGTTTTTTTTTGCTCGTTTTTGATGTGCGAACGAGGAGAAAGGGACGGAGAGAAATTCGCCGACTCCACCGCCCCGCGTGAGATGCGAACGGCGCACCACGTCGTCGTCGTCGTCGTCGTCGTGCAACCGTCCGCCTGATCGTACGCCGCACGCCGAACTCTTCGTTCGCGGTAACCGTGTAGCGCTTGGTCATACGTATTGTACTGCCCATCGTATTTACTGGTCGCCACCGTTATCGTTTGTGTGTACTTTGCAGATGGTGATGACCGTATCGGTGACCAACCTTACCACCGATGCTGCGTCCACGTCGCTGGCGCCCGTCGAATCGTTGGCCGCCGTCCCTCATCCGCCTGCCGTCATGTTGAGCCCGCTCACTATCGTCATCGTCGTGGTCGCCGTCTGCCTTATGCTGCTCGGCGTAAGTATACGAGCTAAATAATTCCGTAACGAAATTCGTCGGCCGTTAAATGTGTGGCGGCAATTTTTGTGTACGTTTCGACGTTTCTCGACTGGTCCGCTGTTGAGCGTCCGACATTTTCTATACAGTCTCCAAACCGTCTGTCGTAGGGATAAAAACGAAACTTTTTCCGATTTTGTTTTTTTAAATCAAAATCGAAAAAAAGTTTCTTATCGTAAAATCACAAAAATAAACGTGCCAATAGCGCGTGTAAATCCTACAATTTTTATGATCGTCATACTTTCAGATAATAATAGCAATAAGGAGGAAAAGGAGACTCGACAGGCTGCGACACTCGCTGATACCCTTCTATTCGTTCGACGCCAACGAAGAGGAAGACTGGGACTCGGATCTGTTACAACACGAAAACGGCACTCCGACGATTCGAGTAAGCCGCCTTTTTTACCGATATTTTTATACTTGTACTACACGTTCTTTTTTTGAGTATATAAATATCAAACATATTTTTTTTATAGGATAAACGTTAAGACTAGTCTTTGAAATAAATCTCCAAACGTTGTACAAAATTTTGCTGTTACATAATATTTAGTGGAATTTAAATGTTCATAAGCTGTATTGATTGATTTACTATGTATTACTGATTTTGATCTTGTCCCTTAGCGATTTAGATTTTGGTAAAAATGATCTCTATAATCCTTCTATTTTTTTTTTTTTGTTTTTCCGTAGAAACATATTATTCGTATTAGATCTTGTTTATTTTCGGTATACAAAGAAAAACTATTTATTACCTTATTGTTATTTGAATACTGTGTGCCGGGCTCTCAGGACTTTATGCATATTTTCAAAACATTATTTGGGGGGTTGTATTGTACGTTTTATAACGTGCTTAAAATATTTCGAATAATTTACAAGTAAATGTTGCTGCTTTATTTTTGAAAAATAAAAAAAAATATTTACGTCAGGAGTTCTTAACCGGTGATCCATAGACCTGTAATGGTTATTCTCGAGGGAAAGGCTTTTAGTAATAATAAATTATTTCAAACTGTTCGATTACGATTGACAAAGTAAGAATAATTTCTCCAAAAAAACGTGATTATTGTTTTTATTTGAGGATATATAATCATATTTCAAAAGGGTTAACGATTCATGAAGAACCTCCTTTGATATAGGAGAAGGTAATATTAGTCAAAGCGTTTCAATGAAAATTAATTTAACTAGATATTTTGGACGCATAAAGACCCAAGGCCTGATCATGACGGTAATTTGAATTCCTTTTGTATTTTAGCGCGTCTGAGCCGCCCGTTCAGAAGCGCCTAGATTACGATATATAACGTTATTATTGCACTTACTCAGACGTTACTCATACTGTTTTTTTTTTTTTTGCCAAAAACCTAACCGTCGTTATAACATAATATTATATACTGTTGTGTATAATGCTTTATCTTTATTCGATATCTTTTAGCAGCATGGTCAGACGTTTAGACACGAGGGCAGTTTCCACAGCTGGCATGAGAGATTTAGTCCGATTCAAAGGTTACCTTTATCCAACAGAATAAGATAATAAATAATAATTGCGCTTGGTATTGCTCTGCCGCCCTGTACTGTGGTGTCAATTAACCGTATAATGTATTTTAATTTTACGTTTATAGATCACGAATTTGAAATTAATTATTTAATTGTTTACTCGGCAGTTTTATTTTATTTTATTTTTTTTCCTGTAGAATCGCCCATAGACGAAACAAAATACAACGTAAATTATAGTATACAATTTCGACTTTTTCACCACTATAGTAAATACAACCGCCATCAGTATTTTAAGAGGACGCCATAACCGCATTTATTGTCTACGTTATCTAATGGACAACGTAACGAAATGCTCGGTACGCAGTTCTTAAATTGTGATGTTTGGGTGAAATTTAAAGTTGTATAAACACTTTTGTTTTGAATAGCTGTAACTTCATTGTCAGACGATATTTTAAGTGCGGGAAAAGATGTGATGCCTTCGAAAATATATTCTTCTTTTAAAATTTGGTAATTTGTATTAAAATTCAACCCGAGCACCGTTATTTAAGTGAGAACCGCGTACCGTGGATTTTGATATGTTGTCTGTTAAACAGACCGAGACAACGTAAGCGTCCTCCTGACATAATCCTGTCCTTGTAGTTTTGTTCGATTTTGCTTCAAATTCCTTGTCTTTATGTTATTGTATTGGTTGTACATTTTTTTTTTGTTCTGTAAGTTTGTATCGAAACTTTGCCTAACAAAATTAGAACACCTGTTAGATAATAATAATTTTAGATGTTGTAGTTTTATCCAAATTAAATGTAAATCGAATATAAAAAAAAAAAGTACAAAAACCTCGTATTGTTTTTGCTTGTAGTTCCGTTGAATTTGGCCTATTGTTTGATACGAAAACTTTTTTTTAAAGCAATTTACACGCCCTTAATAACGTACGATAATAATTTTCACAGAGCTATGGATCGGTCGAACTGAACGTCATGTTCACGGACGTCAAAACGGGATCGTGTCCGTGAAGAAATCGCCGTCACTGCTGCTGTTGCCGTTTACATCGCAGATTTCTTCATTAATGTTAACGAAAAATATTGTGCAATATCTTCTCGTCTGTCCGCGGTAAACGGAAAGCGTATTTGGCTTTCATCCGCGTTCTCCGTCCACTTGCTGTAATGACAATCACCGTGCCGGTGTTTCGCCCAAAAGGCCTTTTAATAAATCTCTGAACAATAATACGTTCCATCAAATCGCAATCGGACAATATTTTGTGCGCATCGCGTTTGGTTTTGTATGGATTATACATAGAATTTTCTATTTTTTAATGTGTTAAATGTTGTTAGTTATTTTTTAATGTACTTAATTGTATACAAGTTTATACACACTCGCGCGCGCGCGCGCCAACCGCAAGCTTAATGCTCAAATATTTTTTTAACAATTCGTTTCGTTGCTTTCGGCCGCACCCGTGCACGCACGCGCTCTCACACGAGTTGTCGTCGATATTCGCGTTATTTATTATTTATTTCATACATAGTCTGTTACCTGTACTCGCACCGCAGTAATCCGTATACTTGTCCCAAAACTTTTATTATTATAAAGGTTAGGTTATATTATTTGGAAACAATATTATTATACGATGCGTTTCTAGAAATTGACGGCGTTTTGTAAATTAACGAGTCAACGTCCGCTTTGATAGCGATTTTATTTTATTTTTTAATTTATTTATGTAAAACGTGTACTTGAGTCAGAATGTTGACTTGATTATTTCAAACGAACAATATTTACGTCTAATATTGAAATTTGTTATTAGTTCAAATGTATAAAAAAAAAAAAGGACTGAATTAGTCGTAGGGAGTCGAATCTGCTACATATATTATTATTTTTATGTTTTATAAAATGTTTTTTTGTTATTGATTAAAATTCATTATTATTAGCTTATAATAATATCGTTTTTGTAGACGAGTAGTACCTTTCTTTTTCTTTTTGTGTGTGTGTGTGAAGTGGAGAAGAAACGTACGTGTGACCGACACAAGAATGAAACGTATAGTTTGTACGTATGGATATAAAAAAATTATATTCGTTACCACGCGCTGTAATGACGACCAGTCCAAATATCGGTTTTCAAAAAAAAAATGATTGCGCGTTTCACATCGATATCGAACTCCAGTTCGAAAATTATGTCAAATTTACTATGTAGTCACAATAACGATACGTTCAATTTGTAATTTTTAAAATACATATTTTTGGGTAAGAAACGCTTTTATTAACACGCCCCGCAATCAAGTTCTCATAGGTCGACTAATAGCGATTGAAACACATTTGTTGGGTGCGTACCCAAGGGATACGTGTACGGGCTGCTCTCGTGACAATAAATGAGAGCCGATGGTACGAGCGTTTAAACAGAACTGACATTTCGCATCGCACCAAATGTTTTATATAGAATATGCACATCGATAATTGTTGTCTTCGCGATACTGTGTTCTTTACAAGTACGCAGATAAATCGAAAACGAATATTTTTTTTACAAAAATCAAGAATTTCCATTACACAAAGGGCATTCGATATGATTTTATTACTAAAAATAATTCGAAAAGAAAATTTATTGCGATTGTATATTCAATATCTTAAAATACGTAACTGCCGCTACTTGACGAAATTTCAGAATGAAAAAAAAAGAAAACTTCTTTTTTATACTTTTAGTTTTATGTAGAAAATAAATGAGAAAAAATTATTTTTCTATCAAAATGTTGTTTTCGTTTTTATTACCAGCAATTCATACATTTTCAGGTACAATAATCGTAATAATAAATACGTAAGACACCGTATCGTACGATTTATTATCATCCAATTAACTTTTTGTTGGATTTTTTTTTTCTTCTTAATACTTTATTTTTTATAATACATGAAATGGTCGATAAATTGTAATAAAAGTATGCAAAAAAAAAAAAAAATGATAACTGTAAAAATTGTGTTTATAGTATAAATAAAATAGCGGAGTGGTTGAACAATAATGGAATGATTAAAAAAAAAAAAAAAATGTAAATTTTCGAGCGGTAAGGTATATATATATATAAAACGATAATAGCTCATTTGACAAATCTTTTTTTTTTTTTATGATTTAAATATATGTCATTTTTTATTTTCAAAATAATATTTAAAAAAAAAAAACAATTCTTACGGAAAGTCTTACACAAGTCTTTGCAATCGTAACACGGAATCGAAAAAAATAAATCATAAACCTAACCTAAAGCCTACCATCATAAATGAATTGTTCTGAAATCATTAAATTAAAAATAATAATTATAAATTAAATCTTGATCCTTATGAAATAAAGTAAATATTAATGGCGAAGTATTTTATTATGAGACATGATTAATAATTCTTGGTTCAATCTTCTTCTTCTTCTTCGTCTTCTACTTTGTCTTCCTCGCTGGACTCGTCGACAGACTCTTCCTTCTCTGCCTTCTTTCCGGGTGGCCTGCCTCGTCCTCTTCCCGACGGTACAGCCTAAAACAATTGCAACAACGGTGATGAAATTAAATACACGGAAACGTGCGCGCACGCGTACTCTCTGTTCGGGTATTGTTTACTACCTTGGGCTTTTTATTTGAACTCTTCTTTGGCCTTCCTCGTCCTCTTTTAACTACGGGCTCACCATTCTCGTCTTCTTTTTCTATTTTCTTTTCTACTTTACCCGCAGGCCTGCCACGCTTCTTGATTTCTTTCACTTCTTTATCGTTCGCCTGTAACACGCATGTTTGTTATATATTAGTTTTCGTACGGCACTAATAAAGTATAGCTTTAGAGCTCAGACACACATCGACCGGTTTCGCAGGTCTTCCGCGACTCCTCTTTTCGGCAACAACACCGTCGTCGGACATTTTGTTTTTATATTTGCCTTAAGATAACCTCGAGTACGAATGAAAATAATATTATTCTGAAAAAAAAAAAAAAACACGTTATTAATAATTTAACGATAATATTATAGACGGAATAGAAAACATATATTTTATTTATATATACGTAGTACACTCGGAGGAGTACCGTTTTTATAAAATATACTGAATGTTAAAACTAATATGACATACTAGGTTATGTCTGATGTTAAATCAATCGGAGAGCCTAACAATATTGTTATTATACATTTACAACATGCGACTTTGTCTCGTTCATTTAGAAAATGAAAAAGTCAATAAAACCATTATTAATAATACGTATACGTACTTTACCTAGGTAGGCGTACGTAATTTCTATACAAAATAAAATCCCAACTAGAAAAAGAGTATATATATATATTTACGGTTTCAGAGTAATTATTTCAATTTCGTACTGGTTTTACGTAATTAATGAAAACGAATAGGAAGAGGATGGATGCAGAGAGAGTGAGAGTTCGATGAAATCCCGTGAATCAACTGAAATTTGTCCTTGGGAATACGTTTATTCGACTTTTTTTTTTTTTATATATATATATATATATATAATAATATTATGAAACTTCTTCGTTAAAATAATTATATCCGACCAATTTTTTTTTTTTTTTAAATAAATTCTTTGTTAAATGCCGTTTTTGTTCGATTGTTCCAATTCGACTCGAATAACGATTATTATTTATTCCACACAAGACATAAGCGTCGCGTTAAAAATATTACAATTTTTCAAACTGGTCGAATGCAATCGTTTCAAAAACAGTCGACGATTTTGTACCGCACGATACAAGTTCACACACACACACTATGAAAGAGAATCTTCTCACCCACCCACCCACCGGGCGCAGTAGCATATACGTACACAAAAACTGAGGACGCCTTCGGCGAGTCGAGAGCGCATATTATTAATCGTACGCAGGACGCGGATTTATATATTAAAAAAAAAAAAAAAAAGAGATAGAAGGGAAGTAGTAGTAACGGACTAAATTTATATGCGCGATCGATATATACACGCGCCACTGAATTTGCGCGTGATTGGACGATTTTACGATATCACTGAAAAGTGTAATAAAAAACAATTGCTAACAGTAAGGGTGGCTGGTGATGAAATTTCTCGACCCTTACATACACAGTTACTACTGCTGCTGCTGCTGTACACTATTATTACTCATCTCGTCATCCCCGTAGGGACCGCCGCCGGCGCACAAAGGACGCGGCGAAAACACCCGCATTTGTTTTCTTTGTCTCCGTCCCCCACACACACACGCGCGGACGGCAATTACTCTTACGTCGGAAATCGGCAATTTTTTTTTTTTACGATAAAATTTAGACGTTTTCGCGTGAACGTTTTATTTCGAGAAAGGAAAAAAAAAACAGTTTTAACGTGTAACAGGAGTTGTGTATTGGACGTTTGAAACGAAAGAATTATTCGTCAAAACAACTGTGGACGAAATGGAAGCGCGCGACTTCAAAGAGATCTTGGAAAAGCCGCGGCGACTAAACGCCGAACTGAAAAAAAAACCGCGCGAAGGAACGGACGACGCGTTCGGCGTTCTCACTAGTCACAGAGACCAGAATAATAAAAAAAAAAACCGGTGAATTTTAACACGTTAAAAATCAGCGTTTGGTTGTGAAGACGAGTGATTTTATAGAGACTGTTTAGGGTTTATAACAAAAAAAATGATAAAAAAATTTTGGAGTAAAAAAAAAAAAAATGCGACGTTTAAAACGGATAAAAAAACGATATGGCAACGCTTTCTCTGAATAATAATTGCAGCCTTATGGGCCGTTTGCACACACACACACCGATAATAATATCGGATCCACTTTGCACATTAAGTCAACATTATTATTATCGGACAAAATTTATTCGGAACAAAAATACTATTATAATAAAACATTATTTTATTACGGTTCTTGGGCTTGTATCGTATAGATAAATCAGAATTTTTTTTAAATTTAAAACGAACCGATTCCATTAATTCAATCGGAGTTGGTACGTCGTAGGGAAAGATACTCGTTTAAAAAAAATATATATATATATAAATTTACAATACTTAAAAATAACACGGCCTCATAAATATCGACGTGTGAGCAAACGACGTAGTAGCGTTTATTTTCAGTAATCATTAAAACCGGACCGATTTTGGTCGTTTTGTCCGACATGCACAACGATGCACATCTCGGTGTAGTCCAGAGGTTCTCAAAGTGTGGGGCGCGACCCTCCAGGGGGGCGCAAAAGCTTTATAGGGGGGGCGCAAGACAATTTTAAAAATCAACATTGCATTGGTAGAAAAATTAAAAATTGTGAAATGTCCGTAATAATAATCGCGTTTTGCATTGTATACAATTCGGTATATTTATACATCACATACAGGCAGCAACAATATACATTTTATAAATACATTTTATTTTAAAATAAATTTGTAATATTAATATTTATCAATATTTGTTGTTTGTTTTTAACATTTTTTTACTCTAAACATGACTATTAAAATTATTTTTATGAGGGGGGGGGGCTCAGGTCTGGGGTTAACTAAAAGGGGGGCCTGGCCTGAAAAGTTTGAGAACCTCTGGTGTAGTCGAACAGATCGGATTTTATCGGATCGGAAATAGTGTGTACATCGATTAATTTAAAATATCGGTGTAACCGATATCGTCACCGACATTATCGGTGTGTGTGTGTGCAAACGGCCTTCATTTTACATTATCACGAGGAGTCTTATTACGTCGCGCGCGACAATAATTAACCCGGGGGGCACGCGCCGCCCGACGCGTGGGATTTGTTGTTATTAATAACGGAAAAGCGATTTTCACAACTCCAGTGTTGTAAATAAACGCTTTTTTTTTTTTAGAGCGAATTCCAAAAAAAAATGACCCAGTTTTACACGCGAATATTCGCGCGTCGCGGTCGTCACACTCGGCTGCGCGGGGGAAGGACGCGACGAAGACACCGCCGCCGCCGCCGCCGCGCTTACCGTTTGCGGTGCGCCGTGTCGATGGCGCGACGCGATTAGATGTATGCAATGCGCGTCTCTCTCTCTCACAGATAAACATCCTCTCCCACCACACACACGCACACCGACAGGACAAAACGAAGACGACGAGAATAATAATAATAATTAGAAAATCGATAAGTACCACCGCCGCCGTCGCCACCAGTGCGGGAGACGGTAGACGCGTAGGTATAAATATAACACATTCCGCAACGAAGACGTTTTACAATCGAAAAAACGCGCCCGTTCAAAGGCACTCGGGGAAAAACGCGATTGTTTTTCACAAAAAAAAAAAAACCTATAATAAATAGTAGTGTGCGAATAAGAAGGTATAATCTATAATATAGTCGCACACACACACACAAATTCATGTAACGTCCCTCCACCGCACCGGTAAAATCAATACGCCAGCCGGAGAGGGTGGGAATAACGCGGACATGACGTACGCGCGGTAATAATAAATACGCGGCGCGCGCGCGCGCGTTGAAAGAGCGGCGGCGGCGGCGGCGGTTCCCTCCACAATTAACTCGCTCCGCGCTGCGGCGCGCTGAAAGCCGTTAAAACTGCGCGTAGTCGCACGCAAACCGACGGAGAAACGATAGAAGCCGGGGAAAAAAAAAAGAAACGAACGGAGCTGGTAGTGCAGTCGTTAATACGCGGGACAAAGGCGTGAAAACCGGTGACGCGAATACGGCGCGCACGGCCATTTTGGTCGTTACACGGACCGACGCCGCCGGGTGAAAAAAAAGTCGGCGCGCGCGAGCGCGTATCGATAAGGGAAAAAAAAAACGTTTTTTTTTTTTTCTTATATAACCGGGAACGTCGAAAATTAAACGTAACGATATCGGAGCGCCGTACGGTCAGTTAGGAAAAAAAAAAAATGTGTACAAAGTGCGCGCGCAATTACACCAGGGACGACGACGACGGCGTGTGCGTGTGCGCGCGTCGTCGTGTACGAGAAATGATAATGTTTTGGCGGCGCCCGCCCGCGTAAAAATTGAAAAAAAAATATTCGCGCGATAATAATATTCCGACGGATTTCCTGTACGCGATCACGGTGCGTTTCGGGCGTCATTCACGACGTAACCGCGTAATCGCCGAGCGCCATTTTTTGCCGTAAAACAACGGCCCACCCGTCGGAAGGACGGTACGAAAATATTGCAATCAAAGCGCGCGCGCGCGCTCGATTATCACGGAGAATAAAATCGTTTTAATTACGCGGCCGTACGGCGGAACGGTAAAAATTTACAAAAAAAAAAGAATAATATTTTATTTATTTATTTTTTTTTTTAATTTTATTACCTGTACGATTTGCAGAAGACGCGCGAACGGACGTAACGCCGGACTGCAGACGGAATAAAACAGAGTAAACACGACCCGGCGATGGCGGCGTTTCTGAATGGCAGTTATCCGCCGGCGCGCAGTGTCGCCACAACACGTCGGTTCGGCTCGCGCGCAGAGGTCACGCTGTCCGTTAGAGCGTTTTTAACGGCCGTTCGAACGACAACAATAATAATATTTTTGTTTTGAGGCCCGCGACGCGCGCAGCCGTCGCCGCCGCCGCCGTGTTTCCAGGGCAGGACCAAGGACAATTTATTATTTATTATATTTTAAATTATACGCGGCTCGTCCAGACGTCGGTTACCCCCTCTCGTACGCGCGCTACAAGAGCCGTTGGTGCTTGTTTATATACACGCGTATATATACATTATTTACAGCTGCTGCTGCTGCTGCAGCGTTTTATTATGGACAAAATGCAGCTTTTTTTTTTTTTTTTTAAATTATATTTCGAATATCACACCGATCAATACCGAGCGCGCATTTTTATACGTTTTTTCCTTTTTTTTACACACACGTTTTATAGTCGAAAATTTATTATATAGAAAAAAAAAATTGTATTTCTTATATATATATATATATCCGAAGCTCAGATTTATTACGTACGCAAAAAAAAAAAAATCTGTAAAACAAATTAAAACCGAATGTATATACGTATTTCGTGTATGTGTGTGTGTGTGTGTGTGTGTGATATTTGAAATATTGTTTTTTTTTTTTTGTGAGTTTTAATTCATAACGGAAAACGTCCAATCCCAGGGGCGGATAGGCACTTTTTTTCTTACCGGGAAAAATTGTAAAGGGCCCATAAAACTAAGGCCCCATATTAAAACCTAAGACCAGAATACGCAATACGGTGCGTGCGTTCGGATGTGCGACTATGCGAGTATCGACTATCGACGTATCGCACCAAAAACACGGAATTTTTCGTATAAATGGATAGGTATTCTTACTCTATGGGATAAACCCATAACCGATAATAATATATTATTATGATGATAAATTGGCGCGACGCAACAACTTTATAACCGTATGTGAATTGTGAAGTATCATGTGGGTGGGTAATAGGTATACACAATGAGTTATAAAATTTTACCAATGAGTTTTGTCAATGACAATAAAATAACCATTTATAATATACCTATCTATATAATTACTAAAAAACTTTAATTTTTTTTTATATTTTATCCTGATGACCTTTTTTTTAGATATGTACATAAAAATTTAGAGGGGCCCAATTGACGGAGGGCCTACCGGGAAAATCCCTATTTCCCTATAGGCCTATCCGCCCCTGTCCAATCCTATATATATATATATGGACGAAGACAGTCGTTTTTTTTTTTCGTAGATTTCTCACATTACAGACGATATTATATGATTATTTAAACGTTATTTATATTACATAACAGTATATAAAATTATATGTGTTAAAACGATATATTTTATGACGTTAGGGAAATAATGATTTGGAAAATTTGCTGCAAAACGCGTATGGATTTTATAGGAAGTCTCACTGTTTATATAGAAATATAAAATATTATACGATAATAAAAACGCTTATTTAATCGTTTTTCGCATTCAATGGAGTAATATGCGTGTTAAACCGTCCAGAATTAGTCAAACTGTTAAAAGCGTTTTAAAAATACGATTTTTACCATTTTTTAATGACTTCTTAAGAATTATAAAGACGTTATTGTAAAAAGAAAAAAACCGGCTCTGCGTTATATAATCGTATAGTTATTGTGTTTTGTGTAAACGTATTTGGTGTCTAAAGTACAATTTACTGAGGCCTTCATCATCTGCTGCGCAGGGTTCTTTCCCCAGTGAAACGGTATATATTATCATCGCGCATTTCAATATTTTTGAACATTTTCTGCGTAATTTCGCGGTTTCTTGTGCCTCTATGTGCAGTAAATTTAATAAAAATTAGAGAAAAACAAATTTTTTTTCCCCCAAACCGAATTCTACGCACATAACTGCATGACGTGTATATATTACAGAAAATATTCGTTATAAAAATAGACCAAAAACAACAAAAATCATCATAATGACTCCATTCTCTTCACTTTTCTTACATATTATATTCTTTTATACGTATACCTAACTATTATAACTGTGCGTCAATGCATATATATATATATATATATATAGTTAGTTTATATAATATATTGTTAGTTTGCCCGCGTTAAGCCGCGAAGCGAAATCTATTGTACCGATGAGGGGTGCGTGTATATATATATATATATTATTGTTGTACAGCAATAATAATATGATGATCAAGGGGTGGAAAAACGTTATTAACATAGAAATTGTGTATAGTTTTTAGGATTTTTAACAATGGAAACCGTTAAACTACATAAACGCGTATATATAATAAGTTTATATATGTAACGATAACATTGCAATAAGTTCAAATCTTTAATGTCATATATTATTATGTAAGTATGTATATACAGCACCGTTACTATATAACGGTTATAGTTACGCGCTAAACTTAAGGATATATAACTTATATAAGTATTATTAATAATAATAATAATAATATAACTATATTTTTCTCTATATATTATATATAATCGGATATTTATATATCTATATAATATGTATAAACTAAAGAAAATGAAAGACCCTAAAACACTGTATACGAATATAGTTTATATAAAAATTACAAGTAGACGAAAATTACGAGTATATATTATATAGTATAGCGATAAATTGTTTTAACCGCGGTTAAAATAAATATTTTTAATAGAAATTATTATTTATATACTGATTTTTATAACAAAAAAAAAAAAATACTGGAATAATAATAGATCCATGACTACATCTTTAGTGACGTATCCAGGAGGGAGGTCCATGGAGTCCGGACTCCCCGAAATTTTTTCGTTCTTATATTGATATTATTAATATTAATATATTAACATATTTTTCCAATATTTTTTAAACAGACCCCCCCCCCACTACAAAAAAAAAAATAAAATCCTGGCTACGTGCCTGTACATCTTGACCAGATCTGAAAAAAGTTCTAGACACGCCTATGCGACAGTAGGTATTTATATAAACTAGAAATATTATATATAATTGCAGGCGTTATAAGGTACAGACTACTGCAGAGAAGTACGTTTTACATAGTAAAGCAAAATATATTGAATATAATAATTCAAACGATAAGTACGCAGCTATTTGTTACAATACTTATATTGTTTTTATATTTCATTTAAAAACATGTACAACAACAAAAATTAAAAACGAAAAATTAAAGGATGCCTGTTTACATAATATACAATATGTTATATACACCGCGTATTATACCAACTGAACAAAGAGAATTTAAATACGATTCTATACATCAATATATTCTAAAAAGTTGTTTTTTTTTATGTATATATATATATACTAACAACAAAATGTAAATACAGTGTATATATTATAATATAGTATATCATATATACACAATAATATATTGTATATTATATACCAATAATACATTAACAAGCATATGCCGCATTATTGATGTTGTTTTTTTTTTTGTCGTTGAGCCGACTTAACTATTAGAAATTATATAGTGTATACCAGTGGTTCTCAATCTTTTTAGGACAGCGACCCAAATTTTCTTCCAAAAATCTATCGCGACCCCCACAGTTTTACATTCGCAATTACAGCGTAGGTAACGACCAACTGAACATTTGCAGACAACTGGTTCTTGAGCGCCGGCTTTATTTATCGTCATCTTTTATCGAAATATTTTTACTATAACGACGTACCAAAAATACCCGTGGTAATAATTTCGACAGTATAATAAATAATTATAAGACGATTGTATAAATAATAATAAAATTTTAAAGCTGTCACCGCGGTATCGGGATTTATATTACTTTATACTTCTATAGTTCTATATAGTCTATGATGTATATACAATTAAAAAAAACATAAATTCCTTAAAATCTGTATAATTAAAAAAACTTCTCGCGACCCCCCAAAAATTGACCCACACTTTGAGAAACGTTGGTGTACACACATTATATTATCTGCATTAAATAATCGCTAATCGCGCGCGTTTATAGTATACACAAAACACAAAAATCGGGTCTAGTATAATACGCGCCAATATATACGCGTTTATAACTATAAATTTTAATATAATTTAACGCGTCATTTGTAATATTATATGGATGGTTTTTTTTTTTATCTGCACGGTCTATCGTTTTTGTATATTCCATTTATATTATCCAGTTTACTGAAAAACGTCAAAAACGAAGGTCGGAATCCTGCAGCGCGCAGCGTTCTGCGAAATCATTTGAAAACGCCATCATCTACAATAAACAACGGGAACAAAAAAATATGTTGTCGGTCGTTGTTAGCATATGCGGGTTAGCGAGGAAAGAGAAGGCGAATTTTGTAAGCTATGCCGAATATTCGTGAAAAATGATACGAATGTATCTTTAAAATGCAAGCGAAGTTTTAATAACCATTCCGTTCACAAGATTCGAAGAGAAAGCTTTAGCAGAAAAAAAACTTAACAAGTCGCCTAAATGGCTAAAACAAAAAAATATTTTGCATGAAAATCATAATGCGGTATAATCGCAATAATCCATTTTGCAAGATCTATAGAATGTTTTAAAGTGAGATGCGGTTATCACAAATCACAATATAGGTACAAAATAGTGCGAACGCCGTCTTTATATATATATAGGAGCCTGAAACCAATTTCGATATCTTGTGAGCAAATCCACGAGCCAGGGGGTAGACCTGCTTGCATCGCTACAACGGGAGGCATCAGCTTGTTGCAAATCAGAAATCAACTGTTTTGCTTTATCATCAGCCATATATGTAACGAATGAAATTCTTAGTGCACTATATCTTATATCTCAGCAGTACTTTCCAAAAAAATAAAGACTCAAGTTATTGGACCAATGACAAAACTGAATTTTTAGCACAACAAAACTGAACTTACAGCTAGGACGTACAGAAAAACAATGTGGATTATACGACAATAGTAACTCACAAAAAGAAAAATTTACCGAGGAAATTTTACAACACTAAAGCGATTTAGGTTCTGAACTCGCCGACAAGTATATACTTTTTGGTGCACTTATAAGTACGCAGATAAATTGAACGGATGAGATAAAAACAGACATCATATATACAACAATAATCGAATTATCGAAATATAATATATGCAATATTTTTAGAAGGTATATTTAGTCACCGGCGATACCGGAACGATAATAATTGTCGAAATAATATTATATATAATATAATAATTAATAAGTAGGTATAGGTAAACAACAAAAATCGATATATTATTAATTATTATTATAATCGCCACGACAAAAACACTTGGTGTTGGGATAATCGTCAATAAGTAGTATTTAGGATTATTACATTTTAAGCACATATTATTATTATCATTTTCATTATTATTATTATTATTAACGATAGCGCGTGCATATAATTATATTGTCATTATAATTTGTTTGAAAAAAATTACTTTATCAAAACAAAATTAGGTAGGTATAACGTATTATTCCAAAAAAGTATGAGGAAAGTCTTACGTCTGTGTACCATAATCTCATTATATTATTTTACTCGTCGTATATAACAAAAGTAAAATTACAATATATATATATACTATTACTATGAAGACGAGGAAATTGATAAATTGGTTTTTTTTAACTGTAGTGAAAGTTTCAAAGTCATATATACATATAATATACCTACCGACAAAATTACGTTGAAATAGATGTTTTATTATTTTTTTAAAGTATTTTCACTTTTGGTTTAGCGCGCACGAATCATATTATATAGTATAGGTAAAATAAACGTTTTATATATACTTACGACGTACCGATCGACCTATATAGTGATGCGATAAACATTCTGAAAACGGATTTGAATTCGTCGTGAATTTTACTCTATAGAATGATTTTGCCACACTTCTAATTTTTTTTTCATAAATCCTTAAAAAATTACTTGAATAAATTTAAAATAATAAAAAAAAAATATTGCTAATAATCAATTTTTGAAGATCTCAAGATCAAAAAGGTATAGCGAGCCGCGGGGTGTTGTGGATATCGCTTAAGCGAATTACTTGGATAAAGATTTTAGAGTTTTGTTTTTATTACAAATCTGAAAGCAACGATAAATCATTGCATTCGACAAAACGATTCTGAGCGGAGCTTCGGTGCAATAAATAAACGATATATTGCATTTTTAGCGTTTTTATATGTAATTTTTTGTAGTTTTTCCTGACTTTTGAAAAAAAATCATTGAGAAAATCGAAAAGTGACCTTTGTAAAGTACCATCTTGATGTGATTTGCTTTCAGAAAAGGTGCTACGCGAAAAGATCGGAGCACTCATTCTGATCGAAAATCTGTACACAAGATAGAAGAAAACTGCGTAAAACCACTATAGATCCCTCGATCCGCTCAGAATCTAAAAATTAAAAAAATTGGGAGTCATATTCTATAGTAAAATTCACGACGAATTCAAATCTGTTTTCAGGATCTTTATCGCGTCACTAGGTCGATCGGTTCGTCGACAGACTTCCTGGTACAAAACGTTTATTTTTACCATATAATGATGATTCGTGTGTATAGTGTCCTGCGCAAGACGATAAAAGAGAATAAACCGTCGCTTCCGATCCCCGTTAAGCTGGAATAATATTGTAGTCGGAAGAAAAACGATGAAACAGGTAACAACGAGTTTTTTTTGTTCATCCGCCGTTTCGATGAGAACATTGGAAATTGTCCGTAGGGAATTCACTGGCGCGCGTGGAACGATAACGAAACGAGAAAACAGCGAGCACGTGTATAATTGATTTGTTTTCGATCCGGTTTCACAGCGGCCTCCGTGGCGCAATTGGCTAGCGCGTTCGGCTGTTAACCGAAAGGTTGGTGGTTCGAGCCCACCCGGGGGCGTTTAAATTTTGTTCGCGTTTTATTTAAAAAAAAAAAAAACCGGCGTTTTTCCACAACGTCTCAGCATTGTTGTTTTTGTATCGGTACGGAAAAATTCTACTCGGTTTTGGAAAACTCTCTGTAGAGATTTACGTACCAGAAATCGGTGTAATGTGTTGTGGAGCGATCAATAATAATGTTTTTCAATTTTTTTCCATTGATATCCTCTTAAATCCTCTTCACTAAATTGGTCTTCCGACATTTATGTCAACGGACGGGCAAAGGATAAAACAGCGGCGGTTTTAATATTATATATAATATATATATATTATATTATTTGTACGTTTTTAAATTTTTAATCGACCGGTTTTTGTACATTTTATTACTTATTCCCACCATGTTTATATAATATGATTACAATGTATTATTACGTGAAAAAAAAAAAAATGAATATTAAAAATATTGTAAAATTGTTGACGTTTTAAAGGTTAATTTTTATCCGTAAATAATATTATGACGTTATGACATAGAAAAATATTACATATTATATTATTATTTATAAAATAATACATATATATATTATTAGAGTATTACAATATTTAAATTTATTTATTATATATATATATAATTAAATAGGTACGCGTACAATACGTGAAAAAAAAAGATTTTTTTTACAGCATATAAATATATATAAAGAAGTTTTGTTTATTAGAGTCAAATGGAAGCTGAGGACCAGGGTGACCGACCCCAAATAGTTGGGAGAAAGGGCGAAGGAGAAGAAGAAGATTTAAAAAGAAGTTTTGTGATATATGCACATACAGCATTATTATATTCGTTATTTTTTTTTTTTCTAAATTGTCGATTGTTGTACAAATACATAAAACACTACTTTTTAATTTTCGATCTGAATAAGTCATTTAATTTTGTTTTTTTTTCGGCAAAATTAACATTTTATAGATACTCTGATACTCATACTCGTATATGGTATCTGCATTGTTGTTTTATTCCTTTAAAACATTACACGAAGAAAGAGAATTGTACATTCTTAGTGTAATTAAGTCAGTAATCATTAAATAACTTCCTACATAATAAATGTATTCAATGGATCACTTAAGATTAGGTTTAAATCAAATCTTTATCACCTTTAACAGGTGTTGAATAATGTTTTAAACTTTACTACTAGCGTAGATCAAAATGTATGACAGTAAATCATGTTATGTGTTTAGTTAATTACATTGACATAGGTTAAAAAAAATAAATAAATAATTCACATTTACTTTCGGATAGAATGAAATTTTTTTAATCATTTCATTAACACAAAGGGCAAAAATAAAATAATTTTTTACATTCAAACAAAATAAAAATGTTTTGATAAACTGGTCTATTGCGTGAAAAATAACTATTAGCAGCGTGAAAGGTTACTATAAAGTTTACTCAAAATGAGCAGAAGTTGTACGGGTTAGGTTAGGTAAGTAAAAACAAATTTTCACTTTAAAACGAAAAACAAAAAAAAATTATACATATTATGTGAG
This sequence comes from Slavum lentiscoides, assembly GCA_032441835.1. NCBI lineage: Eukaryota > Metazoa > Arthropoda > Insecta > Hemiptera > Aphididae > Slavum > Slavum lentiscoides. The sequence goes on along the minus strand of CM063717.1, from coordinate 3,007,317 downwards.
TAATACAAACGAAACAATAAACAAAATTCGTTAATAGTTTATTATGTACACGAACAAATAAAATGCATAAAACAAATGTGGTATTAATCGAATAGATTAATTAAGCTGTCCATAACATCTTCGGATTGAGAAGAAACAGTTTCTCGAACAGGCAAATGTTGGTAATATGTACCACTCGTTTCACTATGTTCCTTACCTAAAGTCCTATTACTAGGAAGTACATTTGGTATATGCAATTTATCTTCTAAAAACGAAACCACGTCTGACGCTTTACGCAAATGATTGAAAGTTTTTCTTTCGTTTTTAGGAAGTAAATGCTCGCACATGAATACTAAATGATGATGAAACCACAAGAAGTTACTGTGACGAATATTTAGCCAATTTTGAACAGCTGAGAGTGGAGTAGTTTTATGACCGGCAAACAGTCCTGGATTGTGTAGTATACCTCTAGCACTCATCATTCCTAGAAAAAAATTATTATTATTAAATAATCGTATTAGAATTTAAATAATAAATTATTTAAATACCTTTGCAACCTGTATATTCCTGCATTATATTAGCATCTGATAAACTTTTAACGTCACCATTTAAAATTACTGGAATATTAACAGATTCGTTTATGATCTTTATGCACTCTTGATCGATTGGTTCGTGTTTCTGAATAGCTGTCCTTCCATGAACTGTAATGAATGACACTCCAGCAGCTTCAACTTGTTGACAAAGATCTACACTTTTCCTGTAAATAATGAATTAATTAATTAATGTGAATTGTTATTATGGTAATAAATATAAATGATGTTTAGTTAAATAAAAATTTTACAATTACTAACTTCAAAAAAATATTTCATTTCCTATACTTGCAAAATTAAAATGTAATCATATGGTTACTGATACATTCAATAAGAAATTATAAATATTATTAAGAAAATTATTTCGTTGAGAATTAAAAAAAAAAAATGTGTATAAATAATTAAATAAATCAAAATAGGTACGCAATGATATAATTTATAGTTGGGTATTTATAGAATAATATTTATAATAAGTAAAATATATTTAATTTATATTAGAAAAGCTTTCATAAATTTTATAAACCGTTTCTGAAAATAATTAATGGTACCTGTCTTTATATTTAATTATCTAGAAGTACACAGTCATTTTAAAATACACTGAGACAAACTATAAGAGTGTTATACCTGCCTATGAGTGTCGAGTAATCTTAATTTAACTGATATAGTCTTGTTATTAGGTAAGCGATTTCGAAATTGACGTACACAGTCTTTGATGATTTCTGGATTTTTCAGCAGCTGTGCTCCATATCCATCACTGAGAGCCCATTTTTGTGGGCAACCGCAATTCAGATCAACTCCATCACAATATCTAAACAAAACGTTTATTTAATTCAAATACAATGTATCGCATAGATGACGTGCAATACTTACGGAATTATCAAATTAGAAGCGTTTATGAAATCGGACGAATTATTGGCACCAAACTGAACAATAAGCGGCCTATCATCTGTAAAATAATAATCAATTCAATTTGTTTTATGTCATTTAGGTATAGTTAATAGTAATTTTTTTAAACAGACCCGTATCGGTTTGAAATTCGTGTGCTCTGGCTTTAGCCGATTTGACGTACGAATCGGCCATTATCATTGGCGTAAAACATAAATCACAATCGTACAAGCGGATCAGTTTTCGGAATTGGAGTCTAAAAAAAAAAAAACAAACAAACAAACCGTTAATTTATTTTCGACACAATATTAGTTCTCATGCATTGCATTTCGATTGAATGGAGTAACCGAATATTGAATAAATCGCTCACTTGCTGTAACGGACCATAGGCGCGCATATTTTAACAAACTTTTTGTTTCGATCTTCAAGCAATTCAACAACTGGATGATTGTTCATTGTTATTTTTAAATTTAAACGTTAGGCATTGATTAAATACACATACACATATATATTATATATATATATACTTATACATGTATTTAATCAATGCGTTAGGGAAAGAGATTTAAATATAATAATATTAAAATAATGATCGAAAAACGATAAACATTATTTACAAGATATTAGTCCGGCGTTATCACTTGTTGTTTTTCTTTATCAATACCATACACATAGAGTATTATAAAATTATATATAATATCTTTGAAAAAGTCAATTCAGAAGCTGTCTCTCTCTCGCATCTATATTGGTTTCAATGTTTTGTATTATGTAAAATGACTATAATGAGTGTAATGCGCGGTCTATATATTATAGCCCATTGACTATAGAGTATAGGTCTATGATCAATACAAATGAAATGATACCGTTTTGTTTATCGTTGTTTGGAAAAAATAAAAAGCATTTAAAAAATAACAGTAGGACGATAATATTATGTTTAATATTATAGTTTCAACATTTTTGATAATAGGTAGCTCATTGAAAAACAGCGTGAAAAACATATTAAAAGAAAAGAAATGTCTTATGATATCGATTATCTATACTTGATTGGAAGTGTAGAAAACGTTTGCGTGTAGTAGAACGTGGGCTGTGGCTAAATGCCTAATTTTTCAATGGCAGTGGCGCGTTTTAGATTTTTTTAGATGATTATTACTATGATATACAGAACATGTTTTATTAATAGGATATTAGTATACAATAATAGCGAATTGTACGACGCGCTATTTGTATTGGAAATAACTATATATGGAGACATGGAGTAGATATTAAACAAACCACCGCACTTTTAATATAATATAAACATAAATCTTCTTTTATCGTTTCGAGCATACAATAAGAAAAGGAATCCTAAAAGAAGAATCCCAGAATCCTAGGAATCCTAGAAGAAACCCTATCAATGTACATAAGCATAGGCGTAACTAACGCTAAGCCCCCCCCCAAGTTCTATTATAGCCCTTCGATTTCTTTTAAACGTTTAATCGTTGCGAAAACGCCATTTTATTTTTCGGACCCAGAGACGGGTATAGTATGATTGCTCGGCGAGCGGACAAGGGCGATTTGAAGGGAAAAAAAACTTGTTCTGCTATATGTACGTTTTATTTACGTTATTGAAATAATACTTACATGTAAATAAGGCTATAATGTCTTCCGTAGACTAATATCTACAAAAGGTTCAAGAGTCAAGGGAGGTGGCCATTGCCCCCCAAGACCCGCCAATGTTCGCGGACTCAAATATAAATGAATATTACGTTCACACAGACATACAATAATTCGATAAGACAGAAACGATACGATAATAATTGGGGGAAACCGTTACCACATGCAGCGTACGACCGAAAAGCGAAATAAAAATGGACTTATTTATCATTAAAATATTACGAGTGCTGCGACTGGCACGCGCGGTAGTGTTCCTCGTCTGCAGCCGTAACATGGACTACGGAAAAAGAAAAAAGAAATATTTCGATAAATTGAAAAATATCGGATTACGAGCACTTCAAAACGACAACGATGCCGGAATTTCGGTGAGTTTATTTTCAGAAATATTTACCAGACCGTGTACAAAAGACCAAGTACTTCGCCGCATAAACCTCCTAATTCACAGCTACTATACGGTCTACGATCTAATATCTGCGTCACACCAAAATACTTATATAAAAAAGAACATTGTATTCAGATTTAAAGTCATCCTCAACTCACAAGTCCGTGTCGGTATTTCGGTGAAACTATATAATACACAGTTGCAGATATAGGTACCTGCAGTGTATACTTACTTCGCATTTCATATACGAAACCCGAAAATTTTCGATTTTTTTTTTTTTTTTTACTTTCACTCGAATATGTTTTTATAAAGAAGTCTTAACGTTCCACAGCGGAAGACATTCGGAAGGTAATAAGAACACTGTCCAAGCGCGTATTCGAATTATTCTTATGATGAGTTTACTAAATTTTCACGCGCGTCTTAGCTTTTACCAATAGTCGTATACATATAGGTACGTCATGTTTTTATACATTTTTTTTTTCGTGAAAAGTAGATACGTTTTTCAAAATCATTAAAATATATGTAATTTAACATGTTATAATAATTGTCATACGAATTTTAAAAAGTCCGATATTTTTACAGTACTATAAATTTTCTCTTTTTTTATACAGTCTAATATTTTGATACTTCATCGCCGAACAGATGAATTTTTTTTTTTGTTCGAATATTTTACTGGGTTAATCCGTTTATAAACGATTTCCTTCCGTGGTGCTTCTCGAGTAATACGTTTTGAAACATTTCCGCGATGTCGAAATTTAACGTTTCCCAGTGTTTATTTTTGTATTCGGTAAAACAGTCAAAAGTTTAGAGATATTCGCATAATAAATTTCAGTGCGATGTTTTACGTTAGCCGTAAATTCGGACAATGTTTCAAACATAATTCCGCCATAATTTTTAAAATTTTTCTTACAATTTATTCAATCGGGGTTCTAAATTCGGAAAAAAAAATAAATAAATAATGCGCGTGAAACGAGACATTTGTTTTATAATTCATATATAGTCGTCACTAATAAACATTTAAACGTTTTTTTATTTTACCAATTAATAATTTTTTTATGTTTGTATATTATAATATTTATAGTATGCGAGAGGTGAAATTTTTCGTTTATTTTCATGCGAATCAAACGTTTTACTTATATAAGAACATTTTTACTACAAAACGGTACGACGAACGCATTCGCTAAAAATGCAAATAACAAGTCTTAAGTTAAATATTAAAATTATTAACATCCTATATGAAAAGTACGTATATCTATATATATATATATATAGGATATTCAAAATGAAAACGATTCAACGTGCTTCGATGAAAGTAATCCGCAGTACGTTAAACTAAAATGTGAGCCGAACGATTTGTTGGTAAGTCTATATAATATTATGTGTTTGATAATATATTATTTTATATATATATATATAATATATACTAGTAATAATAATTGATAATATGTGCTTTAATGAAATATCTAATTTTAAACAAAATCACAATAACAATACGACAATAATGACAATAGTATAGGTATAACTACTTTAATTTCAATTCCTATATATTAATAAATAGTGTAAAAAAAAATGTGCATATATATATATATATATATATATATATAATAATGCTTATAATATATCCAACACGATCTTGAAATATTTGAAATTTATTTTTAAAAACTAGAGCAAAGTCCAGCGCTACATTAGAGCAAATCCAACGTCTCACGTAACAAAAGGCAGTTTAACTGTAAATATTGATAATTTTTATTTTTTTTTCAATAATAATAATAATAATGCGACGTGCACTCAGAATATTTGTAATCATTACGATTTCAGGTCGGGAAACATCAACGCAGTTTACGGTCGAACGTTGAAAATAAAAGTCAGCACGATATTGATTTGTACTCGTTTTTCTGTATTTACACATGTTCTCGGTTTTCGATAAAATTAATTTTATTTTTATTTTTCCCAGACAATTACGTCGACGTAATTCGTACAGATCGGGTCGTACAAGATTCTGCGGACACCGTCAGTCCTTTCGTAAAACCCAAACGGATGCTCGTGAATCGCGAGCCGGATAGTGAAATTAAAATCGTCCCTCCAAACGCTACTTCCACAATAAAACAACCCACGCAGTACGTCTCAGTTTATAGTATAGAAACAAAAAAAAAAAATCCGTATACAGGACGTGTGTATTTCGTTGTTAATTTATTTTATACATATTTGTATAGCAGTTTTCCGCTAAAAAACGAACAACCGAAATGTACTGCTGGCAATGAACGTGGCGAATCTAACCGTTCTAGGTAAACATTTATACAATGATTCGCGTTAAAAACTGTAATTCTGAATAATATATTTCCGTAAACTCATATATACGCGCGCACATACATATACGAATAATTATTTTTATTATTAATTTGATATTTTTTTTTTTTATTATTATGTCACTCTATATAAACCGCATTAACTGTTGGTTTAGTTCGTCGGAAAATGCCCCGTCAACGGTTACCAATGGAAATACAAGAGAATTTTCAAGCAAACTGCCGGGCCAAGAAATGGAAAAAAGTACAAGTGTAGACGAAAAAGTCAATTCGAGTTTAACTTCTTCGCTGTACTTGCAATTTGTCATATCACAGTTTAATGAAAAAACAAGTGTAATACAAAATGTTTATCCCAATAACGGTTTGTGTAAATATTGATTTCCGTATAATAGTAAATTATAAATAGTTATATTCAAGTAATTGCGCGTCGCTTTTTTTTTTTTATTTTTAGATTATGGCGTACGTTTAAAAAAACAACTCCTACAAATTAAATTAAAACAGTGAGTGTTGTACAAATATATTTTATTTTTATAATACTAATAATTACATACATATATATATTTTTTTTCATACATTTCAGCCAGAACAAACGGAACGTAAAAAATTCAAATTCGTGTAATTCTCCAGATCAAGACAATAACGATTCTTTTAAGAACATGTCGTCAGGGTCCACTTCTAGTTGGAATAATTTCATTTCCGAAACGGTCACTAAGTCGTCTAATACTCCAGGTACCTATCAAATAATAATAATAATAAAAAAATGTATAGCGTACTAGCATATTTTGCGTTATTTTCGAGGACGTAATTATATAACGACATATTTTCAGTATTTTAATCGAATTTAAATCGTCGTTACTCGTCACACACTACTCGCATTAGCAAATAATATACGTATAATCTACATTGTAGATTTCTTTCTTTATTTTTTTGTTTTCACTTGTGAATGAAATTTGTGCGGGTACATATTGAAATTATTCGTACATTTCTATACTATATTACGTAATATAATGTATAGGTACATAAAAATACACGATAATATTTTCGTTGCAGATAAATGCATGTCTCCGTCATCCGAAGACAGTTTTGTCTGTTTGACACCAGAATTATTATTCTTTACTGAAAATTCGACGAATATGGAATTGAATGACGAACAGTTTTCTTCTCCGGAAACTTACCACCTATGGGAAAGTAATCGTCGTTCTCGTTCAAAATCTACGTCGCAGTTCGTCGGTTTTCAATAATTCGTGTCTCAGAAAGAAATCGAGTACGATTCAATTCGTTATATTCAATACATTATAAATATATATAGGTACATATAATATAAGATAATATTTTAAATATTTATACAATATTTCGAAACGATATTAATATATATTTCGTATATACTAACGCGGTGGCGTATATATATATATATTATGTAATTTTAATTTACTTGTTGTGTTTAAGAAATCAATTGTATCGAAGAACAGCGGAATTCGGTAGACGGTTTTAATAATATTTAAAAAACAGACGTTAAATGTATACGGATTTAAATACGCTATATTGTAAAGTTTTTTTAAAAAAAAAAAATATTGTTTTGTCGTTCGCATTCCTATATACGAATATCAGAGAAATGAGCCGATTTTTTTTTTAAAACATCTTTTCGCGGAGTGTTTATTTAATTTGTGCGTACATTATAATATATATATATATATTTATACTCGTATTAAAATATATATTTTGAATAATAATAATAATAAAAAAAAAAATACTCTATCGACCTTTGATGTTTATTCTATTGTTTATCGGCGGTGTTCCGGTTTTACGATAAAGCGTCGAGGATGTCGTCGTCGTCGTCGTCGTTGCGTTCGTATCAAATATTTTATTTTTATTCTGGACAGGACGAACATAAATCAGTAGTGTCATTTCAGTGTAGCTCATCGAATATCCCAACGATAGTAATACGTTCCGCGTGTTCACGATGGTTAAATTCAATTTTATACTCGTTTTCACCGTGTTTTTCTGTCTCAACATGGGTCAGTATATACATTTTATTATAATATTATAAAGCGTTCGCGCGAGGTATGGGCCGGGGGTCTAATATCTGTCTAGTTTTAAAAAAAAAAAAAAATACGTTTCTACAAATGTTTAATTCGCACTTTCCGAACGTCGATTCGGGATCGTTTTGTTTTTATTATTATTATATGTGTTAAAATCAGTGGTGTAGCCAGGATTTTTATTTTTTTTGGGGGGCTGAGGCTGATAATTAATTAATTTATATGTTAATTATTAATATGTACAGACGGCATCCACTAAAAAAACTGATTATCTATTCATTTCGGGGGGTGCAGTCCCATCAACTCTCCCCGGCTACGCCACTGGTTAAAATTAATATTATTTTATACGGTTTGTAAGACTTTTCTATAATAAACCCTCTTATTATTCCGTGTTAAAAAAAAAAAAAAAAATACAGTATTTAAATGCGTGTCCACGTTGATGAACCGGTGTCCAAAAGTACGCGTCAACAACGGCGTTGTAAGAACGCGATCGTTGGGTCGTGTGGTGAAGGTTACGTGCAATTGGCCGTTCAAGTTGGTCAGCGGCAACGAGGTGATGACGTGTGTCAGAAGAGCGTGGGACAGTGACAGTCCGATATGCGCCAGTGAGTTCAAACGCTCCTTATAAAATATTTTTTTGAATTGTAATTTTGTTCACTGTACGCGCCAGTGTACTCGGATAAAAATCATTAGGAAAAAAAAAAAAGAAAAAAACTTACGAAATTATTCGCGTTTCGCAGTAATTTCAGATTACATATTATTATTATTATTATTGTTGCTCCGTATGCGCGCATTTTTATTTATTTTTTAATACGTTTTGACGACTCGAATCAATGCGCGTTGTGTAACGCGCGTCAACAGAACTACAGTGCAAAGTGCGCGTTTAATCATAATATACGTTGTTATAAAATGGACGGGGGAGAAAAAGCGAATTTCTGATATTGAAAAATTATTATTATCGTTTAAAAAAAAAAAAAATGACGTTCAATTATTAGTTTTATTAAAATATTTATTATGACGCAATACCGTCAATATTGGTTTCCCGTGTTTGAAAAACAAAACGCGTTCCAAGAACGCCGTTTCATTACGTTTGTATTTATTATATATTTCGATTATATAGTGTGAGTAGTATAAACGAGCGACTGATGATGAAATAGTGCAGGCGGAAAATTCACTTTCAAGTCCCCTCACTCCCTTCATACACGTATAGGTCATCCCCGTGGTGTCCTGCAGTGTCCCGATTTAGGGGCTCAGGACAAAGAGGAATTAAGGGGCGCTTAATCCTCGGTTATTATGTTTCAGTACGTTATTGCGAGCGACATTTTTATAACGCAAAAGTAAAAAAAAAACAATCAATAACACCGGATTGTAAAACATTATAATGTGTTTTATCAATGATGTTTATGGACGCGCGCGCATTCGATATTATTACGCCCTAATTTTTCGTACCGTTCAAATAATAGACGTTTAACAGCGTTTTCCAAGATCGTACGCGAAAACCGGCTGTATACGCGCTCTACAATAAGATTAAAATTTGATCATCGGCGGAAATGGAGGGGGCTTAGGGGGGCTAAGCCCCCCAAATGTCTTATAATTTGTATGCATTTTGGATATTTGACTGATTATGAACTGATATTAAAAATGTTAGCCCCCCCACAGAAAATTTAATAGATTTCCGCCTATGAATTTGATTCGACGCGTATAAGCTGTTCTCGATCGTCCTCGCGGTATCTTTTACCGTTCATCGTCTTCCCTTCTGTTACAATAATGTTACGATGTAACGGCTCCTCTTCGTGTCGCAATAAACATTTTTAAAATCTATATAATACGCGCATATGTATATGATAAACAGGATCGGGTTGTAATATCGTCGAGCAAATAGATCACGGGAGACTGGACGTGATGCACGAAGGCGCTAGATTAGACGTCGTTTGCGACGTCGGATACGCTGTGGACGGTCCGAGTTTCGTTTATTGCAACGAGCGTTTGGAGTGGAACGACGCGCTATTGGGATGTAAAGGTTCTGGTTTATTACAATATATTTTCGATAGTGTACCTACGTATTATACCCATAGTGTTTTATAGAGTTATAAAACGCTCGTGTATCGTTACAGAAAACGACCAGATATACATGTCCTGTGACTTTGAATCGTCCGACGACAGATTCTGCGGCTGGACGAACGATAATCTGAACGACGTGGACTGGACGGCGGACAAAACGTTATCGTTTTTATTGTTCGCTAGCAGACGTCACGTTACGCCGGGTTCTTCGCAGTATTTTACCGGTACGCGGGCGTAGAAGAACAGTCGGGGGAATATTATTGTGTTCTTTTTTTTCGATTTACGCGCGACATTATGTGTAAAAATTTGTCCTTTTTTTTTTTTGTCGTTTCCACACCACACAGATAATTACGTATCGTTGTCGGCCGGTGGCTACGGATCGTCTACCGTCGGAAGGCTTTTATCTCCGCCCGTTTCCCCGTCGTCGGTCAAAAACAAACAAAAGTGTTTGATGTTCTCGTACAGATTAGCGGCGGGGACGTCGCACGGCAACGCCAGCCTGTCGGTGATTTTCGGCGGAATACCTCACTGGGCGACTTTCGGCGGCGGCGAAGGTAGAGCCGTGATCGGATTGTACGGGCTCGTCGGTTCCGCTAAAGTGAGTACATAATACATGCGCGATGAATACCATATATGATTGTATTATATTAATTTTCTTTTTCCCGGCGTTCCTGTGTACCTATACGTACAGATCGTAATCGAAGGGAAAAACTGCGAAACGGCAATCGACAACGTCGTGGTGACGGAAGGCCAAAGTTGTACGCGAGTTTACGGAGAAGGTAACGATACGATAACGACCAGTGGCGCACTTTCAATTTCTCTCTGGGGGAGTTTATATAAAACATTGAAATTTCGTCCCCATAATATTTCGAACCATAATATATTAATGAAATAAATCGAATAAAATATATCAAATATATATATATTGAATTGGTTACCATATAAAAAGGAATAATTGTGACTTAACGATTTTCAAGATTTTTTTTTTTTTGGAAAATACATACAGTCCAGAGTTACATATGTATTTGGTGAGAATTTCGTGTTTCCGTGACCGGTCGGTTTTAAAATTACGAAGAAAAAAAAACGATAATCGGTTTTGACGAAATCGCGTAATTTTGTTCGTGATTTGTCGGTAAACTTTTTTTCTGACGCTATAAAAAGGTATTGAGAAAACCGAAAAATTGACCCGTTCAAAGGACCAACTATAGATGCAATCCGCTGTTGGAAAATATAGTGTTACGCGTAAAGATCGGAGCGCTCGTTCTGGTAGAATTTTTCGGTACGGACATAAAAAACAAACACCGTCTTCGTTGTTACAACCATATATAATTATTTCTAACCTCTTTTTTTCTCTCTTTGGTCCTATGGGGGGGGTTTAACCCCCCCTCCTCATAAGTACGCCACCAGGGGCGGACTGGCCAGGGTGTGCTAGTGTGCTGTAGCACACCGGGCCGGTTCAATATGTCAATATAATATAGGTAATTGATTATTTCTAATAAAAAGATTGAATATTAACGTAAGTTTTATTTTGTTCGTGGACCTATTATTACGTTTTTTTTTGTTTTGCGCTGATTACAATTTTAGGGATATCGTTTATTCACTATTGTTATCGTAATAAGGTAAATTGTTTTTTTTCAAAGATCCAAGCCCAGTGGTGTATTTTTATATAATCAATCGATAAACAGGTCGGTATAAAATGAGTTTGGGCCGTTTATAATTGTGGAATACTGGGCCGCATGCCTCCCAGAGTCAGTGGCGGTTTTGGGGGGCGATGGGGGCGATCGCCCCCCCCTGGACGTTACTTTTACACATAATATCTATATTTTAAATAAGTACACAAAAATTAATATTATTATGACAAAAGGTAAAAAAATTCAAAAACAATAGAATAAGTCATCTTCACTATCACAAATCCCAAAAAATTTTATTTTGAAATTTACATATTTATGCATAATTTGTCACATTTGTCTATATTTTATTTAATCAGTGAAGCTAATGCCCGATTCCGCAATTTGAGGAGTACTGGCGGTGCATTAGCGAAAATCGGGTTAAATTATTGGGGGGTCTAATTCGCTATAAGACAATATACTATAAATTACCATTGAAAAAATTTTTTTCTCGCTTCGCTCGATATGTGTCTACATATAAATACATTTTAATATAATAATAATTTTTCAAACCATTTTTGAAGGGCTAACTAAACTTTTAGGGGGCGAAGTCCTCCAAGCCCCCCATTTTCTACTAATGAACTAAACTACACTAGAGATATACATGTGAGAAGGGGTTTGATATTTTCAATCGCCCCCCCCTAAAAGTTTTGTCAAAACCGCCACTGCCCAGAGTCCGCCCCTGTACGCCACTGATAACGACGATCTGGGTCGACTGTGTGTGTGTGTGTGCGAATACCGCGCTTTAAGCCTGGTCCACACGATGATAGTAAAACGTGATAGTTACTATCGCGGGAGTGTGTGAGAGCTTACTATCACTAGAGACTGTGTCCACACGTTGATAGTTGAGTATAATAGTAAAGGTCTGTGACCTTGTCACAAGCTTTCCACTCTAAACAAGTCTGAAAATGTCGGAAATTAATTATGGTATAATTGACGTTATTGAAAAAATAATAAAAGTAAAAAGAATTTCATCAAATAAAAAAGGGATTTGGGTTAAGAAATGGTTATTGAGAAGGAATTTTTGAAATTTAAAGGGAAAGGAATTTAAATTTTTGAGTCACTTTGAAATATTTTTAATAGTTTGAATATGTTGTCGGTAAATTGATAAAGTTAAACAATTGATAATATGTTTATACTGTCATGATAGTGAAAAAAGCGCGGTAGTACATGTTTCCACGGTGATAGTTGCTACCACTCTCACGAGAGCTACTCTCAACTATCATGCATGCATGATAGTGCGAGAGTCGCTCTCGTGAGAGTGCGATAGTCACTATCGCCCTGTTCACACGATGATACTCTCATGATAGTAACTCTCGCGATAGCAACTATCACGTTTTACTCTCACCGTGTGGACCAGGCTTTATGATAATAATTGATTGTGATTTTCCGTAGACGTCGACAGTTGCCACGACAATTGCGGGAGAACCGCGTCCAACACCGGTAACGGCGGCTGTTCGTGCGACTGGGAGTGCCGTCGTAACAACAACTGTTGCGCAGACATAAGACAAACGTGTCCGTATAGTGAGTACGGTGTTTTTAATTTTTTTTGATTTTCATTCGATCCATCGTCGAGATTAACACACGAATCCTCTCCCCCGCACGCAGTCAAATCGCCGGAGGAAATCGCCGCGTTATACTTGTCCGCCGCGACGACGACGACGACGACGACGACTGCTGCTGCTGCTGTAGCAATCGGCCCGAAAACGCGGACCACCACCACCACCACCACCCACCACCACCACCGCCGTTCCCGGTACGACTCGGCGGCGGCTGCCGTCGAACGTTTCCTCTTCCGACGATTCTACCGTCACTGCAGCAGCAGCAGCGGCAGTGACGACTTCTACGACTACCGAATACGTTAATAACGTTAACCATTCGGTTCCGAACGTTACGGTTCCGGCGACCACGACGGTGCTGCAGAACAGTTCGACGACTTCGAAGCCGACCGTCGCTGCTACGACGACGACCGTCACGCCGTCGACCGTTGCAGAAACTCCGAGAACGTCGTTTAATCAGACCGTGCCGGGTTCGATTCGTAACGGCAGTATTTCGCCGTCCGCTACTACCGTCGCGATCAATAACAATAATAATAATCCGGCGGTGTTGTCGCACACCACTATTCCTACGAGTTCGACTACGGTTAAACCGACTACTACTACTACTACTACTACTACTACTACTACTACGACAGCGGCGATTACTGTGAAAAAAATCGATATTCCGCCGCCGCCGCCGTTGGTTAACGCGACGAACACGTCGTTTAACGTTTCGTCCAGAGTCACGACCGCGACGAATTATACCGCCACGCCGACCGTCGTCAGACCTTCAACGGCGGCTAATACCACGACCGCTGTTTTTAGGAGAATCGTTTATCCGCGCGTTTTCAAAGGGCCGTTTAACGCGGTTCCAACGCAGAACGCGAGCAACAACCACACCGCTTCGACGACGACGACGACGACGACGACGACGACGACCGGTAAACCGGCGGACCGGGCTGCGAACGGCGCGCGCGCCGACGTCTCCTCGTCCGCATCACCGCCCGAAAAACCGTTTATCGTTTTCGACCCGTCGCCGCGTAAAAATCCGCACTTGACGCGTTACGAGTACGACGCGACTTTTAACGGTAATAAAACGAATAAAACCGGTTTGCCGACGACGACGGCGGCGGAATCCGTCGCGACGGTCGCGGTCCGCCGACTGCAGCAACAGCAGTCCAGACCGGAATTGAATTATTCGCTTCACAAGGAACACATGCGGAACGCGGACAAATGGTTGACGGAGCTGAACGCGAAACAGAACGGCGACGACGGACCGAGACCGAATCGCCACGACGCGTCCCGTAAACAGCACAACGGCGCCGCGGGTATGCCGAGCGTGGACAAATTATCGTTGACCGAGAAACAGTACGGTGAGTTAATCGTGGTGAGATCGCGTTTAAGGGGATTGAAAGCGAGCGTTTTCTCTCTTCGTCACACACACACACACACACACCAGGCACGTACACAAAATAAAATTTCGGGGGGGGGGGTGGTTTACAAAATATAGCAATACAAATTGTACAGCAACATAATAAAACAATTTTTTCCTCCTTACTCATTATTTTTTAATGTGACGAGAAATTATTTTGGGGGGTTTGAACTCCAAACCCCCCTGTATACGTGTCTGACACACACACACACACACACACACACACAGAAGAAACATGGCAAAATAGACGTTTCCTACTTCCAACGGTCCGTCCAGAGACGTATTTAGGAATTCGGCGCTCGGGTGCTAATGTTTTTTCGCCGCCCGCCCCCTCCCCCGCCCCCGAAAATTTTTTCACTGTTTTCGTTTTCACATTTTTTTTACAACCTTTTTTTTTGCTTATTTGGATTTTGGCGGGTAGGTGGTGGGGTAAAAATTTGTGTTTGCACCACAATACTTAAAAGTAGTTCGGTATGCCACTGAAAATAATAATGCCGCCCCTAAAAAAATGCCGACCGGGGCGAACGCCCCCTCTAGCCTCTCCTCTTAATACGTCTCTGGGTCCGTCTATAGTGAAGCGATAAGGATTTTGAAAACAGATTTGAATTCCTCGTGAATTTTACTGTAGAACGACTTTCCCACTTTTTACATTTTTTTTTCGGTCTTAAGACCTTCAAAAATTGATTATTAGTATTTTTTTTTTTTTATTTTAAATCGGTTCAATTAATTTTTAAAGGATTTATGAAAAATTAGAAATGTGGGAAAGTCGATCTCAAATAGACTTCACGACGAATTCAAATCTGTTTTCAAATTTCTTATCGCATCACCGCTAGATCGATCGGTACGTTGGAAGTAGGAAACGTCTATTTTGCCATGTTTTGTGTGTGTGTGTGTGTGTGTGTGTGTGTAAGACGAAAAGAGAAAACACCCGCTTTCAATCCCCTTGATAAAATATTTTAGTATAATATTGTTTTACTACACAAGCTCTGCGTTTCACTCCGGAATCTCTCCCGTTTCTGCTGCTGCTGCCCACTTTTTCCGTCGGATTTAAAAAAAAATCGTTTTTTTTTTTGTTCGCTTTGTTTTCTAAAAAAATCTACATCGATTCTCTTTTAATGTAAAAAAAAAAAAAAAATTCTACCGTTTTTTCCACCACAGTACAATTCGATTAGTCTTTAAGATAATTTAAACATATACAAGAACGAATATAACATTACCTATAAACGTAACAAAATTAAAAATATTTTAATTGTCCGATATCGAAATATATTCACCTATACTTAATTTATAAATAATATTAACTATCCGATTTATTTAATAAATTAAATTTTTTTTTTTTTTTGTTGAAACTGATTTAATTTTTAACCGTTATACACGCGACGCGAAATCGTAATTGACAATTGAAATTCGTTAAATCTGACGTTTCGGATGGATAAAAATTAATTACTATATTGTCTCGAGTTGTTCGTTTTTTATATTATAATCTTCGAGACACTGTTTTCGACGTTGGTCTTACCGCGGATTCTCGTAATCCAATTATTCATTTTTCCCCTATAATGTACGCGTAAAAAATATTATTTGTCCGGTTAAAAAAATAAAAAATAATAATAAGCGTGTCTATATATTATTGTAGTGTATACAGCGCCGTAACTAGACCAGTTGGGGCCCGTGTGCAAAACTTAAACGTGGGGCTCTTTATTTCTACTAGCTAATAACTTCCAGAGGGCCCCATAACATAATTTTGCACACTGCATTTTGCAATGCACACTCTGCACACCCGGTTTTTACGGCACTGAGTGTATAGTGTTTTATATTTCGCGTGTACTGTTAAAAAAAAAAATAATAATAATTTTAAATATCGTAGTAGAAACGCGGTATACTTTTTTTTTTTTTTTGAATATTATGTGGCGAAAAAAAATTTAAAGCGCTCGTATCGATTTCCATATACATATACTCGAAACACGATTTTTTTTCTTCTTCTTTACAGAGAACGCGAAATCTTCTTCCACGTTCCACACGATCACCGTGATAAAATATTTGGCCGCCGTCGGAGTCGTACTCGTCACGTTCAAATACACGTTGTCGTTGGTCAAATGGTACACCGGGAAACCTAAAACCGACGAGATGGACGCGTGTTTCGTCGAAACGGACACGGACAGTTATTGCAACATGGAACTGCAGACGTCCAAAAATCGTTTAGAAAATGATTAGCGTATAAGTCGATAACCACCCCCCCACACACACACACTCATTATAACTATATAATACGTTATATTAATACGTCATATAATATTTTTACGTTTATTATTTGATTATTATATAATAATACGTATTTATATATTTTGTCCTGTATAAATATTATATTGTTATTATATAAATAAAATATTCTATCGTCCCATGCAAATCACGGGTATGCGATTTTGTGAAATCACTCTCTTACGCCATCGTGTATCTGTGTATAGAAGAATATAATAATAGCGTCGGCCCGGCCGGATTCAGTGTAAAAACGGTAATTTGTTAGCGTTTTCGACGGACCGACGACGGACCAGTCGCTTAATTTTGATTTTCACCGCGCTCTGCCGCGCGTTATTCTGCACGCCGCTCGTCCGCGCTGCTGCTGGTTTCCTACGGGTCCACACGACAAAATAGTAAATTATTTCGACAATGCTCAACACGCTGACTCCCAGGAATAAACTCAGTGTTCCTCCTATGGAAACTGCCACGCGAAAACAACAATATTAACAATCGTATATTTCCAATGACGCTGATTATAATAAATATTTTTTACCGATGAGGTCCATGCGAGATCTCACTACGTTTCTTTTGAGCCTCTCGTTCGGCAGCCTGTCCAGCGAAACGACTATTTTCGATCCGTACTTCGTTTCGTTGTCGTTCGTTTGTTCTTCGGTGGTTATACTAAATATATATATATATATATAAAAAAAGGAAAACGATTAAAAAAAAAAAAAAATAGAACTCATCGTATTATTATTATAGACGCGTTTTCGATACTCACGAGCCGATTTCGGCTGTCAACACTTTGTATTCCGGTTCTGTACAACTGGACACGCAATTGCAAACCAATCCCAACTTGTTGAAATCGTACGTTTTCAGAGCTCTGAATACTTCTGATTAATAGGATGTAGCGAATTAATGTCAAACATCTACTCGGTATAATAACGCTACTCTACTACGTTACCCGAATGTTCGGTTATACAGCCGAGTCCTTCGATTCCGCACATCGGCGTTCCCGCTATAAGAAAAAAAAAAAAAATTTGTTTTACAAGTGACCATAATAATATACCTGTAGGTCTTTTAGGAAACCCGAAAACTATATTTATTTTATTATACGTTTTTCAATATTTTATGATAATAATACGTAAAACGAATTTTTTTTCACTACGATTTATATAAGTCGCATAGGTATATCAAATAAAAAAAAAAAATTTATTTTTTTTTTAATTCGCCAAGAAAAACGATCATATTATTATAACGAAAACCGTACATGTTTTGAACATAGAAATCGAAAAAAAAAAAAAAAAACTCGTCGTTTTCAACAATATTTTGTTTTTTGACCTCACGCTGATGATAATATGACGTATGTATATTTTTATTCGATCAAACTTACGAATTCTCAAATAATGCGGCGTACAGTTACACTTTTTCAACTGAGCTTCTGCCCTGCAGTTGACGATGCACGCCGAATTACTGTAAACGTTGTACACTCTTAAATTGTTTTCGTCCGGAAATCGGCAATTCCTCTGTTTTATAGACACTTGTTTCAACAACGGATCGTTCTCGATCTCTTTGATCTGTCACGAAGTATATTATTTTCGCTGTTAAATCGATTTAATGTCCAAAACGATATTATTCGTAACGTGTATTAATCACTGCAGCTCACCTGGTATTTCAAGAGCAGCGACACGCCCCAACTCAACAGGAATTTTTCTTCTTGCGGATGGTTTACGTACGGCAAGTCTTCCGGCGAGTGTATGTATAGCTAATTATATGTATAAATAGTTGATTTATTATAAGTTATATTGTATGTGAATTCACGAACAAAAAAAAAAAAGGTACTTTTATCGACTCGTACGACGAAAAAGAAAGGCTCCCGGGTCCTGATTTTCGATTCGATATCATTTTTAATTTCTCTCCGTTTTTTCTGTAAAACACACACACACACACAAATGAATAAATAAATAATTATAACCAGCTTTATCTTAAGATAATATACCTTAGACTGGGGAAGTGTAGGTATACAAGGTTCCGACTTTGTTTCTTGACTGTATAGCTATACGCGTAACTTACCTATACGTATATACTATTATATATACTATAATTATTTCCGCATACTCACTTGACTGTGTGTAAATTGTTTATACTGAAACAAACGCCGTTTTCGGTCGTTACCGGTAAGAATTGATCGCAACATTCGAACGGTTCGTCGTTCCAATAGCAGTTACCGATTATGTCACGACAATTTGCCCGGATCTGACGACAATCACGTGCGTATTTATTTCATTAATTATGCATAGACATTAGGCGTGGGCAGACTTATTTCTTTTATAATACATTAATACCCGAGAGAAATATTCGCCAGTGAAAATTACTAACCTCGATTGCACGTTATCGTACGATTTCAAAAACATTATCGACACAACGAGCGACTTTGCGATGAGTCACGAAAATATACGCAAGGAATGAAGTAATGGGTAGCTATGAGGTATGACCTCGTTGATACGGAATACGAAGCGTGAAAATCATACAGACGAGAAGACCGTTGATTGAACAGACTACTAACACAACGGATAGAAAGCTCTCTTGAATTACTTGATTTCAGCATCCAGTATTAGCACGAACTGGAATGTAACACCATGGTACCGGTGGAACGGACGGTGAAAGAGTAACAGTAGGGAAAGAAAAAAGTGAAAAACAAAATAAAGCCAAACAGACGATAGATAGAGTGGGTCATGATCAGCAAAAGAACATCACGTATATTAGGTTGCAGGATATAATAATTCTTGAGAAATTTCTGGACGACCGCGAAAGAGCTATATACGCGTGGACATGGAATGGCAACTAAAAGAGAGTATTGGAAGTATCTTTGACAGCAATGAGACGTACAGGAAGTTGTCATGGTATTACTCTGTGGGTGGGTAAGAGCTATGAAGCTGCCCAGACTGCTTTGAACTTTAGAAATGCGGTGAAAAAGCTTATGGGGAAAGATGCCGGAATTCGGGTATTCACGAGACCCCCAATTCCTGGGGACCAGTAATGACGAAGACGCAGAAGATGTACATAATGACCTATGCAGAGACGGTGTCGATCAAGACGATCTTACTATTAGGATAGGGTACACTCGTAATTAGTTATAACATTTATAATGACTGTATTTAAAAAATAAAAGAAGACCGTGTAGTGTGAGTGTGTGAACACTCGTGTAAACCGTACGCTTCTGTTAGTCGGTTCAAAAAAAAAAAGGTAGGTAGATAACTGTTGAGTGAAAATTGTTTTCAGGAATTCTAATATAAATATTAAATTGAGTATGCGGGTTGTCTTTTGAAATTTTAAAACACAACGTCTATCATTCATAGATCATATCGGGGAAATCTGCGCACGCTATAATGTGATATGATGATTAATATAGTGAAAATATAAGTGTTTGAGACATACTTCGCGTATTATCGTGTCGAAGTCTGTAGTACAGTTGATCTTATCATTTTGACAGTGTGTAACGCACGAATAACACGTGCCGTCGTAGAACGCGATGTCCCGCAGATAGAAATCGATGTTCGAATCTCGATTGACGCCGTATACCCTTTGAAGTCGAACGTTCGTTTATTTGTCGAAACTCAAATTAAAATATTATACGAAAACGTTATACCTGGCAGCCGAGTCGAACAACTTGTCCGGCGATTCTTGTTCGCAAACGGACAACGAGAGGAAACTCGTGTTCCAGTCCAAGTACGTGGTGTCGGCGACGAAACTGACGGCGTTGTTGTTGTAAGCGTACCAGGTGGCTTGAAGGTATTGCCAAGTGGCGAGACCGGATATGAAACACGTCGCGATCCAAAACAATCTCGACAGAGATCAAACGATTTTTTTTAAATAAATAATATCTATTTCTCGCTGTGGGTATAGTATACACGTGTAGCTTTCGCGATTAGCAATAATATACGCACAAGACGAAAATAATAGGAGAGTTATGGTAGTAAAATTTAAGAAAAAGAAGGATTGGGGAAAAGAATAGTGATGTACGGGAGAGAGTAATAATCACCGAGACCCTCCATGTCGCCAGCACATCCAACTAAGAGATATCGAACCGGACTAGGTGTAAACCTTAATGCCGTCGTTTTTGACTTGTCTCAAAATTCGATAGGGAGATATCAGCGACACGATAGCGTTTACCAAATTAGAGTTTCGAGGCCGGATCTACAGTACTTATTGTTTGTGCAAAAAACATTTTCGTTAGTGTTTAACTCACAAAGAAAAAATCGATATTTTTTATTGAATATTAATGCCATAGACTTTTATTAGAATTATCGAACCGAACCCGAAGCACTTCTTAATGCTTAGTGCAAACACGACTTTCGTTGTGTACAAATCCTAACTGATCCTACACGAGCGTTATCGATTCTATTTTATGTAGTCGATTTAAGTTTGTTTTTTTTTTTTTAATCCAGCCCTTCCTATAAAGGATAATAAATTTTTTAGAAACGATATAAGCTTTTTTTTTAAATTTGTAGAAAATCATTTTTATCATTTTTGGCGTACTTAACGCATTTATTGGATATTTCAAATCGGAATTTCATCACGCTGGGCGAGACGAGATTCTAAAGAGCGAAGCGGTAATTAAAAAGTCCGAATATGGTAAAAATAATAATATATAACCTACACGTTCGCAACACGATATTATATTATTTTAAGTAAATATGGATGTATTGTGATTTGAACCGAATACAGAAGTGGAGACAAAATCTGTGCAGATTATCGATCGACAATCGCGTTCGTCCTCATCAAAATAATAATTAATAAAATTATGAGTATTGAGTTCTAGGTTGTTTTTTATTTATTAATTTTTCCATTACCTAGTGAATTTTATTGTTTGAAATATGATATTACAAAATTTTTTAATACGCAAAATCCAGAACGGATTTGTCGTCCACCTCGCCAGCTTTCTGCCCCCAAACGGACACCTTATTTGATATAGGTAATAATCGTACAAAATGCCCTCACCTCTCTGACCAGTGACGACGTTTGTCGGCGATGTAATTGAATCCGTGCACCGTGCTGTTGCTGAAATACGTCCATATTCTGCTCATGGTGGAAAATGAATGGATTGCGTACAGTACATTTGCGCTCGTAACCGCGCGCGCGCGCGCGCGAATGGAATTATTGTAATAGGTATGTGATGTATTTTATATGAGTTTATCAAAGCTTTTTATCGAATGGCGTAATAATAATAATAAGTGCAAATTTTTCAGTACCCCATAAACATTCTGTATTATAGTATAGTATATATAACATATACAATTTGTGCGATTGATCGTCGCGAATCCGAAACGGTTAAGTATACATACCTACTGTGTTTTCGTATAAATTACAATGGGATTTTTGAAATAAAGAATTATATAAAAGAGTTACACGCATGTATAAATATACATTTGTGTATTTTTATAGTTTTTTAATTCTTTCACGTATCCTTTTTTTATTCTTTTATTTTTTTTTTTTTGTTTTTACTATTTTATTACTTAATAAATTTTTTGTTTTATTCAATAATAATACGCGTGACGTCATTGATTTACGTTTAATTTTCCTATTCACGTTGTAATACTGGACTAAATATTAAACACTATTTAGGTACTATTCTACTACTGCAATACTCGCGTTATTATTTTTCACACAACAAATTGACGCCCAGGCGAAACGTGAAGAAATAGATTATCTCCAAAAAACTCAATACGGAACAGCCAAGAAACAGGCCTGCAGTGCCTCCGATCGAAACTGAAAAAAATACACGTATATATTATTGCGCATTAGACGATATATACTTATTAAGAAAAAAAAAAATTTCCTTTGAATCAGTAAAATAAAATTTACCCAAAACGTCCGTGAAACCGAACAGGACGTTTCTTTTCAAACGCATTCGAGGATACTTGATCAGACCCCATTTCAAATTCGTTCCGAGAAACCTGATAAAACAAACGATATGGTACATACATATATTTTTATTGATCCACGCTGTATTTTAAGATTTGGCGAGTCATCTTAATTTTAAAACAATTAAATTAAAAAAAAAAAGTTATCATTTAAACGAATTGCTCGAAAACACGCTATTATTTTTGTCGTGAACACTTCTGTCTATTATATCGAGTTATTGTCGCCTACCCAAATATGATACACAAGATTTCTATCGCAACAGAATGATAAGTAAAATAACTTCAAGATTTCGAAAAACGAGTTAATAACAAGTACTATGACTATTGTTAAGTCCACGGCTACACCGGACTGAAAACAGTAACTGGTTCGTTATTACCATTGTATTGTGTTATCTCCTTCTACGATATAATTGACGTCGTCGCAAGGCGGATAACAACCGCAGTTCACTTTCGTGTCATCTCCCGTCGTGTTTCTGAGCTTAATGAGAAATTCTATAATAATAAAGTCAAAACAGTTGAAAAAATATTAGATTCTTTTTTTTTTTTCTTTCATATTTTAATCGAACGGATTTGTATATGGGTACAAAAACTGTCGAGTTCGTTTTCACCTTTGTATTGATCCAAACAATGCATGCCTTTGACATTACATATTTTATAATTTTCTGAAATCAAAAATAACAGTCCACAAAATGTAATTTTGTGTATAATAATAATCGTGTCTCTTATGTGCGTAAAAAATCGATATTAGTTTGACTTCGCGGATTAGGGGCGAAAAGCTAAGTAAATTGCCTCGTGGGTGCAAAAGACATCGAATAGACAATTATTTATAACGTGTATAAATAATAATTTTTTTTCTAAAAAAAAAAATCCAAACTTTCTGGCTGAATATCCTTGAACGCGAGGACCGACTCCGCCTATAACTTGTGTATTCATATACATACATATATTTATTCGCATCGCTCACTGAGTGGCTTGTAGAAGTACGGGACGCATCCGCAGAGTTTTCTCGCTTGATTCATCCGGCACTGGATTCGGCACATGTTGTACGTGTAAATGGGACTTATGTCCAAGTTGCTCTCGTGCGAAAACCTGCAGCCTCTCTGTTTGGGCGTGAGGTATCGGACCTCCGGCGCACTGTAGATGCTCAGCGCGGTCACTTCTAACGTTTTGTAGAAACTCTCCGGCGAAGGGTATATCCGGCAAGCCACGTCGGGGGCCTCGTATGACGAGTGCAAAAATCCCTGATGCACGCAAATAAAATAATGTTTTTTATTCCGCGGAGATGGGAGGTATAGGAGACACGAAATAAGCACAGTGCTGCAGGTGACACGACGAAAGTAAAATTTAAATATTATTATTATTATTAAGGATTGGCAAAGTCTTTGATAAAATCAAATATCTGTGTCCTATATATACACAGGTAAAGTTAAGTTTATAACGACAATTTTTTTTTTTGAAAAGTTAATTAACTGATAACTATGGGTTCATTCAAGTTTTTTTTCTATATTTTTAATTTCACACATAAACGAATTATTATTTCATTAAAAATTAAAAAAGAAGTGTTAATTTAGGCAAAAATAAGAAGACGTACTGCTCTCTCCAAACAAGACTTGTGAATAATATTTTTTTATGTATTACTGAATAATAAATATGAAGTAAATAAATTGAATAATATTTTTTATTATTCTGTTGTAAGTAGTAATGTTAAGTACACACTGATTTTTTTTTAAATTTAATTATTTTAACTTTTTATGAAAACAACCTGACCTAACGGTTTGTTCACAACTGATACGCTTGACTATACGTATATAATTTCATAATAACTACAAGACTTTTGAACACATTTACTACGTATGTATATAATAATTGATATAACCATCCTGTTATACCATGTATCCAAAATCCATAGACGTGATTTGAACGAAAATATCACCGTCCAACGGGGTGCCGGCCATGATTCCCATTTTCGGCAATATGCTCGTGTTACGCGACATCCAATAACTGCGAATAATTTTGTACGTATACCATTAGAATTTACTTTTGACACTCGAAAATAGTAACGAGCAATACGAGACTATATAGCAATCTTGATCTTTATTGCGAATTCAGTCTTGAAAAACTTGGTTTTACTGCAAGATTTTTGCAGTTTCGCTATAGTTATCGAATTCATAAATAAGGTGGTGATTTTAATCGCGTAAAAAACAAAATGCATTGAAATTTATGAGAAACGTCCTAGAATTAACGTGTTATCAAAAAATGCGAGATAAAAGTAGTATTTAAAGTAGGTATCGCATCTAAATGTCAAAAAGCCTTTTCTATAGCTTACGGAGCTGTGTTTTAAAACACCAAAATTCCATCCCTATATTCATAAATAATGACAAATAACTTTATAATAGTTGTATTACAAATTTAAATACGAGTAAATCGGTTATTGATGAAACCGGACGTATATAACCACTAAGTGTAATAATAACGGTAATTTACTTTTTGTTTTCCTACTGCAGCAGTTGATAAAAAAAAAACAGTGGAACTCGCGTTATTTGTAATCGGTTTCGATGCTTGCGAATGACTCTTCAGAACGGAGTCTTTGTCGACGGAAACCGAGACGGCTAAAAATCGATAAATCCGTAGTTTTTCTAATTATTTTTATTTAAAATTAATAATTTGTTTAAAAAAGAGGAAAAACGTTCAGAGCGGAGTGCAAAAGTGATGGTTTTGGCCTGCGGTTTCGCATTTTCTACACGAGACCGAGCTGACCCGACGAGTACAGTGGAAAACAATAATTATCGTTTCGCTCTCATCAATATGTATATATAAGGATAAATGGAGCTTGTTCTTCGCTTTTTTTTTTTTATTCATTTAATTATAAAATTCACCAAACTTGTATTCGTTATAAGGCCCGATTTCTCCGTTGTACGAATAACAAAATCCCAATTCCGTCGTGGTGGGCATTAAATCGGGCAGCAAATACAACTCCGCGTGACTGGTGCTGATTATGTACGACACGTTGCCGCGCAGCAAATTTATGTACTTCAAGTAATCTCGCGGCGGTATTCGGTTGTCCTCGGGCACGTATTTAAACGTACCGTACGTGGCGTTCGCCAACAGAACGAAAAACGACCGCAAGTCTTCTTTTTCCTCGTCGGAATATTTCGAAAACCTAATACGGAAAGGGGGGAAGGGAAGAAAATTATTATTTTTTGTATCGACGAAATCGTAGATTTTTTTTTTTTTACAAATTATATCGTGGTTTTATTCACAATTTGAAGAAAAAAAACGTATTTATAACCTGCAGTCAATAATAGTAACACAGTGTTTCGATAACGTATTGAGATCTTTTTTTTTTTTTACCTATCGGCCAAATTTTTTTTAAAGATTTCTTACACTATTTCGTTATTCGCCTTTTTCGCTGGAGCTGAAAACGGAAACGTGCCGTTGTTCATCTCCTGCATATGATTCCTTGATTGACCCGTCTTAATAATAAGATTCTTTTAATTTACGTCATTTTAAAATTACACAAAGTAATACGCGAGGTTAAAGAAAATTGTTTTGCGTACGGACTGCAACGGTTTCGATATTATTGTAATTAACGTTGAATTTCAACACCGATACTAAAATACGTTTGAGAACTTTTGACTGTTTTACACTATATATACGCAATATAAATCCAAAATCACAAAAATAATACACTTTTATTGCGTATACGTATTTCGACAACTGTACGTAGTCATCTTCAGCGCGAACCAGCTACTACTAAACCGTTAGACACTGCGTATACACCCGTATTTATACAGTTTATATCTCCGATGACGTCACCACAAAACGGCCGCGTCGGTTGGTCGCGCGAGTCAACGACCACGCCCACCGGAAGTCTATGCAAAATATTATGTATGAGCCAAAACGTTTTCCAATTCCAAAACAGGTTTTTCGAAATTATTGGCGTATTAAATATTATTAACAAATATTTTCAAAAATTACAATAGTGGCGGCAACTAAAAACAATAATTCGAAAGCACTATGGTATGGAAACACAAAGGATAAAATAAAATAAATCGGGTGTTTATAAAATTCAATGTGAGAAATGCGATAAATGCTATGTAGGCCAAACAAAAATAGAAATATAGATATTAGGTTCGAAGAACATTTGAGAAATATTAAAAAAAAACAAAAAGACGAAAAAAATCTTCTGTTGCGGAACATATTTTATTGAATGCTAACCATAATGTGAAATCGGCAAAACTTTAAAAACGTGTAAAGAATTAAACGTAAGAGAAGCATTAGAAATGTCAACAAATAAAAATAACTTCTTAAAGTGCAGGGACTTAAATCCAGTACAAAACGCATTATTAAAATTAATTTAACGTAAACCAGATGGCGCGGCAGCATAGACTTGCGGTGGGCGTGGTCGTTGACTCACGATGCGGCCGGTTTGTGGTGACGTCATCAGAGATATAAACTGTATATATAGGTAGTGTCTAACGGTTTAGTATAGTAGCTGGTTCGCGCTGAATATGACAACACATACGTATACGCAATAAAAGTGTATTATTTTTGTGATTTTGGGTTTATTATAGTATATAATATAGTATTCAACATCGATTTTTGTCAATAAATATTGCGTATACAACGTTGCGAAGTTTGTTTTCAGTCGAACTCACTTGTTCGATATTAGTTCGTCGAAACGTTGATCGTCGATTTTACCGATTGGACACAAAGTGACTGCGGGTAATGCCGTAGCCCATTCCTTGTAGTCTCTCTCCATCGATATCACCGTTGGATTCTCTTGGTAACGGGTCCAAGTAGACGAGCCAAGTATCACGGAACCGTAGATACCCAAACATATCGCTGTCGCCCAAATAAGTCTGTTACACGCGTATATATATAAATATACGATTAGTAGGCAATTTTTTTTTTGGGGGGTGGGGGGGAGGAATATGCTCACGTTAGGCGACGATATAACCTCAAAAATGTGTATTTTTCAAAAAATAAAATAAATAAAAAAATGAAAAAAAATCGCAGTTACATAAACAAAGCTGTTACGCGTACTTACGGAGCTAAAACGTGGAAATTAAGAAAAAGTAGATGAAAGGAAAATATAACGGTTATGCGAAGAGGAAAACCTACGGAAGTTTATTGCACCAATAAAGGATACCAATATCGTATGGTAAATAAGAAAAAACAACGAGCTGTGGAAACACTTTCCCAGAATCACTGAAAGATTACAGTGGGCTGAAGTGATTCACTTGCGGAGTAAAAACTCCACTCCTGCAGCGGATGGTATACTGGAATAAGAGAATACCTATAACAGGAAAGAGACACGCAATCGAATCCCGTTAGAGAATGAAAGACGTGGTGTGAAAAATGATATGTGGAAAATATGGGCGGAGATTCAGACACATGGAAAAGACGATCATCTGACAGGGAGAACCGGAGCATTGTTTGTACAACGGAATGGTCCTAGTGGCTGATTACCATAAGAAGAAAAGAAGATATGTACGCATTGTACCTGTATATATAGTATACCGTACATTTATGTTTGTATAGTTTTATCGTACAAATAAAAAAGTCGTTTTAAACGCGTTGTTATATTAGAACGAAAAAGATATACGTATTAATTATTTGACGTTTTCCTTTACGGATTTATAACCCGTAAAAAAATTAATTATGTCTGAACGAAGTGTTCCGATTTTTGACGTTACACTCGTCGTGTTCAGTACCGTGCGTTCGATATTATTTATACAGCCAGTCGCCGGGTCAGTGTGTTTAGACTTTGATATGATGGGAATGAAGATAATCGCAGATATGATTCAGAGATAATGAAAATTTAAGAAAATTAATGCGTCGGTTTTGGAAGGTCGGGGCAAAGCCTTTCACGCGTTTACAAGACGTTTTCAGTCTTTTGAAACGCAAATTTTTAATATAATTTTACTAATTTTTTCCCTGCAATTCAAGCACATTGTCATTAATAGGTGTAGTGATCATCCATTTATACGTACTTTTCGGTAAAATGCGCGGTTTCGTCGGTCAGATACCTAAAGCCATGCACGTTGGACGACGAAAAAAACAAACGGATGAAATTGACCGTGTACGTTTTGAACTGTACCAGTATCGGGTCTTTATCCTTGTTCAAATCCGAACCGTCGAATTTAAACGAAACATCGCGTTTTTTCGGATTCAGTTCGTTCCAATACATTTTTTTTTCTGTATACAATATCAACAGCTGCCGGCCGTATAACCGACAAACTATTGTATTCACACCGAATTCACGTTCGGACGACGAATGACCAAACGGGTTTATTATATAATATAATACCGTGTGATTTTTATTGCAGCTGACGGTGTGATTTTTGTTTTGAATAATTTATTAGTGGACGTTATAATGCATATTAGATTTTTCGCCGTAAACGTGTGGCATATCATATGACATCGTGAATGATTTGAAAATAATAATTTTATTATTACCGTTTTGATTACGGGGCGTTATGGGCGACCAGATTGTCGCGTACCAGATATACGCCTAGACACCAGATACCAACTAGACACGCAAATGTGTATGTGTGTATGTTACTTTTGAAATTTTTTTTGCCTTTGATATATCGTTATACGTATATATGTAGTTTAATAGATTTAATTGATAATTTCATATATTTATGTATATAGGTATACCGGGTGATTTTTTTTTCATTTATCACCAGGATACGCGTCCATATAATCGGAGACCTCGTGTTCAAGGGATGCAAATGTTTTCGTCCAGAAATTAGGAAAACTTTTTATACATAAAAAAAATATGTATATATTGTGTAAATACACATTTAAAATCACCTGTTCAGTCTAGTGTACACCAATAAGTCAATTTATTTAGTAAACCGCTAAGTATTAATGAGCTCGGCTGTATATAATATGTAATAAAAACGACAATATAGAACACTTATTTCGATTAATACATAATTTATATATTTCAACTCGATAATAATTATGAATATTACGAATTATACAAAAACGTAACACTAATTATAAATATATTGATTTTTTTTTTCTATTTATTTTTATCATTCAGGCGACAATTGACGGATTTAATGAAAACTATTTTTTCAGGGATTATTTTAATAGAATAAAAAAAAAAATAGTATTTACAACGACGATAATCAATAAAAATGAGGCGCTCTGCAGAGTTTATTATATAGTTTCATTGGTTTAAACTACCAGATAACGATTTTTTTTTTAAATGTTTTTTCGTACCTACACGGCTATAGGTACATGAATTACTAAAACAATCGATAAATTACAAATTACAATTAATACGAGTATTTAATAATTAATAATATACTTCTTTCATTTCCGATCATTTATAATTTTAACGATGAAAAACAAATGTTTTCTATAATTTTTTAAAACGTGATTATTAAAATACATGTTTTAATCAATGCAGGTTGGCCTGCATGCGTGGAACTATCCGTATTGTCGGTAAGTAGCATATAATATAATATGTACATTTTAATACAGTAAAATGAAATTAAAAAATATATAATTGTATATTCGAATATTGTAAGTTGAAGTTTCCCGTACGCATAACCTATCATTAAAACGTAAAAAAATATGGCATTTATTCGCACCGCGACCTCCAAAACTCTAGTGGTGACACCGCACGGTAGTTATGACCACTATCTACAGCACCCATCAAATACAAAAATTAATTATTTGTAATAATAATAATAATATATGGATAGGATATTATATCGTTTTCCACTGAAATAAGCGGAAAGCGGCTCCTATTATATTGAAATTAAAAAAAAAAAAATCGGAAACAAAAAAACATTTATTTATTTTAGTACTAATAAGATACGGTGTAGCAGACGATATTGCCGTTTCAAAATCAAAAGTCAACAACCGTTCGATGCAAGCAGTTCGAGCGGTTTATGATGATAGTATATTTATAATAAATAAATAAATAATAATTCTTCAACGATATTTAATAGGTAACTATTAAAAAAAAAAAACTTTGAAATAAAACTAATTGCGCGAGACGTTTAAACTCCTTACACGCTTTTGAAATTGTTTTTTTTTTCTAAATTCATTAGAGACATAAATTTAACTTTTGAAATTTAAAACCTATTATATTACAAACTGATGCGTAACATTAGCATCGTTTACCAGACAATTTTTTTTTTTATATAATATAATCGGTATAGAATCTTAAGCACTACTATACGTTGTACACCTACATCGACATAAGCTGTCGGTCATATCCTAGCGTTCAACACTCTGTCGTTTGCTGTTGTTCACGCGATATGAAAATATTTCCACAAAAAGTGTTGTAGTTTATTTAGTTACGCAGTTATTTCGGAGGCACTGCAGACCGCACGACCGTCGAATTATATCGATCGTATCTGTATACAATATAATTATTATTATTATTATTATTACCCATTCGCATATAGTAACACGGAAGAAATATAATCACGCACGTGTAAACGAATTATTAATGCGATTGAAATAGCGTGTAGCTACAAGGTGGGGATGCGAAGTGGAAATGAGAGGCGATTAAAAAAAAAAAATTTGCGAATATTTGTAAAAAAAGTCAAAGGTGACGTACGGGATTCTGGGGTGTCGACGAAAGGAGAAAAGGAATATTTGTATAAAAAATTATTTTTATAATCGCAACGTTCATTATAAGGTGTTCGTACTTTTGGATTGGTTTTTATACGCCCGTCGTTTATATGAAACACAAATTTTACAAATTTTATTTTTTTCTAATAAACGAAAAACGCGTATATTGTGTATCATCGAAATGAAATTTTTACTGTCCGATAACAATCGGGATTCAGATTCGGGAAATCGGTGGGAAATTTTTACTTTTTTTTCTTCGTTATAGAGAATATTTTATGTTTAGACGGTTTGTGTAAAGCTGAATCAGAAGGAAAAATTGAAGAACAAAAAAAAAAAAAGAATAGGTAAATACCTACTGAAAAGAATTTAATATTTTTACCGTTTTCGGAACGATTTTTAACTCCGACACGGTATTTTTCGCTCCGGAATTTGACGACACTGTTGTTCGTTGACAACACCGATTCTTACTTATCAAAACAATGAAAACAACAAAAACGACAACAATAGTGAATATTAATGTTTTTATCGATATTTTGTCAATTCAGAAACGACTTTCAGTACTGAGTCAATGCTTACTCTAATGGCAAAAATATTCCGCGTTTGTTCATTTTGATCTCGCGTAAACTTAAACAGTTAAATGGAATCAATGGATTTGTCGTTAAAACTCATGCAGTTCGAGATGTGAAGGTAATTTCAATTTCTATTTATTTACATTTTTCTACAATGTGTTATAACAATATTATGTCGAAAACACGATTTTACAGATAAATTTTATTTTTTCAACAGCGCTGCTCTCTCGCAAATAAAAATTATCGCTTATTACGTATACAAATTCGTTACAATTCCTTTTTTTTTTTTTTTTTTTTGTAACGAACATTTTCACTTTAGTATCATTGGCTTAATAACGCCAAATCATCGTAAGTCGATTTTTTTTCTTTCGTATTAAAAACACCTTGTGTTTCAAATAAATTATTTTCTATTGATATTTTATTATATTATTACCTTCGTAACACATATTCATTTGCGTTTTCTTTCAATTGTGTTTAAGCGATAAAAGTCGATGAAAAATTATACACTTGTTTCACATTGTCGAGTGATAATATTATGTCATACCTGATGGATTGTCGTTTTGCGTGTAGTATATATTTTTAAGGCATGTCAGGCCGGGAAGGCGTTGTTGATATTGCCGACTACGTAAATGAAGACAACAACTATAGCGATGTCGATGTCGACGACAATTATGAAAAAAAACTGCTCGTGCCTGCTAATATATCCTTAATAGTATCGAAATATTGCGTTGATGACGATGAACCGTGGGCAATTGAAGATTACAGTTCCTCGTCCGACGAGAGTGATGCCGATTTCCCAACACGGTCCAAACTGTGCCGAGCAGATAGTCCAAAAACACAAGGAACGGAAAAAACAATGTTAATTGCCGATGAAAATTCGAAAATCTCTAGTTGTGCAAATCTAATAATGACTTTCAGTGACGAGGATTTCGAAAAACAAAAATTAAAAGTCGAATCGAATTCATCGCCGACCGCAAAAAAGTGTAAATATTCCCAAGACAATAATGCAGACGGTATAAATTTGAAATCCACTCGGATTAAGTTAGAATACAATTGCGAAACGGATCAAATATCTAGGAATAAGGAACGGTTAGAAGTTAACGTAAAAGCTGGCGAATCCAGTGAACATTTAATGTTGTATAAAAGTATAAATGACAGTCAAGGTAATAGTGAAACGAATAGAGTTTTGTCCGGCTTACCTGATCTCACTTCTTCAACAAATCCAACTGGTCCGTCTTGTTCGACAGACATGACCGATACGTCTGGTTCAGTGTTTGAATCGCATTGTTTACCTGATTCGTCCGAATCGAGTATGGACGAACAACAAGCACCAGGATATTTATTCGATTTATATAATAAATCATGTGGTTACCGGAAACCAATAACAGTATCGAAAAACAATAACGAATTGAATCAAGAGGTTTCGGTATTTCCTATAGAAAATTGTCATCTCATTAAACGACTATCAAAAAACACGAAATGTACAAGTAATAAAGTTACCGATTCTCAAGTGGAAAATTCTGAGTGTTTTGTAGAAGACAAAGATTTTGTTAACCCCGATATATCGTACAATATCAGTCTTAATGAACATTACAAACAAATGGATCTTTTGGTTCAAAAAATTTCTAAAGTAACCGATGACCAAGGCCTGTTGATTTTGGACGAATGCATTCAGTTAATGTCGATTCCTCAAGTTGGACACGAGCAAAAAACGTTTACCTTGGAAGAACGTTTAAATTTTTTAAACGGTATTTCCGAATGGGAATATGACATTGATGGCGACGACTGGAACAAAATCATGGTTAAACGCGCCGTAGTTTTCACGGCTCATGCTGGATTTAGTATAGCGAACGAAGAGAGCTTGTACGTTTTAGCAGACGTAGCTATAGACTACATAAAAAAGGTAGCAACTATTATGAAAAGAAATTTCGATATCCAATCAAACAGTTCTTATCCTGATATTGTCGATCCCATTAATAACAGCCTTCAAGAAGTAAGTTTAACCTTTAGTGTGTTTCATATAATAGGTATCACCTGCTATTTATTAAAATGACTCATTTACTGTTGTATTTGCCTACCTAACGTGTAATTAAACAAAATCATGTCGAGTATAAAGTAAATTGCGACGTTTGGGTTAAATTTATAACACTTACTATAAAATAAAAAAAAAAAAAAAGAAATTATTTTCAGTGTAGCGATGTATTCTTTTTGTAAAATAATTTTTGACAAAAACATTTTCCAACATGTCAAATCTTCATTTTTTTTTTTTAAATATCCATCATAAGTTCTGTGTTGAAGAATACATTATAAATGTCATTATCTCGAAAATATTCTCCACTTCAAATCCAGTAATGAGTGTAATAAACTGTGAATTTTACCTAAACAGTATATTCGAGCACTGAATAACGCCCCGTTGATACGAGTCGCAGTATCGTAATTTTTCATTGGTATTATTATGTAATACAATCAATGGATTTGTAATTCTGAACAATGTCTTTTGTATTTTTAATGAAATTAAAAAACAAAATTAACGTAATTACACATTAAATTTAAATGGTTTATTTGAAAAAAATTAATTCGTTCGACGTTTATGGTTTATTTCAGATTGGCGTGAACGGTGGTATACGAGAACTGATCAGACATTATGAAAACGATGTTTATGATAGGCGAAGCAAACTGATAAAGAAATGTCAACATTTGAAAAAAACCATCGATCAGTTTATTGAACGTATGCTGCTCAACCCTAAAATTAAAAATCAATATGTTATTAAACAGGAACCGGGAGAAGAAAGTTTGGTGAGTGGGAAATTTATGAAACGGGAAGATAATGTGTTATTAAAAGAAATCAAAACCGAAATGGACTCTTCGACCACAGAAGTCAGAAGTGATGTCCAAACAAAAATCGAAGATTTTAAAATCGAATCTCAGTGGATGACGGAAGAAAATGTGTTCTCAAACGCTGAAGTCGAGCAGACGGAACCTGTTTACGTTGACAATACGGACAATGAAGTAAAGCTGGACACTGACCAAAAGAACGTTGAAAATATTAGATCTGAAGCAATGGACGTTGACGATAGAAAGGTCAATTACACGAGAACTTTAGACTTGAAAGTAAGAGATTTCGATCTTTTAAAACCTTTAACTCCGTATGTTTACCACGAACCCAAAACGTTGACTGCAAGTAAAATCGATCGAAAATGTCCAAACGTTTCAGAAAGTCGAAACAGAAATGTGTTTGACGTACGCAACTTTGATTGTCCCTTTAACATAAAAATACTAGACCAGCCGCAAATATTACCTAGCAGTTCAAAGAGTTACGCGCACCATAAAAAATATCGAAGATCATTAGAATCTAATGAATCTACATCTGATGTAGATGGTGTAAAAAGACCGAAAATATGTTCAATTATACAAATGGCTGAAAAGGAACTCGAAAAAAATTCATTGGAACATAAAAAAGCGTTAAACGATTTTGAAGATAGTTTCAAACGTTTTAAAATGTCTCACCCGGAAAAAGATATTCCGTTTAGTATCTCAGTACTAAATCAATACGAAGAAAGTTTTTTTAACGATGATGTTGCAACTATGAAATCCATGATTGAACGTATTAAAAAGTTCAGTGTTGAAAAGGAGAGTATTTCAAACGAAAATAACGTTGTCCAGAATATTAAATCGGAAAATTGTAATGATTCGTACGATGATACAATTTGTATGCGATCGAATTAGTGATGATGTATTTTTGTCCAGAAAACGAATGAATTTACTTTTAAAATTCTACATTTGAAATATTGATGAACATACAAATATTATTTTCATTATACCTGTCCACTACTTACATTTTTATTTAAATTTATTTATGTTTATGAAATTAAGGAAGCAATGTTATACCCATTGATTCTATCAAAGCGTGTTAAGTTTTAATGGAATAAATTTTTGTTTAATAAAAAATCAATTCATCACGACAGTATTTTATTAGGGTATAATATTTAATTACGTATAGTATACTTTAAGTCTCGTTTCACATAACATAAGTCTTTTAGTTTGATATAAATAATAATAATAATAATGTAATATATTATAATATGGAACTTCTGAGAATGTGAATCGGATATTCTATTCTGTGAAGATGGAATTTGTGGAAAAAGAATTATGACGCGTCACAATATAACCGTTAAGTCGGCGCTACCGTGAACGCAGCGATGAATATGTTGATGACAGTTATGAGGAACACTCCGAGGACCACGTAGTTGTTGAGTTGGACTGCGTCGATATTGGACGCGTTATTACCGTTACTTCTACAGTCCAGTCGGCCTTTGAATATCAGCATGGTTCCCACAAACACCTGTAAATATGGAATAAGTTCAGGTATATATACACACACACATCAAATATAATATAACACATTTTTTTTTTTGAAAATTTTTCTTTTTTCAACTTTTTAAATGCTATGTACACATACAAGTATCGACATATTATATTCTATGTAGATGGTTTTTTTTTTTTTTTTATGTATAATGGTACTACGCAAGTTATAGAAATTTTGTTTTTTTTTTCCACCATTAAAACAGAACATTTTAATAGTAAATTTTGAAAGAAAAAAATGCAAAATCTCCGAAATATGTAAAATAAAACTTTACCAATCGTTAGATGCTTAAAAATATCTTTTTATCCGATCGCAATGAAAAGACGAGATTCGTAACTATGAATTTGGTAACTTAGTATTACCGATAACCATTATTACGGTATACTACACAGTTTCTACTAATCTTGTTGATTCGGTGAATTTAAATGTGTATAAATATCTTGTATGTCGGTGTAAAAATTAATGTATATCCCACAGGATACTTATATATCAGTATAGTCGTGACAAAATAAAATAGTAACTGGGACTACAATTTGAGTTATTCATACTTGTTATGGAATAAAGTAACTTATAAAAGTCATTCGAATGAATAACGCGTATTTTATATAAAATATAATTAAAAACCGACGATATTTCAAAGTAGAACTGATCATCGCGATGCATCGTCCAGTAGTGTAACCCCCCGTGGCACTATTGTTACGCGTTATTCCTGTAAAACATAGTTGTCCCTTCGCATTGCTGCCGGTCACATTTCTGTAC
Source organism: Slavum lentiscoides (assembly GCA_032441835.1). Classification (NCBI taxonomy): domain Eukaryota; kingdom Metazoa; phylum Arthropoda; class Insecta; order Hemiptera; family Aphididae; genus Slavum; species Slavum lentiscoides. The sequence goes on along the minus strand of CM063717.1, from coordinate 2,970,334 downwards.
CGCAATTTCGAGTGTCTTCTTCAAATGTGTATCAATCGAATTTCGAACAAATAATTTTACTAAATTTATTTGTACACCGATTAGGAATATATCGTGTAAAATATAGTTGATGAGCAAAGTAACCGCTTAAGTTTCTTTAACTCAACCGGCTTCTAATTTAACACCGCTGTCTGAAACGATGTATTTTCACGATCGGGATAGGTTTTATAGATTTTCGCGAATATTTTCCAAAAACAAAAAAAAAAAATCGTCTGTCCTGCGAAGCTTACCCAGTGATGTTCCAATCAATTTTTTTTTTAGAGTATACTATAAGTTGACGAGTGCATAAAAATATGTACATGGTAGTTTTTGTGATAAAAAGAGCGAGTTTATAATGATAACAAATGAGATTGAATTTCTTTCGAAAATTATAAAAGATGATCCTGTGTTTGAATAAGTGGAAAAAAAAAACTGTTTTCGTAATAATTTATTTTCTTTATCGTCTACAATAGCGGTTCCCAAAGTGTGTTCCGCGGAACCCAGGGGTTCCGTACAACAATCACAAGGGTTCCCCAAGTTGGAACCATACATACAATACGATTTAGCCTTTTTCAAGTACATTTCAAAGTGTTCGTAGTTAAAAAATTAAGGTCGAGCGAGAGTTGGGGTGTCGCCAAACATAATCTATTTTCTAATGTTGCCGTAGCCGTAAAAGTTTGGGAACCGTTGGTCTATAATGTCTCATATATAGACAATTTTTATGTTTATTAATGGTGTCGTTGTAACCGTAACGTAACGGTCTTCTGCGGGGTTTAAAACAAAAGTCTATCCTAAAAACGGACCAGAATTAAAACCGACATTTATATGTTTTATCAGATTTGTTCGCGAATCGCTTGGGGGTGTGTACCGGTGATTTTTTTTTTAATGAAAGCTCGACAGTGTACGGCGTATAATATAACCGTTTGGGAACACTACCGGGCTACTGCTATCATCTGTCCCTAACCGTTACCGGATTTTATTGTGTTACGTACTTGTAATACGAGACTGCACGCGATCAGCACCAAAAGTATCAGAAAGTTTGCGGACTTCTCGTGGCGAAACTGCAGTATGTACCGCAGCTGATTGGCGTTGGCCGTCAACAGCGCAATGTCCATCATGCCCTGGGCCATTGTCTTTTTCGTGTTGTACGTGGCGTTGCTGACTTTGCTCAACGACCTGGACAACAGGGTGGCGGAACACTTGGTCTCGTCGCCGTCGTTGTGCTCCGACCGTCCTCCGCCGCCGTCGTCCACGTTCAGCACGGCGGCGTCGCCCGTCGCCCGCACCACCGCCGCCATTTCCAGCGCTTCGCGGTGCTTTTTGAAAAAATCCGTTTTCCGTTCACGGCGGCCTCTGCTCCGCGGCCGGTGACGGATAATTAATTTCCCGTATTGTCTCTCGTCCGCTCGAAAAACTCGCGTACAATAATAAATAAACGTATTTTATTTTTTTTTCAATACCTCTTCGCCTCCCGCGGTGGTACACTCGCGGCGATTATTAAAATAAAATAAATATATATATATATATATATTTTTTTTTACGATATTACGCGTGAAAATCGAAACAGGACGTGCGGGACACCGCAAGAGTTTGATATAAAATGTACGCGCGTACGCTGCGTCCGTGGAAAAAAAAAATTCGGGACGAGGTCGATTTTTTTTGTTTATTATTTTTATTTTATCTTCGACGTTGCAGGGATTTTCGATCGGAGCCACTACGCGGCGGGACGAAACAAAACCGACGCGCAATAATTCATTAACTAACCGCGAGCGGAGTTGTGTAATTTTATGTACCGCGCAGTTACTAAAACGCGGATATTCGATCGCGGATAATACGCGGGACTGTGGGTTAGGTTAGGTTAGGTTGGGGCCAGTGGCGCGACAAGCACACTCCCCCCCCCTCGTCGAGCGGTACTTATATCGGGGTACCAGAGTAAATGACGTTTTTTTGGGGGGGGGGGGGGGGCGTCATCTGATGCGTTTGCGCGCACGAAATAGTTTTGTTTAGGGCACCCCGTGCAGTAAATTTTTTGTTACTAGGGCACCGTATTGTAGTTGCGCCACTGCAGGTTATAGGGCAAACATTTTTTCCGATATATTATTGAAATAATAAATTTAAAAAAATATAATAATAATTTTGTTATAATATTATTAATATAATAAAATGTTTAAACTTAATAATATTAAAATAAATATTTTTAATCGTTTATAAACTATATAAAACGTATAATAACGAGTGTCGGGCGTGGTAAATTCGCCTATAAATAATTTTTAAAAAAAGGCTGATTTGTGGGGGCAATTCACACATAAAAACAAAAAGTAAATCTCTAAACATCACAAATCAAGACGAATCCTTCGAACAAAAATCTCAATAAACAACAAAATACTTTCATCTACAAACAATTGATACGTTATATACGGTATTCAACTCTCACGAAAACTTCTGACTCAAACATATTCCAAATGCTCCCTGGTACGTCAGTAATAATGGTCTTAACGTTCAAACGATACCAACGTGTATTACTGAATTCCATATAGAAACGGCTTCAATCACGCAAATCCTCTCGTTTCCAAACTAATAAGTTTCTGTTACGCGATACCCCTCATCGTCGTCTCGAACTATTAAGTGGCCACGTGATGATCTGTGAGTTTATAACTGGAAGTAGTGTCATTGGATGGCCTCTCTTCTCTCACGTCGTCACGTCTAATTAGATCGGTAAATGTTCTTATTTTAATAAAAAAAATACAATTTGGACGCCGCCGCCGAGTTGAAGTGCGTGTCGTATTTGTTAGCCGATTAAATAGTCTATAGGGAACTCTTATTTACTGCTAAACGAAGAAACGACTCTAAGTGTTCGTCGCGATGAGTGTGACTCGGTGTTCAGATTTTATCGTTTTCCTGTAAATAATATGCCGTTTCACACGCGAATATTCTTTCAATAAATTCCAAACTTTCCCCTGTAACTCTTAGAAGTATTTCCGATTTTATTTTTTAATCTCGGATTCCGTTTGCACAGAATCCTGCACGTCGAACAAATTATACTCATTTGCGCACGGAAACGCGTTAAACATTTTCGGGTTTATAGATAAAATACGCATATACGTATCTTCTTCTTTCTTCGATTTTGGCCGACTATGGACCACATGAAATGACTTCTCGTGATTGTTTTTCTCCCTTCTTTCTTCGGTCCGTTTTGCGTCCATCTTCTTTTTGTCCTTTTCATTAAAACCCTTAAATCTTCTGATATTCTCTTTGAATTCCTCTCTTCTCTCCACCACTTCTCCGTCTATTTCCATCTCCTCCGTGTATTTTCTGACCTCCTTTATCCACGTCATCCTGTGTCTTGGGGTTTCCGTCGAAGTGATTAAATAAATATGTATATATATTATTAAATTTGTTTTCAAACGATTGTTTTACTTCGGCGCATTAATCTAAACATAATATGGTATTAAATTCCGAGCAAAACCCATTGGTTTTACAACGTCGCTCGTGTTTTATTTTTGCTCTGCAAACACTAAATTATTATCGTATATAATAGGAGGCGAGTAACTCGCAAACATTTAAAAGTATTAATCGACCAAATTAAAAAAAAAATATACTTTACACGATACCGATAGATTATTTACGAAAGACCTGTAAAAAAAAATTAAAAGACTAAAAATGACGTGGGTATAACGTTTTTTTTTTTTACCACATTTATTATCATTAATTATATATAAATGTATAATAAGAATAATAATTTTATTTATTTCGGAATGCGTCGCAATAATGGGCAATACAATTTTTTGACGAGAAAAGGGGGAAAAAAAAAAGAATTTGTATTTTATTTCGCTGTGCGAAAACGGAGAAAAGGCGTGAAAGGCACCGACTTTAATAGATAATTAGACTTAGCGTAGTTTTTTTAATACGTCCGCCGACGACGACGAACTCACGTCAAACCCGAAACCCGATATTGTTATGTTGATGGTGGTGATGAGGAATACCACGATGACGGAAACGTCGTTTAAAATCGTACATTTCCACTGGTCTTTTTCCTTTTTGATGTCGAGCCCTCCGACCACCAAGAATATCCCACCAACCATCACCTAAAAAAAAAAAAAAATATCTGTTCGTGTACGTGTGTTGTAATGTATTCGTATTGTATATTTGCAGGCGGGTGTACTGCAGAGGGATTTTTTTTTCTTTTCTCATCGCGATGAGCGGTATATGCGTATGCCTGCAGGATAAGACACTTTCAAAAAATTGTATATTTCGTCGACAATCGCGATTATAATGTTTGTAATTTTTTTTTATTTTTGTTCCAGGTCATGTCGTTCGAATACGAGATAATCCGCGCGTTTACGAAAGAAGTGTCGATTTATTTTTATATTCGTTTTTTTTAAAAAATTAATTAATGTACTATTTTTTTTTTTAAATTTGTATTTTGTCGAATGTGTGTAAATAAAATTTGTTTGATTCGTCGTACATCATTTTTTTTTTTTTTATTTACACTTACAGTGTGTGCGCGGTCAGACACCGCACGTCTGCGTATACTAACTGCGCGTTATACATATTTTACACGTCGTCGTCGGCAGTCGAGAGAGTTTAAACGATATGCTGTGGAATATTTTCGAAATTTTCTCGCTACTCCCGTATAATATTACATTTCAAAAAAAAGAAAATTGCCAGGTAATTATAGATTTTTTCGACACTAGAATATCATTTATATGGAACTATGTCGAACAAACAGAGTATCTGTTGTCAGATAATTAAATTTTATTCGTTCTAAGTGATAGCAATTTTAAAAATTTTTTTTTTTTATTTAGGTTTTAAAATATTGTATAAAGTAAATTAATAAAATATTAAAATTATTGACGTGTGCGTGTGAACGCGAGTCAAGTGTTCGCGATATATGTATAATAATATAATCAATTACTTCTCATCACAACGACAACGCGTCCCGTAGAAGTTTCGAAAATCGTCCATATCCATTAGTTATTATTTATAAACAATTATTTTCCAAAACGTTGTGCCTGGCTCATGACAAACAAATCAAACTCTCTGTATAATATACAATCAGGCATTTAAATATGTGAATTAAAGTTGTTGCTAACCAAACCTATTATCCCCCCTCATTATGAATCCATTAAATATTACTGGGTTAATAGGTTAATTATTAAATCAATAATCAATATATTGTATTAAACGTTTCTCGTCAAATATACGACGCGTCTATTATATACAATATATAATAAATGGAATATGCGGTTTTACGTTATTTTTTTATTTTTACAATGTGTATTATAGCCAAGTCGGTACCCCGTCACACCTTTTCTTACATAATTTTTTTTTAGTAACGTCTTTAATATTTTAATACGTTTCCTACGTTATACAAAAGCGTTTGAAATAAGTATGAAACATTTAAAAAAAAAAAACTAAGCGTTTGTGTACATAAGAGGTACATAATAAGCGGTGGAAATTTTCGGAACAAAATTTACCGGACACGATTTTTTTTTTACCTATTTACATAATTATATATATATATTGTTCGTATTGTTTTAGTTTTTGCTTAAAAAAAAAAACACTCGCTGTTTTCACCATGTTTTCAGAAAACACGCGTATTTTTCAATATACAAATTTCTTTTTAAGTCATATTTTTTTATTAAATTTTTTGCATAAAAAAAGAACCGAGTAAATCAAGCTTCTAACAATTTATTTCTAAATACCAATTTCGTCCGATAAATTTCTATCGCACTTTCGGTTTTTTCTTTCGTTCAAACGAGAGAGAAAAAAAATTATAAAACCGTGTCCGGTAAAGTACATTAAAAAAAAAAAATGTATATAACATTCTATATACATTTTGTTCGCCCTGCGTACGAATCGACAATGTTTTTACATATATAATTATATTTTGGTTTAATTAAAAAAAAAAAACATCGTGCAAAAAAATCCGGACACGGCTGCTGGGTTGTGATCACTTAGTGACGTCGAGCGGGACCGTGGGCGTGTTGAGCGTCATCGAAGTGGTCGGCACGATGCTGGACAGCCCGGAATCGAAGGCTCCTATTATTATGTTGATCGTGAACACCATGAACGTGCACACGACCGGCACTTGGTTAATGAACAGCGACGACGTCTTGTATTCGATCAGGTGGAAACGACAATCTCGGAGCAAGTTTAGCGACAAGAATATTACTCCCATGAACACCTTGTGCGTACAATATTATTGTATAGGTACAAAATATATCTATAGCCTATCTACTCTACTCTATAACTCGGCTCACTTATTATTCCTATTTTTTTTCCTCCCCTTAATAACGACGAAGTGTTTGAAAATTTTGGTCGTGTTTTACAGACATTCGTCACTCCGTTTCATCTGGGTGCATCGTCAACGATTGTATATCGTTGTCCTATGACTGATGTTAAGATTTGATGCGCTGTCAGCGTAAAACGTACACAAAATTTCTCACAAAACGATCGATGAGTTCGATTTTTTGCGACGTCATCAAACCTTTTTATTATTATTTTTAAGCATTTCCGTTCTCGCGTGTCGAAACGGAAACGGATGTTATTGAGGACTATGCAGCGTTAAAGGCTACCTTCGTTTTCGGATAAACTATAATTTAAACACGACCATACGTCTACTGAAGATGAATCGCGTTCCAGACGTTCAATCGAAGCGTTAACGGAAGAAATTATTGAACGAATCCGCGGATTCGTGATAAAAAACCGTTGAGTTGAGAGTGCGCGAGGACGCTGGAATCGTGGTACCTAGTGTCTCAACTGAGCAAGTGCGCGATATCCCTACGATATGAATTAACAGTGAACAAAAATGTGTGCACGATGCGTGCCGCGATTGCTGAACGATGACCAGAAACGCAATTGAAGGAACATTTTTCTACTGTTGACGAAACACGCGGATACATCGTCATTACACGCCAGCAATCGTGGGCAGCAGCTAGTGAAAGTGCCGTGGAAGATCATTTTGTTCGCTAATACGGCAATGTCTATTATTTTTTGAGATTTCCAAAAAAAAATAATTAAAGATTTTGAAAAGAGAAGATAACATTAATATTATAAAAAATTACTCGACCGTTTAAAAGCGGCGTTACCGAAAAAACGGTCAAGATTAAAACAAAAAAGTGCTCTTCCATCAGGATAACGCACCTTCCCACAAATCAAAAATCGCAGTAACAGAATATTTTACGAATTAGTTTCCCGTCCATCGTAATAGAGTACCTACCTGATTCCGAACGACTTATTTTTGTATCCAAATTTTAAGAAACTACATTAAAAGAATAAAACCATGTATAGTAGGTAGTTTGAACACGTGTGTACAGCACAGCCGTCAAAGCAGGAAATTAAAAAAATTGAATTTTTTCCGAAAATATGTGTTTTTCTCACGTATTTGCCAAACTTTTCAAACACCCCTCGTAAGCATAATATAGTGTAAACGATACCACACGCATTGTGGCATTTTCTTTCGCATCGTTGTAGAAAAGATACCACATGCAGTGGCCACACTATACGAATGTAGATGAAATGTGTCGAACCTATATCATTCAACTCACTTGTAAAAATATTGACGTAGCGATCAGCACCAATAGAGGCTTGTAGAACTCGTGTTTCTCGCCCACTTGGAGGATGTATTTCAATTGGTTGGCGTTGGCCGTCAACAGTGCGATGTCCAACATCCCCTGAGCAATAGTCTTTTTGGTCGCATACCGATTGACGTCCAACGGCTTGGCCTTAAAAAACAAAACGCACATTGCTCTCGAGGAGAAATTTCAACAACTAAATAAAATACCCCCCCAAACATTGTTTTCACCGCTGTTCTTATATATTATAATAGATTCGTCCGTTCCATAACTGCGAACTCATAAAATAATCATGTCATAATAGGTATTTTGTAATCGAGTAGAATAATGTATTTCAAGTAAAAGTAGAAATCCCAAGTGTCTTTTACTAAATACATTATATTGCGGAGTATTTCGCCTGCATATTCGTCGAGAACAGAGTATTATATATACTGCCCATACGTCTTATTACGAATATTTTAAATTTCGTGTAATTATACATAATAGTTATGTAAATTTTCAACGATTTAATTGTTTTCTTTACGTTCAATATTGTAAAAAAAAAATTGTTTTACCACCTAATTGATTTGTTATAAAATATAACTATTACTTGTATAATATTATGTATAATTACGTTATAAAATAAATACGAAATATAAATATTTTTGCAATATTTTTATACCGGTCCAGCGAAAACCGTTGCTAAACCGTATACTTACTCAGTATAGGTACTTATACAATAACGGTTGCCATAGGAATAAATAAATAAACCGAACAAAGAAAACGTATGACTATTGAGTCTGTAATAATTTTACTTCCATTACATAATTTGTTATTAATAGTTTTGAGTATATTTTCCAACCGGCTGACGCCAGCGTAACCTATATAGCTATCTATTGTGTAAGGACACGGATTCGTAACCGAGCGTTTCGTTTGAGAACAGTCGATACGAGTTCATGCACTAAAAACTACTGCAACTGTATTATATATAATAATCTGTGTTGCGAGGAATCGTGTATGTTGTTTTTATTCTCAACGACTATTGTAAAAATAAATTTAAAAAAATATGCGATTAAAAATTACACAATTTCAACACAATCACTACCCGCGTTCGCGTTTATTCAGAATAAATGTATAAAAATCGAAAATATAATTTATTATTTTTCACTCGTGGCGTACATGGCACGAAACGTTCACAGAAGATAAACGACATCTGCGTATTATAATATTATACAATATCGCAGTCGTTATTATTTTTTAATTATTAAAAAAAATTATATCCGTATAATAAATAAGACTTTTATAAAAATAATACAATTTCAAGTGTAATAATTATAAAACATTTGAGAGAGAAACGCGGAGGTTTTTTTTTTGTGAATTGAACTCTAGTCACGAATGTCATCACGCGTACACGCATTATTATTATTTTTTTTTTGCATATATAATTTGTAAACTAAAATCGATACGAACAAATTACGTTTTAAACTAGTCGCAATAACGTATTTAAACTACGCAATAACGTAGTTTAAATCGAGAAAAAAAATAATGTTACTTTTTCGAGTTAGATTTTTTTTTTTTTTTTGAAGAAAGTTAATTTATCAGTTAAAAATTCGCAGCAAAATTCGCTGTCGGTAAATTGTGCGAGTTACTCTACCGTTTCTCGTTATGGATACATTTAAACGACGTTTAACTTTTCAATATTTAATTCACGAGTAATTTTAAATTGACTTGATACGTTCACGTTACATGCGTCGAAATGAAAATAATCACTGCGATATAACTCGAATAGGAAATACACGCACAAAACCTGTATTGGGTGAATAAACGCGTGTTAGAATTTTAAGATCGGATGTTCAAGAATTAAACGAATTCTACCGCTCGTTTTCGATTAGGATTGGATAAAAATAAAAAATATTATTTTTCTCGCTCCTACGGCGCATTTACCCGTGTCCTTAGCGTGCGTGTATATCGCGGTAGTTGAATTCAAAAAAACTGTAGTATTTATACTGGGGAAAAAAAAAAAAATCTCCGTTTGATTTTGGTGCGCAATAGCGCGCCAGTATTCGGGCCGAGGGGGATTATTGTGATTTCGTCGCGTAGAAACCAAAACGAACCTACGCGTGCAAACACGCAATAATAATAATTCTGCAGTTCGAGCACATAACAGAGAGCGTTATAATACGTTTTTATAAAAACTGTCGACAAAAAAAAAAAAAAAACGTCCTTTTTAAGCGTCCTTCGCTTGTTCCATTATCGTGTACGCCGTTTTCAATCGAATACAACTGCAGAGGTTTAGAGTACTTTCGCTGTATTTCCCGCAGTAAATATCGTTCTTCCACCAAATTTCACCCCGAAAATCGACAATATTGAATATGGTACGAAGAAAAAAAAAACATTTTACTTAATTATTAAACTATATTCGAACATAAAAAAAAAAAAAGTTCATACGAATTTACTGCCCCCACGAAATTCCACCAGGAGGGGCCTGCCCAGCGCCGGCGGAAGGGCAGGACAGAAGGAGCAGCCGCCCGGGGCCCCGCCGCACTGTTCGTGGGATTTAATGATTTTCAAGCTTAAAATGGATAAATGTAAAACAAATGACGTACAAGTTCTAGGGCCCCGCGAAAAAAACTGTCCTGGGCCCCGCGAAAAAATCTCCCGCCGGCCCTGGGCCTGCCCTCCTCGCCCATAAATACGAGCCTTATATATAAAGTATAATAATAGTAATACAATAATGTTTTTGTGATGCGCAGTGCACACGATACGCTTACCGTGGTCAAGTTCAAGTCGCCGACAGACATCACACCAATAATAATCAATAATATTTATTAAATGTATTATATTATTTAGTAAGCAATACGATCGTAGGCGACACCTTAAAAATATAAATCATTTGTATAATATTATGAATAACAAAACGCGTACTCTTTTCGCGAGCGCCTCGGGAAGACTGCTGCGCGTGATCGCCGTGTCGGACCCGCGGCGGTAGGTACCTGACACGGTGAATACCTACGCTACGCGCTTGGTATGTACCTATACCTATTTATTGCCGAAGGTGGGCTAGTCAACGGGGAAAAAATTAATTCGGCCGAAATTCGTTCAGTGTTAAACGAGAATAAATTCAACGTTAACGACCTAAATCGGTTTAAAAAAAAAAGTCGAATTTTTTTTTTTCACGTTTACAACTCGGATCTCAAGATTTTTCGTTTTAAAAATCATTCAGAAATAAACTTTTCCGCTATTCGCTACTTTTTTTTTAACGTTATATAACCTAAATATTATTATTATTATTGAGACGATTGGTGTTTGTGATAATAAGAATTACCCGACTCGTGACGAGAAGACTAAAACCAAATTTTTTATTCCAAAAAAAATTTACGACTGGCCAACGTTGAAAATCGGTTAACACAACTGAACTGTATTATAAAAATTAACGATTCTGAGTTAAATTAAGCCAATGGTGATTTAAACTTGGACAATCAGCCGACGAACGAATTAATAAAGTATAGTCGAGAGTTAAAATAAAATTAAAAAAAAAAAATTATATTAACTTTTTAATTAGTCAATGCCCACGTTTTCCTTGTATACGTACCACTACCGCGGTAACGTATTTATACTATATTGCCGCCTTGGGTAAAGATACAGTTTAAATCCGCTCCTGTACTACTCTTCTTCGCTAAAAAAAAAATGTTGAATATACAAAATGCGCGCCCAAACCGACGCGATCCGTTTTATCGATTTCTGCTCGCTGAATTCACGAATTACTTCGTCATTATATCGTACGTTTATGGTCAACTCTGACCATTATGTTTTAAAGTATACCGCGCGGGTATTTGGGTAGAGATTATCGAGGAGGTCAACTGTCATCGTAGATCTCATAATACGTCTTAACTATGTTTATGCCACTAAAAAAACCTTTCCGAGGAGCGTTTGTAGAAGGCGGACGATGCGTTTTGACGGACGATCATCCAGTTCGTACAAACATTCGTCGTCGTCAAAAAAAAACAATTAATACAACCGTTAACCAAAATAAAATTGAAAATATAAGATTTAATGTTGAAATACGTCAATACGTAATCGAATTTTATTTTTTAAACAAAATATAACGGAGAATTTCTCTCACTAAAAATCAAACCTCTTTGGCGGTTGTGAGGCCGCTATTTTTTTCCGGCCGGGTCTCTACGTACGTCTTTGGCGGTAACCGCGCGCCGCGGTGGTATAGGTAGGTATAAACAATAACTGCGGAAAACGCGATTTGCTTTGCACGGCGGATTAAGGATTTATATGCTTTTTTTTTATAATAAAATTGTAATATAATAATCGAGGGCCGATTTCGACGGTATATATCCGGGCCGGTGGCCGTGTCCAATCGGCGTCGACGGGACGTGTAAAAAAAAACGTGGAAATTTTATACGCGCGCGCGTACAAGGACCCGCCGAGGTCGCGACGCCACGCCGGCTTATTACACAGCAATGGCGCAACTGTTTTTGTCAGTGGCGTACATTAAAAGGGGAGTGTTTCTGGAGACATCTGTAACGTCTCAAAAATATTGTCGTGCGTCTAAAATGACACACGCGACGTACCGACGACGTACGCGTATATTTTCGGAATAACACAGTTCAAAGCGCAACCGATAGCCACCACCCCAGAATGCGTTGATACGAGAAGTTGCCGGCCAGGCCAATTATTATATTTAAATCGATGCATTTCCTTGTAGACGACTCGCTTGTGAGCGTCTCTTTATTTTATATTCATTTTTTTTTTCTTCGTTAATAATGTTTGTCCGAAATATGGAGTAGATCCTCCGGGATCTCTCCCACGATGCGACACAGGCAAGATCGTTATATAAACGGGTATGTTATTTTTTTTTTTATTAATTCTTGGCCGGTACCTAAAGTAATATTTATTTATTTTTTTATATAGTATTATTAATATTTCCATGATTGTGTCATTATTATTTCATTACGAAATTATTATTTAAATCGATTCATTTTTGTTGTTGTTGTTATAATGTTGATCGTTAAAACGTCTAAAAAGTAATAAACGTACCCACGTAAATGTACAAAATCATTTTTTTTTATAAACGAAAAATCCTACATCTCCGTCACCAGTACGGTGATATCCGGATGTAGGTTGGCGACCCGGCTAAATACATAGGGCGTCAGTAACCGAAGGGTTACACATCTCTCCTTAGAAATTCCGAGTAAAAACAAAAACGTTTTTTTTTTTTTTGTCTCCGCGGTGTATCTATAACGGACAACTTTTTCGTCAGACGATGATACTTGTATTTTTTTTTGAAAAAATTCTGCCTGATGCACTGGAAAGATAGACTGCTATAGTCGATTGGATATTTAAAATAAAAGTTATACGTGTTTGCAATATACAGGGAATTCAACTCGTTTCCATAACAGCGAGGAACTTTTTATATTATTGACCACTATTCAAAATAATGAGTACAGTATTTCCCCCTCCCCCCAAATAATACGTTTTAAAATACGCCACTGCAGGGTTTGGCGGCACTCGTTTCGAATTCTTTTTTTCGATTATCAGTACAAGAAATGTAAAATTTTGATTTTGAAAAAAATTGTTTTAGTAGACCAATATATATTTTTTCTAACGTTAAGGTTCTCGAATTAATCATCCGGTTGTTTTTACAGGAGTTAAATCGACACTGATTTAGAGTAGGTGTAACGACCGGAGACGTATCCTGTAAATGTGGACAACGGCAGTGAATGACACGGTTTACACTCGTACGCGGAAGAGGACCTGACGGCAGCCAACCGAAAAGCAATGGGCGCAGCTCAATATAGTGGGCCAAAGGAAATTTTCCCCAAATAATATTTTTTCCAGAAATAGCGAATAAGGAAAACCGAACATTAAAACTCGTTTTACGATTTTCGATCGTAATAAAATTATTATCAGCAGTATATTAAATTTGTTTTTTTTTTTGTAAATGATTATTTTAATAACGAAAAGTTGAAAAAAATATACTTTCAGTGTCACCTGTATAATCTAATATTCTGTTTGGAATTTCAGAGTATAATTGAGTGGGACACACTAATTTTCATTTACTCCTCACACAACGTACATGGTTATGTGCGTATAATGAGTTGTCTATACGATACTCCTTAGAAAATGTCATGTTCCAAACGGCAAAAACACAATGTTCGTAATATTATGTGAGGAGTGACGACGATAAAAACAATACGGTTTTAGGTTATCGGTAGTATTTTGGAATTTTAAATAAAACAGATAAAAAAATAATACCGTCGCGTGCGCGTTTCAATATAATCATATAGAAAATCTATCATACCCGTACACGTATTCGTTTATTTATTATACGTTATTAAAACGTTTCGTGCTATGTAGGTTTATTTTGCGTGCACGTTTGAAACGTTTATATCGTTTTAGATAAACATGCAAATGTTTTGAAAATAGTTATTTGTCCATAGTAGTACGCGAATGGCGACAGGAACATTCCGAAATAGCCCTGTATACTCGGTATATAGGTATGCCGTAGAAGGAGAACCGATTCCAGAAATGAAAAGGCACAAGTATATCTCGCCATGACTCGCCCAAAACATCCCGATTTCCCAAACAGACAAAGACTTAATACAATATAAATCTGGCTGAAAAAATAAATACGGAATATGACTCCGCTCGGAACGATATATCATTCATGAAATAAATACAGAACTCACAACATTGTCTCTAATATATAAAATCCGGCAGTTTATGCGAGACAACTACCGAGAACATCAATACGTAGACGCGTCTAAGAATAAATAAAGCGCAGGAATATACATATTATATTCAATTTATACATTTAAAAATAAATTTATATTTTATAAACTGCCTAATGATATTACGCTGTTCTAAACGAATTGCAATTATTCTTATAGCGATACAAATTATTATACTGTAGGAAAATAATACAAAATATATACTACTATAAGTGATTTTCTTAGTAAAAGCGTACACCGATAGCTTCCAGTCTGGTGATGTTGCAATAAGAATTCAAAATAAATTACATGAAAGTTTGAGCATATGGAAACGTTGGGATACCGTGTCCAAATGGGAAACGAAATAGCGGGTGAACGAGTAAAAACTGCTTCAAAGAGTTTAGAAATACTCAAAATGTGACTTCGTATCACATTACAAAAAAAAAAAGAATGCATTAAAGAGATAACACAAAAAAAAACATCAAAATATATGTGGATCAATTAAAAAAGTAAACGAAATTAGATCATACGATCTATAATAGGTAATAAGACGGGAGAAAAACAAAAAAACGAAAATCATTGACGAGAAAAAGTCGAAGAGGTATTGGACGTCCGAAACAGGTGCACAGCTACAAAAGGACCCTCTCAAACCCTTCAAAAAATATACTTTACGTGTACATCAATAAAGCATATTATCCTAAACGAGTGCCGGGAATACGAAGATGAAAGAGGGAATGTCTAGAACCTTCAACCGAACACGAAGACCAAACGATCGACTTTCTCAAAGAAACGTTTGAATAATTCCGTATAGTACATGAAAGTTATTAATTATTATTTCTTCCGTAACTGTGTAATTCTCTGTAACTATTCATAGTATAATAATATGCACACGCGTGAAAATGTATGTAATACTAATGACCTATACCTATACAGATATCGAAGTGAAAGATCAATAAGAAAAAAAATGTTTAATTACGTTTAAAAAAAATATTCCCATACTGATATATACGGATATCAATAAATTAGTAAAACTTATCACACATTAATTATAAAAATATGTCCTGGTTTTGTACAAACATAATGTGTAATCACTTCAATCGTAACGGAATAATGAAAAATTATTATTATTAACTAATTAAAAATGTATGTAATTATGCGCAAAAATACAATTAAAATTATAAATTAACATTGCTTTGGATTCGGTTCGTCGTGAAATTTATCCTTATACTGCGCGTGTACAGTGTTTGTCGGCCACTGCAGGTTTCTAATTATTTGAAAAGCAATTTTCTATAAAATGATTAGGCGTACCACTAGCGAGGATATGAAAAAAAAAAAAAAAACCCGAGTCAATATGCGCTGACCGTGTGAGAAGATATAAAGATAATAATTACGAATTCATGTGTTTCCAGCGTGAACGAATGTATAAAATATATTATAGCGTTGATGAGACGAGTTCATGACATCATTTTACTTGCCTACGTAAATGTGAAAAACAAAACGTGTATTTAAGTCCGTAACTGAAGTCTACTATTACTGTACGAGCGTTTATACACCGATCAGAACGTTTTATGATGTTCAAATTTTTTTTTTTTAAAAAAGCCCGTAATTTTATTTATTTTTTGATTTTTTCCAAACGGTAGTCGAACGACGTCAAAATGCATTTTGGTCAAGGCTGCAGGCCTAATATTACTTTACGTGTAGTCATTAACTCCAAAACGACTTTATATACATAAAATATTAAATTATTATCGTTACAGATAAATGGTAATACCATATAATTTTACAGTGTTCGGTAACGTATTAACGTTTTTTTTTTATATTTTATAAACCACGCTATTTTAAAACGGGGGTTTTTTTTAAAGGTTCAGATTATTTTTTCTCGAAAAAACATATATTGTTCTGAGACATAATGTATATTTATATTATTTACAAACGTTTAATATATTTTTTTTTCTTTTCCGAAAAATACATAACTGTATCGACGATTTATTTTCTGAAAATCGTGTACTTATAAGAAAAAGATAAAAAAAAAACTTCCAACGAATTTACAGTTTTACGTGCTCGTTGTGATCAAAAACAACAAAAATGAGTTTCATTGGACACACCGCGTATATTATAATAAAACCAAACGTAACCGAGTGTTTTTCCAACCGTTTAAAGAGCCTTAAGAATTTATTTATGCTTTATGGTCACCAAATGCAGTGGCGAGCGATCGTTATCGTTATAAAAACGGTTATAAAACTTGTACCGTTCCAACATACGAGTAAAAAAAAAAATGCTCACAGTCTTACTAAGCGCACAGAGAGTCGAAAGAACTCACGATAAGCACGAAACGAAAAAAAAAAACAGTTTTTAGCATATATTGTTGTATACTCCGTTAAAAAGACGAAATCGTTTGTGTTAGTAGAAATCGGTACATTTTTTATTCTTCGAAATATTATTTTATTCGTAATTATAAACGTAGTTAAATTAAAAAATAGGCCTGACGAGTCTTCGATCACATTGGTCTTACGATATCGAAAGCACTGAGAGATCGCTTCGCGCTCGGAAAGACGTCAATGCATAAGGCCAGGGCCGGATTTAACGTATTGACAATATAATAGTGATCGCCTATAGAGCGCTAAATTTTAAAAGGCGCCGAAAAGACGCTAAAATCCACTGTCCCGATCAAAAAAAAAAATTTCCTTTTTTCGGCTTTTCTAATGAATTTGATTGAAAATCGTATAAAACGAGATTGTTAATGTCCAAAGTGTTTGTGCTCGATAAAAACTTGGGGGGTACTGCAGGTAAAATCATTGCCTTTAGGCGTGATTTATTCCTTAATCCTGCGCGCGAAACTGCAACTTACCGAATTGGACTGTTGTAAATCGTATAATTGAATCGTCGTGACGTTTGTGCTCGTTGGATGCAACGAATAATATGGAACGGAACTTTCGGACAAAATGCCTATACTTCACTAGGAGAAAAAAAAAAGCAAGTATGGAAATCAACAGTGCGTCTAGTACATAACTTTTTTTTCGAATTCTCAAATAAAACACCGTTTTTCTACGTGCATTTTACTTTTTAGGACGACAAGAGTTTGAACGTCCAGCGGCATTTAAAATTATTCGTATGCTGCAGTGGACGATCGTTCGAGTTCGTTGTTCCATCGCTATAAACGCGCGCGTTATAGCCGAGAACCGGTAATTGGACTGGGCGCAAGAAGAAAACGTTTTTGAAACGGCTGGACGTATTTTTTATTATTACTATACTTATATACGTGATCAGTATTGTTATTGTTGTATTAAAAAAAAAAAAAATTAATAGACCGAGAGGACACACGATACGTACAATATACGCGATCGGTATCCCGCCGTTATATTTCGCTGGCCGATCTCGCACGGAGTGCGTAAACGCGATATTTTTGAAAATGAGAAAAAAATATCGCTAAATCCATAAAAAAAAGTATAACGTACAATTATTTATGTTCGTGTATAATACGCGCGTAGTTCCATTTCGGAAAATTATCCGGCGTTAAATTGACAAACATTTTCTTGTGGTTACCGCGGTGTTAAAGCAGTTAGAAATCTTTTTTTTTTTGTAGAAAAAATTTCGTGTTTTGCGAAATTAATCCTCGAGTAATATAATTTATGAATTTTTTTTTTAAGTATTCGTTTTATATAGAGAAAAAAAAGTATATTATCTACTATTATTATATTAGCGTACGGTTTCGGGGCGCGCAGTATACGATTTAGAGTAAAAAAAAAAAATAAACGTTTTTAAAATCAATAATATTACGATAATAATGAAAAATCGATTTAATTAATGCGGCTATGATTTTTTTTTTTGGTGACCGGGGCGTGAACGGTAACGGCGATGTTCTCTACTATATTATATAAAGCCGCGAACGTTTCGCCGGCCATATTCTACACAGCATCGGCTCTATATGGATTTCTGCAGACAAATTATATATATTATATTGTATAGTAGGACAGGATTCAACTATACGTTTCTTCTCGCCGTCGGCGATCCGTTCCGAAGTCGCGTTCGGAGAACTCAGACTTACAACAAAAAAAGTTAAACGATTAAAAGTCATAAAATGATTGAAAAAAAAAAAGTACAATAATTACAGTTATTATTGTGAAAAAAAAAACACTAAGGTAAACTTAAAAACAGAGTGAATGCGTGACGACAAATTTATTAGGCACACGTCAGTTCTCTGTGGGTCGTCTGTAAACTGCACGCATCACATATAATATATATCATCGTTAGACTAAAGGAACATTGTATTCTGGTTTAATTTATCGATAAACCGCGAAACGATGACCACCAACGGTTTCCGTCTCGATGCGAAATCGTCTGCGACGAACATATCGGCCGATACCCTGCTAGGCTAGAAAACCATTTCCCAGTATAAATATATATATATTGTAACGACCGAATTTATAGGACGAGATATCCATCAATGTCGTTTATATGTATATTTTAAGTGTGACAAAACGAACCATTATTATATATCGATTATTATTATAACTATAGGTGACTGCGAATTTATATAGCAAACGCGCGTGTTTATATGTCGCTACAAAAATTCACTGCGCAGCATTCCGGTTCGGAAACTCTTCTTTTGTTCGACATTATCCGTTTTGTGGGTCGTTTTCTCCTGCACCCGGCTTCCGGATAAATTTATCGCGTTTTATGACGTTCGCGTCAACGCGAATTGTATTTAAAACACTTTTTTTTTTTTACTTTTTGTCTTTTCAAACATTTTACACGGAGCCTGCGATCGAGAAAAGCGAATTTCATTTTTTTTTTTTTTACATAACGTTTATCGAACGCGCGTTTTCCATTGTACGTTATTATACGCGAGTATAATTTCATCGTTTTGAGGGAGAAAACGGCCCAAAACGGTGACGGTTTCGAGTGTCTGTAGTGAATATCTGCTGTGCAAACACCGTTTTTGCACGATCACGTCTTGCGCGTCGTTTGGCAGGAGATTTTATTGTTCGGCGGCGTTTGATTTTAATCGATCTAAAAATCCTGGATAGGAGCGGTTTGTTTTCTGGCCATTAATATTTATTCGCGCGCAGAGGCGGAACTCCCATTGAGCACTGTAGGCAGCTGCTTAGAGCGGCAAAATTTGAGGGGGGGGGGAGTGGCAAATTTTGTAGCGTTTTATTATTTTTCAGGCGAAAAATGTAGTCTAAAAATTCAAACGGATGTCCACTACTATTGTCTAATATTTAGAGTAGGTATTTTCCAGGGGTATTGTAACTTGTTCACCTAATATAGGGGCGGCAAATTTTCGGTGCCTATATATAGCCGTAAAAAAAGATAAATCCGCCTCCGCTCGCGCGACATAATAATTATTGTATTACAGGTAAAAAAAAAAAAAAGAAAATAGAATTTACAAAAGTTTATTCGCCTGCAGGAAATCGACGTTTGTATTGGAAACGATTAGCGTGCGTACGTTTGTAACGTTTGATTGACGGCTGCGGCTTGTAGTCGGACGCTGTCGTCGACGACTAGGTGACGAATCAGGTCAAAGACGGACTAAATACAGACACTCTTACTTCGGGAATGACGATTGTACATATATAGGATTAACCGTCGGATAAATGTGATTTTTTTTGTTTTTTATATATAATTCGTTTAAACTGCTTCGTAAACGAATTTTGCCGGACTGTGCAGCGGCGACTGTACAGAAAGGAAAGTCGTATCGACACGAACGATATTTGATTTTCAGCCACTGCTGACGGCGGCGCGCCGATTAGAATTTAACACCGTTTCCGCGAGACAATGCCGTAGAAAAGAAAGAAGGAACAAAAAAAAAGTACCCGGCTAAATACACGCGCGGCATTATATTATATTATATATATATAGACACGGTACGCGAGTTATTTCATATATACTTTGTGGATATAGTTTATTTCCCGCTGTGCAGTTTATATAATGAGATCTTAAATTTATAATGCGATTCGTTTTCGGTTGATATAATACAACGCGATCAATTGTAGTTTAGTTCTAAAAAAAAAAAATCTTAACGTACCTCGTACCTGTACGTGTGTGTGCCTGCAGTGTGTATAGAAAAATGTAATATAAGTATAGTACTTCTTTAAAACGTCCGTTCGGCCGTTTAAACCATCTAGTAGACTGTCAAACGCAATGTTCTATACGCGATATCATATAATAATCGTCATCGTAATCGTTCTGTACTTTCGGTTAGAATACAATAATTTTACGAATCCAAACGATTATGAAAATAACGGCGTCCAACGACGGCGTCGTCGCGGTGTTATAATATTTCGCAGTTATTTTAACTATTTTCCCGTTAAATCCGAACACACTCGTGACGAACAAGTCGAATTTCTATTTCTCGGTTTTCAAAAGTAACTTTTAACTATAAATGGGCCCGTATGTGTATGACTGTATTTTAGCTGAAACACGTCATGCGTTACCGGAAAAACTCTCACGCCTTGTAGAGCGATCCGATTTCGATATATTTTTCTTTTTTTTTTTTTGCGTTGGAAAGGCAAAAACGTTT
This sequence comes from Slavum lentiscoides, assembly GCA_032441835.1. Taxonomy (NCBI): domain Eukaryota; kingdom Metazoa; phylum Arthropoda; class Insecta; order Hemiptera; family Aphididae; genus Slavum; species Slavum lentiscoides. The sequence goes on along the minus strand of CM063717.1, from coordinate 2,949,515 downwards.
TGCTGTGCGCACTGGACTTCGGTTATCAAAATTTTATTTCTAAAAGCTATATAATACGAACGATTTTTACAATATTTTTTTTCTTTTCTATAGTTTTCTAGTAAGGCAAATCTAAAACAGAACGTAATTTGCCGCGGCCGCCTCGTTTGTTATAGCAAAAAGCGCGTGTAAAAGAAACGCAAATAGTCCGCATTGTTACTCGCTGCAGTATTTCAAAAGTATATTTATATAATATTATTTCTAATAATGGTCGTAGTATAATATTGTATTCGACACAGGATGTTTATTATATTTATAGTGTGTAAAAATAAACGTAGTCGAGCGTAGAGAAAATCAATTAAAAAAAATATATATATCTTTCTGTACACGTAACTTATATATTATAATGCGAGCGAAAATCGTTAAACGAGCCGGTGGCGGACACCACCACATCGGTAGGTATTAACGTTGTTCAACCGTGGAAACTTGTTTTTCGTTCCGAGTTCAATATACTCGTATTTCTATTTGTTTGCTTATTTATTTGTGTTTTTTTTGTTATTAGAAACCATCCGTTTAAATAATATTTTTAACAAAAAAAAAAAAAATTATATATATAATCAAAGACATTCGCGGCGTATAAATGTTTTTTTATCGGTTTCTGTATATTATGACTTTTTACTACTTTAATCGGGTACTATTATTGCTGAGGTCAGCTACCTCGTGTAGAGTCGCATCTCATATCATACAGTCAATCACCGCGATTTAAAAACCACAGATCTATTCTCGCTCGTATTAATAATATACGCTTTTCTTATTATTCTTATTATCCGAAACCGAAAGTACGCTTTACATTTTTGGTAACATTTTAGCACAACCGGATTTGATAAACAGTGAATTTTATTTAAAAACGTATATGTGAATCGAGTCCCAAGTAGAAAAAAAAAAAATGGATATTTAAACAAAAAATTACTCCAATCTGCATTACCCTGCAGGAGACACAAATTGTATAATTCTCTCGGGGAAAATATTATTTATTTACTAATGAGTTTCGTATGCTTTTAACGGATAAAACGCGGTACGATTTATCGCGTCCGGACTCGATTGTAGCTTGTCGTCAATTATTACTTCAAACTCGTCTCATCATAATAATATATTATGCTGTAACACATTGCGCGGGGTTATAACCGTCTTATTTTCTTTTCTATGGTTATAACGTAGAAAATTGCAAATTAATGAAAACATATCTGCTGATCGTTTCTTTTTGCTCTTCGTCCACTGCACCGCTGCTCTGATATAATGAACAACAGTCATTCATTGCCTTGCCATAAGCTATGTATATATATATATAAAAAAGCAACAACGTAAATTCGTGTTTATTTGATCATTACCACCTCGATTAGAAAGGGCTTTTAACTACCGGTCTTGAAAATGTCAGATAACAACGCAATACTTGAATTCACTATACCGTGTCTGAAATACAAATGCTTGTTGCTCGACAAATATTCTTAAAAAAAAAAAAAAAATCAACGTATAAATTACTATAAAAATATATTCCTCAACAACGTATATAGAATCGTAGGTTATCATTTAAAAAAATCAAATGTCAATAATATTCGGTAAGTAAGAGACGGGAATAAAATACAAGACAATTATTTTAATTATTTAGATTTTCCGAAAACGGGTCTTGATGAAAACAAAAAAAAAAATCACCCATTGTACGCGTAAAGTTTTTAATATGAAATTAACGCGTGTATTGTTATTATTTTTGTAGGTTAATTGCCGGTGACCATCATCACGACATAATATCTCAACTACGCTGCAGTCCAGTGTTTCGCGGTATCCGGCAGTTAAGTATTTGAATCTAAATATATTATAAATGCAAACGCGTTGTAGTAATACAATAATAATTTGACACGTTATCTACGAGAAGAAGAAGAAGAAAAAATAAAGCGGTAATTTCAAAAAAGCCCTAATTTCTCACGCTAACGCGGGCGATTTTGTTTTTTATTATTATTATTATTTTTTTTTGTAATAACAATATATTCATTGTGGAAAATTCAGACAATGCGAACTGCAGGTGAAACGGTAGTCTTAGCGTAATTAGAATAAAAAAAAAATAGATCCTCTTCTCGCCGCTCGCAGCGGATCCGTGTTCGCGACACGAAATTTACCGCTATATATGAAATACACTCTATATATATATATGCGTATCTCGCGAATCCAGTGAACTGTGCAAAACCCCGTCTCCCGGTCAAATGGTATAACGAGAAAAAAGGAAACAAAAACAATTTTTTTTTCTTCTTCTTCTTTTCTATAAAACGATCGGTACCACAATTATTGACGATATTATCGCTTGGTTGTCCGCCGCGGACTTGACTATCGCGGAAGATTAAGCGAATAATAACAATAATATTTTTTTTTTTTTTAGAAAAAATGACTACACAGAAAATTGACGAAAACCCGAGAGTAAACAACGACGATTAACCCGCGCCGCCCGCAACAATTTATACGCACGTTTCTTCGTTTCAGACGCGCGTGTCTAGAATTTTTTTCTCGCGTTCGGGTCCGGAACGGCCGTTTTAAGAGGCTTGCCCGGCAGTGCCCATTTATATGGGCTGTGCAAATTTCGCACGTTTCCAATGCCTTCCGCTTTACTTTTCGGTACGTTCATGATCTTCTATACAATCCGGTTTATGTATAAAATATGCTGTAATCGTGATCTTCCTCTGCGTTTTTATCCATCAACCATATTCCTTCCAAGATCAGTCCTATATAGTAGCCCTCCGTGTCTGAACATATATACGACCTACGTCCATTCTTTTCGCATTTTCCACATACTTTTCCACAACGAGCTTCTTTCTACGCTACTTCTTCACAAAACAGTAATCCTATCATCAGTCCATTTCATCTTTTGCACTCTTCTGTACCACCGCATTTCGAATGTCATCTCTATTCTTTCCTTCGCAATAAGTGCACTTTTCAGCATAACGCTCCTGCAGCAGACGTACGTTTCCGTCAAGATTTATATCGTTCGAGCCGGAGAAAACACTTATATTTTCACTACTCTTTATTATTTCCTTTTTGCACCTTCCGTCCCAGCTTGTACACACTGCTTCTCGAATATCTGAATTCATCTACCTGATCTATCTGTTATCTCACTTTAGCCTCGTCCTTGTTCTTAAATTAGTTATTTTCTCTGCTACAGACCAGGATTTTCATAGCGTTCGTTTTCAACACAACAGTAGAAATGCTCTTTTTTCACCATAAAGAGAAAAAAAAAAATGTATTCCTATAGAGATTGGACTCGTCCGAAACACGCGTACGTCTTCTTACGCATACCGTATAATATCAACGTGTGACAACATTACAATTCGTAAAACGGTTACTTTTGTATGCTCGAAAAACATTTAAAACGTATTTTCAGTCGTGAAAAAAACAACATCTAAAAATACAATATAATTGTAGCGCATCGCGTTCTAGTAATTACGAAAGAGTTTTTTTTTTGATTTTTTTTCAAAAATCGCGCGAGGGCTCGAATGTAATACGCGCGCATGGTTAAACACCGTTATAATATACACGAATGTGTAATCGTGTTAAACGTCGAAACCCACGATCTTCGAGTACGCGGTTTCTCACGTACTATAATAATCCTTCCTATATCGTGTACGACGATGCTTCTAACTCCTAGATTTACGGTGTTAAGTGTATTATAATAATTTTCTTTCTCTCCTGGTCACCGTGCGCGAAACACGCCGCGTAGACAGGTAATCGTCAGCCGCTCGGCTAAAAACTACACAACCGCAAGCTTCCGGTCGGAATTAACGCTGTGCGCGCACGAACGATCTCCGCGCCCGCCCGTCACTGCATCAGTAATACGTAAAAGAAGAAAACAATAAACAAATTTCGCTGCGAACCAGTGGAATACAATAATATATAACATCTCGGGAAACGCAAATTATTATTATTTTTTTTTTATTACTTTTGTTCCGTATTTTTATAATATTTTATCTACCCCCGGTCCTTTATTCGTCATAATATTGTTACAGCTTCACGGACTTTTGGTTTTAATCGGCTTAATCAGTGGCGTACCCGGACTCTCGTTATTATTTTTGAGGACATCCAGTGGTTTTTCATCGACAAAAACGCGGTTTTTATAAAGAAAACCCGAAAAAAATCGACAAATTTATTTACAAATTAAAAAAATTAATAATAAAAACTTAAAAATATGTATAGTGTTTATGAAAATTCAATTATTGAAACAACGCGCCAAAGAGAGAAGCGTAGTTCGGTGAAATATAAAATGTATATACGCGCATCGGTCACGCTTCGAGCTGCAGTCGCATCTACGGGCTTGATGACCTCCCGGGAACAAACGATATTACATGCGCGACACGACTTTTTCCTAAAAAAAAAAAAAACGACATCTTGGCGTTCAGACGATGACAATATGGAAAACGGACGGAACACCATCAACGGCCGTCTGTGCGTACACTGTTATTTTATAACGCTTCCGCCAGTTTGGCCCATACACTTTCTAAGGATGTAATTCGGTCTCAAACTCCGAAGAACAAAAAAAATCGTCCCGAAATCAACCGCTGAAATCTTTTAGTAAACATTTTGGCACTACGAATTACTGCGCGACGATCGATTCTTTTTTTTTTTTTTTAGGGAAATAGTAAAATTTTAGTCGTCCGTCAAAATCTCAAATAACGGGCACGGACCACGCGGTTGTGTTTTAAATGTCGAATAAAAAAAAAGGTAACGGAGTGTTGTGAATGCCGCTTAAATGAATCACTCGGGACAAAGATTTTAGAACGTATTGTATTACCGTTGTAAATTTGTGAAACCAACGATAGACCGTTGCGTTCGAATAAAAACCGTTCGGCGAGCGGAGCCGCACAAATAGTGTTTGAAATTTGGGAGGACTGAAGTCTAAATCCATTCCAAACACTCTTTAGATTTTTATATCAATTCAAAATTCTCAAAAAATTTTTGGGTGGGCTATACAGAGTTTAGGGGGACCTCCCCCCCCCGCTATTTGCGCCTGTGTATTTCGGGTATATAACAAAAACTAACAATTTTTTATGAATTAAATACCTCGAAATTGTCGTAAACAGTCCGAAATTAAAATAAAGTTTTTGAAAATCTTTTTTCCAAAATACAAAGGTTACGTGTCTGATGAATATTTCGAGTTTCCATATATATATACACCCATTATAATTTCAATATTACGAAGAAATAACTACATATAATATGGTAATCGATTTCGACGAAATCGCTTTTTTACCGTTCCTATGTGGGTTTTGAGAAAAAAAAAAATGACCTCTCTAAAGTATACTGACCAGACGCGATTTGCTACCGGTAAGAAAACTGTGCAGACTGTAAAGATCGGAGCACTCCTTCTGGTAGGATTTTCGGATACGGACATAAAAAAAAAAAAACCGCATCATTTTAAAACCAATAGGTTCCTCGATCCGTTCGGAATGTAACAGGAATTTTTTTTTTTTCTACAATATATTATTAAGCTATGATATACGCCTGTCGGTCATATAAAATATTATGTAAAATTAGGACTACTTATATAAATATAATATTAATTAGGCCTATATACATACATATATTGGATATAATGTACGCCGCGATACTTGCAAACCGCGTCGTCTCGTAAGTGCTGCGCACGACACGGTGCGGTTTTTGTCTCGTTCATTAAAAATAAAAATAATAATAATGCGCGCGCGCATAAATACCGAACTGGCAGTAAACGGAGACCGAGGAGAGAGAGAGAAAAAAGAATAAACGAAACGGGCGTATATAATAAATACTGTTTGCAAGAGAAAATATTTTATTTATAGACACAATAAAAGAGAGGCATAAAGCGTATACAGGACTTGTGTTACGCGGTAATGACCTGAACTACGCCCCGCGCGATCGGTACTATTATTCTTACTTTATTTTTCTATAATATAAGCGACAAAAAAACAAACAAAACGATACCGCGGTTCGCATTAATTTATCGTTTCATCGATCCCCGGTCTAATTAGTATACTAAGCGTGAGAAAACGACGGAATCGCCAAGAAAGTCGAATTGCTTTTTTTAGAGAGAGAGAAAAAAAGGTAGCGAACCCCGGGATGCAGTTGTGGACCACGCTCGAGAGGACGTAAGAGGGCAGTACAGCAAAATGTCATTTCGCCATTCGAATGTTGTGCAATTATAGGAACAAAATTGTACCGCGTGTTTGAAAAACGAGAGGTTACGCTGTGTTTTGTTGGAAACCGGTTTCGGTAAAATAATAATGTGTGTATTCGGTAAACAATTAATCGCGTAAGATATAAAAATTAAAACGTTATTTTGGGAATCTAATCGCAACGAAACATCGAAAAAGTTCTCATATTTTAAACGGTATAATATAATATTTATGTTTATTGTAGACTTTATTGTGAACAGAGACAACAAACGCCTGCACGGAAAAAAAAAATTAGTTAGTTTGACTATTTTTTTGATTTATTTAATCAAAATTTATAGTAACATATGTGACAGCTATAAATGTAGTATAAGTAACTTAATGTTTTTAGTTACAATATTATTGTTATATTAAATATAATATTTAATACTATTTATTTATTATAAATATCATTTGGTTTAACCTTAGTGTTTAGTTAAATATTGTTGTGAATTTAACTAAAAATATAGTTTTTATTAATATACATTATAGTTGCATTTTTTTGGTTTTACCGTAAACGTTTAGTTAAATATTTTATGAACTTAACTAAAAATATAGTTGTTATTCTTTCAAATTTCAGTTAGTTCAAAATTTTAAAACAGTTGAAATAACTAAATTAATTGGCATTTTATTGGATACTTATGTGTAGGTCTTTATTGTTGACTTACCTATTAAATATTTTGAATAGTTACCAATCCTCTCCTGAGTGTTTTTAAATAACTACTACTTATTGTTCTTTATATATATATATATTAATAATTGATATTCATGCAATATTTAGTAGATATAAATCTTGTACATCTTTACAGTGTTTTAGTAATGTTTTACAGTGTTGTAAGCGAATTACTCAGACAAAGGTTTTAGAGTGTTATGACGTTATAACCGCATGAATTTGAAAGCAACGATAAATCATCGCGTTCGGTAAAACGATTCTATGATAGCGGAGCTTCGGGTGTAACGCGCGTTTTGTCGAGAAATTTGAAACAATTATAAAAAAAAAAATCGTGACTTAACGATTTCCAAGACTTTTTCGAGTATATATAGTTGAAGTATGACGAACGTCTGACATTGTTTTGAATTTTTACAAGCCTTAAAACCGAAAATTACCTCGTTTATGAATTACTTCAAAATCTACGACAGCTACAAAGAGACCGAAATTAAAAGAATTTTTTTTTTTTTGAAAAATTTGTCTCGTCGATACAGTCCAAAGATACGCGTAGTATTCGGTGAACATTTCAGGTTTCCACGACCATTATAGTTACAAAATTACGAAGAAATAACGATTTTGACGAAATCGCGATTTTACCGTTTTTTTTTTTTTATGTAATTTTTCGATAGATTTTTCTCACGCTTAAAAAAAAACAGTATTGAGAAAATCGAAAAATGACCTCACTAAAGTAGCAATTAGATGCAATTTGCTATACCGGAAAACAGTAGTGCTACACCCGTAAAGATCCGAGCACTGCTACTGGTAGAATTTTTGAGTACGGACGTTACTGTTTTTTTTTTCTCTTTTAATACTTAACGAAATTCGTTTGATATTATATTCAATACATATTAATGGCTTAGCGGTTTTGGCGGAAGATGATGCGCTCGTTTCCATCGCCATTCGGAACCAATCGTCCGCACAACAAGCGGACAATATTCTCCTCTGGACAACCGCCGTTCAGGAAAATTCCGATGACTGATTTTCGCAGTTTTACCGTGTTTTCGATAAAAAAAAATTTTTTATTTAATTCTCGAGCCTTCTGCGGCAAAATCGAAATTGTTATTCATTTTTAAAACGTAAAGAAAAAAACGCCCCGAGGAAATTATACGGGAATTTTCAAAATACTATAATATATTAAGCCCAAAACTGACGGAATCTTTCGAAAAATAATGCGTATACATGTTACAGTTAGAGTATTGAATCAGTTATTTTATGAAATACCCATACGTTTAATCAAAGTGTATAACTGAATATGGATGAATTCTATTTATTATACTACACCCAGTTATTTCATAGAATCCCTAGTTATTACACGCTCGTACAATCACAGTTTAATTTCCGTTAAAGTGTATTATACGTACAAGACGTATATTATGTGACATAGGTATAGCTAATATGAGAACTGCGGATTCAGACAATCGCAATAATGTTAAAAGGCAATAAATTAAGATTTAGATATTATATGCTACTATTAAAATCGTTGACACATTATACCTAGATAATATTTTCAACACATCAACGTAGTGAACGATAGAAACGTATAAAGTAACTAGTTAAGGCACGAATTCTACGCTTTACCTTTACATTTTAGTTATTTTATAAATTACCCAGTTATTTTATGGAATAACGTTATTCATTAACATTAACTGTAATATATATATATATATATATTACTAAAATAACTGGTAACAATTTTCGAAATATTGTTTTGGTGAAAATCGTATATCGCGTTGACAAATTCTATTGGGTTTTTGCAATTTTTTTTTTGGGGGTATAGTTATTATGGGCGCGTTTAAAGAAACTATTGGAAAAACGTGTCGAATAATAAGTACCAACTGTAATACTGTAAGTTACCATTGTATAGCTACCAGAACATAACGCGTGTCAATTTTAAAAATAAATGTAAATAAAAAACGCGTTCGTTGTAAAAAAAAACAGCGTATACGTTCTCTCGGGTTTCGCTCAGGATCCGAAATTCGAGAGAGTCGACAAATTTTGAAAATGATACCGTGGAATAGTCTATGCGTATAGGCTACACATTTTCAGTCAATTGTGGCGTATTTAACATAGTTTTTATTTTTAAACACGTTAAATTCACGCACGTCGCGCATTATATAACTGTATACGATTAAAAATCTGTTATAATATTGTAAACTAATGGTATTATAATAATTTCTGTCGTAACAAGTTATTCAATATTCTGTGCGACTTTTAAGTTTTAATTGAACGTAAACGGTGTTTGAGAATTTTTTTTTTTTTTTTTTTGATGGGTGAAGAGGCTGAATTACCTTGTTACATACATAATATAATAACCGCGTAGAAGACGAATAAAATTTTCGAGACGCTATACAATAAAAAGAAAAAAAAATATGTGTGAGGCGCAGGATCAGTGAAGACGTTATCCTTTATTGTGTTGAAAAAAAAAATGGAATAGAGTCGAAAAAACAAAACGTATAGTATAATAGCTCTCTCACCCCTCCACAACTGGAATTAATTTTTCGAGACTCGTATATTAGGCCCCTACTCTGTCGCCTGTAATGGCGACGACCGATCCAGATAGGATATAGTTCGCAGGTCCGTCCGCGCACAGTCCGCAGAACACTCGAACTCAGTGCTGTCGTGCCGCTGAACCTGGACGTTAAAAAATAGTATTTTTGCTAATTTTTTTTTTTTTTTGTTAAATCGTTCGTAAAATATTTCACTAGAGTCGACTGATCGGTCTTTTTCGCGCATTATTTTTTATACACTATATATACTGGAATAGTCTCGAGTAAATTCAACGAGCATAACATAAAATAACGAATAGGTAAGTGTTATTTATTACGTTTAATCGACCACATCGAATATTTATTTTATAAATTTTGGAAATCCAATCAAGTTTTATCCATTTTTATTGTATTCGCGTATATCACATGTTATGTACTATATCGTCTCGAATGAGTTCTACGAGCGTAGAATATTTTTACGGGTATCGTCACGCGAAGACCTGACGACGAATACTGCAATGACTCTTGTTAGCCATTCGATATTTTTGAAATAAATATAATAACGATTGGAATTTCGGTAATATATATATAAAAAAAAGTATGTATACAAAACGAATCGCGCGCGCGCCGAGAATATCAGATATTCGATAAATATTTCGTATTGAAACGTCAAAACCATATTCGGTATACATTTTTGTTATCGTACGTTATAAATACACGCACAATCGATAACGTAATATAAAATATTACATAAACGTAACGTTTTCGGGTCGATAACATCGATAAAGAGTAAAAAATAAGAAGATGCGGAGTGTTGACGTTAAATCCATTCGTCACGTCATCTGCAGATACTGTTAGGCGTTAACGATCGACGTCTAAGGCTCTAGAATTGTTTCCATGAAGTTTTCTGGATTTTCGTCCTTAAAACGAGGACTTTCGTCTTCGGCTATACGACGTGCAACTACAACGACCGTAGTGATTCTTCGTCGCGAACGCAACACTCTCTCGCCCCGTTCGATTTAATCTTGTCCATTCCGGGCAATTTACCGGGCAGGCACTTCATACGAACGGCTTAGCACTTGGTGTATTTACGTTTCGGATGTGCTCGCCTTATAGTTGTACGCCAAATAAAAAAAAACCATATTATATTATCGTATTAACAATTTTAATTCGTAAATACGATTTTTGTAATATTGGACAAACGAAACGGTCTCCGTTCACTACAATATAACCGCTATTGCAAAGAAGTCTTGTCGAGAAATCGCGGTCGTATGACCGAGAAACTGGCGTGTAGAAAATAACGATTCAATAAAAATATGTATTATGTAACAATAATATAGCGCGCATCCAAATTTGATTCGGAAAATTATTGGCTGTTGTAAAATCGGTATTTGAACACACACTTTTGTTTGGATTTATATGCGGATAATGTGTATGTGATATATGTGGACGTCGCGCGTATAAAGGAAACATTCGTCTAACTAGGTCGCGATGTTCGACAGACACGCCATTGAAGTACACGCGTTTTTTTTTAATAGAAATTCGCACACGTCGATTTTTCTTTTTAAATCCTACGGATATTTCCAGCGAACATTCTTGTAACGAACGGTTCGTATTCAAAACGTGCGTATTATCGAATAAATCGGAGAAAAAATGTATAGATTACTCGTTTCCAAAAAAGGAAATGTATTTAGAATAGAATAAAAAAAGACAAAAAGTATTTGATTTCTGACTGGAAAACGTTTTGAATCAAAAAAAAAACACAATAATTTAATAAAAAATAAATTGTAAAATACCAAAAAAAAATCTTCTCTTATACATATAGGCTATAATGTCTTACGAGGACTATACGTAGGAGGAAATGCACTTAGTTTTTCAATACAAGTTTCTAATTTATATGAATCGTAAGCGGACAAATTTTCTTGGGAGGTTTTTTTTTCTATATTTTATAAAAATACGAAAAATATATTCAGAAAGCTATACGCGATTGCGGGTAATAATCGTTTACGTATTTTAAGACACGCGGCAAAGCGGAAAATATTGAAAAAGATATTGAAAATTTGCTCAGTAAACGAGATCTGCTGGACATGGTGTTTCTCAAAATTTTTTTTTTTGTATTTGCGACCTGTCCGGCTTTTTTGATTTTGTGATTAGATAAATAGAATTTTTACGCAGCTACAAATCTCTGAATCGCGGTAACATACTGTTGTGTAGTATACGCAGAAAACATCGTTGCAGGCATCACTCGTAGAATTTTCTTGTTTTATGCATTTATTTTACTTTTTCGCAGTGAAAATTTGAAGCTGCCTCTTTTTCGATTGATAATATTGCCAGAAAAGTGTAGTCTTTTTTGACTCTTTCGATGTTATCCATCAAAACGACACTTCGTCAAATCAATGAAAAACACGCACTAGACCGGGAAAAACGCGCACACAAAACACAAAAAAAAAAAAGTATAACTAATATAGTACAATCTCGCAATTACTTAAAAAAAATTTGAAGCCTCGTGATTTTCTTTTTTTATCCGTATAAAGGTTAAGCTCTTACTTCAGACCGGCACTGATGTCACATAGATATATAAATATTTTATTAAATCCTATCGCGGGTGATCTATAATATATATATATATATATATATATATATACAAACGATTTAAAAAACGTCAAGAACAACTCGTATAAATATAATGTAATGTTATAATAAAAGAAAAAAAAAACGCGCGTGTACGTACGATCCGGACTTGTAGACTTGCCACTCGGTATAATATGTGTTTTATTATTGTTGTCCAGTTTATAAAATGTATAAAATGTGAATGACCGCGACCGTGTCTATATCGTTATGTACGCGAAGTACAACCGTGTATTATAATATTATTGTTTATTATAATATATTCAACATTCTATTTCGAATTTATTCTTAAATACACCGTTTTCGCGTGTTGAATAATATTTTTAATTATTTCCAAAAAAAAAAAAAAAACAAAAATTATTTTCCACAATACGTTACCACCCGGTTTCGCTGGAGTTTTTTAGTCCGCGGTTTACAATATTGTTATTCGTTCGCGTTTATTTCGCATCGATGGTGTACAACATTTCAATCGAATTCGTAATGAAATTTAATTGTATTTTTAAATTATTACGCGCGTATATACATTTGTTTAATTATTCAGCACTTGTTATATAAGTGACGCGATAATCTATAATATCGATTATCATTGCAATCGTCCCGGCAGGAATTGAAACGGCAAACGTCGTGTCACCACAAGTCGAATTACAAAATTCGACAATTTTGGTCTGGAAAAAACAGTAGGTATCGCCGTATAAACCGTGTAGTTACTTACATCTTTTTCATAGATCTTATGAACTGTACCGGCACGAATAGGAAATATATAATCAAAACGATTTGACGGTATTTATTTCACTCGTTTTCGCCTAGAAAATAAGGTTATAGACGGGTTAGAAGGGTTAGATTTTTTTTTTTTAATGTATCATCTCGCCATAGCTACGCGTTCAGAATATCGGCGAAAATCTTGTTTTTTCAATTTACTTCTTAGACTTTTGACATTTTATTCCTCTCGTATTATTACGACTAGGTTTTATTGACTCTCGATTATTATTGTCGTATTCGCCCGCGAGGACATAATTTTGTGCGCACGTTTTTTTATAATTTTTTTTTTCTTCTTCTCGACGTAAAAACGCGTTTAAATATATTATTTTATATTAACTAATTGCATGAGAAGCGTAATTTACTGATTACGCTGTATGAGTTTTAATCGATTTTGACAAAAAAAAAAAAACGTACGAATAACAGCTTATTATTGCGTTTTTGAAAATACGCGTAAACAGCTGCAAATTTATTATCATCGCAACAACAGTGATTCTAACTGTCGATATAATATTGTAAAAACACGCGCGTTGTAAAACTCAAACGAATCGATTGTCGATGAATACGCATAATAATATATATATATATAGTAAAATTTACTTTTCTGTTTGATATAACACGAACCCGTCACTGTAGACTTGTTGATTTTTTTTTTTTAACTATACACTGCAAGCGGCACGAAATTATATCTCACTAAAGAAAGAAAGAAAAAAAATCATTGGACCGAACAAAAACGCATATAACGTTATTTGTTATTATATTTACATCGTAGGACGTTTAACACGCGTCATGATACTTGTATGTATATATATATTTTATTCGCACTGTATAACAGCCTCATCTCGCAGTATCGAAAGGAAAAAAAATTGTTTTCATACTAATACGATTCCCTCTCCTTATTATCCGTAACTACGTACAAGTTTAAGAGTGCATTTTTTTTTCAAACTTTTGCAGTTTAATGTCGGTAAAACTCGTTAAATTCTTTATTATCGCGTAAAATAAAACCATTTGTATACTCTATATACGCGTAGTTTGAATAAAACTATATATATATATATATAAAATACAATTTATAACGTCAATATCGGAAATAATAATATTATATTTATTTATATTATTTATTATAAAATAAAAAATAATAATAATTTTATTGTATATATGATGACGTACGTCCGTGTGTTACATTTGAAGTTTCTCGGGGCAAAAAGCAAAAAAAAAAAAAGTATAACGAACGAACAAATAAATAAACGACATTATTATTATTATAATCGGACAACGATTAATAATTTATAATAATAATAATATTATTATTATTATTACGGTATATTATATTATTATAAGTTTACTCGGTCTGCACAACAGTAAGCCGCGACCACAGAATTTATTATACGCGCGTATATTACAATAATAAAACAGTCGCGGTCATTGGCACGCTGCGTTAATCGGCGATTTCGTGTATCTCCAGTCGGATAATAACGTATATAAAAAATATTTTAATACAATAATATAATATATAATAACTTTATCGTCGTGGTCCATATTTTTTAAATTTTACGTATTTCTATACTGAATATTGGAGCCCACTGAGAAAAACTCGTGTGTGTGTGGAGAGGGCTCACGAGTTCACCACCCGATACATTTAATGCTTTTTAAATCTTATATGTAGACAAACGTTTTTTTTTTAAATATATCAATAGGAGTACAAAAAAAAAAAATTATACCGAAACGAAAATTACGTAAATAATAAGAGATATTTAATATTCTGACAACCGACAACAACAACAAATCAACGAGCTGTATAAAATAATTATAATAAGTATATATATACATTGAACCGAAAAAAAAAATTTAACATTCCTAAAATATTATTATTATTATTAATAATAATAAAACAGTAAAAACGAAATCGAAAAAAGATAGCGACACGCGAGTGTTGTGGACGTCGCTTACTCGGATAACTTTTTAGAGTTTTGTTATTTACTATATACATTTGAATGCAATGATAAATTGTAATTTATATTAGTGTACGATAATGGCTTTCGACGAAATCGCGTTTCTACGGTTTTTTTTATTTAGGTTTTTGTACGTTTGAAAACTATCGAGAAAATAGTTTTTCTACACATTTTTGAACTGTTTTGAATTACTAATGAAAAAAATCGAAAAACGTTTCAAACAAAGTATCAACTATAGACGATGCATACAATTTGCTACCGGAACGCATGGCGGTTAGAATATCATCCCATCGTATCGTTCTTTACGTTCTTGTCGAAAATTTGTGCGCAGGAAAAAAAACGATAAAAGCGTCTTCGTAAAACCAAACAGCTTTCTCGCTTCGCCACGCGAATCTAAAATTAATAAATACAAACGTATTATTACTGTAATTAACACGAACGCGTTTTATAGAGATATCGATTTCATATAAGACCATTTCCGCGACAATTTCCAAAGACCATCGATAACCCCACCTGAGTTTCCCGTGTTCTTTGTATTAAAAAATATAAAAAAAACCATTGATTTGTCTCCGAATTCAATAGATTCGTTAGATTTAACGTGCCCCCCATTAGGGCGAGAAAAAATACAATTTTTTTTATAATATTTAATAATAACAAAACGGGATTTTTTTTTATCTTTCTTTCTTACGCTTTTTTTTTACTTTACCCCCGACGTCTTGTACGACCGTATAACGCGCGCAGTTAACAATGTTATAAAATTAATTCGATATTAATTTATATTGACTACGGTGAATTTGGTATGAACTCGTTAATGCCACTCATACGTGAACAAGTGTTACTTTAATTAAAACTAAACAAATTTATGACATGAAATGTATGGACTAAAAAAAAAAATCTGGTTTTGACACGGGCGTGTTGCGTCACTGGCGGCCGAAAGTAGTACCAGGGACTCAGCACGACGTTCGCGTCGCGAAAATTTCGTCGGAACAAAAACGGCGACAATTCCGTATAAAAACAGAATTTATGCATAATATATAAAAAAAAAAAAACAAATAAAAAGAGCGCGATTTTTTTTTTTTTTCTTAATTTTGTTTTTTTTTTCCGTCGTACTTTATCGAGATGACGTTGCCGATTAAACAATACGTACGAATCGGTTTTCTGTAGATTTTTTTTCGAATCGGTTCCGTCTATCGGAATCGGAGGGAGCAATATATACACAACAAAACGTTTGAAGTTTCTCATATAAAAATAATCAAATTACATTTAAAACAAAAAAAAAACGATTTTCAACCATAATAACTATATAGTTCATTAACTATAATATTTTATTCGAAATATAAAATAAAATAATAAAAAAAAAAAAACTATAAATTAAAAACCGTAATTAATAATAAAAAAGGTTTTACATATACGTTTATGTATACGTAATGTATTAAATAAAATATACGGTTTGTTTTTGTTTCGTTTAATAAAGTCATCGTCGCCCGCAAAGTGAATATAACTTATAATAAAACACCTATACTATATACGTAACTCTCACGTCTCTTGTTCTAACGGTTATCTCTTGCAACGCTTCCACCGGAAAAACGGTTCAATTCCACAGGTTGGCATTTCGGACAACGACACTGCGTATCTTCAGCTCTTTTCTCCGTCCCGCTCGAAAATCCGACAACGTCTCATTTTCCGAATAATTACAATAATTGTACACCAATGTCCACCGTACAATGTTCAAGTTCGGCACCGTACGTTCGCTTAAACGGCACTGCAGAGCAGTGGCGTAATTAGAAATTTATTCTGGGGGGGGGGGATGACTTTTTTCCCTCGTTTTTCATTACAGTGTAATGGGAAACTTATATACTAAACTGAAACTTGAACATTATAATAAAAAAGCGATTTTAAGTAAAGTATAAAAATAGGAAAAAATAAGAAAAATTTTGACTCTACAATAGACGATGACAGTTTTCAGTTATTTTTTTTTATACGTGATTAAAAAAAAGGCTCTGGGGGGGATCTATCCCCCTCACCCCCCTTAATTACGCCCCTGCTGCAGAGAGATCTGCGTCCTGGAGTCGCGCTCGCCGTCATTGTTGTACGTCAAACTCCTCAGAAAAATCGTTTTTTCACGCGTTCAAGCCTCGGGAGAGTCGGAGACACCGCGGTGGTCTATGTTCTCATATAAATTATGCCATAACTACTACACTGCTGTTCACCCTCGCATGCAAGCGTCATCGTGAAGGAAAGATTTGCGATTTTTCTCACATTATTTTCAATCGTCCATCCCGTTCGAGTCGTTTTATTAAATTATCCTTCACTTCACGGTCTTAATCCTCCTTCTCCGCGGTTCAACACCGCAGTTAATTCCGGATCCGTTCCCGTAATTTGCATTATCATCTCATCCGTCGTCGTGAGCTCTGCCTTCGCGATTTGTTTAGTTTTGTTTTTTTTACACGTTTATGTGTGCGCGCGATTTAACGCGCATTCGTCGCACTAAACTATTACTCTGCCGGCCCCTTACTATATATATATATAATATAATTGTTGAACAATATTATTATTTTGTTAGATAAAGGCTATGTATACGTATACGATAAAAGAAGAACAAAAAAGAATTCTACATTTTTTTTTTTTTAGATTTTGAGCGGAGCGCGATTGTTTTTACAATGATGTTTATTTTTTTTTTTTCTATACTGTGTACAGATTTTTCGACCAGAAGGATTGCTGCTCCGATCTCTTCGGTCACAGTTTGTTTCCGGCAGCAATTCGCATCCAGTCGGCACTTTAGAGAGGTCATTATTCGATTTTCTCAAAAGCACCTAAAAATATAACACGAAAACGCTATAAATGCAATTTCGTCTCAATCGATTGTATTGTCTATTTCTTCGTAATTATTTAAAACTAATATAGTCATAGAAAACTGAAATTTTTCAAACAAACGTGTAACTTTAGACTGTGTTTACGAGAAAATTAAGCTCCGCTCAGAATCGTTTCATGATGGAATGCAATGACTCATCATTGTTTTCAAATTTAAAATAAAAACGAAACTCTAAAATATCCGAGTAATTCACTTAAGCGATATCCACAACGCCCCGCGGCTCGTTACGTTTTTTTTTTTTTGATTTTTCATTTATTAATTATATATATATATATATATGTATAAAACAATTATTTCTATCAAAACGTGTATCGAATTCCGTTTGAAAATTTCCGGAACATTTTGTGAAAAAAAAATTGTTTTTACCCGCGATTTTATTTCCGAATTCGTAACATTTATTGTTATTAATACACTCAGGGTCGGCCTGGCCATGGCCGCTAGGCCGCGAATGCGGCCGGGGCCCCATATTTTTTTTGTTTTCATACCAATATTTTAGAACGCAGTGTCTCCACCAGTTTTGAAATCTTCGCCTTGTATTATTATAATGTGTACAAATAATGCAAAAATTGATTTTGAGAACCTCATCGAACCGTGCACGTCAACAAATTGTGGTATTTATTCACTGGACTATTTGTAGTACGAGCCAGAAAAATAGAAAAAATAAACCTATTAAAGAAACAAGGTAAAATTGTCAAATCGCTTTAATTTAAAAACTAAATCCGACCACCAAATTCTGACTTCACCATAGATTCTTTTATTAACCTGTATTAACTCTATATAGAAACAGAAGGCGCTAGTCCAAAAAAAATAAAATCAATTTTTTTTTATAAGTGGCCTGAAAAAATCTTATTTGGCCGGTAAGAATTTTAGAGCCACTCCGCGCGCCCCGGGATCTGGGACACCTTATATAATGAATTGTTTTTTTATTGATATGTATTTTTTAACTAAAAAAAAAAAACCCAGGAGCCTTTGGTGTGCCAGGCCGACACTGAATATACTGTTTTAACTTTGTTCGTATAAACCGTTCCGTTCGATCGATATGTTGAACGATTTCGATCCATAATATAATATACATTATGCTTATAGGTAAATTAATACGTATAGATATTTATTAATATATAATATATCCTCGGTGCAGACTGCGGGAAACTTCGCGTCCTGTAACCGAAACAGTCTACTTATAATTTCATTATTTTCTCGATCGATTTGCGGTTAGGTAAAAATGGTATAAAAGACTAAAAAAAAAAAAAAATGTGTCGAGAAGACTGCACCGCACGTCCGTTATTTTCACCGAAAAGATCGTTTCGCGTGGGAACGAGAAATACAGAATCTAACCGCTGCAGTACGCAGCCCAGTATATAGTTATACAGACGATGGAATCGCGTGTTTTTTTTTTTACACCAGACATTGTGTCTCGTCCGCCATTGAGTATATGTGTCCATTTTTTTTTTTTACATAAGGACATAACGTAATGTATACGTATACAGTAAGTGTTTTTTATAAAAAAAAAAAATAATAATAATAATAACAACGCGAATCGCCATAGACCACAAACTATTTAATGCGTTGTCATTATTAATAACGTTCCACTTTTTCGAATCCCAGCTCCGTCAATATTATATAAATATATTTTTATCATTTCGGAATTTTCGTCGCATTCCTTTAGGTATATATACTGCACATATCTGTGTCGTGTCGCGTTTATTATTTAAATATAATTTAAATCAATATATATATATATTATACCACTTGAATATGCCGCAATCGAATTTTTAGAAAAACACTGCAAATTTATACCGCGCTTATTTTGTATAGAAACGATACTCGAACTCGACATTAAGTATACTTGCCCCCGATCGATGTGTGTTGAAAAAAGAATTGGATTTCTAAAAAAAAAATAAATAAATGAAAGAAATACTTCTATAATATAAAATTTTAAATAATCGATGCTGGGAGCGTTAACTAATTTTTTTTAACACGTTAAATTGACATTAGAAAAAAATATATAAGTAGAGTTAAAAGTCACTTATATATTTTTCGTTTTTACAAAAAAAAAATTTTTTTTAAATATTCGAAAAATTTCATAATTTTATAATTTGCGACGAAAATGAGATAATAGACCTTCCAGTACTATACGCTCTTATTAATTCATCGTGTGTAAATTATAAACTATGTCGAGTGACGCAATTAAAATTAACTTGAAATTTCGACTTTTCATATTTTTACGGTAATTTTAACGTTTACACCGCGGTTAAGCGTGAGTATCCGTAAGCGGCAGGAAGGTCTTAGCATTTTTACACGCTATTTTTATTGCCAAATCAAATACGTTTTTTTTTTTTTTTTGTAAATTAACAAAAATATACATATATTTATGTAATTTTCAACTTTTTTTTTTTTTAAACAAAGAAATTAGTAGACTTGTCCAATTTTGAGTCCGAATTGATGCCCGCGGCACACTAAAGATTTAATGCGTAAAACCAAAAAAATATAACTGTAAACAAACCTTTGTTTAATTTTCAACGTCGTATTACACGCTGTGTCACATTTTCGGCCATCTCGCGTATTTTTTTTTTTTTTTTAACAATATCGCAATGTTATATGTACGCGCATTAAAAGTAGCATATTAATTTATACGCGCACGTGAGGATGATTTTTTTTTGGTTTTATATTTAAATAAATTTGTTCTTTTTCTTTTCCAGGACACCATGAACGCGTTACGAATTGTCGCGCTTATTAGCGCGCTATACGTAAACGAGAATCTGGCGTTCACATCCGGCGACGACAAGTTCATAAAAAAATACGCCATGATGAAGGTAATAATAAACACACAGAAAATCCTTACACAAACGGCGTGTATCGGGAGGACTAACTGACTGATGTTGCAGGTTTTAGGCGATATTATTTTATATATTTTTTTCACCTACGCTGTAATATATAGTTATAGAATTTCACAATTTTTTTTTTTTTAATATTCCAAATATAGCCATTTTGTAAATACAGTTTTAAAAAAAACAAATCTTTTCTTAATAATTGATCATTTATAATATATTAACTTATTGTCTTATAACTATAGTTGATTTGGTACGCTTGCTGTTTGTACATTTAAGGGGATTGAAAGCGGGTATTTTCTCTCTTTGTCTTATACACATGAAACATAGCAAAATAGACGTTTCGTACTTCCAACGTACCGATCGATCTATTGGTGCGATAAGAAATTTGAAAACAAATTTGAATTCCTCGTGAATTTTACTACAAAACGACTTTCCCACTTTTTTATTTTTTTAAGACCTTCAAAATGAATTATTAACAATTTTTTTAAATGTGTTCGGTTAATTTTTTAAGGGTTTATGAAAAAATGAAAAATGGGAAAGTCGTTTTGTAGTAAAATCACGAGGAATTCAAATCTGTTTTCAAATTTTATCGCACCAATAGATCGATCGGTACGTTGGAAGTACGAAACGTCTATTTTGCTATGTTTCACGTGTGTAAGACAAAGAGAGAAAACACCCGCTTTCAACCCCCTTAAAAAAAGAAACAAATCCGTAGAAAATAAAATATTAAGGAAAAAATATATTTCAATAATATTCAAATTAACAGTATTTCGAATATTGTATTAAGAGAAAAAAAAATATTTGAAAAAAAAAACTTACTTAAAAAATAAAAATATAATATTGTAGCGAAGATGTGTGCAGAATTAATTATTTAAAAAAAAAAAAATAAACAAACAAAAATTAACTACTGTGTTACACTTCGTATAACTGTATAAAAATAGACTGAAAGAATAAGAAAAAAAAACCTGTTTCTTCCACGCGCATTAAACAAACAATTTTATATTCTCATTATACATATATATATATTATATAGTTTTGCCGAATAATAATAGTATAGTTTTTCCCCGTTTTCCAGTATATCATATTATATTCGTTTTCGTAAAATATCGAAAAATTTCGGTCGTCTAATGTTAACGAAAAATAAAAAAAAATTATTTATCTGGTACACGAAATGCGTTACGGTGTATATATAATAGAAGAC
Source organism: Slavum lentiscoides (assembly GCA_032441835.1). Taxonomy (NCBI): domain Eukaryota; kingdom Metazoa; phylum Arthropoda; class Insecta; order Hemiptera; family Aphididae; genus Slavum; species Slavum lentiscoides. The sequence goes on along the minus strand of CM063717.1, from coordinate 2,927,880 downwards.
GGAATGAATGAAAACAACCGCGATGGGTATATATTATTATAATATATTTAATTGGGATTTTTGACAAGAAAAAAAAAAATTTTTTTTTTTATTTAAAAAGAAATACTTTCAATTTAATCACAAACAATAACGTTGACGTCTCCGTTGTACCATATATATATATATATTTTTTTTTTATTATTATTATTATTTCCATTTTTCCGGAGCTCAAAAACAAACCGTATTCACTGCAGCGAACCGCGGTCGTCAACACCGAGTACGGTATTTATTATTTTGTTCGAAATACTTGTATACACACTTATTGTCGTGCCTGTATTGAACATTTCATAATATTTCGTTCGCTTAAGTGTTACACTTAAGTGACGCGGTTATGAGTCCCTGGTACCTATTTGCTCAAACCGCAACCTAACGCAACCTAACCCAACGCGCACGAGAGGACGTTAGGCACGCATAGCCATGCCACAGAACGGATTTATCGGTCGTTATTTATTTGTGGCATTTCGTTATGTGCCGCGTAGTACTTATTATTAAAAAAAAATATTTTTTAATTATTTTAATAATACCTATTATTATTACATTATTTTTGATATTCATCGTGTATGAGTATTAAATATATAAATCGAATGTGATTTAAAAAAAGTGTTTTTTCTCTCAAAACGGGCGTTTTTTTAACGCTTTAAGAAGTTTTCGGTTTTTTTTTTATAATTAGAAAACAATATAATTGGACCGAATATCAATTCAAAATCGCGTATATATTAAATTATAATGAACGAGTCTGCTAGTACTCGAGACACTGACGTGTAAACGTCGCGTGAGCACTGAGCGGTAAAAATGGAACTGTGATTGGGATTTGTAAAAATATATTGGTATCTTTATTCAAAGTAATTTCGATAATTATTATAGTTGATTATTAGTTGTCACGACAACATCTTACACATTTCCGTCCCATTTACCGAGATTGGCCCCCATACCGCCGTTTACGCATCAAAAAAACGGTTTATTAATTTTAAAAAAAATTCTGTTATTTACGAGTAAATTTCGGATTCTGAAATTATTATTTATTTATCTAATGGGAAATAGAATTTATGATAAACGAAAATATATTATAGATATTCAAAGAGTTGATAAATTACGAATTTTTTTTAAAATTTATATTAATATTATTCATTTTTACTCGTCGGCACTTCTTAAATTTTTTTTTACTACGCCTTCGCGCCTAAGTAAATAATCGTTATTATAAAACAAAAATTCTAAAGCCCTTCGCGTATAAGTTTGTCGAACGTCGCATTTTTTATCCGATCGGTATGAATTTGAAATTACATTTAAATAACCTGAAAAAAAAAACAAAACCCGCGATTATAATTACAATAATTATAATAATAAACAGTAAAAAAAAAATCTGACAGAATACGTAAAATGATATCATAAAATAAACGTACATATGTAGTTGTGTATGTACGATTCACTTTATAACAATCTCGTTTTATATATTTTAACTTCCGTATAATACTCGCGCTATATTTTGCTTCTGTACTGTTTTATAAATAATATATTCGTTAAAATACACAAGTCATTATAAAATTTTTTTTCTTTAGAACTCAAGCGTCTTTTTACGCACCAAATATAAATCATACGGTCTAATTAAAAAATTCGTATACCTAGTAAATTAAAAAAAATTTAATCGTACGTATAATTAAATATAATTATTAATATTATTCGTTGGGAAATATTCGTTTAAACAATTATAATGATAATTATCGTTGCACAAAAACACACGGCTGCAGCGGTACTCGCGCTGTACGTTAGAACACGTCTGACTCGGGAGTACCGTAAAAAAAAAAAAAAACGGAAAAAACTCGGATATGAACTGTCCTCGAGACGTCCATCACGTTATAGTATCATTTAAATAACATCATATAAAGTTTTACCGTTTCTTTTCTAAATTACACTATAAAACATGTATACCCACGCTTGTTATTATTAACATTATTATAATAATCGCAATCGAGTCTCGTGGTTTTTTTTCCCCCACAGACAACGCCCCGACACTTAACACGATTTTATTGTACAACACTACGCGCGCGTATGCGAATATAAACGTTAGGAAACGATTTTTTAGCAAAAAAAAAAATGTTTTATTATAAAACGATATGGACTTTCATCGGCGGCCGAGGAAAATGAAAGAGACACAGAAAACGGGTTTTTTTTAAATCGAATATATACGTATACGACCAATGGACGGCGCTACCGTATGCAGGGTTTCTAAACAAACCGGCGCGCTGTCATATATTTTTAATGAGAACTACGTCCCGCCTCTACGTCGTTATATATATATATAGTATCTTAATTAATAAATAAATATTTACATTTCCGAAACGATAAAATGTGTCGGAATATATTAATTAGTTATTAAAAAATAACGACTGAAAAATAATTTTTCAGTTCGTTTTGCATCTCGCTGACATGCGGTTTTATCCGTTCGTTATATAATATATATGTACGTATTTCTATTTATTTTTTTTATGGTTTTTACACGGAACCGCGGATATTAATATTCTCCGTTTGACACGCGGAGTGTGGACCCGCCCTGCACTCGTCGACTTTTGATATTACAATATTACCGAATACAATGTGGACGACGCAAATAAACATAAATGCGATTCGACGATTATTAAATAATAATATATGAATGTAAACGATTGTATAATAGGTGTACGAGAACTGTTTCGGTCCCGAAGTGGTGAAAGAAGTGCGGAAGGAGATGAAAATCGCCACGGCCAAGTGCAACGGTAACATGCCCATGAGCGTGCCCACGCCGAACGTGGGCTCGTTGAAACTGGCCGCGAGCCCGAGCAGCTTGCACGAATTCAGCAACGACGCGCAACGCCACCACCATCAGCAGCAGCCCCAGCAACAGCCCCAGGCCAAACCCTTACAGCAAGAGGACAGTTTGTTCAGCAAGACGCAACCGAGCATAGACATTACCAAATTGCAACAAGCAATACTGGCCGGATACAATAAACACTTGCAGGTGAGTAGTAATCACTGCAGAATACTCGATACGTGCGGAACGCGTATATATTGATCAAAATATGACCCCAGATAAGAGGCCGCCATATGCATTCTATAAGGTATAAAATTCATGGAGAATACGATGAAATATAGTTTTTTCCACGATATTTATCATGTTTTATTATTTACTCCGCGATAACAGGACACAAAACGACGTGCTTATGTAGTATCAATGTTAGCAACAAAAATCGATGATTTTAACATAACGAAGTTGGTAACAAAAACAGAAAAATAGAAACGGAATGCATATGGCGGCTCACTATAGTGGTCCATTTTACGTGTAGGAGAAGTATATACAAAATGCGCGTTCCGTGTATTGAGTTCAGTGGTAATAATACCGGCAGCTACCGCGGTTAACAGCAGCGGGTTCTTTTTTTTTTTTAATTTGAATTTAGTTCGAAAAAGCTTTTGACAATTATAGCAGTTACAGCAGTCGCACTGTCCCCCTTCGAGAGGGTTTCCGAAGTGTGTAAACGTATAACGTATCGTTTGTTATTTGAACTTTGTAGTGAATATTGTTTTTCCACAATATTGACGCGAATAATCATTACTACGAAAATCGTTTTCCCGTGGTGATTTCGAAGGTACCGTGTGCAATTCAATAAATAATATACCTGAAAAACGAATACGTAAAAACAGAAACAGTAACGTATCGGTTTCCGCCGACAAAATAGTAAATTATGCTAGGCTGAACAGCAGGCAGATAATATACTCGCGACCGAGTCAAAATAATATTCAACGAATAATTGCAGATTCTCATCGTATTCAGCTGTTCTTTTGAACGATACCAATACCGGCAATACCGATATGCTGCAATACACCTCCAAGTATCACCGCCTGCAGCGCAGCGGTCCGGCGGTACCACAACGTATAATATCGTTAGGACGGTGAACCGGGCGGGCACTTTGGCGCGGAAAGCCACTAGAAAATAAACTTTTAGAGCAGCGAGTTTTGAACGATTTTGTAATTTTTTTTTTCATTTCAATTTTGCCATTGATCGTCATCAACGATTCTGTCGAAAAAAATCTCGCTGTAGTTTATTTTAAAAATTATTTGAAATAATTTAGCGACTGCTAATTTAGATTGTTTTTGATGCCTCGAAAAATGCATATCTAACGAAAATAATGTGAAAAAAAAAATTATTTTTTCTACGATAGAAAAAAAAATGACGGTGAATTCAAATTGCCGGTTTCAAATAGGCAGTCCGATTTGAAAATTGTCGTTTTTATATATATATATATAGAGTATTGGCATAAAAATCTTTTTCAAAAATACGCGAAAGTTATCGAAATCATAGGTCTGTCACCGCGCCGTAGAACGACAACGATAAAAATCCAAACTCCCTCTAGACAAAAAAAAAAAGAAATCGTTCTGGTTTAAATTAAAATTCGGATCGCTTCTCCTAACGAACATCGTTGACAATTATTATTATTATTATTATTATTTTCAATCGAATTATTCACAGTATAAAATACAAAAAAAAAAAAGAAAGAAAAAAATACCGTGTGGTACGCGCGCGCGAGACCGAATCGAAAGTAAAAACTCGGAATTCTACTCTATATAATAATAATAATAATTATATACTGCACGGGTCGAAATGTTTATATTTTATTATATTATTGTAGGTAATTTTTTCACTCGAAATTCGAGACGTTATTAAACAACGATGTCGGTTAAACGTATATATACCACACAAAAAGAAATAATGTTTTTATTCAAATGGGCTGCAAACGTATTTATATAGGAAATACAACAAAGCAATTTTCCACTTATAATTTTCGACGAGTATAATAAATATGTGCTTTGATGTACGTACACGCGCGTATACTGCAGGTGTAAAATGACCTTCTTACTCTATGAAAAAAACCGACATCGTTGACCCAGAGAAAGAGAATTCACTTCTTTCGCGCGATTCACTTCTTATTATTACATTATAGAATACAATTATACACGCGGTATACCGTCGGCCATATAATAACAAACGATTTTTATGCGATTTAAAAATCAAATTTACCAGTCAAAAAAAAAATTTTTAGGTAATTTTCACGTCCCGACCACTTTCGACCGCGGCGGCGTGTATTTCGCTCGATTATCGTTACACACATTTTTTTTTCCCATATTAATTGCGATACGAAATTGTTATTATACTATTTACACGTATTTTATAACGTCTCTGTATGAGTAGTACTATTATTATCCCACTGGCCCGCATTGATCGCTAGACTCATAAATTACTTTTTTTTGAAATTCTGTCCGCCTTATTTTATAAACGCCGGCGAGGAACATGAAAAATAATCGATTAATTAAATTTTACCGATAAATTCGAAGAGAAAAAAAAGAATAGTCGTTTATCGTTTTTACGCCGCGAACGTAATATTATTATCTACAAGAAAAAAAATATATGTGTTGACAGAGAAAATGTTTTAAATTTATTAAATGCGTATAGGTATGTATACGCGAACATATAGCTCGCTGTCATAAAACGTATTCGTTTCTTACTAGAATAGACCGTTTTCGTGATCGTGCAGTTAAACTCGATAGGTACGCAAAACCAACAAGTTCACTGGCCTACTCGTAACAGAGAAATATTTTTTTTCCTCCTCCCCGCTAGAAATCGGGTCGAACGCTGATTTTATCTGTATTCACTTATATATACTTGCAGCGAAATCGAATTTCGGGTCTTAACGAATATTTTTTTTTTTGTATCGCCACTTTATAGTAGTCGACTATACTATAGTATTAGTATATATATATATATATACTCGGCACTCTTTTAATCAGTATTTCTATCGTTGAATCAACGTTTTCGCGGCGTAGAATTTAACTGTAAAAATGAACGTTTTAATAGGCGCGTTTTTATAAATAGCGTTATATCAAAATATTTTTTCGTAACAAAATCGAGATTTACAATATAAGTGAATACGTTTTTTTTTTTTTTAATAACGCGGTATAATGAGCCGCTTCTACGACAATAAATATGAATAAATGGCATCACGAACGTTTCGTTGACTCCTCTATCAAATATAATATACAATTATTATTAATTACTGCAGTAATATTTATTAGTTACCGCGTTAATTAGGTAACATTTAAAATAAAATTACTGTCGTATACGCATCTGCGTTTAATCGTTTTTTTTTTTCCTTTAAACCTCAGCTGAATTATCGTTATTTGTACGTACGTTGTCCAATTTAATCCGGCGTGTTTAGCAATGTCACGTCTTCTATGGCATAATAATATATCGTTCTCACAAAATTCAACGCGACAATATATATATATATATTAAACTTAAATCACGAACACATTTTATAATCGCTTATACCGCGTTGGTGTATAACTATATTGTAAAAAAAAACGCGTGTTGTACATATGTATAGTTTTTTTTTTAATCCTTCTAAATAACGATTATTATTTTATAATATATATATAATTTCCGTGAACTATGGACGCGTACGAAAAGAGTTTTTTTTTTTTTTTTAATTCGTCACAATAATGCATAATATTATATACGTATTGAAATATTTTATCAAACGGTTATTTTAGATTATGCGAGAGAAATGGTATCTGTGAGAAACGTATATTAAATGTGAGTCGAAAAATTTCGCATTTAATATTTTATCGAGTTGCGAAAACGGTCATACAAATACACGTTACTCACGTGCTAAATATATATGCATTTTTTGGAAGTTACAACGGAGTGTAAACGGATTTTTTTATTAAATTTCTTTTACTGCGTAGACGCAGTATTAAAGTGAACGCGAAACGCACGGTACCTATATACTTTGGAATTACAAACGTCTAATTTGCTCTGTAGTTTTCAAGAAATTTTTTTTGAAAAAAACAAATTTCAATATGAGTGATGGTGGGAAAATTTAACGGTACACTATTAAATAAATAAAATAATTCTAGGTAATGCTTGAAAATGTTTTGGTAAATATAAATTCCGTATATTGTATGATAATAGAACAGAAAAATTACAACACTTGAAAAATTGTCGTTTCGAAAATTTAAAAAAAAAAAAAAAATGTATACGATGATATTAAGCTCGTTTTATTTTCGAAAAACTTCATTGAAAACTGACAATTATATTTACACTTCGTGACGTGTTGTTGCTTCAGCAGTAAAATCCGACCCGACGTTTGCTATATATTGGTAGGCGTACACGGGTCGTTTTACTTATATATAGTTTCTCGGTAGAAAAATTCGGGCCAGCACGCTGTTGGAAAATCTCATCCGAATATCTATAATACAAGCAGTGGCGTGCTCAGGGGAGGAAGTTAGGGGTTATATCCCCCCATTGTCTTTTTTGTCGACTTACAGAAAACAACTTATTAGTTATAAGAGCTGCAGTTTTATAGAGTCATTACTTAATACTTTTCATTAGTTATTAGCAAAAAGTTATTACTTACGACAATAAACATTCACTATACATAACATATATGTTATATTAATTGAACAACTTGGTATTAGTGTGTTATAATTTAAATTAATTTTAATTATAGAACAATTTACAAATGTAGGTACATATAATTACAAGCTAGAAACGATTTTGGAGAGCTTGAAACATAAACATTTGAGTTTTTGGTATTACCATCATGACAGTTCATTAAAATTTAAAATTTACTATTTACTTATAACATCCCCCCATTGAAAATTCCTGGGCACGCCACTGAATACACGCAATCACACACCGCGGTAGGCGCAGACGATATCGTTGCGTTCCATCGTTTCCGGGTTAGCTGGTTAGGTGACTGCAGTACAGTAGTATGCGCGGACCAACCAAAAAAGAGTCCAGTCGTACAGGTGCGAACGCAAGAAAAAATTTCGGGGTGGGTTTTTGAAAAAATGTAAAATTATTAGGTACTACTAGAGTTACACATATGTCGCAGCTAGACTTTCAAATTTTCTCAGACATTTCGGAGTGGGGTTTGAACCCCCAAAACCCCTACCTGCGTTCACCTCTGCAGTCGTAACGTTATGTGCAAACGTATATTATTAGTTGCGTAGAATCATAGGGCGGATCCGAACGTTGCTGGACAGAGACGGGCGGGCTAAAAACAGTGAATAATTATAAAAATTCCGCGTGGAAAAAAAAATGTATAAAACAATCGAACTCATATCGCGGGCGAGAATTTCGTATTCGGAAACAATTGCTGCCGGGAAATTCGATATTTTATGACGGGTTTGTGACACAGAACTGACACGCATATACTCTCGAGACATTCCATAGCGTTGGAACGTTTGCTTGTATAGTGCCCACACGCCTGTCAGAATTCACGTGGTAGGTTGTCTTTCAGAAACGTCAAGAGTCGCTGTGTGGTTCTGAAGTTGTTGAGTAAAAATCAAAGAAGGCGAACAGTGGCGCCGGAGAAGGGGGGGCAGAGGGGGCAGTTGCCCCCAGATATAATTCTGGGAAGGCTAAGTTATACTTTTGCCCCCTCGGATAAAATGAACAGTCATCATCAATGTAAACGTATATAATTAATCTCAAAATAATTCTATAAATCATACAATAACAAGAAGATGGTAAAACTACAGTACATTTTATCAACATCTAAAAATAAATATGCTACGGGTTTTTAATTTTTGCATCTGTGTCAGTCGTGGATTTTGTTTACTTCCTCGAGCATACGTATTTTTTTTATAAAGGAATAACTTCCTTTTATTGGTTATTAATGTTATTAACTTTGTACATATTATGTTACTACAATATACACAAACACACATATTTTAAGTAAATGACACATACTAAATAATATATTATATATTTTATATATATATAGGTTAGGTTAGGTATATATATATATATATATATATATAAAGAAAAACTATGATATATAGTTATATATTTTCATATATATTTTTTTGTTTAACTGGTTTCATACATTCTTAGACATTTTATATACCTCAAAATGAGGCAACATTGATAAAAAAAAGTTTAGTTTTTTGTTTATAAATTATTGAAAAAAAAATATATATATATATATATTAAATGTTTGCCCCCCCGAGTGAAAAATAGTTCCTGCGCCACTGAAGGCGAATATTACAGTATTGGTATGCCGCGGCGCGGTGCGCGCCCACTCGTAAACGTATATATTTCCATAACGTATTTTCGCGAAATAAACGAGTAGAAAACGACACTTTGACGGTCACTGAAAATTTTTTAAAAAAAAAAAGTCCGTTTGTGTGTTGTAAAAACAGAACAATCCCCACGGACCCGTATACGCGGCGCGTATTATTATCGTTTGTTAAACTGCCGTCCCTTTTCGTTCGACGTGCGCATGACACGCCGTATCCCTTCCACGTGAAAAGTCGTTTCCGTACAGTATACGCGCAGTATGTGACACCTCAGGAAAACCGCACGGTTCGTACCAGGGTCCGATGTTGGCAAGGAATCCCTTTTCGGATCGATCGGGCCCGTCCCTGTCCCGCGCGGGCATTAAGCGGTAAAAATCTTCTCCGCAACTTTTTTTCTGGAGCGTACGTACACTGATGTATATAAATTATATCGAATATTGTTCAGTAAAAACGAAATGGTTTCCCAGCATCGAGAAAATTAAAAATTTTTAAAAAAACATTTCACGGTTTATATCGTAAAAATAAACTTATTTTTTCGCGATTTTCTCCGGAAAATATGCGGATACATTCGAAAAACGACTGTGATACGATTGGGAAACCGAGTATAAATCTCAATAATATTATAGCGGATACCAGATCATACGAGTTCAATAATGAATAACGGAGAATTATAACATTTAAAAAAAAAAAAAATTGTTTTCGAATTTATATATAAAATTATAAATATACATTTTAAAATGCTGATGATTTTTAAATTTAAATTTAAAAATGTGTGTGTGTGTGATTTAAGGTCTAGCGCAGTAAGATGTATATATGTAAATTAGAACCGGGGCTAGAAAATTTAGGTTCTGACGATTCAATATAAATAATCTTCCGAACTGGCGCAGGACTTTAACAATAACGGTTTCATCAATAACAGGATATAGTAAATAGTGTTTTAAAGAACGTTCGTCTTGATATGATATGGACAATATACGCGCGCAGTATCAATTATTTGTAATCGTTAACGATGCAATTCTAAAAATGAGCCGGGAGAACTGGTTTTGTTCAAACACAAGCGGAAGAATTAAAATAACACCAGATAAGAATTTAGATTCTATTTAAATGAAAATATAGTTCAAGATCTTATTAAATAAAGCGGGTCAACGGTTTATCTATATATATAGTAAAAGTTTTACGCGCGCAAAAAAAAATATGAATAAAATATTAATTCTACTAATAGACACTAGCGTAGATCTCTAGCAGGATAAATTATAGATGAAGATATTTGTATAGAGTTGATAATAATGACCGCTAATGGGAATTTAAGAAGAAAAAACGTCGTTTTATAGTCCAACACAATTTTCAGGAAAATCGCGTAACAGTGTCAATGAGTTTTTTAAAAACGTTGACCATTACAGCTAGTTTTATCGATTATATTTTTATAATAAAATAATGAAATTAAAAAATAAGAAAAAACTAGAAGTTAATACTCGTAATTGAAAAAAAAATATACAAGAATATGCATTAATTAAAACCAACGAGTACTATAAAAAAAACAAAAAATATATATGTATGTAAGAATTGCGTATTGTATTCAATTTGTTTGTTTATAGTTTATAGTTTATACTACCCGCGGTTTCACCGTGAAAAAAATATATACATACAAAAATTTAATGCAACAACTCTATTTTTTTACTTTTTTTACAATACTCGTTGGATTTAATTAACATATATATATTAATTTATATATAAAAAAAAAAATTTAATTATTTTCAGTCAACTTATTCGTAATATACGATTTTTGTCTTTTTTTTCTACGCGTATTTGTGTATAATGTATATTGTATATGCAGTAACCGTGGACCGCCGCTACACGAGTTTTTCACAATGAAACCGAGTAAATTCCTTGTCTCTCTTACGTTAATATTCCAGGGGCTACTTGATAGCAATCTTCCAATCTTCTCGCTCCTCTACTGTTTTTCTTTTCGATTCGTATAGTGTGTTCCACACAATCCTTGATTACTTGATTCGTGTATTCCAGCGGTGGCCTTCCTCGGCTGTTTTTTCTTTTATTATTGTCTTCCAAGTAATAGTTGTCGTATCGTAGATTAAAAGTCCTATTAGTTTAATTCTCTTAGTTTTCAGGGCTTGTAAAAAAATTTGTTTTCTTTTCCTGTTCTACGGAAGATTTCTTCGTTTGTTGTTATACGATCTACCCAACTTATTTCAAGAATTCTCGTGTATAAAACTTGTATACATTTAGTAATAAAACCTACTCGTGCTATTTCTTTCACTCTTCCTCATTCGTATTCCGCTCGCGATATATATATATAAAACAAATGAAATTCATCTCGAACCGAATAACCGTCGGGAGTATATAAATACACTGCTTACAGTAATAAAAAATCGCGTTGCTGTTTTCACATTTCAGCAACAACAGCAGCAGCCTTCACACCAATCGTACTCGCAGACCGCGGCGCAACAGCAACCGCAATCGCAACAGTACATCAAACCGTGGACTTCCGCGGGACCATTGTCGTCGGCGTCCTCGCCGTCATCGTACTTGGACCAACAACCGTCGTACATGACAAACGCTCTGTTCTATCCGCCGAACCCCGCGGCCAACCCCGCCGACATGTACCTGTCCAGGATGCCCAACGTTCAGCAGCAACAGCCGTACTTAGGGACGTACCCGATGATGGCCGCCAATCAAATGTACCAACCGTTCTACCAACCGTTCTATCCCACGCACCGGACTTCGGTAAGTCTGCACGGTGGTAACATTATATTAACTTCTATATAGTCATATCCTCTTCCGCTTTAAAAAATCCTCCCAACTTTAACGGGATCGTAAACGCTCTGACAAAATCGTGGGACTGGCCCGATTTTAATTTTCTAAAAGAGGACGTCACGCCTTTGTTGTTCGTCTATTTTTTTTTGAAATAGCCAAAACTTCTATGTCAAACAATATATATGTTTTAAGGAAAACGACGTGTCAATCCCTCGAAAATATTCTCCTCTTAGACTTCGGTACAGTAACTGCAGGCGGCGATTAAACTCCAGATTTAATATAAACAGCTGCGGGGAACGACCGAAACGAGAGAGTTTTAATAAATTACACGCAGACGCTGGAAATTTCGAAAAACGCCGTAGATTTCTCAAGTACAAGTCTCCGGGCCAGCTGCCATTCCGTCAGCAGAAGTCTTCGTTACCACTTTGCGTTGTGCACTTTTTATTGTTATATAAATGATAACCATATGTATACAGTGTGTACTGCACAGTACACGCATTCCGGTACGGGGATAATCGATGCAAATTCCCGACGACACGACGATTCCTTATTCGTCGTGCACGGCGCACGCGTTATATTATAATATGTACCTGTTAGGTGAATGCGTAAATTTTAATCGTGAAACCTACAAACCCATATGGCATATCACATCATCGCGTATATACACAATCCGTAATTTTATCTTCATCGATCTCCACCGGATCTAAGGTCATCCGCGAGTTATATCGCGATGCAGCAATAATATATTGTATATATACTTACCGCAAGTACCTGCCTAACACAGTATTCGCGGTGCGAGTATACCGCCGTTCTCGTCGTTCGAATATATTATAATACGCGTACACCGAAGACATACGTATTGTCGATTATTATATTATACCGGAGTTTTGTTTCTCTATATAATAAGCTTAAATACAAGTATACATTGCAGCTGTACGTTAATAAAATAGGTACATTGCACTGCAATGTAAATATGAATTGATGTCAGAAGAAAGGAGAGAAAATTAAATGAAGAAACCCGAAGAAGCGAATATAAATAATAAATGAGATTAGTTATAACGCAGTAGGACAAGACGAATTATTAGGGGTGCTATCAATTATACTAACAGGCATGGAAAAGAGAAAGAAAGGAAGCCCTTGAATAGTGAAACGATGATAACAAATACGAATAAAACGCGTCCCTTCCGAAGAGACATCAAATTCGAGACTTAACGAAAAATCGTGCGCGGATCATCGGTTATGACCGAACCTTATAATAGTATAGTCTAGCAAAAGACACAACGCGGAGCAACCGGCTTGTATCGCGATGCTGCAATATTATTCATACTTACCGCCAAGTCGATAACAACAGTATTCGCGGTGTAAGTATACCGCCGTTCGAATATATATTAATACGTGCACCGAACACACAGGAATTATCGATTAATAATATTATATGCGAGTGTGAAGAGAAAAAAGCTATAAGGATTTGCGGACACTGTGAACGGTTCAAGTAGGACACTGATTTTTTTGCCGGTATTATATCCCCCTGCGTAGGTACTTACGCGTTTATATATATTATAATTTACACGTTTTACACTGCACACGCGTAATAGGAAATAAATAATATAATGCGTGGACGTTGAAGTGATAAAAAAAAATATGAGAATAAGCCGAACGAATCACGACAGCGAGAATATGTACCGCAGCAGTGGAGAAAATTATACTAGGTACCTACACGAATAGCTCGCTCATTATATTTTTATTATTCGGTACGCCACACCGCTCAGTCCGGATACTGTTGCAGACCGATATGTATATATTCGTCCGATCCAATGACCTATTTGTAATATACGTGGGACTGCAGCAATCTGTGAGTACCTGCGTCTCAAACAATGCATGCCAACTCCCGATGTCCTCTGTATACACAAGTTCAATGGCGCCATATGGCGCGAATCACGGATCATAACGATGGAATGGATGAAAAACCTAGACATTTCACTTTTGGCTACTTTATACACGTAGTTACCTTAATTTTACTGACTCTGTTTCAATAAGTAAACTTTTTTATTTTCTTTTTATGTTATTTTATTTTAATTTATCTATATATATATGTTACGCATTTTATATTTTATGCTCAACGTATTCAAGTCGGAATTGTAATTAATGTGATGCTCAGCACGCCATAAGCCGAATAAGTCATATTCACGCGAATAAACGCGTACCTATATTCGCGCGGACAGCAAATATAAGTATCATCGTACCACATCCAACTTTGCGCCATACAAATGTACAAATAATAACAACCTGCGTATAATCAGAACATTATACATTGTGCCATTTGACTTTTCAAATGCCCAACGCTTATTTGATATTATCCATAATATATATATATATATGACTAACCCTACTTTGCTATACGATATCGTTTATACTTTGCGACATACCTTATTCTGACTCGATGTTTCGGCGGCGTTTTCAGAGGGTCGGTGGCTTCGACGTCCGCAACCAGATGGACTCGATGGCGACCAAAATGACCGGCAAGATCCGAAACGTCACGTGCGTTATGCAAGAGCTTGGATACGTAAGTATGGTGTTTTATGGTATTACGATCGAATCGATTTTTATTTTTCGATAAATTCGATCGTTTATAAAAATATAGGTGGTACTCGCGCCACGGGATGATAGAAAAGAGATTTCGTCGTCCTGGGCAAAATATACAAATTCACCGCCGGCTAACACTTTTTTTTCTTTTGTCCTTTGGTTCGTCCTGTTCTCGAGTATAAAACTGCGTTTTTTTTTTGGGGTGTTCCCCGGACTTCCTTCCACGGCCACTGACCCGTTATATAAAAAAAAAATTATAGAGATACATGATCGAAATAGCTCGCAGAAAATATAGCTTATACGAGCATCTGCAAACTCTTTGAAGTGAAAACAATTTTGATTTCTTCTCGTGTGCTTCCGTACGGTGTTGACAATAATATTGAATTGCGTTGCGCGGGCCGAGCAAACGGGGGTCACATAACAAGAACTCATAAGCCCTCTTCTCCCCATAAATCGATTCTAATTACATCAATTATATAACTTGTTATTGCATATAATATTATTAATCCGTCGGATTCGATTTTTTTTTTCTTTTCGTACATATCACACAGCTCAACCAAAACATGGAACCCGACTACGAGAACATGAACGACAGGGTGATGCGGCTACCGATCTCCGAGGAACTCAAACAGGACATGGTCGACGGCATTACGTACTGCAAGAAGTTTTCGGTAAGGCCTCGGCAAAATAGCTGCAAGTCCTCCAAAACAGTTTAAAAAAACACGAGTCTATATACAACCATATACAGGCAAATCGACGTTCCGATCAATTTCAGCCCCGTCCGAAAATTCGTTAATGTTTTCTACTCCTGGTATCGCCTTAACTCATTTTTGGTTTTTTCTACCCATCTCTGCTTTCGGCCATCCCAAAGGTCTCTTTCCTTTGTAAATTCCCGTACAGCACGTATTTCGTTACTGATACGGATCTCCGTTACGCGACCGAGTCAGCTCGGTGTCTTGCGTCGAATCTCCGCTCCCATACATCTGGTTCTCCGAATAACTCCTGGATTCATTTGTTCGATCTGATTTCATACCTACGTTTGCGTCTCATCATTTCTTCTCGGTCCATACAGACCTTTCTCGGGAATTTCCTCTTCGAGACGGCTAGTTTTCTTCTTGGGTTTGTTTTGTCCGTTATACGATTTTTTAATACGATTTAATGTTTTTTTTTTATCCGTTGTTATAATACGTACACTGTCGTTTAGATGTGCGTGCCGGACGAGAGGAAAGACAAATTTGCCAAAGAGCTGGTGCGGCCGATGTTCTTTTTCAAATGCTACAAAGTACGTGCCAACGGCTATAGTATACCTACGTACTATATTATATCACGTCGAATTAAATCGATAAATTAATATAGTCTTAATATTAATAACTCACCTTACTCGAGGTTGTTGTCACCGTTTTTTTAACGTTTTCGCGATTTTATAAATTTTTTAATCAATTTGTTTAACTCGTTAAATTTAATATTAAACAAATAATAATAACTCGTTTTACTTAATTTTTTAAAAATTATTAACAATAAAAAAAAAAATTGCGCGAAAAATCTGTAAAAATCAGGCATAAACGTGTTGTTATTTTAAATTATACCTATGTACATAGGTATAATGTACTTGAGATATCTGTGAGCAATATAGATGGACACCAAGTCAATTTTTTTCCATACGCAAAGTGAAGTTTAAATAAATGCTTTTTTTTTAAAAAAAAAATCGGCGTTTATTAAACGTCACTGATTTTCTAACAGAAAAAAAATAATAAACAAATTTTTATCGTTTTATTCCCGTTTTAAGTAGATGCAAATAACCGTCTGAATTCACTCTCCTTTTGCGACTATTTTTATGCGTTAAATTACAATAACGTAATACAAAAGCATAATTTTTTTTTGAAAATTTAACTCTTACATTTTATCTACAATCCGTTTCTCACCAGGACATAAGCCGACAAAATTTTAACCAGGTACCTATTTAAAAAACCGTTCGCGTTAACTCACTGCGCAGTCGGCTTCGCTTCGTTCACTTCGCCTCCAGCATTCAGCTCTAGAACACATACACTGTCTGTAGATTTTAAATTTTCTATTTCTGATCTTTCGAACAGCACAAAAAACTGGAATCGTGCATAATGAAGGACATCAGAGACCGTTACACGGCGGAGGAATTCGCCGAGGACAACAACGTGGCCGCCGCCGCCACGTCGGACCGGTCGATGAGAAGCTCGCAGTACTTGGAAGACGACACCATCGAACAGACGGTTTTCGATTACATTTACGGTGACAAGTCCATCGACCTGGACGTATTACTGTGACTGTGGAGGAAAATAAATGTATCGTCGTGACTCGAGTATAGGTACTCTCGTTATGAACAATATTTTACGCTCAACCCGTCGTGCGAACAGAAAGAAAGAAAAAAAAAATAAATGTGCTAGAAGAAAAATCCAGCGTCTCTCCTATACAGTATTATATTTATTGGACAAATCTTTGTAAGAATACAGTTTAATATAGTAGTTATGGATTTTTCATTATTTACATAAGTAATATTACAACTAGTATGTAAGCGATTAATTTATTTCGGTCCTGGTTTTAAAACGCCACTGCTGATAATACAGTACCTAATGTATTGTATAATTATTAATATAATATACTATTATAAAAAGCCAAGTAAAACGGAACAGTGACGTTTCGAAATCAGGACGTACAACAATCCCAACGGGGACATATTTTATATTATTTATTCGTATTAGTTTTACGCATTATTATAAAGAAAATATACGCATATTTATATATTATACGCGTAGACGTTTTCGTTTTTTTCATATTCGCTTTTTTCTCGATTTTTTCCTAAACCAAACACTATCCAATTATTATCGGAATCGTTCTATCGATATTACATTAAGTACAAGTACTTCGATAAAACAAAAAAAAAAAATGAAATGTTTAACGATTCGAAAACAAATATATTCAATTGAATTATAATATATAGTATAGTTGTGCGTATTAGAAACGCTAATTATGATATTTTAAATCGTTGTTCCCGAATATAACTACATTTATACAGATCGACGATTCACTAATGCTACCTGGACTTTTTAGAAAGATTTCGCAGTCGATTTTGGAAAATACTAATGAAACTCGAGTCTGTAAGACGGTTTTAAACATTAATCGTATTGAAAAACCGAATTTTTTTTACTTAACCGCAACACCAAAGAATGGTACATATATTTATAATACAATAATATTGTATATATTTCTTTAATATTATTAACATAATAAATGATTCGCGAGCAAGTTTTAAATACAAAATGGCACTCTACGAGTTACATCGTTTTCACGCGAAACATTGTTTGATACGCGTTATTAGTTAACAACCTCTTTTACCCGCCCAATTTTTGGTTGATGTCGTTCCAGTTCCATTTCGACAATATAAGGGACACACAATAATGATGATTACTATCTCTTCGAATTGCGTTGCACTAAAAACCCTTGAAAACAATTCCAACATTTTTCACGCGCCCTGCTGTATTATACGCGTAAGGAATTATGCGACACATTTATTAATCATAAATAATAATAATAAAAATAATTTTATTCAACAAGTATAAAAGAACAAATTATTGTCATGTTATAATAATAATAATAATTATTATTATTATTATTACTATTACTATTAGTATCATTATTATTTTTACTATTACACTATTGTTACGTTTCATTTTTGTTTTTCATTTATAATAACCACGTATAATAATTTAAACACAATATTCTCATATATTTTCACCTTCTACATTATACGTGTAAAATATTATATATATATATTACATAACGTTAGAAATACAATATAATAAAAATAAACAGGGAAGAGTAGTAAAAACAACTGTTACGTAAAATAAAATACAGAAGATATTATAATATTGTAAACCGTATGCGATTGTAATCGAAAAAAATGAATATTAAATAATAATAATAATAATAATAATAATAATAATGGGAGGAATGAAAAGGATGGATTAGTTATGTGATGAAAATCGTGTAGGTATAGTGTATTACAATATTATAGTAATGGAGAAAATCAGAAACCAGCTAATTTCATGACAACAAGACGTATACGAATAATCCAAATTCCTAAATGTTACGTGTCGCGTTAAAATATTTTACTAAATAAAAATAATAATAATAATAATAATAAACACGTTTTTTGATTTTTTTTTTTCGATTGATAATATTATTTTCATTTGACCATGATATCCGAGTAATTGTTTTCACTGTCTTTGCGGCTGAACAGTCTCATCCGACTTGAATTTTGCGTGGCGCTACCAAGCACGTCCATCCACCTGGAAACGATGGAAAACATGAATTTATAAACCGCGACAAAAATCGAATATTTTTAACGCATTGGTTTACAAAAAAAAAAAAAAATCGTTCGCTCACCTTCCAAACGTATATTCGCTTTCGGCTCTGAAAAAGTACACGTGATTTTTGAACTGCAACTTGAAAACGAAATCTTTCTGGATGGAGTCCTTCTCGTTGGGTTTAGAGACGCTGTAGCCGAGCAGAGGCAAACTAGCCAACGGCGAATCGTCCTGGAACGACTTGTAGAAGAACAGACAGAAATTGGTGAACACTACCCACAGCTTTTGCCAGCCGTTACTGTTTTTGAACTTTCGCAACAAGAAACCGCTCAACTGATTCTGATTCGACAAAAAAAAAAATAAGACCATTTTTTTTTTTATACATATATAAAACGCGTTTAAAATAATATTTAACAGATGAAATACGAGGATCAGAGCAATATTTTCCTCAAAATAATACATATTCTCAATTTAAAAAACTGCAAACATTCAATATTGAAATAAGCGTTTGACTCCCTAGTGTTTCGTACAAAGCTTTATACTCACTTCGCTGGCTCGCAGATGGTCCGTCATACCGATACTCGTATTCCGATGCCAACACACGTGAACGGTCGTGTTGTTACGCTGTGCAGCACCCGGCGCCTTGCCACCATTGATTTCAGACAGCAGTCCATTACAATCGCCATTGTTGCTCATCATATCATCTGATGAACCTGTAAGGGCAGAGACAAAAAACGTATTGATTAAAACGTGAAAATATTTCATTACGCAGGAACCGTTGTAAACACGAGGCGAATTGTTTTGAAAAAAGTACTTTTCATAGTTTGACAAAGGGAAAACTCGGGAGTTAAACAAAATTTCAAATTTCAAACTAAACAAAATCTGCACTTTTGTGTCTTGATTAGCGAAAAAAGAGAGAAAAAAAAACAAGATAATTATCTTACTGCACGATTTTAGACTCAAGTACATATTTGGCGGTTCGATATTTGTGGTCCGTTCTCCTTTGTACGCTTGTACGCTTTCTGCGATGTCTTCCAACCATTTATCTTTTTCCTCCTGACTGTTCGCCGCAATCGTGATTACCCTGTAAATAATACACAAAAATGGTCTCCAATATTAGCACAGAGTCGGTTGTCCGAAGACCGTACGAGCCACATGCACTCGTTGGCTCGCTATACGAAAAAAAAAATAAAATGTAGCTAATATAATAATACGTTTTAATAAAATAAAAAAAACGCAGTCGACGCAGACTACGATTTTCACAATCATTTCCTTCGTACCTGTTGTTCGAATAGACGGAAAACGAGTATTGTGTCGGATTGTCAGTTCGTTCTTCAACAAAGAGGTCGTTGAGAGGCATCTGGCCGTGGACGCGAAACATATGGCCAATCCTTGCCGTGTAAAACAACATATCAGACATCTATATCGGCATGCACAAAAGCGCAAAACTAATGTTAAGCTGAACACATATTTTCTTTAAAGCTATAAAAAGAGTTAAACAAAAGCTTGATCGAGCCTGTGCGGCAGCGTTCAGGCGAGTGGTGGTCTAATCGAGTTCCAATTTCGCCGTCAGAAATCAAAGTATTCCAAAATATATACGCAACAAGGTATCTGATAATATAGTCCAGTTTTCACCGATTTATTATTCAATTTTCCTATATTTTAGACACACCGAGTATTTTTATTTACTACCTTTACCTTTCATTTCATTGACAATATTTTGAATAAAACACAAGCACAAAACGTCTAATTAATTTAATACGATTTAAAAATAATATGAAAAAAAAAACTTTGCAACAAACATTTCACAAACTCTTTTACGGCACATCATACAACTAAGTTCTAAATATTCAGATTAAAAAAAAAACGGTTAAAATGATGTTAACAAAAAAAAAAAATCTCCTTAAAATATTCTCTTCATACTCTTAAAAATAAGAAATTTATGCAAAAATAGTCGATAAACCTCAAAATAAACTTTTATACATAAACGTTTTTTTAAATTTTTTATAAAAAATCCAAAACTCGTTAAAAAACAACAATGTTCCTGTAATAAATACAAAATACGGACATCACAGTATTACGTTTTTGGATTAAAATTACAGATGTACAGAAATGATTCGTAAAAAAAAAAAATGTATAAGTGAAAATTGATTTTTTTTCTCATATCTTTAAATTCAATTCAATAATTTAAAAAATAATGATAATAGTATTAATAAAAAACTATTATTTTCAATCGCAATTTACAAAATATTCTCAAATACGGAAAAAACATTTTCCCATGTGAACCCGAATGTAAAAACGTATCGTCCACATTTTATAATATAATTCAATCCCATAAAACTGCACATGTTCAATATTGATATGCAACACCCTAAAAATCTGTACCCTAAAACCCTAAATCCTAAACATGATTTTTTTTTTTTTTGTGACACTTAAGTTAATATTGAGCGTATATTTCGCTTTTTTAAAAAGCAACACGGTTTTCACAAAGGGAAAAAGATTAATAAAAATATTTGAGTTCTAATAGTCTAGAAAACCAAAACAAACATACAATGAAGAATTTTTAGAAATAAAAAAAAAAAAATCAGACAATCAAACAAAGCAGTTTTGATTCACGCTTTACGTAAGAGGATGTCACGTCCGCGTTTGTTGTCTCTATCCATCTAATGGACGATACAGCAAAATCGTGCGACACAACGTTTAAATTTAATTTACATAGCTTACAGACCATTTAAAAATGTCTAGCGAAAATATTCAAATTTGGTAATAGGTGTTTGAACTTTAAATTGATATTTAAATGTAAATTTGTTTATCTCCGAGTAATATTAGACAGTGACAACAAATGCGGCCGGATTGAAAAAAATAATAATTTACTGCCAGATAAAAATCTATACTACTATATGTCATCCGCTAACAAAATGTATAATTTTCAAAGTGGTACACAATAGTAATGATATTATAAATTATTATAGTAACATTAAAACAATTTTTTTTCGACCTGTTAAATACACAATAACATCATTACTTATGACGTTTTAATAATGTTTCTCGTGACGACGATGGTAGTTAGACGACTTTTTCTCTTCGCCACAAATGCTTTTTTTTTTTTAAAGAATGTGAGGGGTAAGAGCGTTTAAAATTTAAATTCGACTATACAAAAATAGATATCAAAACAATAATCACTGTACGGATAGTATTTATATTGTTGAAAAAAAAAAACAAGATATTTCGGTTTTTTTTTTTAAATTTATCGGCCCTTTACAACATTTGAATTTTACGTATGGATAGCGTGCCGCACAGATAGGGCTGCTAAAAATAAACAAAATAAAATAATGTTAAAACATGCTTCAACTTGCCAGAAAAAACATGCGTTGTTGATAACCTTTTCTTTGCGAAAACTTGGTAAGACACCCTTGCCGTACAAACTCTCGGCCGGTAACGTGAAGAGTGTCAATGCCGATCATATCTCTTTCCAACTCGCACAGTTGCACAAAGTTTTCCTGCAACACACGCCGGAACAGAAACACAGTTACAAACTAAAGACAAAAAACAGAAAAGCCATGTTTAAATTACCGATCTACGAAGGGCGCTCGGCAATCGCTTGGTCACTTTCAACAGTCTCACTCTAGCTTCCAAACAGTTGTTATAGTCAACGTGTGTAGGACCGTAGTGTCTTATTAATTCTAAATATAAAAGAAAAAAAACAAAGAAATTGAATTTTTTTTTTTTTCTCTACACATTTGGTAAAAATTCAATAAATAAATTCGATTTCGTCAAAATTGCATACTTTCTAATAAATGAGAATAATGGAGTAATCTCTGAAGCGGTTTTAACACGAACGAAGACAACGGCAAATAGCACACCTTCTCCATTTCAAAGTCTTTGTAAAACGCTTCGAATTTCTTGTTGGTACGATACGTATGATCTATTTTCTCCAAGACGTTTAAGTGTTCGTCCAGATATTGATCGTACAACTGAAAAACATACAACAAATGGAAAACATTAATGACAATAAATGTCTACATAATATTATTAACATCGAAATATTACCTCCAAATTATTGAAATGTCGCAATAAAACGTCGGCTATACAAGGAGGATCCCAATTATTCAATCTCATTTCCACGTCTTTTAAGAAGGCAGAATGAGCATCGTAAATCGGATCGATTAAATTTAAAAGCATGTTCACGGCTTCGATTTGTCCCATATCGTCGTCTTCTTTGCTCATTTCATCGCGCAACCACTAATGAGTAATTAATAATAATAAACTACGTATTATATATTTCTTTTCGGTAAACGTATTTATTATACTTACGAAATTAATGACTTCCAAATCTTTTCTGTACGTACGCTCCGTCATCAGTATTTCTTTGGTAATAAAGTACGCTCTGTCCGTAGGCCTCTGTAAAATAACAAGTATATTTTTAATCGAACAGCAATTATCGACAAAGAAAACATTTCATGGCACCACATACTTTGCGTTTTGTGTCGGTGACTTCGACGTTTTTCAATGAAGTCTCGTCTTTAGCACTGATTACCGTGCTGACGTTGCTATAATGGTCGTTGCTGTAGAAAAAAAAACAACACCGATTAATAAACCCCATTATTTTTGGCAAGACAAATAGTAGTATATTTCACCTTATGTTTCCTAACGATCCGTTCGTCACATAGCTTTTCGGAGTGGACGATGCCACAGCTGTCGCAACGCCATTTTCTCTGACCGACGTGGTGGACAAACATGATGCGGATCCGTTGACTTTTTTAAACGGGGAGTCTACTTCTTCGGGAGTGTCGCCGCCTTAAATCCACAACACACAGAATCGATTAGATTTTATTATTTATAATGAAAATATAAAAATCATAATAAACATAATGAAAATATATGTTAACGTCAATATTTGAAATATACCGTTATTCTCATTAAAAATAACTACCTAGGTATTTTACGAATAACTGAACTTTAATGTAAATATTTATTTACAAACGATTTTAATATTATGGGTAAAAGAAAAAAAAAATAGGCTTAATTTTAATTTTTTTGATTTAAAACCGGTCGTCTAGGGTCGAAATGACATGCCATATTAACATGAGAATATACCTCTTCTAGACCGTTCCCCTACTGACAACTCGTCATTCATTTACTTCATTTTCGGAACACCACAAATGTTCCGTTTTACAAATACGTCCCATTTCTGTTCTTTTTAGTTAATAAATTTAAAAAAAAAAAAAAACTTTAAACGAAAACGATTTCCATCCCTAGACTCTACACAATACCTAACCCAGGCTACTATATCACACAACTCGGACTACTCGTCATTTCATACATAATAACGCTAACATACATTTTCATATTATTATACATCATGCATATATATATATAAAATATAGATATATAATAAACATCATTTAAAATAAAATATATTATAAAAACCATAAACGTGCGCAATTTGGTATGTGATAAATAAAAGATGATTTTGTTTGCAAATAATAAAGACGGATGCGTTAATAATAGTACCTGATTTTAAAAAAAATTCCAATATAAAATACAAAAAAAAAAAACAAACAAATGAATGCTTAAAAATAAATAATAATGGGTATATAATAAAATGAATAAATAATAAGTGAGAAGCGGCGGCGGCGACGATATATTAATACGTCAACGAAATAGGGTGATGGTAAAACGTAAAACGTACAACTATGTATAATATTTTAAACGTATTAAAAAAAAAAACTCACTTAAGACTCCGTCGATCGGGCACGACAGTATAATATATAATACGCGAAACAACGATTTCAAAATATGTCGACATCCAGAGTAGTGTAAAAAGATTATATATAAAAAAAAACATTTTTTTTTTTCATTATTTATTGTTCTTTTATTTAGTTTTTATATATATATTTATTTTATATATATATATAATTGTTTGTATATTTACACATTAAAATGGGGCAAATATATAATAAATGAGAGAATATATGACACAAAATTATTTATAAAAATTTACAAAAAAAAAAAAACCAACAAACGTTTATCTAAAAACATATTATATTCTTATTAGTCAATTAACGAAAATGCAGTTTCACATGTGTGTGTGTGTGTGTGTGTGTATATAATACGTAAGTAGGTATATTTAATACAAAAATTTTCATGAAATCCAGCGACAAATAAATATATTGAAAACCGAAAAACAAATAAACAGTTGCCACTTAAAACACGGGCTTAAAAAAAAAAATTAGTAAATTATATTGTTCGACAATGAAAACGGAAATATGGACTATAAAAGAAAAAAAAATTTTACGTCACTTATATAATATAGTCAACATGAGAAATAATGACATAAAAAAGAGAAGTAATGAATATTTTTCGTGTTTCGAATTGTTTAATTATTATAATAATTATTAATCATTAAAGGGTAACATATTCGTCTAGAACGAAAAATGTCATTCGATAAATATTACACGTGTTCTTAGGTACACGTATTAAGAAAAATCAATTTTTTTTTTTTTTAATTTACTCTTTATTTTTAAATTTGACGTTTTAAAAAAATGTTTTAAAGTTTAAAAAAAAAAACTTTTAGTTTCGAATAACGTGATACTCACTATTCATTTATTTCTCTTTTTAAATATACGTTGTTCTATATAATACTACAATGACATTTCGTGTGTATATATTATAATAAATAATCAGTTATAATTTGTTCTCGACATTTGTACAATTTAAAACTAATTCTATTTTGTAATAATCAGTCTATTATAAGTTATAATAATAATAATAATAAATTATTATATAATATATTAATTGTATTTGTATCGTTTGACAACAAAACACTTCAGTACGACAAAGTGCAACGCACAATCATCTCATTACATGGGCGTGAATTTGTAGTTAAAATGCATTATTCGTTTATTATTATTACGCTGGTTTTGTACATTTTCTATTTTAACGAATATTTACCAAGCATTAAGTGAAGAAACCGGCAATGATCTTTATTATTTACCTAATTTTTAATCACTTAAAAAAACATAATTATTTTAATTTCAATTTAATAAAAAAAAATAAAAACTTTGACTGAAATATTACGATGTTGTTGTTTTAATGCGTTTTTCGCACAAACTGTAAAAGAAATTTAAAAAAAAAAAACGTATCTTTGTACAAATTCACAACCCCGCTAGGCAATAATCACCGATACAGTGTGGCGGGTTTCGATTATAAAAACGTTAAAATTTAGAGAGAAAAAACAAAAGGTTTTAAAATTTAAATGGGATTTTTTTTTTTTAATCGTAAGGAGTTTATTCGACAAAAAAATTCGATTTTCACGCTCATTTTCGATTACGAAAAGGCATACGTGTCTGACAGAGAAACGAAACCGAGTAAACTTGTTATAAAATAAATTTTCACCGCACTATAGTCGTGCCGAAACACTATGTAAATCAATGATTATTGTTTCTTTCCCCTTGTCAACTACTGCACACAGAGAATTATAGTATTTATTATTTGTCAGTAAAATATCGTTACATACGTTACAGGCAATACGGATAATCCGGTATTCAGGTATAAATAATGCCGAGCGTTATGTAAAACGTCCAATAAATAAGCAGTATGATAAAAATAAACAATATTTAACACTTTTTGCTCTCAATTGCTGTATGGCAGACTAAAAGTATATACAGACTGCTTACTACCGCGTTTTATAATTTATTTCTTACGTTTTTTTTTTCTAGTTCGTTGAATAACGACGGTATGAAGTTTCAAAAGTCTGAGATTAAATTTTCGTTTTCGCATAATTTTTTACGTCATTGCAGGACTCATGAAAACAGAATAATTTCAAATACGGAGTTCCGTCTCGTGCCGGAGAATAAGAGGCAACGACACTGCGTTTGAAGTAGCCGCGCAAAAATAATAAAACAACATTGTTAATTGGCACCTAACGATTCTAGACGTTTACATAACGCCTAATAAAGTACATTTTAAACGTAATACTCGAATTATCCGTTTTTTTCCCGGTGACACGGTCGTTGTTCGCGCAAGACGAACATTTCTTCTTTTAAAACACACAAATTACGTCTAAAAAAATGTTTATAAATATTTGAAAACAATAGCCGAAGACAAATCTTTATAAAACGCATTATAATATTATCACAACCGTCGGAGGACAATTCAAAAAAAAAAAATCGTTTATAATATTAACGTAGTTTAAAAAAAAAAAAAGACTAATATAATAAATATACCTTGTGAAACGTTAAGAACATTTATCTATAGATAATGTATACAAAGTAGTAACGAGTAACGAACCTTGAGTTTCTCTTAAAACACATAATATTAACTACACCCTATATAATATACGCCGTACGATTTAATATATTTTACGTTTTTTTTGCGATTCGAACTCGACTGAAGTTTTTTTTTTTTGATAATAACCTATAAAACGTGACAAAGGGCGACGATGATGATGACGATGACGAGGAAGACGGTGGACAACGAGGATGCTCCTACACTTTTGTGATTTGTATCACTTTGGGTTTTCTCTTTAACGTGTGCGTGTAACGTCTCCTTTTCGAAGCCCTGGGTATCGTGTTGGGCACTTCGGGCGGCTCTTGGGCGTCCAGCGACGACGACGACGCGTCACTGGGCGGGCTGCGGGTCAGCGAGAAATACGAGTGGGAACGAGCCTTGGCGGCCGCGGCGGCGGCGGGTTTCGCGCCGGACTCGCCGCCGGCTCGCGGGCCGTAGCACGTCTTTCTCGTCTTCGCGGCAACGCACGTGGTCCGCGGCAGTTCGAACACGTGCGGCGGCGGCCGATAGAACTTTGAATCGTCCGACTCGGTGAACGGCGAATCGTATTCGTCCGAGTCTCTGTCCACGTTCGAGAACTCCGGAGGCGGGCAAACGTCGTCGTAATGGTGCAACATTACGGCGGTGCACGTGGCGTTGCTGGAGAATTCCGACGTGGACACGCCGGCCGATGTGTCGTCGCCGAACGACAGCCTCGGCTTGTTGGTGGACGGCGTGCGGCGTCGTTGCTCTTCCGCCGCCGCCGCCGTCGCCGCTTCCTCGTCCGCGTCGTTGTGGATGGTTTTCGCGTCGTCTTCGTCGTCGTCGTCGTCGTCGTCGAATCGTTTTCGTCCGACCGGCGTGAGCACCACTTCTTCTTCTTCTTCTTCTTCTTCTTCTTCGCTCTTGGCACACGACGGCCACTGCTGCTGCTGCTGCTGCTGTTCGACCGCCTCGGCGGCGGGCGGAGGTATGTCGAACGCGTACCGCTGTTGTCGTTCGCCCGGCAACGGCGGCAGCTCCGCCGGCAGACCGTCGTCCATCGCGTCCGAACACAGGCTCGGCTGACAGTCGCTGGACAATATGGAATCGTCCAACGACGAAGCGGACTGCGTGGAGTGTTTCGTCGACAGTTCGTCGTCGATTTCGGACCGTTCCGACGTGCTCTGCTCGCTTATGCGGGACAACGTGCGCGACACGCCGTACATGCCGTAACCGATTAGGTACACGCCGGTATAGGACGACGCGGCGGCGGCGGCGTCCGGAGTGGGCGGCAACGGGCTGGACGTGACGTCTTCTTCGTCCGCCATGTTACCGCTAGTGTCGTCCAAATGAGGCGCGTCGTCCAGGCTCGAACTGCCGGAGCTCTCTAACGACAATCTGTAATGCCGTTTGGCGGCCGCGGACTCCGAAGACGACTTTGGCGGCGGCACGCATCCCAATTTATTAATCAACTCGGCGTGATCGATTTCTTCCACAAACACGTCCGAATTCGACGATTCGACGGCCGGCAACAACCCGTCTTCTCGTTCGCGTCGTCCGTCGTTTTTATCCTCCTCCTCCTCCGCCGCCGCCGCCGCCGCCGCGGAGTTGTCCGCTTCGACGGTAGCCGACGCGCAGTCTTCGACGATTTCCGACACGCTCTGGCCCGTCTTCTGCGCGGTGCGCTTCGTCTCGTCCGAACTCTGCGAATCCAATTCCTTGAACGGTATTTCCTCGCTACTTCCCGAATCGTCGTCCACCGACACCCAATCGTCGTCCGTCGAACACTTATTGTTGTTCGGCTTCTTTTTACCGACGGCCGTCTCGACGGTGTCGGGCGGCGCGGCGGCGGCGGCGACGACGACGACAAACGTCTCGTCTTCGAAGTCCTTGTGCTCGTAATCGATAGCGGTGGCCGCGTTCAGTTCTTCCGAATCCCACGCTTCGATTTCGAAATTTTTCAATTTCTTAAACGAGTCCAATCGCTCTTGTCGCGTGCTGGACCGTCTCCGCTCCGGCGTCACGCACGGCGACAACGACGAGCTGCAGTCGTTGCTTTCCGATTCCGCGACCACGGAATTAATCAAATACGTGAGACATTCCACGACCGTTTCGTCCACACTGGCCATGTCGTACGGCCGCTGCCGCCGCCGCCGTTCCGCCGTCATTATCGGCTTTTCCTCCAGCTGTACGACGACGTCGTCGTCGTCCACCGTGTCGTCTTTGCTGGAAAACGACGTGACCAACGGCAACTGACTGAGCGACACGACCGGCGCGTCCAACGACACGGCGCGCCTTTGCGACTGGACGGCCGACGCGTGACCGGCCGCGTTCGGAAACGCCGAACCCTCCGACAAACCCAGCCTGGCGAAAAGCACCGGAGACTTTTCACGGTTCTGCAACGGCATCTTATCTTTTTTTCTCGACGATTCCGCCGCCACGGCCGACTGCTGTCCCGGCTTGCCGTTGTCCGTAGTAATTTTTAACTTGTCCACGAACGCGTTGGAATTGGATATTTTCGAGGCCAGCGTCTGGAACTTGTGCACTCTGTCCGTCTTGGATCCGGCGGCGGCGTCCGCGGGCGGACGCTGAGCCGCCGTCGCCGTCATTCGCGAAGACGCCATCACCGTACAGAGAGCGGTTTTCAATTTCGATTTCGTTTCCTGCGAACCGTTTCCGTCGGGAACGACCTGCTCCGAGTCCTCGTTTCCGACGACGCGGCGTTCGTCACTACTAGTAGTACCGTCGTGGGTTTCGATTTCCGGCCGCACGGTCTCGGCCGCTTCACAACGAGCAGAGCTCTTCACAGAATTCGACACTATGTCGGGAAGAACGTTATACTCCATCGGTTTGTTGTCGTCCGTTCCGTTATTGTCGTCGCCGACCACGACGACGTTCGGGACGACGTGGACGGAGGAATTCGAAGCCGGCAGCAGAGCAGAAGCGATTTTGATTTTCGCCGCGGAACTCTTAAAAACGTTGTCTTTCTTCGGACTACCCAGTGAAACGCGCCTCTCTGGCGATATCCCCGGCGAGTTGGAAGCCACCGACGTAGACGACGCCGCTGACCCGAGACCCTTGTAGCAGCAGCCGTCCTTACTGCCGGACGAGTCTTTTCTCAATTTCTTACCTCTCCCTCCCCTGTACTCTACGATTATGATGTCTTCGAGTTTGGGCTCTTCGCCGTCCGGCTCGATCTGTATTACTTCCACGTCTCTTTTGAACCCCGTGTCCGCGCTTCGCGGCTGATAACAGACTTTCTTCGTTTTATTACTACTACTACTCACGGGCACGCTGTCGGCACTGTGACAAGACTTCAATTTGTGTGCCGCTTTATCGTCCGCGCGCGGTCTGCTGCCGACTTCGGACTCGTTGAACGACGTCGATTTGTACGCCATCCGAATGAGTTCCGAACTCTTGGACGTCGTCACCACGTCGTCGTGGTACTTGTTCAACAGAAGCGCGTCTAAATCGACGGGGCTGTCGTCTTCAACGCTCGCGTTACTAGCAGTCGATTGTGCCGACAACGACAAACCGGAATCTTGGGAATAATGATCGGAACCGCATTTGATCGTCGTCGACCATTTAACCGTACTCTCTTCGTTCGGCGAACCTTCGATCGTGTGTCGCTTATGCAGTATGTACGGTATGTCCGATTCGAGTTTGACGCCGCTGCTCTGCTGTTCGAAGTTATCGAGCGGCGTCAGGTCTATGGATTTCTGATGTAACAACCTGTGCGATTTGTGTTTCGGAGCGCTCATGTACGAATCGCTTTTGGTGCGTTCCACGGGAACGTGGCCCGTCTCGCTTTTATTCTCGAACGCTTTGAAACGTATCGCGTTGTTCGTAAAAATCTGCTCTTTACTCCTGGAAGCCAACTCTTTTTTGCAAATTTCGTTGAACTTATTGAATTCCATGTCTCTGTACTTCGGTTCCAAATAGCCCAAGCGTTTCTCGACCGCCAGTGTGTTCTCTTTGTTATCGTTTTCCACATAGAATATCTCGTCTTCGTCGTCGCTAATAGCAGCGGCGTCGAACGCTTCTTTTTCCAGCAACTCGTACGAATCCTGACTGACGTCGTCCTGATACATACAATCGTCTGGATCGGGTACTATACGAACGCTGCCCGCCTTTTCGAGCTTACGATCGCTACCGCTTTCGGTGGACAGGCTGGACGTCGTACCGGGATAACTGCTCGAGAATATTTTCGTGATCGGATGATCGACTGAACTGTTCCTATCGAAGGAGGAATTCACTTCTTCGTTCTCGACTGGAGTCTCTCCAGAACAAGAACGCGACGAATTGAACTCTTTACAACTAGAACTACGTTGCCAACTATACAGGGAAGGGGTGGATTTGTCAATAAGTATCAAATCGGTCTGACTAGATTGACATTTAATATCTTTGTAAAAAGTTTCGGAATACCTAGATGACGCGCACGATTTATCAGTGTCATAATCATCGTCGTAATAATTTGACCTGATCACGTTTACACGAGTACACGGCCTAGTGCAAATGACGTTTGGGTACATAATAATGTTGTTTACGGCGGAATGTTTCTGACCTGGATCGTTGACGCTGTACGACTGCTGGGACGATGTGGTGGAGGTTATGTCCGAAGTCGTCGTCGTCACTGTCGTCGGATGTGCAACTTGAGTAGTCGACGCCTCTCCAGGCGCCACCTGGCGACGGACTGCGTTCGGACTCAGAGAACCCGCTAGGCTCGTGGCTTCCGAATTTGCTACAAGAGAAAAAAAACAAACAAAAAAAAACAAACAAAACGCACACGAAATTAATAAAACATTATGGCAATAATCCGTTCAATCGTCGGGTTAAAAAATATTTTTATTTAATGTGTGTTATTATATATTTTATATTTTCTGGCTAACGTATTTTTCTTTATAATAATAATAATAATAATAAAATCATGCAAGCTTGCTGTATATAGTTTATTGAAATCATGCTTATGTAGACAATGGTGATTACTGATTAAATTCGAAAATACTATATTGATATTAAATATACACATGTTTACACATATTATGTACATTATGTATATAGATTTTCCTCGTTGTTTAGATTAAATTATAAAAAAAAAAATCAAAGTATATTTTATATTTTTAAAATAAAACAATACAATTTAATAAAAATAAAAATAATGACTCGACCAGTGGCGGTTATACATGATATTCAAGGGGAGGCGAAAATGGAGCCAACCCCTCTGTCAATGAAATATCCACATCGACGAGTAATAACCAAGAAAAAAGATCTATTAATGTACTGAGACGAAATACAGATGTAGAAAAAGGAAGAACAACGTGCATGGAACGTAAACGAAATAACAATAAAACGGGAAAAAAAGTAGTTACCAGATAGCGCTACGACACAACATAAAAGGAGTGGCAGAGAGGCGCATATAAATAGCGGACAGTCTCGAACCAACGCACATGCGCGCACGCACACCGCAGTCAAACGCGAACTACATTGTTCACGTCTGACCGCCGTGACTACACTGAGCGGTCCGACAGTTTCGGACCGCTATTTATAAGCGCCTTTCTGCCACGCCCTCTATACTGTGTCGTAACGCTATCTCGTGACTACTTTCTTTTTCCGTTTTATTACGGTCGGCTGACGTAATATGTCATTATATGCGTGTGTTTAATTTGACGCTGACCGAGCGACCAATCGTACGCGCGTATTCAATTTTTATTATTTATTTTTTTATTATTATTTCGCGTATTTCAATGAAATGAAATGAACGTAAGGGTTCATCTTTCCTCGTTGTACACTCGTTTACACGTTTACTCGTTTATTTTACACGTTTACTATTTATTTAACGTTTACTCGTTTACACTATACACGACCGACCGAGTTTGTCATTGGCTAACCACTAAACGCTCGATCACGACCGATGATCAGCGCGCACTGTCAGCGCGTACCGTACTGCTGCCTGCTGATCATCGGTCGAGCACTAATTCCAGCTTTACACATGATGTTCAAAGGCGGGGGGAGGGCGAATATGGAGCAAAACCATAACATAATTGTACCAACTTACACGACACAAGTCGACGCTATTAGGTCAGAGATATATTAAATTTAAAAATATCAAATCCCATGGGGGGACGATCCATCTACCACCCCCACTCCCTTATAACCGCCAATGGACTCGACATATGCTACTGCGTTGAATATCAATGAATTGTAATACATTAACAACACTATAATTTAACCTCTTGTTTATAATAATATAAAATATAAATTATTCTATTAAATCAATTATACTTTTTAAATTTACTTCTTATAAAAACAACTGTGCACTGTCTATTTTTTTAATTTCTCAAGAAATTTACTGTAAAAATGTAGATTAAAAATGTATTTCAAGAATTTTGATTTTAATAATTTCAGAGTTTATGATTTCCAAAGTATTAAAAAATATTTTTTATTTTAAATTTTTTAGAAAAAACATTTTAACTTTAAAAAAACATAATAAAAATTAATTATTATACTTAAAACTGTATTAAATAAAGTATTTAATTTTAAATGTATGTATATTATATTATATTAACTACCTATACAAATTTAAAATATTAATAAAGTGGCTCCAACTTTTATTATAATTATAGAAATTATACACTTAAGTTAAAATAAAATTATGTTAATAAAACAATTATATCGCAAAAACATACCGAGGGGCAATAAAGGATGTGCTGAAATACTGGAACCAACATTGGATATAGTAGAATGCGACAATCCGGTATGCCGAAATGACTGAGACCTGTTGGCAGAAACAGGGCAAACGGTGTAAAGAAACGCTATTTTCTCCAATGAAAGCGACCCTTTACATTATTTTAACACATCATCAGAAACTCCTATTGTATTTGATGTTAATTTTAAACAATTTCGATTTCCCACAGAACGAAATTGTGCAAAATAGCGCATGCATTTTGGGAAAATATGTTCTATAGCAAAAACAAATTCATAGTGTTTTATACAAAGTTAAATTACCTAACAATTTATACTGTTTAACACAAAAAAAAAAAGAAAGAAAGAGAAAACAATGGAATCGTTTGAGTTTAAACTGATTTTTATATACATAATAACAGATGCCTAAATGAGAAACTGATAACAAACTAAAATACGACTTGTAAACATTATATATTTATTATTTTAGACCGAATCGATTTCTGAAATATTCAATTTAAATTTTATGTGTTCACTGTCTCAAAGGCTGTATAAATAATCAAATTATATACTCGTGAAAAACATAAAAAAAAAAAATCTAATAATTTATAAGAGTGAAATTTTACTTTTCTAAACTAAATAATATAAAATATATAGAAAGAAGTAACTAATAAGCAAAAATTAAATTGTAAGTAATGTTATAATACATAAGTTATTATTAAAATATTAAGTCCTGTATTATTTTATATAAACTACAAAATATTGGTAATATCGATATTTTTGTTTCTGATGTGTATTGTTGAATTTGGAGCCACTTTCATTGACAAAAATATTTAAAAAATAAATAAAAATTCATTCTCAATAATATCTATAATCTATATATCCGTTGCATGCTAAGAAACATAACAATCAAGCTATTCTTGTTTTCGTGGTTTTTACTACAAAAAAAAAAAAAAAAAAAAAAAAAGAATTTAAACATGTTTTTCATAAGTCACATTTTGTTTTAAATTGATTTGTATTAATTGATGTTTATAATAATTCACAATAATTGTTCTCAGACTTACCTTTGGAATGTTTGACGTTTAACAAAGTTTTCCCTAACAAATTCCACCATCTGTTTTTGTGTTTTACCGCTATACCTATAATTTACAATATATATATATAAATATGTGTAAAAATAAATAATTTCGATATAATATATCCAAATACGAATAATAAATAATACGATAAGTACCTGAAAGACGATCCACGGCTTAGAACTTTGGTCCTTTGTCTCGGTAAACGTTTTACAGTGAAACATCTAAAAAATCCATGATTTTCTACACATTTTTTCCAAAAACTTTTACAATCATTACGAGTTTCAAATATAAATTCGACTATGTCTTTAAAATAACCCTGAAAACATAAATGGGTTTATTTGATACGTTAAAATAAAAACAATTGAATATTTATTCAAAATGACTTACGTATCCCTCAGGATGTAGTTTAATAAGGAATTTTTTCCGTTTAAAGCTTAATTTTCTAATTTTGGCCCAAGAAAATGTATTGATTTTTGTGAAATTTTGAAAAACCAATACACCCATGTGTGCAACAGAAAGATTCAAAGGTACACCTTCGGGGTCCTAAAAGTATTCGAAAATAATAATATCAAACGGCTGCTATAAATGAAAAATGTTTAATAACCTAAGAGCTGTATTATTTACTGGGCAGTAATTTTGGACACATTTATTTACCTTTGCTGAATGCATTTTGATCCCGTATAATTCGCACCGGCGTGCAGTTTCTAACAAGTTTAAATCTGCCTCTGCTGGTGATTGTCCTCTGCGAAATCGATTTTAAAACCATGTATATACGTTATTACACTCGGGTCAATGAACAAATAAATATTTTTCATCGCGACTTACATATGCCTTTTATGACTTTCCATTATTCTAATTTCCATTTCTCTGTCTTGATGAGGAACAAATTTATGCGACGATAAGTAGGTATGATCTGGATAATCGTCAGCAGAATAATCACCGCATTCGGCTGTAACACAACATTTAACGTAAAAGTATTGACACTGTAACTGACAATTTAGAAAACTATGAAAACAAAACAAAACAAATTATGATTACTACCTTGTACAATGTACGAGGCCATTACTGCTGCAGTGTTATCGTTACATTGCATGTGCCCGTGTGATAGATCTCGTTTAACTTGTAAACAAAACAGATACCTAGTGTATTCCTCTTCCAGTTGAGCAGGATCAGGTGTGTAAAATTTAACACAAAACCTCATTAACGGTTCTACTAGCGACAGTCCTATTTGTTTGTTTAATGGCTTTTCTAGATCTAACCAATGCTGAAAAACACAATATGACAGTAAAAAAAAAAAAAAAAATTACGAAAATGTATTATTATTAGTAATTTAATAATAGAATTTTATCAGCAGCAGCGCTTACTTTAGTAGAACCTTCTTGATATTCGAGGCCGAAATAATCGGCTTCCAACAAGTTCAGCTGCTTGCACACTTGTTCGAACAATACCGACCCATCGGCTTTCGTCTGAAACACGGAAACACGCTGATAATGACGAGGCAAACGCTGTGCGTCTATTGGTTTGGCAAACCTGCACTTGGAAGAGCGTGACCGAATCGTCCAACATTTGAACACGGACATTGAGCATTTTGCCTCCTCTCCTGGGCGTCGTCGGCGGAGTCTTGGAACCGGACACGCCAGGAGTGGACTGTGAATGGGGTATTTTGTTCAGGGAACTTCCCAGCGAACTGGACGTGAGCGTTTGGTCTTTTTCCACCGGAGACATTTTTTCCCGCCGCTGGGACGCCTTATTATCTATCTCGTATTATCTAATTTGAGAGTAACAGAAAACCGAAAAAAAATAATTCGCGAAACACAAAACGGTTCGAATCATGTTTTCCGATGATCCACATCGATTGGTTCCGCGCGATCGATAGACAATGCTGCAGCAGTCCTACCACCGGGGTGACGCCAATAAAATTCCATCTGAAATCAAAAATGTCAAAAAAAAAAAAACGCGTTTTATTTTAAAAACCACACGTCCGGGCGGGCGGGGGGGGGGAATGAGGTATCGAGGGTTTTGTTATATATATATATATATATTTGTGTGTGGAAGTCGAAGTATATTTTTAAACGTCACAGCGACCGGATATAAACGATACACCTGGTCTCGTAGTCGGGAGGGAAGAGGAGAAGAAGAGACGAGACACCACTACCGTGCGTGATGATGATCGCGAACAAATCTATTTTTAATGATGTAAAACAAAAAGGAGGGTTGCTGCTGGTATGGCGGCAAGCGGTGTTGGCTCGCGCGAGAAATTTTATTTTAACCGACGCATAAAAACAATAAATAAAACGACCGTGGGAGATGCACGACGAAGACAATTTTTTTTTTTTTTTTTTGACGTCTAAACGTCTTATGAGGGTGGTAAATCTCGGGAAATGTGACGGAAACGTGTAAGCCGTTGTCGTGACAACTAATAATAATATTTATCATCGAAATTGCTTTGAATAAAGAAGATACAAATATTCACAAATCCCGATCACAATCCCGTTTCATTTTTTTTCATTTTCATCGAAATTGCTTTGAATAAAGATACCAATATTCACAAATCCCCATCACAATCCGTTCCATTTTTACCGCACACGCGACGTTTACACATCATCAATGTCTCGAGTACTAGCAGACTTTTGATCTCAAAAGATTTAGGAGACGCCACCGAATTTCTCGTCGGACGAGTAAGTAGTAGTATTCAAATATAATACGTTCGCACTCGCGCACAAAATATTATAATAATACATACTCGACGGCGGCCACTCGCATCGTCATCACCTCGTCGCAACAACGGACGCGGGGCGACTACTGGCAGACCATCACGCGGCGGCGACGCTAAATTGTTTAAATTAACGCGTGTCTTTCAATTTAACGTCCTATACAAACGCGTATATTATGTGTGGTGTGCGTGTGTGTATACAAACAAAATTATTGCTTTCCTCGAACCACCATCACCACCATCATCATCGCCACCAGTCGGTCGGCCGGAGCGAAATTGCGCGAGTATTTGAATTAAATCGCGATTTTCGTTTACCGGTCTTTTACGAAGAGATTCCGAGCCAAACCAATTGTTTTTATAATCGCGTTGTTTTTTTTTTGATCTGTAAACATTTTTTTTTATGCGTGTAAACATCTATTACGGCGGTATGAGGGTAAAAATCTCGGGAAACGGGACGGAAATGTGTAAAAGCTGTTGTCACGACGACTAATAATAATATTTATTAACATAAATTAATTTACACGCGATTATAATAAACTGCGTGTAACGCGTAAAAGCTGTTGTCACGACGACTAATAATAATATTTATTATCGAAATTTACTTTGAATAAAGACACCATTATTCACAAATCACAATTCCGTTCCGTTTTTACCGCTCACGCGACGTTTACACATCAGTGTCCGAAGGTAATATTAACACAGACGTATACGTTTTTCGATTTTCCCAGTATACGGGGGGAGGTTTCCTTATTAAACGTAACAAAAAAATAAAACCCGGTAAAATTATCGACGTATTCGGATATATTTTCGTGTTTTTTTTTTTTTCAAAACGCGTACAAACCTATGTATAAATAATAATAGTAGTTTTTAACCTGTATTCGTTAATTATAAAATTACCATCATCGCTCGTCGCTTTCAAATTCATAACGTAATAATTAGGTAATTACTCCGAAATCTCTGCGGACACTGCCAGTGCCGTCGACGTTTAGCCGACTACATTTTTTTTTACTTTCGTTACGTAATCTGTATACACGCGCACCGATTAAAAAAGACGAAATATTACTATATAAATATACACGCGCTAAGATGTATATATATATATATGTACAAATAATTTACGACTTTTTTTTTTTAAGACAAATCTTACGTACAAAATCCGCGGAGTAAATCTACACACATTATTACATTTATACGCGGCAAACACCCGAGCGGCGTTTCCGTCCTTATCTAATCGACGCCGTTTTTTTTTTTTTACCATCCGGCGGCCGTTGATTCTCCGCCATAAACATTTGAATAATTTTCTCTCTACGAAAATATCTCGAAACGCGTATGACAAAAAAAAAAAATAATAATAATAATAATAAAATTCGTAATAAAAAAAAATTATTATTGTTACGCGTTGCATTTGCACAGCGTATCGCATCGGTATAATACACAACAAATACGACGCTCTGCTGTACCATATAGAATGGAATATAATCCCCGGCTGTTTGATTTATTTAAATATAGATATATATATATATAAATTAGATATATATATGTATATACGCGCGTGGAATATAAAATAATCTAATTGCGCACAACGAGCGAACAATTGAACGCAGCACCACCATTTATAAAAAAAGAAAAAAAAATACCGCTCTGTCGCGCAGTCGCATAATATATAAAACTCGTTTCATACGGTTAAGTATGAGAGAGAGTTTACTCGCCGCGAATATTTAGAAAAAAAAAAATAGATACTCAAATTAATTTCGTTTTACATATTACACACGGGTACAACCCGTTATATACGGCGAAACGAAATTATTTCGTATTCTCGCGCGATTTTATCGACAATCCGAGTCAGATTCGCGTTAATATTATATTTTATTTTTCTATACATAATACAAGCGTGCGCTCGAGTTTTTCATCAAAAATAATATATTCTCGACCGTATAATTAAAACGTCCGTCGTACAGGATCCGTATACCGTCTTTTACGAACTATGTACGGACTTTTGATTCCTATATATATATATATATAGAAGATTGTAATGTAGCTGGACGTTTTAAACGTTAAACCACAGAGTTCGTATTGAGTTCTATCCGACGAAATCTAATTTAAATAATACGAGTCACCACCACCATCACCGACCCGATTCGGACACAATTTTAATAATTTATAAAATATATATATTTTTTTTAAACCGCGATTGTTGTCAATATTGTACGGAAATAAATCGTGTATACACGCGTTAACCGCGGCGGAAAGAACGCACTGCGACAGAGAGTGGAGAGGACACAGACCATATAATATATAAATAAACGAAGTCGAACAATTTCTGCACGACCAACAAACACTCTATGTATAACACACTGCGACGCGTGTCCTTTGCCATTGACATTTGAACACAAACTAACCGGATTTCAAAGGGAATAAATGATATATATATATATATATAAAAAAATTCGATTTACACGCGCTGCGTTTTCAAAAACAAAAGCGTCTGAATTTCCAACGCAGTAATAGTAACAGCGCGAATCAATAACAAACATGTAACGTGCATGTATTGGAAAAAAAAATCTTTGAAAAAAAAAAACCATCTATAAACGTAGGAGCATACACAAAATTATTATAGTATTTATAGTTACTACTAACTATAAATACTATAAAAACGTCTGTGTACGTCGAAGTAGATATGGGAATTTTAAAACGATTGTTTCCGTCGATTTTTTTTTATTTTCAATAAGGATAATAATATTCTTCGAGTTGTATATAACCTGCGACGGCTGCAGTGTTCAAGTGCGTTTTCATCGTAAAATGGAGTGTAAAAAAAAAGACAACAAGTTAACAACCGCAGTTTACTACGAACATAAATATCTTGTAAGTATATATATATATATATATATATTATGCAGTAACGACTGCGACGTGTTTGATTAAAACACCAAATGCCTGCACTAATGTAAAAAAAAAAAACACACAAGCGCGCCATGTGTATTTGGATTACTGCAAAGTCAATTATAACAATACACAGAGAGTGAATTAAATTCTATAAATTTCAGTACAAAGCACAATATTATTTAATACATAATTATTAAAATATTACGAAATCCTATAGTTCGAAATTATTACACACCTGTATTAAAAACAAAACTATATATAGTAAATCGTTATTAACGAACTATTCGATTTTTAACTAATTTTATAACAAAAAAAAATAATAATAATAATACGTATGAAAATAACGCTCTATTCGTAAGTATCAATTATTTACTAAGCCAGTCATTTTTATTTTTTTTTGTTTAATTTGTTTTTTTGATGTGTAAATCTCGGGAAATTGCGACGGAAATGTGCAAGCTGTTGTTATGACAACTATAATAATAATATTTATTAATATCAATAATATTAATTAATTTACACGCAATTATAAATGTGTAAGCTGTTGTCATGACAACTATAATAATAATATTTATTATCGAAATTACTTTGAATACAAAGACACCGATACTCACAAATCCCAATATCACAATACCGTTCCGTTTCAACCCGTACCACTTTCAATAATATGTCCACTTATAGGAAATACGCATTATACATAAGTATATATATATATATCGCGAGCAATAATTCTTAGAAAAACCGTTCAGGAATACTAAGAAATTTTACCAGAAGGCAGAACAAGAAAGAGGTTAGTGTCCTCCGCGGTATTTTCGCTCAGAATTCATCATCAGCCGCCCCCGGTTTTAAGATCCTTTTGTCGAGGTCTCTCTTTTCAAGACGCGTTGTTACAACAACACAACAGCTATTCGTATACACGAAACCGTCGAATTCGACGGATTTCTATCAAATTTAAATACAATAATAAAATAATATATAATAATATTATAAATATACAAGTGAAACAAAAAAAAAAGAAATACGTATTTTTACAGTGTGTTTTCGGCGTTTCGTCTATCGAAACACGGACGAGAAGGGATGGACGTGAGGAATTATATTTGGAAACACGAAACGCGCGTAGAGGGATGACCGTCGCCGCCGTCTTTGATGTGAATAAAAAAACGAATTTACCACCGCCGCGGCACTCGCGAGATGAATAATAATTAATGTAAAACAATAATAATAATAATAATAATAAAAAGGCGGCGGACGGTTGTTTTAACCCGCGTATTATTCTAATGTTGTGCCGGAAACGTGATCGTTGTAAGATTTTCTTCTTTTTTTCCTCCCCGGCTTTCAATGAAAAACGTTTCTTATCTCAGTGTTTTGTGCATTGTTTTTCAGGGCAACTCGCGCACGTTTTGAAAAAAATTAACGTATATAATAATGTCATTATTACGCACGTGCCACGACGTACAAACACGTGTATTATTTATATTATACACATTTATACAAACGCAAATAAAAAAAAATAAAAAAATTAACAGAAATATTATGTAATAACGCGTATATAATAAACTATATATACGAGTATACCAAAAAAAAAAACCGATAAAAATCAACCGAATTTGAATAAAATCCTAACGACGATATTATTATTAAAAAAAAAAAACAAATATATAAATATCGATTATGAAAACTATATGAATTCCGAGACGACGGACATACATATATAATAAATCACCGGTTTAACAGCTATACGCCTTACGCTTTTCGAAAAAATATATGTTTTTAAAAAAAACGTATTCGAATGATTCGATTTAGTTTTTTTTTTTTAATAAATAACGTCAAAAAATTGCGAATTTATTGAAAGCTTTCGTGGATTTTATCGTTTTTTTTTCTTCGGACGTCGTTGATTTTTTTCTCGACGTTTCATATACACACAATGTGAAAATATTATTTAAAAAAAAAATCTTAATAAACATTTTTGACGTATTTCGACAAAGCGTATTTTATATTTTTGTGGAAAATTATACGTTCGTACAAAACCAATGGTCCTGGAATCTTGACATTTTTATCAAATGCAAGCGTAATAACTGTTTGTATACTATATACGTATATTAACGAAAACAATTTTTGAACATTTGTATAGCCCACCTAAGTTTATCGTAAATCGCGTATACATTATTATATAATATTATTAATAATAATAACAAATATTACACGCCGAAGCTCAGGATCGTGTTTTATATCGAATACACGCATAATGACTTGTAGCGCATTGCTTTCACGAATTCATATATATATTATAAAAAAAAAAACTCTAAAAATCTCAATCCTAGTGTAATTCGCTCGTAAGCGACGATATCTATATACTATATATTATAATTCGTAGTGGTATTCGTGGAAGAGTTGGCGAAAAGGCTTGGATTTCCGTTTTTGTTTGTTTTTCCACAAGATCAGTTCGTATTGAACCAGCTGAAGATTTGACTAGCAAGGCGCTCGTAGCAGCTTTAAGAAGATTTATATAGCAAGAAGAGGACAAACCAAGGGAAACACGGAGTGATAACGGCACAAATTTCGTCGGAGCAGCAAACAAAGAGCTATCTACACGTATATATATACAATACGTTGATTCCCAAATGGCCAACGAAGGAATCCTTTAGACTCACTGCTCTCTTTTTATTATAATATTCAAAAAAAAGAGCGAGAATGTAAAAAAAATTGCACGACCCTCGTCGTCACAGAAAAATTCTCGACGAAGAGAACATTAACTACACACGACGCGTATTTATATAAATTTTTATTACACGCCGTACACGTATAAAAAAAAAAAAAAAATCGACATTCCGCCATCGGCCCAAATGCGAAAAACGACAAAACGAGCGCGTCTCGTCTGCACAACGTTTTCTTAACGATCCGTGCATCACAGTTATTAGCCTTTATTAGGACAAAATCCGGGCGCGCTAATACGAATACAAAACGGACGCGGCGCGATATATATATGTATGCCCTGCGAGTATAAATAATAAAGACAAGTCACATAATATTACGGCCGCATATTCCTCCGGATTTGGGCGTGGAATTCCCTCCTGCAGTCGGCGGCCGTGCGCGCGCGCGCGTGTGTGTGTGTGTGTTCTTTACTCGTTTTTCTTCTCTCCGTTGCTGCAGACGACACGTATATATTATATTGTGTGTACACTACACACGCACCGCAGCATACTCTCCCCTCCCCTCAACCCCCCGGTGCGGGTGTGTGTATCTGTGCATTATTCCGTTACAAATGAATATTGCCCGTAAAAGGAAAAACGCGGTTTGTCCGGTATACTGGTTGGAACGCGCGTGCGTGCCGCATACGACGAAACCGTTGCAGGAGGGCCGCCGCCGCCGCCGCCGTTGGTCACGACGACTTCGTTATAAAACATATCGTCTTCGGCGTACCAAACAGGGCGCGTGTTTCGCGCAGTCACCGACAACGCTGCAGTGTTGTCGTGCTAAGGAAGTAATCCGCGGCGACGCCACCGCGACAGGGAATGTGCAGGTGACGACGGCGAGCGACGATATACCCTGCGCACACCTAACCACCACCCTCTCTTTACGCGATCCACTATTATTCCACTCGGTCGTATACATACAGAGCGATCGAAATTCGGCCGTTTATGAACAGAAAATATTAAATCGGCGGTTAATATATATATATATAAAAAAAAAACGTTATTTTGACCCGACGAAGACGTTTTGCCTTTCTTTTTGAACACTACAAAAATCAATTCCGTTTATAAATCGCTTTTTTCAAAAAAAACCCCGGGGCGTTTTGAACGTATGATTTTACCAGAAGATGCGCCGCAGTATTTCAAAAATACTATCATATGACAAGCGTCAATAATAATAATAATAAACGAGACGCGATTCCGCCAATAATTGCAGTATTCCAAAATTGTATTATACACTCGTTTTACATAATAAAACATTGAAACCAACATATTACGTGCGACAGAGACGGCCTCTGAATATTGACTTCTTCAAAGACATTGTATATAATTTTATAATACTCTTTGACAATAATAATATGTTATTGTAAGATATCGCCTTGTGGCGTTTCGTTGCTACCCGCTACGGGTTTTGATAGCAACAAGTCGTTCTCGCGCCTTTTTTCCCCCGCGTACACGTCCGAAAATTGTGGTTCAAATAACGATTGTATATTTATGCGGATTTACACGTGCAATTATTTATTCGATATTTTTACATTGGCGACGAAGACGAACTCTACGTTGACGTGCCGTACTTGGGCTTTTTCAGCCACAAAT
This sequence comes from Slavum lentiscoides, assembly GCA_032441835.1. Classification (NCBI taxonomy): domain Eukaryota; kingdom Metazoa; phylum Arthropoda; class Insecta; order Hemiptera; family Aphididae; genus Slavum; species Slavum lentiscoides. Next base: position 2,883,146 of record CM063717.1, on the reverse strand, counting down.
GTATAAGGACCTTTGTTCGATGCTGTTATTCATTTCTCACAAAGTGTTATATCTTTTGGAAACCTATATAATTTCAAATGCGGAAGTAAAACAAATATTAATCGTAATAATGTTTTTGAACAGAAGAAAAGTTGAAATATTGTAAATTACAACAAGAGCCAAAAAGCGTAAACAACAACAACAGACCGACAAAATAACAATATATAACATTTACAACAAGTCATACAACGATGAACGAATACGTCCTCGTTATCAATATTAATTTTGTTATCGCAGTTATTGTCAAGGAGTGTTATAAAAATTGTTTAAAATCTCTTTGCAAAAGTCAATTCAGAGGCCGTCTCTCCAGGGTCGGACTGTGGGCCGGCGAGGTACCGAGCAAAACTCGGTGGGCCGTTCAAAATAATTGATTTATAGGCCGATTCAATACAATACCTATATTATATTATTTTATTTAATCTTATTTTATTTATTTTAGGCCGAATTTTTTTTTTTTTATTACCTCGGGCCGGACCGAATTCCCAGTCCGACCCTGCGTCTCTCTCGCGCACATGTTGGCTTCAATATATTTTACTAATGCGCGGCGGTCTATACGATATTATGGGTCTATGCGCACATCACACACCAGCGCCTATCATCGTTCTGATCATTATAATATGATGTATACATTCCGCGCACTGCGAACGCACCCATTACATAAATGTTCCGTGTCCCGTTGTTTTTGGTCACGATCAGAGGAGGACGCGGCGTTTTTCAACGTAGCAGGTAACAGTCTGGGTGGGTATAGTTAACACGATAAATCGGGGAACAAAAATAATACCGGCGATGTGGTGCAGCAGCATTCGCGCACAGAAATCGGCGGCGGCGGCGGCGGCGGCCGCCGTGCAAACAACGTCCGCCGTCCGGCGGCGGTTCAGGAAATATATTACTACTACTCTACACCCCCGGCGTTTTTATATAATATTTTTCGTTATACAGGCCAATACAAGGTCAACCTAACCGCGAATGCCTCCTGTGCGTGTGTGACTCGTTTACACTTCACTGCAGACGAAAACGTTGTTGAAACCGAAAAAAAATCCGTTTACTTAGTTCTCTGCACCGTTCCCCCGTGTGTTATATACCCACTTCCGATTCGACGACTCGTATAAATCCACAGCACCGAAAATGTTAAATCACAAAACCAAAAGTCGCTTCGAATTTTTTTTAAAAAAAACGCCTTCAAAACGATTCGAAAAACGTGTAAACCCAACGCGTAGTACGAGAAGAAGAAAAACACGCGTTATAGGAGAAGAATTTGGAAATCACTCGAAAATCGCGTTTTAAATCGCTGATGCGCACGCCGACGCACGAGCATAAAACCCGAATTAAATTTCAAAACGATCCGTTGAAATATAGGTATACTGAAAATCGTATAATATACTTGGCCGAAAAAAATATTACAAGTCGCGTTTTACGTGGGAAAATTTAAAAAAATATATACGTCTACGAAACGTTTAAAAAAAAAACTAAATATTTATGTATTTATAAAATTAAAAATTCGTACGTGGAAAAATTAAGAGGAGAAAATTTCAATACGCGCGTATATTATTATAATAAAGCGAAATTCCTCGAGATAAAAATGGGAATCGATTAATACCTGCGCAGCAGCTGTATAGTATTGCGTATCGATCGTTATATTATACACACACAATTTCGTCGGCGAAGAAACGAGTTTTCAAAAAAAAAATATTATTATTCGTATATACGTTAATGTAAATATTTACACTTCCGCGAACGAATAAATAAAAAATAAAAATGATTTTTTTTTTTAAGTATCCGCGGCCAATCTAAAATTGAAATATCGCTATAAAAGTATTACGAATTTAATTGAAAAAAAATCATTTCTAACGTTATAATATTATACGGGATAACGGCCGAAAAATCACAAAAAAAAAATATATATTTATCAATTTTACCTCAATAGTTTCTTCGTTTTAACGGGTATTTTGTTCACTATACATACACTATACTACATCGTCTTTACATAGGATTCACAGATTTTTCAGAGTTCAAAGTCACGGGCATTTGCCCAACATTTCAGACCGCGTTCGCCACGCCTGCACTGCAGATGGTGCAGGTACATATTTATATCGCGTTCGCGTACGCTTTCAACGAATTCTCGAAGACTCGATTATAGTGAAACGTTTAATTACCATAATGTATACATTTAATCGAAATGCGTAACAGATTATATCTATATATATATATTATTATATAATCCGACTATCCTATATATATGTAGGATCACCGCTTCGTACGTATAATATTATATATATATATTATTAATAAATCAAGGAATCGACAAAAAAAAAGAAATCGTCTTAAAATAATAATAATATATATATATATATACAAAATTTTGTGCCGTAGTCGTTATATTATTATTATACAAAACCATTAGAGTCTAGGAAGAAAAAAAAAAAGAACCGTTTAAAAGAAATTTCCATTACTCCGAACACCTACGCTCGCGATCGATCGACACTATAATAATATTCTTATGTATATTTATTATATATACGAACTAAATCATTTGGATAGAAATACCCCCTCCCAAACACACTTTATCTGTATAGCAACGACGACGCGTAATCCGAAACGAAATCTCGTAAATCGAAAATCTGTGTTTTTTTTTTGTCTTCTATACATATAATAACGATTAGCAGCGGCGGCGATACGAAACAAATTTCAAGTATAAGCCCATAATATTCCACGTCCATTAATTTTTACATAAACGACCCGGAGTGTAATAAATAAAAAACGAAACGCATTCGTTATTTGTTAAACACATTATACTATTATTTTTTAAAACACTGCAGTTGCAGTATAGACGAGATTTAATAATACTACGCGCGATATGCATACGTGAAATGTTCTTTGGATTTAAATAAGAAATAAAAGACTCTTATTATAGAAAGAGAAAAAAACATATCTAATATACAGAGGAGAGACCACCCACTCATTTCATTTTTTTTTTTGTATTAATGAAATGTCCATAAACAATACGGCCGAGGCGAGCAGGCGCCATTAATTCCACAAGCAGACGAAATTAAAAATGAAAAAAAAAGGAGAACACGTGTCGATTTCACTGCACAGTCGTTGTTTCCGTTTAAATATATATAAATTTACAGTAGTATTTTTTTTTTTTTTTTTGTACGCCGATCGACACACAGTCGTTTTCAAGCTTTTGCGCAGCAGGCCATCCGTCCGTCTATCCCAGCGTTTTCACGTACGTAATAATAATAATTTGTCGCGACACACAAGAGTTTTTCAAGCCACAAACGGGTTTTTTTTAAATATTAATAATATACTATTCGAATAAATTTTCCAAAACTGTCAAGGGTAACGCAGCAGCTACACCTAATATGCACAACACAATTGGAAACATTATTAATAATAATAATCACGATGCGCACTTGCATGATATTTTATAACTGACTCGCGCCATAAACAAAAAAAAAAAAAACTGAACAAATATTATTCTATTTCGAAGGTTATATACACAATATAGTAACGAGTGTATATTATATAGGTACGTGTTTTCCTCAGAGAGAGAGAGAGAGAGAAAAATTACCGAAATCGATTACAGAGGTATGTATATCGAAAAATAACGAAAACGAAAAGACCACAGATAAATATAATATTTATAAAATACATTAAATTTTAGAACCAATTATTATTATTATTATTATTATTATTATTATTGTGGCGTGCGAATCGCATACCACCTGTGTCTCCTTTAGCACACTGTAAACACGGAACGCACCGAATTCTCGACTTTCTACTAGAAAGTAGTAAAATTACAACAAATCTTCGTTTATTCTTGCTGCCCAGTTGCGTACATATTTACACACAATCTGTTACAACCAAAAAGATGTTTGTACTCGAGGTACACACGAAATGTAAGACACGTGTTCTACACACGTTTTTTTCCTGCCCATCATTCGTCCGATTTATTCGATCGTAATATTAATAACCATGTAGGTAGATAGCTACGAATCTGTAACATTTTGCATTTTTTTCCACCCGGCACATAGCTTTTCAAAAATAAAATTCGATTCATACATCCAACAGAGATCAAATATATAAAATTGTACGCGGCGTTTTTTGTTTGTTCTTAAGATTGTTAAGAACAAACGCGTTTTCCACACTATTCTATGTTTTAGTTTATTAATTTTTATATATATTTATATGCACATTCGACAAAATTTTAATAATGAACGACTGAAATCTTGATAAAAAATATTTATATATATATATAGTACATTTATATATATTTACAACTTTATCATTTTTTATTTGAAAATCTGAGTCACTTCCAGTGCAGTACACACAACAATATAGGAGATTCTGAAGGTAATTCACCTATATTAATATTGTTACCGATTTCAATTATTCAAGTTTTCCCAAAATTATTATTCTTATTGTGTCAGAACGATTGCTGTTTAACTTCAAAATGCAGTATCTGTTGACCAGTTTTCAAAAAAAGATGCAATTTACTTAAACAGTTTTTAATTTCAAATAGATTTAAAATTTTATCTACGTTTTCTAAGAATTTTTTTTTAACACTAGAAAATTTAACGCCTAACAGCTAAATATTTACATTTCAATGCGAAAATTGTTCGAAGGCGTTTTCGCTTTTTTTTTTTTTTCAGCATTATTAATAACTTTCGAACGGATTTTATTGTAGGTTTTTTTTACGCATTATTTTCCCAGTCTTTTAAGTTATAATAATATCTCACAACCCCTTTTGCGGTACAACAGCGAGCGACCAGATGTCATTCTGTGCGTGTTATTTGAACGGCCGAGTTTGCAAACACCGCATATAAACGCGTTCAACAAATAAAATACACATAACAATCGACGTGTGTTCAGACGCGATGTTAATTGATGTGCAACAATCATAATATATTATTAAATACACACATTTATGTAGACGTATGAAATATGCATTCTTGAAAACAAATCGAGTGGTTAATCGAATCACTTCAACGCTCCACCCAAAGTTAATAAAATAGCGGGAAGGTGGAGGGGAATGTATGTGCCACGACTAGAGAAAATTGCGATATACGAGACAAAAATGTAATTATAAAAAAAATATCGATTACAAAATATATATTATTTATACTGTCTAAATATGCCTCCTAACTTTCTTCGTCGAAAAGAGTTCGTATTATAGATTTACGCATATCGAACGCGCACCGGCGAATTCGAAAAATTTCAATTATACATAGTTCAACTCGTACTGACAATTTTTTTTTTTTTTTACTAATTCGTACTTCAGTGTATTTTTTATATTTTTTAAAACACTTTTTATACATAGGTGATGACTATAGTGTACAGACGTTCGAATTTAAAATAACGGAATTCGGAAATAAGACCTCCGCGAGTTCACAACCGTCAAACATTAGCGAAACTTACATCGCTGTAGATTATTGTCTTATCAAAATATTCCCCCCAATTGTCAACTTCCGTAGGAAACGCATGGCGAATAAAAATGAAAAAAAATTGTTTGCAAAGGTTTTATAAACTGTATAATATACGTGCCCGAACGTTTTTTGTCTTGCCCCACTACCTATATAAATATAACTATTCGATATATTCTAATCGCCTTGTCCAACACAACAAGGACATTAAGAACCATAATACATACGTATATTAGTTTCCACTTGACAACAACAATCGCTACCGTCAAAATTACCGACGTAGTTTATTAATTTATTTTAATAAATTTTGTCTTTATATTATATAGCCTTACCCACAGGAAAAACTTACAATAATAATAACAGGCCGGCCAAAACCGATATATATTTTTTATTACAAGCGTCTTCTATAGTCTTTACGATATAAAACGTAAGAATCTATTTTTTTTTTTTTAAATATGCTTGTCGTAGTACGTATTATGTTGGATTTTTTTTTTCAACACGAGACCACTCGAATTTAGAACATCCCAAAACGTGCATGCACGTAGACAAGATAGTTGTTGTAAATCGATCCGTCTGCTGCTGCTGTTGCTGCCCGCTGGCGTAATACCGTAAAAATGGGTCATTTAGAACGGGTTATATAAAACACTTATTAAGACGAACCATATTTTCATCTGCAATAATTCTATTCTTTAGTAAAAAAAAAAATGTATATTTCGTATGTCTATAATAATCATAGATAATAAATATATGGATGGATCATTTTGTAAGAATTATAATATGGGGTTACTTATTCTTTCTTCCATTAGCAAGTTACTCTTTATCCCATGCCTAAAATGCCATAATGTGATAATAACCCATAGACATAAATACATGGACTGCGCTTTCCTCACCCCCAGTCCATCAATCGACGAAAGATTGTGGACTAGGGGATATCATGGAATAAACACTACATGAATTTATTTATCCAAGGACTTCATCCGAATACTTTTTTTTAAATACAGTATTTTTTACAAGACTGATTATACAAAATAACAATATTTATTTTTTAAATCATACTATCAATGACTATCATAGACATAAAATATTATTATTATTATGTTATTAGTTTTTTTCTTCCATGATATCCCCTAGTATGTATTTGTCTCTCTTACTCAACAACTGCTTTCGATTTCTCTCTAAGCGCAGTCAGAGACGTATTTAGGAATTTGGCGCCCGGTGTTAATGTTTTTCGTCGTCGTCCCAGGAAATTTTTTCACTGTTTTCGTTTTCACATTTTTTTTACAACCTTTTTTTTTTTTGCTTATTTGGATTCTGGCGGTAGGTGGTGGTAAAAATTTGTGTTTGCACCTAAATACTTAAAAGTAGTTCGATGCCATTGAAAATAATAATGCCGCCCGGGGCGATCGCCCCCTAAATGCGTCTCTGAGCGCAGTCCATATATTTATATGTCTATGTAATAACCCATGATAATAAATAATAAACACAAAAATCGGAAATAAGCCCTTTTGCGTGGGCCGTGGGCGGATTTATCTAATTACGCAAGTATATAAGTAGTCAAGTCATTTTATATTTTATATTTTATATTCCACCAGTCACCAGGAAAACTTCGGCAACGTTATATAATATGTAATATCAAAATTTGAAAACAACTGTTATCACCACGTGTAATTTCCAAAGACAATAAATATAGTGATATCATTAAAATATATACTCCGTGCGAGAAACAGAACCGTTCTAATAGCGACTTCTCTCTTCTTTGAAACGGACCGCTACCCCGTGCACGTTCAATATAAATAAGGTGGCCTATCCGTATATTTCTTATCTACGATAATAATACGTTATCGTTATATAATTATTATCATGTGCTTTTTTTCACTGAGATTCAATTCCGGTAACATTCGTTTTGGCAGAGGTACGACGTCGTCGTCGCCGGACACGGCGGACTACGCAGCGCTCGTGTTACGACAGAACAGAGAAAACGCATGTGGCACAGACCCTCCTCCTTTTGGCAACGATACACGAGTTTTTAAAACAAAACGCCATTATAATACACTTCATACGCCCGTGTAATTGTAATATTATACTGCAGTGTAGTATTCACTACTAAAACAACACGCGTAATACGCTTGAAACGAGATTTTATAAAAAAAAAAAAATCAATCGTCATAACGCAACGGCGCGTTTTAACGCCAAAACAAGAAATTCTTCAGTCGATCGGAAAAACATTAGAACGATAAAACCAACTCGGGCTTTCGCAAAATTTTGTTGAAAAAAAAATATCGTTCTACCTATACATAAGCACACGCGGCGAGTGATGAAATACGCACTACCAACAACAACTCGGAACGACTTTCGTATAATAAATAATAACCGAACGCGTGAACATTTTTTAGGTAAACAACAACAGACCACTGCTACTAATTACACGCTAACGGTAAACACATTAAAAATTACTCTCTGGAACAGTTCGTTATTCGATAATATTGTATATTTTCTAATTTACCAAAATATTTTACAAAACCGAACACGAACCGTCCGTAAATAACGTATACGAACAAAAATCCAGAGTTCTTTATTTACTCGTTTTACGAACGGCAAACAAAATATATTACCGCGCTGAACAATAATCAAAAAATAAAAATAATAAACTCTCGATCGACGGACTAATAATTTTTCTCCCGGTCATTTTGGAATTATTAAATTTTAAAAAATTTTCTAGTGTTTTTTTAACTAAATATTATTTCGTACACTCGTTTTATATTTTAAACATACAACCAGTATATTACGCGCGACTACTCTTTTTAACGACGGTTCTCCAATGGAAAGTGTTGAATTTCGTGTTTAGAAAACAGTTTTTACAAACCGAGCACTGAGAAACAATGTATACAACGTTGTAAACCGTACATGAATTTAAAGTGAATTCTTTACGCGAGAAAAATATGTTACAACGCGTAAGTCCTGAAATACACGTTTTTTTTTTTTTAACAATTTTCTCTCGAGAAATCGTTTATATACGAGTATATATAAAAAAATGGATCGGAAGTTTTTTTTTTCTAGATAAAAAGACGCATTTTTTTTTTTTGAACGAGAGGAAATGCTCGGAAACCATTCGAGTAATCTTCTTTTCATCACTACTACTATTTATACAACCAACCGATAATAAAATAATAATTTTCCTAACGAAACGCTGCTAGACAAGCTCGCGATTTCCGAACGATATTAAACCGGCGTTTATATAATAATTATTTAATAAATATAAAAATATCAGACGACAGTAATAATCTCAAAACTAATCATTTCGATTATTAGTATTTCGAACGGCTCTAAAAAAAAAAATAAATAAATAAAAACATATCGGTACGTCATACGCGCATTTTTTTTCCAGGCAGTTTTATCTGATACGAAAAAATAAAATGACTTTCCACCACTATACAACCCAGAAGATAACGCATTTTTTATGGTTACAACATAAACTCGACGAGTCATTCACAAATTACACACAAGTTCGTTGAACTTGATAAAAAACTAATACGACGAGAATAATAATATTCAACAGAGCGTAAAACAAAAACGATATTCTCCATATCGGCCGAAAAATATTTGGCCGTAATGCACGTTCGCGGAATGAAAAAAAAAAAATCGAATAATTAACGACAAACAGCCACCGCCGGTGTTTAAATCGCAAGAAAAAAATCAACTAAAAAATACACTGAGATTGCTCAGCAAGTCTACTGAAATATAATACAGACCATAACGCATGTTTTATACAGGTTAATTGTATGCGATATACGATACGTCTATAGTGTTTAGTGATTTCCGTATACACACATTCAACTTACGTAGCTACGAACCACGTCTTTCGGGAACGACTCACCGAACAACCTTTGAATATGTGTATGGACTCGGGTTGATAACGTAGGCATTTACGTAAATGACATCGCTGTCAAAAACCAATTGGTCGTCGCTGAATTCGGAGAAAACCTACTTTGGACAAAGAACAAGTGATAGAAAAAAAAAAAAATCAGCGGTGGAGAATATAAGAGCTGTCTGCGTTCCCACTTAACGTATCGTCATAAATAACAATATACGCATTCTAATATTAGGAGTGGGTGACTCAGAACCTCTCAGAAATACTTAATCGGTACTGATTGCACAGGATAAGACGTAATCTATTTGGATTTCGAATCTAAATTCTCTGCGCGAATACTTTTATCGTGTCGGGCATTTTTAAAGATACACGGGTATAATTTATCTTTTTCTAAAATATACTCGCCTCACTAAACACGCTCTACAATTTTACTTTTTTTAACAACCCGAGCCAAATACAATCGAGAATCATTTAAAGTACAAACTATTATTCCGTACCTAAAAGAAAAAGTACATTACATTAAAACAATCTCTTTATGTGTCATTATGATAAATAACAATATTAATATTATTAGGTATTTATTATAATTAAAATATAATTATAATCTAGTATTTAAAAGTGTATTTGATAATTATCCAAATGTCATAATTTAACTAAATTTAAATTTAACTATAATTTAAATGTGTAATTGATTCGATACGATTCCAACAAATAATAAATATGCGTACAGTTATATTATTAATATAACAATTCTCAAAAGATTCTGCTCGATAGAAATTTAGTCATTTCAAAGCGATGAACTCAACACGAATTAGGTTAAATAGTCCAAAAATCATTATTAGGTGTGTAGGTATGTGCCTATTTTTTGTTTTTTTTGAAAAAATCTAGATTCAGTTACTTATGTACAAATGAATTCGGAATTAGTTAGGTATGTTAAAAACTATACACATCAGTATGACGGTCACAAGCCGCATACATCTGACTACGTAGTTACCCACCCACAAAACGTATTTATTATTCCCGACACAGAGATGGTTCACCCACATTATCTCATAGTATGATAAGACAATATAGGTGATTTACAGTACGACACGGTATTATAACCTACTCGTATTTTAACGTACGATACGTTGATTCTTCTTTTGTTAAAAGCCCGAATCGATTAAAGATTTAAATCCGACCGAGTACACGATCCGTCTCGAGAATTTCAATAATAAATCCACTTAAATTTTATTGTGCTCGGTAGTCGAATACGTATACATACAAAATAAATGAAGTCGATAACAAATTACAAATTTACTCGTTAGGTTGTCGAGAGGTTAACGCGCTCGCAGCGCCAATAAAAATAAATATTTAACCGTTTCATTAACTATCGTCTAACATCGTATACATATATCTAACTATAAAACAGGGTCCTAAAAACAGACAATAATACATAATTACAATCCCTGGGCAGTATTTCTTTATGAAAATGCATTAATACGTTTTTATAATATGTAACACTAGTTTTCCGAGAACTCAAGTACCAGAGTAAAAATTTAGTAGGTAATAAAAAAAATGCCCCCCGTGCGGTCGCCACATACTACTGCATTCGATTACAAATATGTTGACTACAAACGGGACCCATCCGAAAAACGCGTGTACTCGAACACACTTATGAAAACCGTTCCGACGAGATATCAAACGATTCCGTGTCCGTCGATAATAATGACCATATGTCCGAATCGGATAAAGATACGATACAAACGCGAACAGAAATTGGATTTCGTTGACGATCTACGATAGGTTTACAACGATAATACCAGACAACGGTAATAATCGGTTCGTCATTCTGTGTACTACTACTACGTCGTCGACCGGGTATCGTCCATTGAACCGCGCGAACCGTGACCGTTTTTACCGAAGGAACTGGCCGCGACGATGATCGGGGTCACCCGGCCGCACATATGGCGATCGCGGTGGCGTGCGATCCGTCTCCAGGAAATATCCGCTCTCGGGGATATCTACTGTCGGTCACTATAGGGGCACGACGCGCAAAACACCTATAACGGCGACGACCCGACCGTAACGAGACCGTAACTACCAAATATAAAACACCCAACGGAAATCGAAAATCGGCCGACCGATGGGGCCACTTACCTCTACGGGACGAGGGCTGAACGAGGTTGACGGACTACGATACACGGCGTTGGCGAATAGGCGACCCGTCGATTCACGGACCGTAATTGGAACAGATTAATTCGCACGTACACATTGCGCGCGTCGCCGCGGCCAATAGAGACACACACACACACACACACACAGCGCCGTCACACACAAACGTTCTCTTAACACACACACACACACACACAGGCGCGACGACAACGGTCGGTGTGTAACGCGCGCGCACACACAGACACAAACGCGGGTTGTGAGTTAATAAAACGCGTACGCAGTATACAACAACGCACGCCCACCGCGACGGCAAACGGTGCGCGCGACACGGAACGAACGAGAGAAACGCGCAAACGCGACGGCAAACAACCCGACGACGGCAACGACGATGACGGTGTGTGTGTACTGCGAACTGTGAGGCGTGAGGCCTGTCTCTCCGTCGACGTTTTCGGGACGAACGTACGGGTCCCACCCGGCCAAAAACAGTGCTGCCACCTGACGGCCGCCAATATGTAGTACAATACAATATAACGACACCGTAGTAAAGAGACTTTTTTAGATATTTTACGATCGCGCGCGCGCGCGCGTTACGAACCGCTCGCGGTATAGTAGTAGTCGTATATTTTATCCACAGGTGTGGATAGATTATAATATCCCAAAGTGGGAACAATATACTTATTTGTACGAGTTGAAGATTTCAAATTAGATAAATCAAAATAATAATAATGGAGGTTAGAATTTGACTTGTTTCGGCGGATACAGACGGTGTTACGCACAATGAGAAGTATGCTCACATCACAGTGGCGGTTATAAAGGGGAGGCGATCGCCCACCCTCCTCCCCCATGGAATTCGATATTTTTTAATTTAGTATATCTCTGACCTAACAGCGAGTAACAGCACCGACTTGTGTCATGTAAGTCGGTCCAACTACCTATGTTATGGTTATGTTCCATTTTCGCCTCCTCCTTTGAACATCACGTATAAGGCTGGAATTAGTTGCCCGACCGACGAACAGCGCGTACGGTACGCGCTGACAGTGCGCGCTGATCATCGGTCGTGAACAAGCGTTTAGTCTTTAGTGCTCACTTGACGACAAACTCGGTCGGTCGTGTACAGTGTAAACGAGTAAACGAGTAAACACGAGTGTACAACGAGGAAAGATGAACCCTTACGTTCATTTCATTTCATTTAAATACGCGAAATAATATTGTTATTAGTAATAATAAAGATTGCATACGCGCGTACGATCGGTCAGCATCAAACTAAACACCCGCGTATTATACCGACATGGCGCGTCAGCCGACCGTAATAAAACGGGAAAAGAAAGTAGTCACCAGATAGCGCTACGACACAACATAGAAGGCGTGGCAGAAAGGCGCTTATAAATAGCGGTCCGAAACCATAGGACCGCTCAGTGTAGTCACGGCGGTCAGACGTGAACAACGTAGTTCACGTCTGACTGCGTGGTGTGTGTGTATGTGTGGTGTGTTAGAGACTGACGCTATTCACATGCGCCTTTCTGCCACGCCCTTTATGTTGTGTCGTAGCACTGTATGGTGAGTACTTTCTTTTCTTGTTATTTCGTTTACATTCCATGTACGTTGCTCTTCCTTTTTCTACGTCTGCATTTCGTCTCGGTACATTAACAGATCTTTCTCCTTGGTTATTACTCGTCGAAATTGATATTTCATTGGCAGGGGGGGTTGGCTCCATTTTCACCCCCCCCTTGAACATCATGTATAACCGCCACTGTCACATCAAAGTTACTATGTATATCGAGATTCGAGAGAAACCAAAACTATAAACTCTTCCGTTAGCCCATTTACACATCGTACCCTTGTGAGACTTGGTCGACGACGAAAAGCCATAAAACTCGTATAATATTTGAAGAAAAAATGGTCTTAAGAAAGATATACGGTTTCGCACTAAACCCGGAGTCATCAGGAGTGTATGAAAAAAGGAAAACTGAAGAAATCGAAACTATATTCAAAAGATCAAAGAACATGCAATATATACTATTTGAAAACGAAAAGACTGGAATGGGCTGGCCGTGTCTGGCGGGCTCAAATTTGCTCAAAACGTCTGTCGAAGTCGAATAGTATGCTGAATTTGCTGCCTGCCGACGAGAAATTAAATCCATCGAGATGCATTTGCTAGGTTCCAGCAGACGAGACCCTGTAATTTTGAAAAATTGTGCTATTCTAATTTTTTGTCTTAAGCGAAATGAAACTTTTTTAATGCTGATTTTCACTTTCTGCCGGACACTGCTCGCGTTATATATGACAATGACATGTATTTACTGGAGATGATTTTTCTGGTTAATATAGAAACAAAAAAAAAAACAGACTCAATTGTTTAAAACGGGGTGGGATATTTAATGTACAGAAATTTCGTATATAAATATTTAAGTATTTATAACGATTGGAGATCGGAAAATGAGAATAAACCATGCAAAAATTAATTAAATCACATTATATAGGCTAGGTTAGGTTCCTCATCGAAATCGTATTTTTGTATAATATATTAGTATATTGGTGTATCGTGTACGAGAATAATAACTATACAAAACGATTATTACAACCGAATTAAAATATATTGTTATTGTTTAATGGACGCGTGTAGGTAGGTGTAAATATTAGCATTTACCGACTCAATTGAAAATGATTAAATATTTACATATAGGTATACTGTCAGTTGTAGCAGCCGCATTGCAATTATTTACGCCGACAAACTATAAAAATACATTGATTCGATTTTATTATACTCTATCACACGCGCGTGCTGTATATACAATAGACTCACTCAATAAATTTTTCTCTAATGTTTGATCGTGCAATATACAATAACAATATACAGATCTAATAAAATATATAAAATTTTTATATATTTAAAAATTAACTATAACATTAAACACTAATAGATCAGTTTACAGTATTTTTACCAAGGCCTTGACCCGACTCTCTGCAAGTACTATAACAATGTATAATGTCACATTCTTTAAAATGTTTGGCACAAACCCTGTGCATTTTTTTTAAGTCGAATCCCCAACCGTTCTTCCTATAATATTTTTTCATTTCCATCTTATAAGGTACTCCTCTGCGAAGAGTGTTCGAGGTTCGTGCGCGGGCACAAGGACAAGATGGCATTTTATTTTTATTTTTTAAATAAACTATATATGTTCTATAAATAACTAAAAACTTGAAATCAAAGTTTACGCACAGTAAAGTACAGAAGTAATTTGTTTAGCTACAGTCATAACGGTGCGTGTTAGTAGTAGCGTTATTCACGAATAATATTTATTGTTATTTTATATTATTTATATACCTACTCGACTGCTCAAGTCACAACTCGCAAGTCTCAACCGGTATTAAATCAAATATATTTTTAATATTTTATAATCGTTGATTATATAAGTATATTATTTTATAATCAATGCTTGAACGAAAAATAATATTTCAAATTTAGATTAGACGTTTTCATTATACTATACTATATAATATATTCATATTATATAGTTTATTTTTCACGCGTTTATTATACAATACGTTTACGTACCTAAAGACCTATTATATAAATATACAGAGACGACAGCCGTAATATATTTGTTTTATAGATCATTCACAAATTAAAGGCGTGACACACACATACCATTATACCAAACAGACGGGGCAAAAAAAATTGAAGACATTCCTACGATAATCTCATTAAATTAAAATTATTTGGATACGCGCCCGAACGTGACAGCGAACTTGTGTATAATATATCCACGTATAAATATATAGTTATATAGTTATATTTACGCGTTTGAATACGGTTGCGAGTGCTCCTTTAATTTTTATTCGGCGATTACGTCCTTCGTTCACAATTATTTAAATTAATATAAATTCCGATTAAAAATATAATTATATATATAATATATAAGCGCGTACTCTGAATTTTTTTTTTATACAGTTCTATTAGCTTATTGTGCCAGCGAGAAATTACTGTTTAGCAACACGACGAATTCGTTTTTTTCAAGGGATTTACATAATGTTTAATACGCGCACATACCTCTATATATATATAAGCCATAAGACTATCACAGCTGCAGTGGCGTGACGATCACGATTTAAAATGCGCGTATGTCCGTGGCTTTGACGTGATTTTTTCTGATCAGCTCTGAAACTTTATATGAGTTTTAAAAGTGAGTTCTAATTAATGCTGAACCAAGGCAGAAAGGCATAAAAATGTGTATTTGCCCGGAATCTTGCAATTACCACTCGCTACGCGCCACTGAGGCTGTACGCAGGTAATAGGTATGATAAACGCATGATTTGCGTAAGAGAGTTAACAAACGAGTTTCGAATCAAGATAAGTACGTTGTAAAAAAAAAAATATATTACAATATATTATATAGGAATGAATAAATTGTTATTATTATGGTTTTTGAAACAACCTGAACATATGACTTTTAAAAAAACAAAACAATCACGGATTAATAATATGTATAGACATCTGAATCGTACTATACGGGCGTATAATAATAAAAAAAAAATTCGAATATATATATTTTTTTAACGACAATAACAATAAGAATAATTAATATTTAAAAAAGCAATAGATATTTAACTAATTATTATAAATAATAATTAATAACACAGCATTATTTCGAAACGAAAATATTTCCTATCAATTTTTACGGTTGAATTGAAATGAAATAAATGATTTCATTTTTTAACGAAGAAATAAAGTGTCACATTTTTTTTTTATATATACCAGCTAAATCCAAATAGTCATGGGGACATTGACGAATGCTACTGTAGGTCGAAATAAATGCTTTTAAACGCATCTTGTATGAGTACGTCTTTCGGTCAATACATTCTTATTGTTCTCATTTCGTGTAATGCTTTTTTTTTACACAGTCTGCGAAAAAGCCCCTATATGGCTATATAGGTATGTAATATCTTCGGAGCTAATAACGATTTTTCCGTCGGTCGACTTGAAATAAATTACTATACACAAAAAGAAAATTAAACGCGTTCGGTATAGTAATAGTTTTATAGCGGTATATACGCTGTTATGTTAGTTACTCTAAAAAAAGGCATTTTTTTCCACTTTGAATTTTTTGAAACGGAAATGTTAAATTATACCGTAGTAGGTACTCGCAGGAAAGATAAATAAAAACAAAACATGTATAACAATATCCGACACGGACTCTCGGGATGTCGTGTTGTATATACATATAATCATAAATCATAATATACCTACGTATATATTGCGTTATTATCAAGAATGTCAACCGCGGGTCAAATTGATTTCTCGTCAACCACGTATATAATAGATTTCACCTATATTCTCAGCTGTGCGTATACATACGCCGAATTTTAAACGTCCGTTAGCTACAATAATATTGTCAATTGTTTTATACATTATATATAGTAAATAATCATTTGTTTATGCGTGAATACGTTAATATATGTGCAGAGCTCTAGATCCGTATCAAGAAAAGAAACTTGAAAGTACACACGTATATGATGTATTATATTGATGCATCCAATAATTTTATGTCTCAGAGACATGGCCCCATGCGAAAAAGCGGAAGAATTGAGATTAAGTGAATTTGAGAGGAAATTCTGAGAAGAATATACGGCCCCTGTGTTGACGCCTAAACGCCTATATATGGAAAAAAATACATAATGGTGAACATGAATAATAACTATTCCAAAGGACAGACATCGAAAGAGAAATCTCAAAAATTCGGTTGACGTGGGCAGGACATTCGAGGAGGAAGCACAGTGAGGATAACCATCAAAGAATGGCCTACGGGTACCTAAGCGACCGCTGAA
This sequence comes from Slavum lentiscoides, assembly GCA_032441835.1. Classification (NCBI taxonomy): domain Eukaryota; kingdom Metazoa; phylum Arthropoda; class Insecta; order Hemiptera; family Aphididae; genus Slavum; species Slavum lentiscoides. Next base: position 2,865,836 of record CM063717.1, on the reverse strand, counting down.
AAGATTTTGTTAAACACAATGTGGAAAAAAATTGGAACCTGATTTGTAGTAGAGGATAACAGCAGCAGTCGATATGGAGAAATGCGAGAGAAATTTGTTTGGCGGTATGGTCTCAATGACCGGAAAACCTGCAAGCAAGAAGAAAAAAGAATATGTTTTAACTGTTTTGAATTAAATAACTATAGGCTAAATTCATCCTGTTGGCCATATGCCCGGCAAATCTTTCGAATAATAAATATAAACACGAAAAAAAGCCATTCCGTTTTCGTAATATTTATCCTATATATATTATACGAACGTCGTCGGCTCACGCGGGATGGACCTACAGTAGTTTTGGACAATTTTAGAAGATTTACTACATATATAAATATGATAATTTATATTACGCGTAGGTACGAAAATAATCTTTTACTCCAGTTTCTTGGCACATCGCTGACGATTCCAACACGACGTTAATTGCCACATCATGTGTGTATTTCGTTCTAAAATCTCTGCAGCATTATTATATAATAATGTTACAGAGATTTTATTATCGTCCGCGATGATTTCCGAAAATATAAAGTCACGTGGTGTCGTATACATATATAATATAATAATAGTGCATCATTTACCGTTATAATACTCGGTCTTCCCACACAAATTGCGCCCACACGAAATATTATATTACCACTCGTATTATTCATATTTTTTGTTTTTACTACCCAAAACTATTTGGATAAACACGATGTCGGACACCTTATATGTACTGATGTACACCTCGCTCTATTATCATATATTCATAAATACATATTGTATTTTTATATCTATATAAATTATATAACCATAAAATTTGAATTTAAGAAGGTATACCTAGATCATTTTAAATATCTTGGCAAGATAATTACTGAAAAAAAACGACGTAGGAATAGAGGTAGCGGTAGCCTCGAGAATTTAGGCTGGAAACAAATACTATGGTCTAAAGAATCACGATCACTGTCGAGAGAAATTAAAATACAGTTGTATACTTAATAGTTCGTTGATAAGACAAGTAATATTATATGGATCTGAACTTGGCCAATGAGGAAAACAAATTCCTGATATTTTTATTTGTTTTTATTATTATCGTATGGTAATTGAGCAGTACAGCAAAATAATAAATGATTTTAATACAACTCATTAATAAGACCAAACTGTATAAAATGCAATCGAACAAACCTAAAGTGGTGACATATCTAAGCATCTAGCCAATATTTTTATAAGCGAGTGATTTGATCCAGGTTAGTGCAGCGTTCATGAATCGTGATACTTTGTGGAGTTCTTTTATCGGTTTGTTGAATGCACGGGTCGGGCAAAATCTTATGATGCATTCCATTGTCTGAGATGGACGGCCAAAGTCGCAAGCGGGGAAAATCTCTCACACCCCATTCGTATAGTATTTCACAGCATCTTCCATATCCGGTTCGGATTCTGTTAAATATGACCCATTGGCCGTTCTCGACGTTTTAGCGAGAATCCAGGCACTTGAGAACTCGGGTCGTCGATCAGCTGGAGGCTATCGGCTGGTTTGATGATCTCCATTCCGTCCTCCGACTTTCATATCCGTCAAACTGGTTCTCTGCAGTTAATTCCTATTATTATTATATATACCTATTTTCATATATAATTGCGCGTTATAGATCGTTGGAAAATCTTCGCCGTCTGTCGTTCTATTACATAAAAATATTTACGTTTAAGTTCGATACAATAATACGTTATCGATTTATGACGAATATGTGCTCGTAAATTGTTACAGCCATTGACAATTTTTAAACAGCTCGTCGTAGGTCATGATTTTATACGAACAAATAATATATTATAATTTTACACGTTAGAATTTTGGGATTATATAAAAAATATTTAGAATCATTGTAAAAACAATTATATAATGTAATATTATTGATCAAATATAATCATAGAACAATATAATAAATAATATTTATATACAATTATCACGATAAACGCAGCTATTGCAGGACTCGTAAAATTATATTTTTTGTTTATATTATTGTATGATTTTTAATAGGTTATCATCGATTGTCGTCGTATTTGAATTCTTATATACTTATATTATATTGAACGGTTTGAACAATATAAAATTCAGATGGAGACAGCATATTTTGCTAAACGAATAAATTTGTAGAACTGTCAATAGGCCAAAAATGACAGAAATACTCTTTAAACTATATATTCGAATAGATATTCCGAATATTATATTATTGTTTTTAATTATACGTAACTACCAGCTATTTCGCGTACTTTTTTCACCAGTTTATTCGATAAGTATACCGAATACAAAATAAAAGTATTCTTTGCGACAGTCTTTTGCGCACGACATGTGTATATTGAAGATGGTAGTCGTCAACCAAGACTCGTAATAATATTATAAAAATGTAATTACCAGACATTTTACACGATATACATAATGAAACGTGCGTAGAGCGACGTATGAAGGAAAAAATAAAGCATTTGCAGGCGTACCAAAACCATATTAAACTGTTCGTATGAACTATGAATATAGATGTTTGTTTATTTAAAACACTCTAATTGATACAGTATTTTAGATAAATTTTCAACGACGAAGTGTATACAAAGTATATGTACATATAATAATTCTAAACAATATAATGTCCGAACATAAACAATATTTTTTTTTTATAATTATTTAATCCGATTCAATTAAAATATTATCAAAAACTATAACGTGTTTTTTTTTTAACATAATTATTATAATTTATACGCACAATAAAATGTACACGCACATAATTACACCGCGTAAATATATATATATATATTAATTAAAACGTTTGATTAATCGATATTTGATGTGCAGCGTATTATATAATATTATGTAGTATTATTAAAATTTTAAATACCTAATTTGTGCGTACGTTATTAATTTATATTCTTTTTTTTTTTTTACAAGCATTATAAGAGCTATATAGCCTATACGGTCAGGCTTAATCCGGCCCTGGTTTAACGTGTATAAAAGTATAATAATATATATATTTTAAATAACAAATGAATGAGAACAAAATATTTTATATTATATAAAAAGAGAACGGATACAATATACGGAACACCGTATTGTACAGGTGAGTTTTCGATTTTTCGCAGTCGCGGTCGCTTGAATTCATCGTTTCGTAAACTCTTGACTTTTAGTTTTTCTCGTTTGACTCTCATTTCATCTTTATGCATCTCGTGTTCCGTGTGTATTGAGTATAGGCACTTAGGCCTATAAACGGGCCAATCAAACCCGACAGGAAAACGACCTTTGGGAAGACCTCAACTAAGATGGGAGGACTGTGTTGTTAAAGATATAAGAGGAGTGGAACCTGGTACACGTTGAATAGAAGCAGCGGAGGACAGAAATAGGCGGAGGGATGATATATGCTTAGAGGGCTGATCTTTACCCCTTAATATAAAAAGAAAAAATATGCGTTTGGAGAGGGACTGTGGTGCACGGTGAATTTTTTTTTTTTTTTTAAGACACACACACTACCGAGCGACTAGGATTTATTTTCAGACAAATCTACACGACTATTCTGAATTTTATACCTATATTATGTAAGTACATTAATTATATATAGCATATACGTTTTAAACACTTTTAAATTTTCAAAATAAAATTGACGAAAAATTATTTTTTTTTACGAGGAAAGGGCTGTTGACTTTCGTAAAGAAGTCCAAAACACAAAAAAAATAAAATTCTAAAGTATTTGTTAGAAAAAATGCGATCTCAGAGGAAATAATAATTGTAATATATATGTATATATAATATTTATTATTCTCGTAATTTTTTTTTTTTCTCGACGTATAAAACTTCTATTACTTTTCTCTTAGGCACACCCTATATAAGTGACTAGGCGAATTAAAAAATTATCAGTAGCGGTGTGTACCTACCGAAATTCACATCGATTTTTTTACACACTGTATATATGCTGCAGTAGCTGGTACATTATTTATTCGAATTAAAACGGTTAAATATAGCGGTGAAAATATCAAAAAAAAAACTAATACTAGACGCATAACTCTACAAGAAATTTAACGCTTATATTGTCAATTGTAATATATTTTATAATTATAGGTATGTCGTACGTAATACCGTAATGGATTTTATGGACTACATTTTATATATACTTACTCGTGTACACCTACGTCCTACATAATATAATTCAAACATTCCTGCATATTTTTCCGCGAAAAAAAAAATTAATGTTTAATAATCATATTTTATTGCTTGCGTTATAAACGTAGTGTACTATTGTATATAATAAATGTAATTTAATTAAAATAAATGTAATCATACGACATTGTTCGATCGATTTTTATTTGAGAATAGACTCTATACGGATGAACTGGGTACTGCAGGCTGCAGCAGACGACGCCGGATATTTTTTTTCCTATAGCGAGGCGAATTTTATTTTTTCTCGACGACGGGCCAAGTACATATTATTATTATCGCGCAGTAGTACGCGTTGTTGAATTCCCATCAGCTCTCTCCGGATTTTTAACAATTATTAATACTTATATCATTTTTACCGAATATAACACGTACGCAATTCACAAGTAGTTACACGAGTTGGCGCGCCTATTAACCTATATAATGTCGTTTTACTTACAAAGCAATATTTTCAGATTTATACTGAATACTTTTTTTTTTTTACTTTTTATTGAAAAAAAAAATGCGTATTTTAATTAATATTTTTAGATATTACGTACACGTTTTTAATGAAATTAATTTTAAAAATATAACGATACGTCGGATTTCTGATTTCTTTAATATAATACCTACAGCTGGTGGAGCAAGACCAAATTTGGATTGAGTCTTGAACAGCTACGGGTCACAGAATAAGAATAGTGCGTGTTATTATGTTAAGGAGGTTGGAAGCGAGTATTTTCTCTCTTCGTCTTGCTCATATATAGGTACGAATCATAATAAAATAAACGTTTCGTACTTACAACGTGTACCGATCGACCTAGCGATGCGAGATAAAGATTCTGAAAAAGACTTGAACTGGTCGTAAATTTTTTGCCTTAGAATGACTTTCCCACTTTTTCTTTTTTTAATCTTAAGATTTTCAACAATTGATTATTACTTATAAGCAATTTTTTTTTTTAGGATCTATGAAGAAAAAAACAAATTAGAAATTTGCGAATCATTCTATAGTAGAGTTCACGACGAATTCAAATCCGTTTTCAAAATCTTTATCGCGTCACTAGATCGATCGGTACCTACGTTGAAAGTACGAAACGTTTATTTTACTATATACGATTCGTGTGTGCAAGACAAAGAGAGAATTCCAATCCCCTTAAATTTACATGGTTCTAACGGGGAAATGGAGAATTCACACTGGTACGACTGACCGTTATATTACACGAGCGGAGAGTGTTTTTTTTCGATCCGTCTGCGTTTGTCGGAATCGATTAACAACAGCTGAAACGTCGCATATTAATTATGTTTTTATAAATAATACACAATTTCAGTATGAAAAAAAAAATCGAATTACATAGACCAAGTACGATTTTTTCGATACAATAATAATTTTTTTCCGTTCCCAAAGAATTCGTGCTGGTGAACACGATACGAGTGTTTGAATTCGTCCCGATTTTCAAAAGCTTCTTTTTGCGCGCTGCATCCCCGTCGATTTCAATACGCCCAGCTGTGCAGCTCCGACTATCCGGATTTCCAAACAAATACTTTAAAATAGTGTGGCTACATAATCAGGACCGGATTAAGAGTTTACCGGGCCTGGAGCCTAGTAGTCCAAAGGGCCCTTAGTCCTTACAATACTTATAACTAGAGTTCGGGACTTGTAGCACTTAAAAACATGAAAATAAGCGTCAAATTAATTGATTGTATACAGAAATATCTTTAAAAATCTTTAATATTAGTCAATTTTCAATTTCATATATCATTACGTATATTATGTATAAACAGAATGATTTGAGTGGCGAATGCTAGTACACCGCGTAATACAAATAATAATACGAAAATGCCAAAATAAAATCTAAACTTAAATATTTTGAACTTGGTCTGAGATAAAAGGCCCCTTCGGGGCCTTCAATGTTTCAGGTCCTAGAGCCCGGGCTCCTAGGCTCCGTGCTTAATCCGGCCCTGTACATAATACGAGTACGTGTCTATCGTACCAGTGCGAATTGGGGCTTGTTCATTCGGCGTGTATTATGAGAAACTGTTCCGTAATATTTTTTTGTTCTTCTTTCGATTTTTACCTTCATCGGATCGCAGAAATACATAATATCATAATAACGAGGTCAAAATCGCAATTCGAAAACGGACAGTGCGCGTGCGGAGCATAGCAATGTCGCGGCCGTGAAAAACGACGGCGACGCGATTTTTCGCTTTACAGGCTTATACGGACAGCAGAGGACGCGTGCCGTCGTACACGACCGAAATACGAATCGACTGCAAATGATCCGTTGAAATCGCATCGCCGTTCAGGGGGGGGGGGCGATTAGAGGACAACAGAACCGATGGCGAATCGTTATGTTTTCCTGGCGTGGGCCGTCAATGGCTGGCGCTGCTGCAGAGGGTGGGAAGACCAAATTACAAAGTGAGCTTAGGCCGAACGCACACTGCAAAACTAATTTTTCGACGATTCGTTTTTGTTTGCACGCACACACCAGCCGTAGACAAAACGAAACCTGCCAATCGGTCATCATAAAATGTCATTGCGGACGAAGAGATTGCGATTCCCACGTGCGGGTGCACTCTTAAAAAATTTGGTAAAAAAAAGAAATTACACGGGTTCACCCGTTGAATAAAAAACGGATCACTGTACTGTAATGTAATTTTTTTTTTCTTTCTTTAAAATGTCAACTGTTACACAATACAACATCTGTTACTACGATCTTTACGATTAAAGATCGACAGTCTTTTTTTTCTACTAACCTAACCTTAGATTCCTCCCTCCCAACGTGGATTTAAGCAACATTTTTTTCCCCCATAATAACAATCCTACAAAAAAATACTGTAATAAAAATTATGCTTGTATTTGTGAAAAAAAAAAATATTTTTTTGATGTTTTATAGTTTCTATTTCGGATACTAATTTTATTAAAAATCAATAAAATTGTTTTTCAAACACCGCCTCGATTTCAACAACTGTAATAGTTTCAAAACGCAATGCACGTCCACGTTATTTTTTGAGTCGAGGTACTAACTAAAAGCGTTATGATTAACATATATTAGACTGCATCGCGGTCTCATGGGTTTTATTTTGTTAAAATTCCTGAAAATATATAATCAAATATATTCGCATATTTAGGCATCTCCATGTTTGAGATTTGTACGATTTTTCTTATTCATTTTTCGCTCTTTGAACTTGTATATTTAGCGCGGAAAGTCCCCCCCCCCAAGAATTTAGCGCTAGACGCGCCGTCAATGAGAGGCTGTAAAATAACACCTATCCTAATATATTCGTATTATTCAATTGTGGCCAAAGCATCTGAATATGCCGGATTGTTACTTAAACGTAAAGATTTTTGAAAAATAAACAGCGATATTAAAAATCGTTAAAAATAATATTTAAATTACTATAGTAGGTACTGATAGTAATTAGTGGTTGTAGTACTACACGAGTAGTATATTAGGTACTTGGGAGTGTAGGCACGATGAATAGTGCAAAAGGGCGCCCTTGCACCAACTGGAATTTTGGAAGGCGTAGAATAATACCTAATCGTTTGGCATTATCGGAAATGTCAATGACTTAACAATACTATCGAATGGAAAATGACAAAAGAAAATAATTCAGAGCTCCTCAAACTACACCTAGAAAAGAACAATACCGATGAAGCTTGGAGTAAGAGGAAGAGGAGAAATCCAAACGTATCTATAATTTAAAAAGTTGGATATACTCAACTGAAAATCAAATTTTTTAGCTGTTAAATATGGCGTACAAGACATTCTTACGGAAAAAGAGGTGGCAGCAGGCAAGACTCGTCACAGATATCTCGAAATGAACGCAAGAAAAACACGATGAAAGCCAACAACCAACACCAAAAAAACGAAACATCATAATGACTCAATGTCCAACAAAATGAAGCGATTTCTATTCAGTCAAGAATTACAAAATACATCGAACAGCGAAAATCAGAGGGGCAAACTTTCCATACCATCTATCGAAACACTTGTGAGGGAAAGGATTGTCCCACAGTCTTTCACCCATAATATGTTTGTAGTAGCAAATAAATTATGAGGGCACTGGAGAAAAGTAATACCAAGTAATCGTTTTCGGTTTGAAGAATTTACGAAGAAAAAACAATACGACCGTTTGTTTTTCAAAATCGATTTTATGATAAAATTACTGAGCGATACACCACTGATATCAGAAAATATTCATATTATTATAACAATAATATATATTAATTTAATGCTGCAATTATCAAAATTATTATTACTAATTATTAAATATCAATGAGATATATTTAATTTGAAACAAGTTTTCTAAAAGGCACTTCATATGACAACAGAAATTGTCATAAATATTTTTAAGATTATGATCATTTTCAGACAATGTATGCGGCATATTTTATTGTGTACATGACAAACACAAGAAAAATAAATAGAAAATCATGCCGCTTACAACTTGAATGTAAAAATATATTCTAAAAAAACATGTCACTTAGAACAATTTTCATTCTAACCATCGATAACTTAGTGTCAATATAACCGATTATAAATTATAACTACTATACTATAACATAATATTGAATTGATAATTATTGAATATTTGTCCACTGTTTAAATATGTTGTTCTAGTATTAAATTTAAACAATGTATTGTAAAAAAAAAAAAATACAATTAACATTTCTTAATTTTTTTTTCAAGAAATTATAAATTAGGTAAACAATAATATTGAAATAAATAATTAAAAATAAAGTAAAAGTGATATGAATTTTGCTGATTAATTATATGATATCAATGATTTTGTTGATAAATAAAACGAAAAAAAAATGTGTAAAAAAAAAATAAAAGTATTATTTTATTTTACATAAATAATAAAAAAAAAAAAAGTAAAATAATAATTAATTTGTTTTCAAAAACAATAATGTATAAACTACTTTTTTTTTCAACATTCATATAAAACAACCGTTTTTTTTTTTACCATGGCGACTGTTGCTGATTTTGTGGTGGATATTGAGGAGGATATTGAGGTTGGCCTTGTACTGGATAATTTTGATATCCTGGAAATCAATTTAAGAATGGTCAGATACATACAAATAATTATAACACAAGCGAGTTACAGCAATCTTGAATAAAATATAGCCATTCTCTATTATTATTATCTTGTTTTATTATTAATTTTATTATATTTTTCGAATATAACTGTTTTTAATTTTTATGTTACAATATCTACAATACAAAGTAGGCTTGTTTTACCTTGTGGTTGATAATGAAGTGTTGCATAAGGATTGTATGTAGTTGGCATAGGGGGTGGACACATGTAAGTAGGATATGGTCCAGTCCTCGGAAGTGTATATGGTAAGGGCATGCCTTGTGGGTGCACCGGGTAAGGAAGCATTGTCGAACTTGCTGACGGAGCTGTACTCATTTCGTCTGAAATTGAAATACATTATTATAAATGATAAATATGAATGAAATGTAAAAATATTTGTACGTGGTTGGCTCGTTGCAGGCGCAGCTGCTGGTATGGAAACTGGTTTTTCTCTACTCAAATCTGCAGTTAAAGACTTTAACAATTCTTCTTTTTCCGCTTTTCGAGCGAAACAAAAATCGGATATTTTATTTTGCGCCGTAATTAGAATCTAAAAAGGAAGATAGTAAATTTATAATTATTTACTCACAAAAAGCTCTAAAGTAGATTCGAAACTGAAATAATATAATTTTAAGAGAGGTAATTCATCAACTATGATTTAATTTTGTAATAAAAGGAAAAACCCATATACAATATTTTTTAATATTAAAACCTAAATTTTACAAAACACATAAATCAACTAAAAAAAAAAAAAAACATTGTGGTTATCTAACTTTTTTGCTTGACACATAAATACTAATAATAAATAAGTAAAGATTTAAAATAGGATATTACATTTTTTAGTTTCATACTGAAATTTAGTATATTTTACATAATTACTTCAGTCAAGTCATTATAAAACTTCGTTCCTTCCTTCAAATTATTTTGTAAATCGTTATACACATCATAACCGGCTGCTAAATCTTTAAATAAGGCTTCTCTCTGGCCACCACCACTCTTTTCTTTACAAAATTCTGTGTTCACAACCTAGGGGAAAAAATCAATTTTAAAATCATTTTCAAAATATAAAGTTTCTAACACATACTTGTATGTTAGACAGAAGTGTTTCTTGTCTAGAAAGGCTATCTCGAATTTGTGCTTGCAAATGTCCATACGATTGATCCAAACTCTCTGTTGACAAATTCGCTTCATGAATAGAACCTTCTTCGGATAAGGCGTTCAAAAATTTTGATTTCATATCAGTAGTGGCACACTTTAATTCCATTTCGATAACATCACGTTCATTTTTTAAAACTTCCACCTGTAAAATTTTTTTATACAAATATGTACTTTTTAAAACAGTTGATAATTATGTTATTATATTTACTTCTTCCATTAAGTGTTTTAATTTATCAGCAGCTGTGGAATTTGCAAAATTTACACCAGCATTTGATCCAACTGGCAATATATTTTCCATGGCTTCCTGGCCTTCAGACAGCAAGTAAATTGCTCGTTTATGAGTTTCAAACTTTTCACGTATCATCTGATGACAATCAAAATGTAATTTAAAACCTTCAAATATTAATCATTTAAATTGTAGTTACCTTGTCTGCAGCAGTTGCATTTTTTATTATCTCACGGTATTTAGATATGTTAACATGGAACATCTGAGTTAAAGAAGCAGACTTAGTACGATTCCATTTTTCTTTAAACTGTGTTCTAAGCTGTTCGTCAGATGTCTGTTCTTCATTTAACAACCGTTCAGACTAAATCATACACATTATTATATATTACTTTTTTTTTTCCAAATATATTATAAGAAAATACCTCATTGATTATTTCCTCATTACGTTTCAATAGTTCTGGTAATTCTCGAATCATTGATTCTAATTTTTGAACTCCACCATTCATTCGAATACTATTTGATTTTTCTATAAGCGATTGTGGTATTCCTACACCTTTAACATCCTCTAGTGCTGCTGGCAAATTTATCGACGCTAAACACCTATGGAAAATGCATCACAATGATAGATTAAACTTGTATAATTCCGAATAATTATACGATAATTATAATATACCCATTCAATATTTGTGTGGATTCTCTCAGCTTTCCAATCTCTGCATTGACAAGTTCTGTTTTTCGAACATCATAAGCACTTAATGCTTGTTGAACTGATATTGGCACCAAGTTTTCAAATAGGTCTAAAAAATAAATAACAAAATAATATAACACAAATTTAAAAATTTAAATTTAAAAAAAAAACCTTTAAATTTAGAAGAAAACTTTGAAGGTAGAGGAGTAGGTTTAGCGATTACAGCTTTGGCTATTGGTTCTAAATGTTTTACATCAGGAATTTTTTCATGATAAATAAAATCATTGTCTTTCTTCGCTTCATTAGACTCTTGTACAGCTTTATTCAAAATGTCAGTATAAACTGGACGGACACAACGATCCTGACCCATTCTAAGAAATGAAGTGGCTAACTGAATAAAATCAAAATTTTACAACAATCATTATTTATAATTACACTACTTTTCACAAATTAATTTTATGTACATACATGAAGTCGAGCTATTTCTTCACCAACAGCTTTATTATTTTTGCAAACCATAGCTTGATAATACTGAGCCAAACCAGTGACTATTGCATGTTTTCCATAAACCTAAGAAATTTAAAATTACACAAATGTTTTAACAATATTTCTATAAATCAGTCAATAATACTTACATGCTGTACCCAGTCTTTATCCAATGACAACATAATCGGTTCTCTCTCCATTAATTTTATTGTTTCTGCATAGTATTCTTCACATTGTGAACACAATTTAGCAAGTGACTGAAACTTCATTTTATCTAAGAAAAAATGTAAACGCATTACAATGATTTATGATTAGGAAAAATTACTGTACTATTTTATATATATATATATTAACCATTTACACTACATAAATAATACAAATTACAAATCAAAGTTAATTTTAACTTATGTGTTTTAGAAATTGGTAAGTCTGTTTAATGTTGCAGTAAGGTTTTAAGAAAATATAAAATTAAATGAAAAAAATGTAAATGAGAATAATGTAAATAATTTATTATATTGTATTCGAATAATTTACTAATGATTGTATGGTATAATAAAGTAATAAATAGCATTAAATGACAACTCGCTGAATATACAGTATTTAAAATAGGTAATCGAGTTTCGACTATTTAACAAAACGTATTAACATAACTACTTACCTCTATTTGCTTTAATGATAAATACTTCTTGAGCTTGAGCCAACATAAGAGATGATAACTTTGCCAACATATCTGGATTTAAATCCGGTGTTGGGTCTTGTTGAATAACGCTCATGACTGTTGTTTTTAAAGTATTGAATATACCAGCACTTAGCTAAATAAAAGTTAAATTGAATTTTAAATATTCGTAATCGATGAAATTATATTTTTCGTATTTTTTTCTTTTAGGCACACCACAGAAATCAGTAGAATTTATAAATAAAATTGGAAAATAAAACTTTTTGTATATATCTGTTTAATATTATGAAAATGTTTACAATTATCAACCATGATAAATGATCTAAAGAAAAAATATTCCAAACACAAATTATAGAATTAATTAGCTATAATAAAATTTGATTAGAAAAAAAAATGAATATCGAAAATTATTACAAATACTTAACAACATGAATATTTTTATCTCAACTCTGTTTTGATAAGTAAATAAATTATACTAATTATAGAAAGAAAAAATCAAAAATAAGTTTATATCTCAAATAAATATGAATTACAACACACTTAATTATTTAGTATAATTGACATATTTATAACTAATAAAACTTATTTTTAATGGTATATATTTTATATTACCAAACTATAATACAATGAAACAAAAATTTTAAATTATAAACAAATTTATAATACACATTTACATGATATAACGTAAATGGCCGACATTAAAAACAGCGTTTTGTCCATGTCTCTCGCGTGTAAAGATCACTATATATTTTAAAGTATGACTGTACGCATTGGAGACGTGTGAAAAATTTGAACGTCCACAAAACATTTTTAAATACAAAATTCACTAGGCGTAAAAACCTATAATAAAAACAGTCTGCTTTTGTTGTGTGCGCTGAGATATTCAAAGGCGAGTCCAAAAAAAAATTACCTGTTACTACACCTTTTAAATATTACTCATGCGTTATTGTGATTAAAAAATAGAATATTGATTGCGTTTACTTGGAGATATTTAACGGCGAGTTTCAATCCTTCATCAGTTTCTAAATTTTGTGTAGCCGCTATTGCACTTTGTTGAGCCGCTATATTGAACAGTACGCAAATTCTCTCGTAAGCGAATGAACTGAGAGCTAAATATTTGGAAAAAGAAATAACGAGTTGAGTATTTTGAACGTTGACGCATGTACAAAATGTGGATTTCGAACGTACTTAGACTGACTTTTCCGTTAGCAAAGAACGAAGTCATTTTGTTGAACGCATCTTTCCACTTGAAAGGAATCTGTACTTCGGACGGAGGTATTTTCGCCTCTAAAGCGGTCAGTTGATCGTAATAACTAGAAAAATAATAATAATATATATAAAAAAAAAAACGGAAACAGACGCGTTGTCGAAATGATTCGAATGAACTGCGCGCCACGTTCACAACTCACGTATAAATCAATTCCAGAGAACTGTCGTATTTGTCCAATACCTTCCACAGCGCTTGACTGCGCAGCTTGTTCAGTTCGTTGATCGCTTCCGTGTAATCTTCGGGATTATCGGACGAACTGTAATGCGTCGATATCATGTGTTTCAACGGCTTCGCGATGTTCACCTCGGACGCGCGTTTCGTCGGCACCGCCAGCAGACTGGTGAGCGTAACGCCCGGTGTCGAACCGGCTAAAACGACGATTTCGGGCGGAGGGAAAAAAAAATTAATAAACAAATCAAAATATATCGGTGGACACGGGGTTCGTGGGGGGTGGGTGGGCGATCACAAAGGAAAAACGTCCGATTGCGTCGGACTGACGCAATACAGAAATTATACGTACCGTGCACGAACATCTGAGACATTGGAACGTGTGATGTTGACGTCTGGTTACCGTCGACCAAGTGCACATACGATTCGAAAACGAACGCCGGAAAACGACCAAATGACTAATAATGACTAATAAAGAGTTCGAGTAAAAACCGCGGTCCCCGCATTCGTCAGTCCCACCTCTCACTATAGTCAGTGGCAGATAAGGTACGATGACTGGACGACGACGTCTTTATCGCTATTCCGTTTAAACGTCTCCCGTTTATATAGTTCCCAAAATGTTCACAAGGCGTTGATGTTTATACGTTTTTGAGGTTATGAAATAGAAACCGAATAGGTATTTTTTTTAAAACTTATACTTTCATCCCGGAAAATATTATTTTACTATAAATACCAGAACGAGAATTCAACAATTTTTTTTTACAAAAGCATAAAAAAATAATAATCGGTTAATATTCTATTCTGTGGTGACGTGCGGAGTGACCAGCAGTAGTCCGACCCTCATCTTAAGCGTGATGACAAACAACTGTTCATATCACGATCTTAAGGTCGTGCAGGAAATATTCTACGAGTTCGACACTTCACGACGCTTATCACTGGTGTACAGTGTTGTGAACGTGATATTCCATGGTAGCCGAATAGGGAAAACGAGTACGGCCCCCATAGCGATGTAGTGCCTCCACAGAGTAGATGAAATCCATATAAATGTCTATGATGATATTCATTAAGATTCTATGAAATCATAGAAAAATAATTCACCTAATCTGTGGTGCCTCCATGGAACACGTTGATAAACGGTTGCGGGGAGTGTTTGGAACATCGTGTGTCGTCGACTCGTCGCTCCGTCAAATTTTGAGCACCATAGCTGCGGACCGAATTTTTCGTTAAATTTTAACGATTTTGCCACAAATTTGATGATTTGTGATTTCGGTCGGGGAGGTCTTCTATTTCTTTCTTTTCTTTTTTCAAATATTTCACTCGCTGTTCTAGGTTTTCCAAACGGGGTACGCTGATGATCAGTGGCGGCGCGTAATAATGGTAAATACTTTCTTGATGGGAGTCGCGATTATATATTATGAAAATATTTTTAAAAAAATTACCTACACTTCCGCTCGCGGTATTACCCGGGAAAATCGAAAAACGTGTCAAATACAATTTTCATCCGGAAAGCAACTCGTGTACAGAGAATCGTTCCGTCCAAGTCGAAGAACATATATATATATATATATATATATATATATATATATATATATATATATATATTAATTAATATATATATATATATATAATATTAATTAATATATATATTATAATATATAATATATATATATATATATATATATATATATATATATATATATTAATTAATATATATATATATATAACACATGTTCACGGAACAACACATGTTCACGGGACACGGACGAAATTCAAATTTTTTTTTAAAAAAAACAGCCATCCGAAAATACCTGGTGCACATGTCCATTGCACTCTTATGACGTCACACCATTCTTCTAACCGAATTTTTTCGCGCGGTCGAGATACCAGTTATCACTGTCGTTCTGCTTTATCAGTCGCGGCGTGCTGATCGTTTTATGGCGTGTTGAAGTATTTCTTTTCTCTCTCGGGTTGTCGACAAAAATGTGTTTAAAAACGATGTGAAAAGTATTTGTAACGCCCGCTGAAATCGACGTTAATATGAACAAGTCATGTTCGCTGAGACACCTTTGTAACCTGCACGCGAACATAATCAAACGACACCGCGTCCTGCGATACAAGTCGGACGCCCGCAATGAAACTGCTAACGATTTCGTGGTGTACGATCAGTTCATACGCGAACGCCGCTCCCAGTCCAAACGCAGCGTTCTGGTACAGGTGTCGTCGGAAAACTCGTGTTCCGATCTGTATTCGTATTGTTCCAGGTACGGTTCGATAAAGAACATGTTGCACTATCGACTGGCCGGCACCAATCACTTCGTACTCTCGGAATTCGACGACGAATCGTCCGTCAACACGCTGCTGGATCAGAGCGCGCACGTCGCTGATCCGAACGTGATTGCCGTCCGGTCGCCGTTCCTTTGGTTCCGGTCCGGCCCTCGTAAAAACGGCACGAAGCCGATCGCGGAAATCAAATTCGATTTTCCGTTCCGAGCCAATCAGACGACGGTCGAACCGAGCTTAAAACACATGGGACTGGAAAAACTCGACTCGTTGACCGGTCAGATGTCGTTGTTGTTGGAACGTACGCAGCTGAACGATATCGGTACGCGGCTGAGGTTTTTGACGGCCATGCAAATTGAAAACGCGCTCAAGGGTATTTTTCCGTTGGCCAGAATACTGCCGTTCGGATCTTCAGTAAACAGTTTCGGCAAGATTGGTTCAGACATTGATCTGGTTTTGACCAACAGCAATATCGCCAAAGACGAAACCAATCGGTTGATTTATCACGGTAAATGCGTGTCAAACAGTCGGACGCAAACGCAGCGAAACATAGAAATACTGGGCGATTTACTACAGTTGTTCTTGCCCGGTTGTTCGAGAGTGAAACGCATTACCCAAGCGAGGGTGCCCATCGTGAAGTATTCCCAAGATTTCGTCGGCGTTGAATGCGATCTTGCCGTCTCCAACGAAACGGCCGTTAACATGTCCGAACTTTTGTACATTTTCGGCAATTTCGACCGCAGAGTCAGACCCCTGGCTTTCACCGTGAAAATGTGGGCCAAAGAAATTAATTTAACCAACGATACGCCGGGCAGATGGATAACTAATTTCTCGTTGACTCTGTTAGTGCTGTTTTATCTGCAACAAGAAAAAATCATTCCTGCCATTCAGACACTCGTCAAACAAGCAGATAATAACGACGTGCGAATCACGAACGAAGGTATCAACTGCACGTTCCTCAGAGACGTGTCAAAGCTCGTGCGGAACGTCGATAACAAAAAAACTTTGGACCAACTTTTACACGGTTTTTTCGATTACTACGCGTCCTTCGATTTTCACACCAACGCTATATCATTGAATTACGGTAGAACGATCAACAAGCCCGAGTACAGTGCACTGTACATTGTTAATCCATTAGAAGTGCATTTCAACGTAAGTAAAAACGTGAGTTCAGAAGAAATAGAGAGGTTCAGGATGGAATTGAGAAATGCCGCGTGGACGATGGAATCTTCGTTGAATACAAACTCGTTCAACGTAATGGAACTTTTTAAAGGTTACAACATTAGTAAAAATAACCAAATGGTTTTCGACATCCAACATCAAATAAGAAACTCAAACAGGTTGGTCACTGTTAAAGATTTATTTGAAGACGATACACAAGTCGAAAAAGACAAAAGACTGAACAAACAGTTTAAACCTAGTGAAAGTGAAATTTAAAATATAATTCGTTATTTTATTGATTACTGTACGATTATATTTTTTTTATAAAAAGTTGTTTTTCATAATTAATTGTCAATGCGTATTTAAACAATTGAAATTGGTCTGGTGACACTTCCAACTGTATGAATAGACTCAAATCAGTGGAATGTCAAAGTTATGTAATGGTAACCATTGAAGTATTACCCCAAAAATAGCATACGGTGAATATCAACAAAAACAAAACAGTTGTCAGTGTGAAAATATGGTTATTATAAAATCAAATTCAGTTCGTACAAATGCAAAAAGAAGTAATATGCATTCGAACGGTATATACGTTTCTTTTAAGAATAATACATTTTTTTTTTTCTATAGGTTAAAATAATATAATTACTGCCATAAATCAAAGTTTCATTTAGTTTATTTCAATTTTTCCATTCAACAGTACACAGAAATAGTAAACGACATAGATTTCAAGTCTGGTTTATACAATCTGAAATACAGTTTACTACTTAGTATAATTACGAATGCACGAGTAAAGACCAATATTGTCATTTGCATATAATTACCTTAATAAAAGAAAACATAATGTAAATCGTAACATTTCTTTCTTTTAAGTATAATACCGATATAGAGACTGTTATTATTCCATAACAATGTCATTTCTTCTATAAAATAATTACTAAAACAGTAATAGACACATATAGACGTTACTAGGTATTTTATCCTATAATAGCAATTTAAAAAAAAAAAAATATATATATATATATATCGTACAGTCTTTGAACTTATTGGTATAAATGTTACATAAATATTACCATTATCACCTATAAATGGCAATTTTATACAACAATTTTTTATTGCCATTTTATTAAATAATGATTCATTTTAAACCACTGTATAATTAACAAATGCTTTAATATATTATATATAATTATCTGATTTGGTCGCACATAAATAAAATGAATTAATACACATTTTTTTCTCGTCTAAAATTGATAAAAATTAATTGAACATATTATTATTCATTAGAATTAAATTACTTTTTTATAAATAATCACTAAAAGATAAAAATTTGTAAGGTACTCATAGTAGTTTCAATATAAGTATAACACTAGACAAAATATTGAGAAAACTAGAACATAAATATTAAAAAAAAAAAAAAAATGTACTAATCATTAAAACGCAAGTTATGTCTCAAGATATAAATTAAAATGCACACTATTTAAGCGAAAAATATAAACTCATTTTTATTTCATTGTGAAATTAAATTTCAAAATATGTGATAATAGAAAATGTTACTCGAAACTTCTCTAATTACATACACACAATGTATAACTAAATAGTAATTACTGATTGGAAGACACCAAACATAGAACTTAAAAATCATCTCAATCAATAATTATTAAATATAACGTAAATACGCATATACTCTGTCGTGGTTAAGCCTAATCTTGGGCAGCCGCATCCTTCACATGGCGGCGGCAATAGGCATGCTGGTGTCTGATGCAAAGAGCATTGTGCCATGCTGTTCCGAAATGGGGAGCGACGATTTCGTATTTCATTGACCGCAAAGTACAATTTCATATCATTAACATGGTAATGGTTTATGAGTGCGCACCATATAATACACACAAGTAGCCATGGCACACGTGCCACCCCTCCCTTTCTTCCAATATGAAGGTGGGTGTAGTGGTTAATCAAATTCGAACGAAAAAATCGGTCTCTACAGAGGTTAAACTCAAACTGGGGCAGAGTACAAAAATGCACATACACATACAGACAGATTTGTATCAAAGTAGGATATTTATTATTATGTATGTAAATCTATTATTACTTTTTATTCAGAAGAGATAAAATTACAGTTAAATTTCGACTGATACAAGTGTTAATTAAATATTAATTTGTATCTAAAATTGTGTTTAAAAATCTATTTTTATATATCTATATGAATTGTGAGAGGTAGATCGGTTTCGATTAAATTATTATTTCCATTATCATTTATTTATTGTCTAGTTGATGTTATTAGTGGTGCGTACTTTTTTGGCTACAGCCCTGACACGTTTTGCAGCTTTGGGGATAGCCAATTCTATCTTGCGTTTCACACCGGTACTCGTGGACGGTTCCTGTTCATCAGAACTTTTTACTTCCTCATGTATCACCGGCTCGTTCTGTGCCACAGAGTTCTCGCTGGTTTCTTGTGCAATCTGATCGACTTGATTTTGCAACCTTGTTCGCACAGAATTGGTAGAATTTAAAGCAGGCGGTCCCGTAGCTAAGGACATATCACTTGCAGTAATATTACAAGAAGAGCAAACTGAGAGAGTAGACGAAGAAGACGCCGATTGTAGATATTGAATTTCAGTCTTGCATTTATTTAATTCCTATAAAAATTGATTTTATTAGTACTTTATAACAATAATAGTTTTCAAATTCATTTAAATCATCACAATTTATCTTCGCGAAAGTAATTACTTCACGAATTCTAAACCAAAGTTGCTACTGGTGTTGTTCCCTTATAAATTTTAATATAAACAAATTTCTCTATAATTTTATGATATGCTTAGATTTAAGTTAGCACCACTTAGGATTTATGTTGTAATTTCAAAATGCACGCAATTATAGTTGGAAAAAATACATTAACTCATAATACATTTTTAAATGCGTATTAACTATTAATCATATTCAAATTTTGATTGGAAAAATACTTTTATGAATGTGGATACCCTATACGCTTTGTTCACAGATGAAGAGAAGTTATCACTCACTTGTAATAATGTGCTGAACTTTCGATTCGTTTCCTCGTTCTTCTTATCGTATTCATCCATTCTACTTGAATATTCAACCAATGTTTTGTGCTGTTCTGCCATTTGTGATTTACATTGTTTGAGCTCACGTTGCAAATTGCCTACTTGAGTTGATGTTCTAAACATTATTTTAATACATTTTTAAGAATAAGAAAATAATTTATAAAACTAAATAGCAAAGTTAAACAAAGTTATTAAATGAAAAAAAAAACTTTTGGTTAATAATATAATGTTTACTTTACTCACTTGCGTAACTGTTTCCGCAGGTCCAGAAAATCGCGTTCCAAAGGACAATTTTGTGATCTTAATTTAAATATAATTACAATCAATTAATAATATGAATAATATTTAGTTATAACGATAAAATAATGTAAAAAGGAAAAATATATTTTAATATTATTATTATATTATTATTCAGTGGAACATTAAAGAATTTTTCGGAAACGCAGAGGAAATAATAATTAGTACGGTATAAAACGAGTATTTTTGAATAATTCAAATGACTTACGTTTTTATTCCTTGTTTTATTCTACACACACTTTTGCGCAACATAGAACCACCACACTGAGGACTTTCAGATGAAGCTCGTTTACCTTCTAAACTTGAAACAGAACCTTCACGCATCATTAAACTACGTTTCCTCAAACACATGCTGGTAATAGTTCTTGTATTTGGAGGACCTGTAAAAATATTATATTATACATATATAAGTAAATTTGGAAAAATTATTTGATAAATAATGAAAAAATAAAAAATAGTGTATACCTAAAGGCGATGGGAATTCATGATAGTCGTTTGCAAAAAGTCGTATTTCTGGAAGAGTTGGTTCGATTTTTTCTCTAAAATATTCCATGGCCATTGTAGACAAATCAAATAGTTCGTCTGTTACTTTGTACGGCCTCGCCAACTTCACAGTAACTTTAATATAATGCAGTATTTTATACACTTCATCTAAAATCTAAAATATAAATACATTCATTAAAATCAAGCAATTATCCGATTAGTATAATACTAAAAAAAAACAATAAATTACCTCTCCAGCAAAAAAACATATATGTTTTCTTTCTATGTGTTTACCAAATGCCATACGCAACAATAATAATCTCATATGAAGTGTTTCAACGATATCAGATTCACACGCAAGCGGATGTTGTCTTCTAGCAGATTCCCGCCGTGGCATTTTCGTTTTAATAACTTGAAAGCGATGCAACATTTGATTTTGTAAACGCTGAAAAGTAGAATTCAACATAGTGCTGCAAACTACGTTGAACTGACGGGAAACCTGCAAAAAGAAACC
Source organism: Slavum lentiscoides (assembly GCA_032441835.1). Lineage (NCBI taxonomy): Eukaryota > Metazoa > Arthropoda > Insecta > Hemiptera > Aphididae > Slavum > Slavum lentiscoides. Next base: position 2,844,111 of record CM063717.1, on the reverse strand, counting down.
GAACAGCAAAATGAATAAATAAAAATTAAAAGTTGAAATATGTATTTTACGTACCGCTCTTAATTGAGATATATGTTTGAAATTAGTATGCGATAAAATTTTCTCCATTACTTCATACGGAAGGTCTAGTAAATTAATTGGACTGGATTGGCTGGAACTACATTGGGCCAAGCCACTTACGTTGAAACTTTTCTCAGTTTTAGTTATAACGGAAACTTTGGTTGTAGAACCAGAAGAACTACTACTACACTGTTGTCTAGTGGATACCATTTTAAATATTTTTGATGTTGTTTTGTATTTAAAAAAGTATCGTTTAGTTTTAAATGTATATGACTCGATTTAACCTATAACATAAAAAAAATAACAAACATTAAAATAATTAATAAACTATAAGAGTACCCTAAAACAGATACAAATAGTTATCGTTTTAAATACAATATAAAAAGACTCGAAAACGTTATTCATTTTGCATAGTACAAAGTTATATATATATATATATAAACAGCCAAATTCATGAAAGAGATGTTGTACCTTCAAAACTTCAAGAATTATCAAGAGATACAAGGTTTAACAAAATTAATATAAAATACCTATTTAATAAGCAAAAAAAAATTAGAATATTGTTTGAAAAATTTCAAGTCAAACTTGTTCCCACTATAAATCCGAACAATACAGATATATATAAAATATCAAAAAATGCAATTACACTGAAATAAGCGATTATTATTTTATTTACCTAATTCATATAATATTTATATGTGTAATAACGTTTGAAATATCTAAAGGTTTGTGTGTATTTCAAGACAATAATCAAATGATTATATAAAGTAGCATATCACAATGCATACAATGTTAAACGGTAATCTTTTTTTTTTTTTTAAGTATCATGGACTATATAGATAGTCTTAAGATATCCTACTATTAAAAAGTGGTGGATTATGGGATATTTGTACGAGTATAAGCAACAAACAATAAGAACACGCCGAACAACTTCAATCGTTTTAAAAATGGATTTACTGATGAACAGAAATTCAATCGTATTTCTCATGTTATCAAATACGTCAAATTTCATAAAATTATAGAATAAATTCCGATCGATAAATTTAAAAATATTATATAATTAATATATTATTATGTAACAATAAACCCAAATCGATTATTCTCAAATGCAGTAGACAATTTTAGTTATTGTTAATATTACAATAACTGTTAACAATAGATTTACATAACTAGTAAGTCTTATGGCAAATATCTAAACTAAATTTGTAAAAAAAAAGAAATGAATTTCAAAAATTGACGAGTCAGACAAACACATTTAAACGCCTACCTACCTAGCAAAACAAAATACCAATTTTTTTTTTTTTTTTTTTTTACATTTTAAAAACCCATTAAAAATAATTAAATGCCGAATATTATTTATAGAAAATAAATGTTACAGAATTGCAATTATAGATGTAATAAAAAAAATAAAAACCAGTTTCCAACTGTACATTTTAATCGATTTGCAATTATAGCTACTATATTTATATGTATTTTATAAATAAAAAAAAACTGCTTTGACTATTAAAATATTATAATATTAATGTTACAAGAAAATAAAATTGATAATGTAAAATCATTTTAGATTTTATCACATTACACGTTTTATTTATCGAATTTGATTAAAATAATTGAAAGGTTAGGTTAAGGGTTAAAAATGATGCGAATTAGTGAATTAAAAAAGCTTGGCTGAACTACCGAGGTAAATAAAATAATGCCAGACGCCCAAAAAACAAAAATCCGCCCGCCCGCTGATATCATCCGCCAGAGTCACTATTTACAAGTCCAAAACTACTACTACAACTATTGTCAAACAGGAGGTACGTATGTGTTGTATAATACAATAGATACTTGCACTCTGTAACGAGACGGTCACGCAGATTATGAAAATCCGAATGACGACGGGAGGAAAGCTATGGGTTGGCAGATTCGATGTCTGAAGACCGAAGGAAATGTTTGCAGATTTTTTTTTTTTTTGTCTTCGGAAAATCGCGACGACTTCACGGGTACACGAACAATGGGACTTTTGCGCGTGACGGTGCCGCTGCAGCAGGGACAAAGGATTGCGTTATCACGGCCGATCCGGGAACAACAGTGTGATAGGGACGTAACTCGAATGAAAGACGGGCGGACGGGAAGGCGGAAGGGCAAAAACGGATAGTCGGGACTAGCGATTCCGAGAGACGCGCTCCCCCACCCCACGGCGCGCGCGTTGTTAAAGTGCGTGCGAAAATCTCGCGCCCAAAAACAAAGAAAAAGCTCTGGCGGCAACGGGACGACCGACCGACCGGGGAGGGGAGGAGAAGGGGACGCGAGCGAGTCCCTCGGCGACGACGGTCGTTGTCGTTGTTGTTGTTGTTGTTATTTGCGCCCCGGGAAAAACCGCGGAATGCGCGCGACGTTACGTTACCTTTTAGTCGGAGCGAACCACCGTACTGCGGACCACCGACGACGACGGGATGGAAAAACAATATTTTTAAAAACGAAATACGAGAGAAAAAAAAAAAAATATGGATTCGTAAATTACTTAAAATACTACCGTTTTGTACCAAATATATGTATATATATAAATATATTACAGTACCGCGGTTTACGATTCGCGCATAATAATAATAATAATAAATTAATAATATTCGGAAGCAAACAAAAAAAATTATAACAAAAATCAATCCGGAACGTCGAAAGACAAAACGTACAACGACGACGGGACACGGCAACACTCGTCAACGACCACCAACTCGTACGGTCGGCGGCGGCGGCGGCACAAGGCTGTTGATTGGGCACGGGAACAGTACGAGCACGGGACCGCGGCTACAGTTGCCGTACAAATGAATCGGAAATACGATCGCGCGACACTGTTCGGCGGGGGAACGTGTAACCGCCGGCGGCGGACGACGAAGGGGAAGCGCCGCAGTGATGCCAATTTTTCGGCGGGTTACGCGCGTTTTACGTTCAGAATATCGTATTGTTTCTTTCTTCTCTACCACCGCCACAGCTATCGTCATCATAAATCGTACGTCATAACGTTACCTATAACGTTACGACGTGCGCGCACTGTAACATCGCCAAGAGCCCCTTACGTTTTCCGCTGTCTACGGCGCTCCCGACTCTACAACATCGAGGCGGCGCAAAAACGGAACGTCACAACGTCCCGTTGCCACTGCGAACACTGTTAATGCCCCTAGGACATTTTTTTTTCTCGTTAAATAATACATTTCCAAACCGGGCCCCGTGTCGACGTACACGCAGTCATCACGATAATATTATTATCAGTGCGTAGTGTAAATACATACATTCAAATAATCCCGAGGTGACCCCGTCAGTCATCACCATACGTCCGTTTTCGAACCGTGTGTCCCGATATACACCCAGACATTTTATAGGCGGATTCGAAGATGATCACTAAGGACAATAGCCCTCTCCCCCAAACACTAATTCTGTAAAATTCTCAAATAACACAAAAATGTCCGGGCTTTGGAAAAGAACGATCTGTGACATCCGAAAAATACACCGCCCGACTCTGCTCGAGATATAGTTCCGTTTTAATTTTTTTCACTTATTTCGAATAATTAAAAAATACTTACGGACATGTCGATCGATCTATACGTAAATAAAAAAACTGACTATAATTTTTAAAATATTTTGATAGCTACTCAAACTGTTAGGTCGTGTTCGTGTACCTACTCTCGTGTCGGAAGACACATTGAATTTTCTATCTTTCATCCTCATTTTAAATTATCTTTCATGATTTATACCTTTACTTAGTACTTAAGGGCCCGGAAAAATGTATGCTCCCGAGCCCAATTTTTTTAAGTTACACCACTATACGACTGACACGTATGATACGATATAGCTGTACGACGGAAGTAGAGGAGACTTCTATTTTACAGTCATGTTCCGCGTGTGCAAGACAACAGAGGAAACACCCGCTTCCAATCCCGTTAACTGCGTTCCCTGATGTCTTTAAGTAAACATAATTATATGTGTAATATTATACCTTCATCTTCATTTAATGTTAATATTCTTTAAAAATGTTACATCCCATAAATTATAATTATTTTTATAGGTTTTAAAATAAATATGTGCTCAATATTTGTGTAGTATTCTACATTTCTATACATAAAATTTAAAGTACATAATAGCGTACATACTATATATATAAATATATCATACACTATCGAGTATCGATACAATAATATAATTTTATAATAAAAAAAAAAAAAACACGTCATAGTTGACCACCGAATCTCATTATTTCTACGCGGCTGTTTAGCGTATTCACAGTGTATCGCTTTATAAACATTGCATGTTTAAATGATAAACATAAAAAAACATTTCGACGAATTACTATGAACGTACGACTGCAACTCGGAAAACAAGAAAAAAAGAGTATATAAAATAAGAAGTCGTACGCATTCCCAAACAGAAAAAAAAATTTCAACGTAATATAATATTTCTCATCGAGAATCGCCTGCTGTGCTCTGTCGACACCTACATATAATTAACTAATACTCAATAACGCATAAAAAAATGTCTAATAAATATCTAAATATATGTATAAATGCACAAAAAGCAAATGACACCAGAGTAAAACCAGAGCTCCGCGGAAATCAAACAACACAGAACAAGTAGCCAGTAGGTATCGATGATTTTACACAAGTTTAACTAGATAGTACGTAATCAACAGTCACGAAAGAAATAGTAAAAAATATTTGTCAAGCCAAAACAGTCTTCAATAATAAAAAAAAACTCTATTCACATCAAAAAGCATTTGTCTAAAAATCAGAAAGAATCTAACTGCGACGACGTATGTCTATATGGCATATAGAATTTTTTTTAAAACGTATTTATGCGTGGCAAAAGGGCGTGAAAAAAAATAAACGCTGCAGTTGAGAAAAGTTCTTATAGATAATAATAACCCCTGATCCATATAAGTATAATTTATTATATGTACAACGAGAAACTAATAACCTCTTATAATTTTTAAATGAGTATAGGTTTTTGAATTTTACAATGTTTTTACAATGATGTTTATTTTTTATTTATTTTTTTTTTCTATCTTGTGTACAGATTTTCGACCAGAAGGAGTGCTCCGATCTCTTCGTTCACAGTTTGTTTCCGGCAGCAATTCGCATCTAGTTGGTATTTTAGAGAGGTCATTTTTCGATTTTCTCAAAAGCACCTAAAAATATAACACAAAAACGCCAAAAATGCAATTTCGTCTCAATCGAGTGTTGTTTATTTCTTCGTCATTTTCAAACTAATAGTCATAGAAACCTGAAATTTTCACCAAAATATGTAACTTTAGACTATATTTACGAGAAAAGTAAGCTCCGCTCAGAATCGTTTTATCGAATGCAATGACTTATCATTGCTTTCAAATTTAAAATAAAAACAAAACTCTAAAATCTTTATCCAAGTAATTCACTTAAGAGATATCCACAATACCCCGCGGCTCGTTACCTATTTTTAAAAAAATTTTTTTTTTTCTTTGTATGAATATTATGTAATATGACACGCACATTGGCAACGCTTGCAACGCCCAAATATATTAGGCCGTTGAATTTTCAGTAAATATTACAACGATATATTCGAACGGCATAATAATATTTCCCCGGTCCCCGCTAATGTTAATGAAGTGCACACTGCACAGGTGCGTTCCATATGGGGTGGCTGGTATACATTATATTATATTAATATGATATATTGCGTGTGTTCAGTATATATACTTACAGCAAATACAGTATATATTTCACACACCATAATAAATTATTATAAATACCACCTCCTAACCGACGTGTCTCGTATGACTTACTCCGCGTACATATTCGTTTGATTCTATCGGTGATCCGTGATCCTGGCGGAAATGGCGAATAAACCTGCTCGGGCCTAACCGTGCAGGCCGTATCGGTTGTATCGCGACAAACTATTATATGCAAAACGATATAACTGAAAAAATAAAATAAAAATTACGTGTAAAATAGTTATCCGCAATGGTAAACCGAAAATCATGCGAATAAAAATCATTTGATTAAATACAATCAAATCAATAAAAATCATTTGATTTGTATACAATAAAATATAATATAATATATAAATCGTAATATCATTTGAAAATTAAATTGAAATTAAACGAATGAGAGACAAATATTATATGAATTAACGTTAAAAAAAGCATTTATACGTATATGGACACAATGGGTTTACCGCAATTTTATCAGTAAAAAAATAAAAATAAAAACACCATATATAGTAAATCGAAATTTTTTTAATAATTATTCGAGCGTATTATATTATATCGGTGATTCGATAAACAGAAACGAAAGGATAAAAACTACATACAAAAGAGAATAAAATCTATACACTGCAAGTATAATAAACATCTATATATAGGCGCATCATCGTTTATACACAAATACACATAAATTATTCTCAGAATTTACTATTAAATATATAACTAGTATATGTATATTATGTAAATAGTCTACGTTTAAAATCTTGCTTAAAATAATTGGTATAAAAAAAAAAACTCAACGTTTTAAATATAAGTAATACGCCTATTATAGCACGTTAATAATTAAAATCGAACAAACATACGTAAGAACGTATACAATTTTATAGTATTTATATGAAAATGGCCAATGGAATAAATTCAAAAGGGAAATCATTGAAAACCTAAAAGTCCTCAGACAACCCCTATACGATAAATGTTTAAGTCATCGCGTGATTATACGTGTATACAGACTCAGTAATCCTCTAAAATTCGAATATATAGTTCATCCTATTAAAATTTTGATGAATGTCGATTATTGGTCGACATATATATGCGTTTTTAAAGTATTAGTTTTTTTAATATTTAACAAAATCGGTGAATCCGAGTTACCGAAATAATAAAAAAAAAACAAACGCCCAAAGAGAACGGTTATCATCATGACGACACGAAAATTTGGTGTTTACGTTTGTCAAATGTGTCCCCCCGCGGCGGTACTCAACCGCGCAAAACAATATATAAACTACAAAGTCTTATCGAAAATCGAAAAATGTAATTTTCTACTAGTGTTCCCTGCACTCCAACAATCCGACAACTACTGCATCGCTGCTATATTTAAATCAATTTGGACTCGATGTATATAATGCCTGTAAAATATTTACTATATTAGTTGCATATTGTTTCGTTTTTTATTTTTCTATTATTAAATGTTTATAAACACAAGGTCAAAGTCGGGGACGAGAGGGCTCTTTACCTCGCGAATCTAAAAAATAAATAACGTAAAACTCCGTTTCAAACACTTTGCGCGTATACCTAATATATTACGAATATTTTAACGCGAACTTTCCACGAAATATTTTTCTGGCTACGGACTCGCGCACAGACAGCTGCTGATAATATATTTTATACGTACTTCTATAAGCGTTAAATGTTAAAAACAGAAGAAAAAAAAACACAGTACTTAGCATTGGGTTTTATTCGATAATAATTACGCGAGTCGGATGTTTTCCCGAGCGTTTCATCGTATCGTCGGCTGCAAAGAAATATATATTATATGCACGGCGGCCAATGCGCTTTGAAAGTATAATAAGAACGCTATTGAATATAAAACAAAATTAGTATAATATCTCACCATTGTTTATATTATGTATTTACGATATCGAGAGAGAGAGAGAGAAAGAAACCAGTTGCTAAAATTCGATATTTTAATTTATTTACGATACGCGCAGTGGCGGCGCCAGGGGGCTGGGCGGGCCACGCCCCTAAATTTGTCTTGGCCACCCGTTGGCACAATCTTTACAATAGGTAGTGCGTTAGCCCCCTACCCTTATTGCGCCTATATGAGTGGGAAAAAGACCACGGATTGGGACTTTTCTTTGCCCTATCACATTTTCAAAGACCCCCGACGGGCCTCCCCCCAAGATAAAATTCCTGGCGCCGCCATTGGATACGCGATGGAAACGTGTATCCCGCATCCAACACGATAGCGTAATAATTTTTGATTTTATACGAGAAAAATTAAATATTTTTCGAGTCAATACTGCGCTGCAGCTATTCGAAATTGACGTGTACGACGTATTAGAAAATAGCTGGTGTTATTCGTATAATATACATTGCGAATCGCTATAATCGATATAGTAAAAACGCGGTGGAGTTTATACAAACGTATATTATTATTATACGCGTATATTATGTACGTATATATATACACACGTACACGTACATCTATATAGGTATAGTAACTTCTGTTGTTAGAAATACGAAATAATATACATTAAATTGTTTCACGGTAGACAAACATTAATTTATTCACCTGCACGCGTATATACAATAATGTAGACGAGAGCATTATTGTAACTTATAATTTAAATTTTAACGCCGTAATTCGTTTATACCTATAGTATACAAATACCGATAGAAACGAACGGGGGGGGGAGAGGGGGGCTGGAAGAGTATTATTTTGCGTATATAATATTATTTATACATTTTATTATAATATGTGATATAATTACGGCTACTGTTCCACGTGTCTATACGAATCGCGTACATATATTATATAGATTAGTATATTATAATAAATAATAATAGTTACACATACTTATCAAATTTTTCAATAGTATGGCGCGTATAAAATAATTATAATTGGCTCAAAAGTATGCCAAAAGTCAAAAACGTATTTTTACGGTCCCGGCCGATAAATTGCATAACACGTATAAATTATTACGGGAAATGTGTATATAATATTATTATTTATCATTGTATTATAATATATTCGTGTGTACAGATGTGTTATTTTATATTAAGTTATTATATTATATACTATATATATATAGTATGTAAAATATGTAAATACGAATTATTTACTATTATAGGAAAACGAGTCGATTCGTTTTCTTTTCTTTTTTATTTTTACTTTACTTTTCAATATTATAATAAGTGAATTAAAATTATATCGACAATATTTCTGGAATTTTTTTTTTTTTTTTACTTCGAATCGACGTATAGAAAATACCTACGGCTAAAAACGTGAAAATAACGTTATATCATAGTCTAAAACAGACGCTCTTTTAAAGTCTTTTGCTCGTGCGGTACATAGCTTTAGACGTGCTATAAAAAAAAATTTTTTTTTTAAAATTGTGAAGCCCCAAGAACGCTAATTTTAAATTAAAAAAAACTCATAAATCGCATTAAACGATTATAATATAATACTACTTTAAAATTTTTTTTTTTTTTACGTATTCACGTACTACACAGGTATACTGTATTACTGAATGCAGTAAGCTATATAAATTATTTGTTTTATATAGGTACCTACACCAAGGATTCCAAGTATAAAATATGTATATTATATTAGGCGTTTAGATTTTTGGCGCTTAATTTATTTAATGCGTTTTTCATAAACCTCGTAACCTTATAAATATATATATAGAAAAATATTCGCATTGCCCATTTCATCAGATATATTATTCGTATTATAATCTACTTTTTTTTTTCTCGGTATTATCGCGATATCGCGTGGCAGAGTAAATAAAACCAAATTTTTGTCGCTATTTTCATTGTTTTTACGGCATATTTTAGAGATTTTTTTTTCGGCGCATATTTCACTACTTTTTAGTGCTATAAAATCCGAACCCTATCAAATGTTAAAATCAACTGTTATCGCATTATATTTTGGTGGTAAATACAATTTGTTATTGAACAACATTTTGAGATTGTCGACGACGAATTTGGGCGCGGGAACGAGTTCGAGGAACCCCTGGATCACTGCAGCAGAATCAAAATACGACGACAAAAAAATGCCTGTTCTGAATTATATATTCTATTTTTTCACGCGATTTTCTCAATTTATTCCCACTGCGTTGACACGCCCGTACATCCGTATCAAATTTTTACGCGCACCGGCATTAGACCGTACCTATTATACCTACTTATATAATATTATGCACGTATTTAATATGTTATTACGAAATTAACAAACCGTAAAATTTAATATAATATATTCCTACTAAATTGTACGATACAGTCGACGGTAATCCATAAAATTATAATCACTATTATATACACAACACAATTTTATACGGATCCGATGTATACGAGTTGTTAAATCATAATATTATTGTTACTGGTACACCTATAATCATACTCACGAAATATCTATTTACTATTTAACGATGTACATATATATTATTATAAATACACAATATTATCGTATAATTTATACCCGAAACGACAGTACAGATATAAATTGTATATATTTTTTATCGTTTGCATAAAAAAAAACGAAACCGAAGAAATCAAAATCGGTATTGGAATAATTTCTTCCGGCACAATAACAATTTAACACGTATACATATTATTATACGTACCTATAATACGATTCGCATTCATTTCAAATAACAATTATTGTCGTCAACATACCAATTATTATTGAACGTTATTTCTATTTCTTTTATCTATCGCGTTGATAACGAAAGATAAATAAATCGACTATCCGTCGTAATGATATTGTAGCCGATCGAATTGGATACGCGACTATGAATGACGTAAGGTTTGAAGAATAACAAGTACTTTTGCGAATCGTAAATATTTTTTTATTATTATTATTATTATCTTAAAAAGTGTACTTTACGAATAATTTGAAACAAACAATTTTTTTTTAATCTTTCGATTTATAATATTTTAAACGGTTTTTTTTTCTCACTCGAGGCAACACCATATAGAATATTGTTTACGTTCATTGATAACACTATCAACGTTTGGTGAATCATCAATCTACACGGTCGGCTACACGAAATTGCCAAGTATTCAGTTTCGTTATATTAGTTTTTTTTTTTTTTTATGCAGTATTCTTCTGTTGTATACGTATTTTGTTGAGAACGTTTTTTCTTTTAGTTGTTGTTTAATTAACAAGTGTCCATTGTCGCGAACACGTCATTAGTATATCGAATTCGTTTTAAATTTCCGAAGGCAATTAAATTTGAAAAATGGTGAAAGAAGACTCGAACAACACCGACGACAAACCGATCAAAATCAATAAGTGGGATTACCTGGCTTTGAAAAATACCCTGGACGATGCCGTGAAAGACGTACTAATCACCAAGTATAATCACGTTGAAGATTTCTCTTTAATCGACTGCCGCCTGTTGATATGTACGTTTGCCGTGCTGGTCGCCGTCTTCGCTCTCGCTTGGGATTTCTTCAATCCGTTCCCGAAATCTCGTTTTGTGCTTACCATATGCGTCGCTTTATATTTCATAACCATGGGCGCAATCACGTTGTACACGACGTACATGGAAAAAGGCATATTCGCCGTGACGCTAGAACGGGACGAAAGCGGTTTTAATCCGGACGTCGTGTGGGAAGCCAGCAGTTACATAAAAAAGCATACCGGTATGTACCATTTGATTATAGTACGCAAGGATTCGGTCGGAGGAGATATTAGAGAACGGGAAGTTTCCAAATCGGTTGCTAATTATTTCGATGACGAAGGAACACTGTGTCAAGATATTATTGAAAACGAAGTGACCAAGATCAGAGAAGCGGTTTTGAAATTGAAAAAAATCGAATAATTCGTGTTTTGTTTTTAAATCTTTATGATGTGAATAAAGAATTGTTCACTATTGAAACAACACAAATAATATTGTACAAATCATATATATTTATATTGCCTGTATAACTTTATTATTTATTAAACTTTAATGTAAACATTTGGTTGAATTGAATAGTTTATTTAAAAATTATTTGTTCGCAATAAATATCATAAAATCTCTCCATTCGCCTAGTAACTGTTTTTATTTTTTTCATACGAGATTTAATCGGTACCGTGTGTACATTATATATACCAACAATGTATTACTAAATTATTTATTTTGTATAAAGAATTTAATCATAAATCTGTATTATTACCCAATACTTTGATTATAAGGTTATCATTTGTTTTTCCTGTCACAGAAACTTTGTACGATGACAGTTCCCACATTACCATTAGTAAATTTCAGAATTATTGTAAAATCAATGGTCCAGTATTTTAAAATATTAAAACATAGTGATTGTAACCCCGACGTTTTTGTGTGACACGGCCTACAATTAGCTACAGTTCATTGACGTCTTGGAACATTTTTATTGTAAATTAAATTTTTATGTAGTAGGTATAACAAACTGTTATTTTATGGCGATATTCATGATTTTATAACAATAACAGATCATATAAATGATGTATTATCAATTTATTAAAAAACTATAAAGTATAATATGTATATTGTCATACACAGAGTACATAAGAAAACAATACAGTTTAAAATATTATACCACAATAATATATTTCTATTAAAAACAAGAAATGTTTTGAATGAAAACTTCAGTATGCAATACACATGTAACTGTAACATATTTTTCGATCATATTCTTAATGAATATAAAGACAATTTTATTTGATACCAATAAATTAACAATAGGATTAATTGTTTGTTCGTATATTTATATACTTATTAACAGATTCTTTAAGAAGTTTAATGACTTGAGGTGGGTTTTCGGCTTGAATCACAGCAGTGCCTGATACAATCATGTTTGCTCCTGCCTATAAAAAATTAATTAAACTTTTATATTGATTGTCCCAAAATTATATCTTAAATCATATACGGATGACTTGGACAAGAATTTATTAACAAATTATTATTAATTTATCTACCTAAATAAGTGAATAATTTAAATAAATAAATTTTTTAATTATCCGATTGATTTAATTGAACATTTTTAAATCGTAGATTTAACCAATATATATTATACATTAATTTAGCAATAATTATTTAGATAAAATTAGTTTTTTTTTTTTTGCAGTATTATATATATATTTATTTACCTTAGCACAAATATCAATTGTATTCGGACCAACGCCTCCATCAACTTCAATGTCCAGTGTTGGATAGTTTTCTCTTAACCACTCAACTTTTGACATCATGTCTGTCATGAATTTCTGACCACCAAAACCAGGTTCAACTGTCATCACTAAAATCATGTCAGCTATGTTTATATATTCTTCAACACACATAACAGAAGTGCCGGGTTTTATTGCTAATCCTACTTTCATGCCAGCTTCTTTTATTTTACGACATACTAAAGGTACGTCATCACACGGTTCAATGTGAAATGTGTATTGATCCACATTAGCATCAGCCATGGGAGAAATCCACTAAAAAAAAAAAAAATCATAATCGTATATTATACAAATAATTTGTTATTGATCAGTCCTTTAAATTTACTTGAATTGGATTTTGAACCATCATATGTGTTTCAAACATGGTATTGGGCAATTTGGATCTTAAACATTTGACAACTGGATGTCCAAACGTTAGATTAGGTACAAACGTTCCATCCATAACATCCAAATGCAAATAATCTGCTCCACTATCTAACAATCGTTGTGATTCATTATACAACTGGGACAGGTCTGCATTTAAAATAGATGGACCAATTTTACAAGACACTTTTGCCATTTTCTAAAAACAAAACCGTTTAATATTTAGTCTGTTTACGATGTACTCGGACAGAATACATATAAAACTTCAACAAATAAACAAATAGGATTTGGTTAAAACAAAACAATTTGGTTATCTTTTTAATAAATGATCACAAACATGTAGAATTTAAAATATCAGTTATTTACGTGCGTTATCGTCCCACCAAATATCATGAAATTTCAAACCGTAATTTGTGATCAATAATTAAAATATATTCAAGTTAAAAATCAAACAATGAAAATATGTAAATACCTCTTTTTATATTACAATCCGTACGTTAAATTCGAGAGTTAAGGTTCACAATCAATAACTTTGTTTCAAGTATGTAGGTATCAAATGTTTAATTGATGATATATAAATATATTGACTTTCGCAAATTACTTAATTGTGTACAAAAGTAGGTAAAAAAAAAAAAGGGTATTTAATAGTTAAAACGATTAAGAACCAAAATGTTTTGGATTGTGTAAATATCTAACTATTGATGAAAAGAAACACGAACAACAAACTATTATCGAAAAAAAACACTTTCCAATCGAAAAGACGTCGGAGAATTAACCTTCAGGACCCCGAAATGAAGGACGAACGAACAGAACGCTGCTCCGATCGCTTTAGACGTTATTACAAACACTCATTCCCCCGTGGAAACCAACGAAATAAAAACGGGTTTATTGACGGGAAAATTAAAACGTTTTTTTTTTAATACGCGATCGACGATAAGAGAGATAACAACAGAACGGCGGTGGTTATCTGACGTGTCGGAACAGTAATTGACTACGGATTAATTTTAAAAAAACCTAATTTTTATTTCAAAATTAATAAAATTTATTGAACAGAAACGTTACGAAATCACAACGTAAGTCCATTGAAATTCCGAGTCGCCCCACGAGCTGGCAGCCACAAAACTGCCCGGTGAAAGGGAACAAAAAAAAAAAAAGACCTTAATCGCCGAACACGTGTGGACCGTGAGCGTTATCACAGATCAGCTGCGAGCGGGTCATGTGTTTTCGGTAGTGACTGCACGCGATTGGACATTCCGATGACCTTTTGTTCGCATTTCGCGTCGTACCGCGGTGCGGGGAGTCGCGCGCAATTGGTCGTCGCGCGGTGTTTGGCCCACCAGGTGCGCGCGACCGTACGACGGACGTCATGGAAGAAACGCGTGACCCTTAGGTGACGTCACGTACCGGCTCGGTCGCCGTATACCGGAATCGTCGCGGCCCGTTCGCGGCGTCCGCACGACGAATCCGTCTTATTTTCTTTTCTATGAATCCGTCGGCTCCACCTTTCGCCCGTTCACCGAACACGAATCCCGTCCGTCATTGTGTACGCGCGTGCGTGCGCGTACCCATTGTTGCACCGCACAGTTGGTCGTATGTGTGTGCGTGTTCTACATTTTCTACAGTATACGCTATTACTTCGTTGTCATCATCTGGGCGCTCTAGAGCTGCTGCACGTAAACACTCGGACACGATCAAGTTTCCGGTTATTTCGTTATTCGATTCATTCGCTGTGGAGGTTTTAAAGGTGCCGCGTGATCATGGAGATGATATCAAGTAGCAAAAACGGTAATATTAGTAGTAGTAGTAGTAGTAGTAGTAACGGCCTGATGTCGATAATGCGCGACTGGCAAACGGCCTGCGACGGCGGCAACGGGTACGGCTGCTACTCCGCGTCGGACGCCGAGCCCTCGCAGTACTCCATCTCTCTTTGCCCTGGGCCTCAGTGGTGGTCCTGATGTCCCCCATGCCGCAATTGTAGCCAAACGCAACAGAGAGGGCGGCAGCGGCATGGGCAAGCTTATTCAATCGGAGCTCTCTGTACTGGAGTCTCAGCCAGTGCATGAACACGAACTGTTGGAAGACGTGAAGAAACATTACGCGGTCCAAATCACGTTCAGGATGCAGATCACAGCCGACGTGGACATACAATGGGATACGATACTGTCCGGCCGAAAACTCTACATACAGGTGAGTACGCGCGCTTGTCGTGTATACCTATGTCGACGGTACTGGTGTTGTGTGGTGATGGTGCGTCAACACGTATTCGTTTTCTGGAAGTTCGTTCATTACCTATACATAAATAGGTGTGTATTGTTTACAGAGTCGCCAAGTAATTTCCATATTCCGGCCCAAGGTCATGATAACAGAGATTTTATCTGTTTTGTTTCAAAGCCACAATATGTACACGTATATATTGATTATCACGTTTTTAGGAATGTACTGTGGTTATAAGACGTATTGTTTTCGTGCGACATTCTGTAACCGATACGGTTTACGCTTATTCCGCGCTCGTAGTTATTCGACTTTTTGTTCTTAATAAAATACCATTACACTCGATATGTCGGTGTAGAAAATACTATAGGAAATTTTCGATAATTCGTAGGTGAATGTTGATAATTAAACAATAAGATCATTCTCTCTAGTCAATTAATCAAAGAGTTGAAAAATTCTAATAAGTCAATAATTGTATTATCTGTAAATGACCGCTTGTAGTAGTACGCACCACCGATGTTTCTCGTTTTATTAGCCCAATGTTTTGATAAAATTAATTTCGGTTAATACCGCATTTTAATAATAACAGTAATTATTGATTTTTTTTTTCTCGTCCTTGTTGCTGAATATATTTTTTATTATGTGCCAGCATTTAATAGGACATTGATTATCATTCGATTGCGTTTTGTTTTTATCATTTGTATAACAATAAAAACTACATTAATGAAGTAGTTTTCTTAATTAGTTAAATTATATTCTGAACCAATTACATTGGCCAGTATACCACGGGTCTATTATAGTATTTTTAAACAAAATTATTGTTTTTATTTTTTTTTTTTTTTCACTAGAAAATCCTAACAATAATTTAATAAAATACAGTATTATTCTATCGCATAACTTAAATAATGTTTTTTTTATGAATATTCGGTATTTTTAAAGGAATATACAAATATCTGGTGAGCGTTTTGTCAAAAAGTAAAAATAATCATTGTTTCTGTTTGTGATGAGAATGAGTTTAAACTTCAAAATGCTTCAATAAATCTATTATACCTCAGAATTAAATTTAAAAAAAAAAATCTTTATTTATAAATTGTAGGTATTTGTGTGTATTATTTATATTATTATGATAATTGAAATAAAAATTTCCGAGTTTACCTTTAATTAAAATAACTGATTTTTTTAAAAAAATTTTTAGGTGGCAGATGCGCAGAGACCAGTCGGATCTAAAGAAGGTTTTTTGGCCATGTTGGAGTACGCAGAAGAATATTTAAATGTATCCCATATAATTGTCTGTTTTGCTAAGAATCATCCTGAACGTAATGTGCTGGTCAGAGGTTTCATGTTCTTGGGATTCTCTTTACAACCACCGGGACTCAACAAGATCGTACCTCATGCTGCTATTGATAACTGTAACCATTATATGGTATACGATGTCGAATCATAATTTCTTTAGGTTTCTCTCACATTTTATTTAAAGTAAAATAACATTTAAATAAGTAATATTGAAATAATTCGAAAATCACAAGTACTTAAAATGTAGGATACATAGTTCAGTTCGATTGTCAATGCTGCCACAAGCCCTCTTTGTTGCTCTTAACATCATCATTATTATTATTATTATTATTAAATGTGTAAATTTGATGCTTATTAATTATTCATACAATTTTTTTAGTAGTAAAATTATATTTTTAATCATTTGTAATCGTATATTTTGCTTTTGTTTGTTACTTACATAGTTAATTATTTGAACATATAAATACCTTCTTTTTTTTTTTTCTTTTTTTAACAATTGTGTAAATGAAATTACAACTTTTATTTCTAATTTGTCTCAATTTTTATTTCTAGATTAAGTCTTTAATTTATAGTTATTTAAAATAATAATAATATATATTTTAAATGGGTATCAATTTATTGTGTTGATTTATTTACTTTATACCTGAATATTAGGATTTTCAATAATTATCGGAAGCACTTGAGCATATCGTATATGTGTGTGTGTGTGTGTGTATATATATAATGAATACAGAATACAAATTTAGATAATATTTCACGAAATATTATTTAATTGTATTCGAATTTATTCAATATCATAGAAAAGTGTAAAACAATTAAAATATATATATATATATATATATATATACATCATTTTAATACAAGTGAAATGGAATGGTGTTTTTTTTTTTTGTGTGTTAACTGGTTTCAAAACCAAAAGCTTTCATTGAACTATATGATGTTTTCTCAAGTTTATTTATAAAATAACCGCCGTATACTTCAATAGTTTCTCGGGATGCTGTGTTTGAGAGTTAATTAATGTCGATAAAAACAATTTCAGTTGGAAAGTTAAATTTCTTAGATTTTAGTAAATTGCCGATACAGAAATAATGGCATTCCGATAATAATTGACGTACGATATGTTTACTTTATGCAGTCAGTAAATTAAAAACAATAGATTGTGAAATACCAATGAACTTCACAAAGTGTGTACATTGTTTTTTCAGAAACTGAACGTGATAAATTGTAAATATTGTTGTAACAACTAACGAGGAAATCGTTCACAAGATATTTTAATTCTCTCGATGGAATTGGCAGAGTATGTAATCTAATTCGCCGAACAACTGCAGTCGTTATTTTGCAACTAATTAAAAAACGAAGACAACAAATATTGTAATTGTTGTGGTTTTTTCGAGGACGTTATATGTATTTTTTTTTTTTTATATAATACTTTACAACGGTCAATCAGATAAACCGTTTATAGATAAATCATTGAACAATAATCACAATAACAAATAACAACCATTATGTGGATTATAATAATAGCGGAAATAAGTGAGAACGGATTTATTCTTTATTATATTATGGTTAAAAAAAACTCCTCTAGCACGACTCTGTGTCCGACACACAATTGTATAAATTATTTTAATTCGTTTTGGTAAGTTTCCAAAATCCGTTCAGGTTTTAGCGTTTGTTGATGTTCATGCAAAGTAGGTACCTACGGCGTAATATTATAATAATAAAAACGTTTGATTTACGAATATATGATGCAATTCGCAGGTAGTTTTTGGTCAACGTGGAGTAAAAACTGTACCGTCGATAAATTAATGTGCGTTTCGTCCAAACGTGTTTTTCGCAGTTGGCGTGTGGTCGTGTTTTTCTGTTCAATTAAAATTATTCGGGGGGCGCATGTATAGTAGGTAGCAGAAAAAAAATTACCTATTTCAAGTATAAAAACGTGTATCGGATCATTCGCCTTCGAGTTAAATCCAAACGTTTTTTTTACAAACTCTTAATAATGTCGTTTAAAAAAAAAAAAAAGCCATTACTCGAGTGTAATATATATAGTAACAACCGTCCAGTTAATTAATGCCCGATATTGATTTAATTTATCAAAATATAATAATTATATATTTACTGTTAATCACCACCTCGTGTATAGTATACACAGCACATAGCTGTTAGGCTAGAGTAAGTTGGATAAATAATAATTATTGCTTATCAAGACTACTTTAGACTTTAGAGCCTTCGAGATAATTTTATTTCCTAACTTTCCGGTCACTTCTTTTTTTGTAGGAACATAATTATAATATGTAAGGTATATTACATAATAATTACACATTTTAACAAATGTTATAATAATATTAGAGAATAAATAATATAAGGCATTGATTTTACTTTTTACAGAATTCATACTTGGATTAAAAATACGTTTAAAAAAATGTTTTCATAATTTCATGTATGAATATTTGTAAGAAAAATAGAACTATTTACAAATAGTATTAGTATGTTATGTATAATGTGAGCTATAAATAAAATTATTCAATTCACATTTTTACTCGCACGTTATTATTATTGCCAACAATTATTTTTTACACTAAGCTTTATTTACATGTTGTTGTCTTTTTAAAAAAATATTTATAAATCACCGGCCTCGTATGTATTAATGTGTATTATTACGATTATTGATTATTGTTATTTCATCATACCGCATCATTAAGAAAAAAAATAAAAGATAATTATATTTTTTCTAGATACGGTCAAAGTATTGATAAATTTATGACCACTTAAAAAACAAACATATAAGGTATTATACAAATTATCTATTTACCGGCACACAGTACAATCTATACGAGTTTATAAAAAAATTGTTTCGAGTAGAGGCTTATAATAAATTTTTTCTTTTTTTTACAAAAGTTTTATCTAATCTGTTATTTTTTTAGTGGTTATAAAAATATTTATCAAATGTGTATACATAATATGTTAACCTATATGCATTACAGTGTATTTAATAACATTTATCGTATTAAAATAAAAGTTCAGTTATATCATTGACAACAATTAAACGTTATAATATTAAATATAAATAATACCTACTACGGATTATATGATTTTTTAATCTGAACTAGTTAATTATAATTTAATACTTTAAATATCAAAACACCGTATTCATTAACGATTAAACACTAAAAATTTAATTATATATAAAATTATTAATGACATAAAGATATAAGACTTTATAAGAGAGTTTTATTGTTTATTATTTTCCAAAAAAAATACAAAACAAATAAGGATTTTGAAACCTACACATTATATTTACAACAATCAATATTTTGATTCATTACTTTAAAAATATTATATATAAATATATACAAATTTGAAATAATAATAACATTATTCTTCGTCATTATCAATTTGAGCATTTGCTCTGGCACCTTCGTTTACAGCTGATACCAAATCTATGTTTTGTTCTCCTTTTAACCGCTCGCGTATAAGTTCGGCAATTGCTCTTTGCGTTCGCCTTTCAAGTTTTGCCATTCTTTTTTCTATGTCTCTTTTCAAGTCCCAATCCGGTTTTCTGGGCGCTAATGTGTTTAGATCCTAAAAACAATAATGTAAAATGTCTATAATATAAATTATGTATGTAAGATTAGATTTTAATCAAATTTCTTTCTTTTCGTTCGCCAAATTTTCATTAAAACTTAAATCTTAATTTATTAACAACTTTTTATTATATTTCCCATACAATTTTTTTTTTCTTCATATTTTAGTCTAGATATTTGGAATTACTATAAATTTTTTAGAGCACATACTATCATTCAGTTTTAGATAAACAAACCATGATAGCAACATCTTCACACAAATTCATCGTTTGTTAATATGCTAAACATTACGAATAAAGTCTAATCATTATTAGTAATTCAACCGGATGGAAATAAGTGTATTATAAAAAAAAAAAAATGATTACGATTAAAATAACAGATTACATTTTTAATGAATGTGGCAAAGTGCCATAATACTGCGAAATAAATGTATCGTACGCAAAGGTGTAACATTTTAAGCTTAGTAGTCCCTGGGACAAACGAGTATGTCTTGAAGCCATAATTATAAAATTTTAATATTAATATTTAGAAATTAAAACTAGTGCTTGGACTAACCTTGGACAAGTCGAGTGTCAAAAAAAAAAGAAAAAAACACTCAAGACTTTATGGCTAAATAAATATGAAATAATTAAAAACCCAAAACATACTATACAAACGTAATTCGACAACAACATGTCATTATCTTCAACGGTTGCCAAAACCATTAGATAATTTAATCTTACCACCTGTTGAGGTTTTTAAAATATTCAATAATAATCAAAAATTTATCAGTTTTCTTTTTTTAAATGACAATAATATTGTCTTAGCAGTCTATTATTATCAGATTGCGTAAGTTTACCAATTCTTGAACAGTAAAAACGGTTTCTCCAGCCTTCAACTGATCCTCAACTTCAGCCACAATATCACCCGGTTGAGGGGTGGGTATAAGTTCTGCCTTGAGCCCTTCGTCTTCTGGGATATAACTCTTAAACTTTGGCCTAAAATAAATATACGACCATTATTGAGCTCTAACAGTATTTTACTTGCAAAATGCTATGGTTTTACATACTTTGGTAGTGTTTTCTCTACACCATCTTCACAGTTTTTCGATTCGTTTTTATTCTCTAATGATTTTTTTAAACTCGCTAATCGTTCCTTACGTTTCTTAGCTTCATCTTCCAACGATCCAACTTTGTGTGGTTGATTTCCCGAATTATCCATACTTTACGTCTTTATACCTAAGAATTTACTTAAAGAAATTGTTAGGTTTCAAATAAATTATTATTATTAATTATTATAGATTTTGATAACGTTATCAAGTGGATAAGAAAAACGCGTTTTCGGAGCAGTATGACCACCATTTATAACAAAAAATTATTTCTTGGGAAATTTATAACATTGAGGTTTGTGTACGAAATAAAAAAAAAAAAAAACGTGCATACCATAGACCTATAACACGATTAAAGATATCCATCTTTAATCGTGACCTATAAACTAGTTTATAGGTCGATGGTATACACTATATATTATTTATTTATTTTTGTCAACCTTTGGTATACAGTGTGACCAACGACACTGATATAATATTATTGTACTCGAATTTGTCGAGTCTTTATCAAAATTCAAAAATTTTCAATCCAGAAAAAAAAAATTTTAATATTATTTAATTTAATTTACGTTTACGTCAATTATTATTTTCAAATATACTTCCTCTTACTTAATTATTTATTGTTTAATAATTTTTTTTTATTGTACTCCAATATATTAACTAGAATTACTTGTACGAGTAACAATGATGATTACTAATTTTGAGGCATTACAGCTAATGCATGGAAAACAATCACATTCACAACATCACATCACACACACACACACACACACACAAACCGCGCGCGCATCGCAGTCAGACGCAAACTACGTTGTTCACGCCTGACCGCCGTGACTACACTAAGGGGTCCGATGGTTTCGGACCTCTATTTATAAGCGTCTGTCTACCCCCCCTCCATTTTTTTTAGTAGCGCTATCTGGTGACTACTTTCTTTTTCGGTTTTATTACGGTCGGTTGACGCGCTATGTCGGTATACGCGGGTGTTTAATTTGACGCTGTCTGAGCGACCGATAGTACGCGTGTATGGAATCTTTATTATTTATTATTATTAGTATTATTATTATGTATTAATATTATTTTGTCTATTTCAGTGAAATGAAATGAACGAAGGATTTGTCTTTTCTCGTTGTACACTAGTTTACACGTTTACTATTTATTCAATTTTTTCTCGTTTACACTGTACACGACCGACCGAGTTTGTCTTCAACTAAGCATTTAAAACAGTTTTACAATATTACAATAGACTTCACCATTTTTCTTTTTATTTGAAATTTCGAAGAATTCAAATTTATTATCGCTCCCGCGCACGATATAATGTACCTATACAAATCGATTGGTATTGGAAATGTATAAATAATTGTGAAAAATCACCGTAAACTTTCCAAAATTTCGGAATTTAACGAAAAATTCGAACGTATATTTAAACTGGATTAATGTATCATTTGCATCGGGTACCTCTTATTTACAAATTCATCGCGTCTCTTTCAATAAGCGGTGCCGACAACAATATTATTATTGTATAAAAAAGATCGTACGGTCATATGGTTAAAAACTGTACAAGTATAAATACAGTCCTACAGGGAAACAAGATGTACCAAATAAAAATCGCTGCGTGATGCAGTGGCGTCGCGAATTAAAAAATCTAAAGATGCAATGTACTATATAGTACATTGCATCTTTACTCTTGTCATTACTCATTATAATGAGTAATGACCCACCCTACCAATTACAGTTTTTTTTCCTGTAGGCCATTTGTCGCGTGGAAATAGTGCTCCAATTTTTACAATTTTTCGGTAGTAAATGTTCCACGACGAGTAATAACTAAGAAGTTAAATCTATTATTGTACCGAGAAGAAATGAAGATGTAGAATAAGGAAGAACAGCGTGCATGGAACTTAAACGAAATAACAATAAAATATAAAAAGTAAGTACTCACCAGATAGCGCTGTGACACATCATAGAAGGGCGTGGCAGAAAGGCGCATATAAATAGCGGTACTGCGTTGTTCGCGCCTGCCCACCGTGACTACATTGAGCGGTCCGATGGTTTCGGACCTCTATTTATAAGCGTCTGTCTGCCCCCTCCATTTTGTTTAGTAGCGCTATCTGGTGACTACTTCCTTTTCCGGTTTTATTACGGTCGGTTGACGCGGTATGTCGGTATATGCGGGTGTTTAGTTTGGCGCTGACCGAGTGATTGATCATACGCGCGTATGCAATCTTTATTATTTATTATTATTATTATTATTTCGCGTATTTCAATGAAATGAAATGAACGTAAGCATTCGTTTTTCCTCGTTTATCTTCCCACCCCCCTTATAACCGCCACTGTTGAAACAACAATTGTGTCAAAACTTCATGCACAAAATTGAGAATAACTAGAATTATATGGACGGGGAAAAATATCAAATTCGGGAAATCTGTTTGGCTGCAAAAATTTTTCTAATCGATACTATACACTATAGGGACTCGATGATTTTTCTTACACAACCTTAGGATCCTCTACTTGCCCAACTAAAATCCAGGAATGATTTAAAAACACAGGAATATGTAGGAGCAGAAAAATACGATTGTGGATTTTTACAATTTGAGAATAATGAGATGATTATAGGAGATAAGATCAAGAAAATATGAAGAATCTGTAGATATACCGCAGGCTTATTTAAGTATTTATTCAATAAAATACTGCAGTGATTACTGCATTGTATCGAAATCTTTTTACAAATAGATGATATATTTCAGTATATATAGGTACGTGGCACGTTAAAAAAAACGTTAGTCTAAGTATCCGCTACTATAAAGTACGTTTTACCATTGATTATAGAATATATATATATATTCTATATTCAATGGTTTTACGTACAAAATATACGAGTACATAATGTACGCACCAAACACAATGCAAAATGTCATAAAAAAAAAAGACCGCGCACATTTATTGCAGACTAGTCATTAAAGTAAAACAAATTTTAAAAAACGAACGGAAATAGCCGTCGTATACCTATATAATAAATATAAGATATATGCACACAGCAGCAAATTTATTATTTTGTTTTGTTATTATTTTTTACGGTTCTGTAGACAACGCTGTACCTACTGCAGTAGGATACACTACGCAGACGAGATTTCTTTATCTTTCAGGGAACTTCAATGTACAACAAAATACAATTTTCTGCAGTTTATATTATATTATTATGTAATTTTTAAAAACTCCTACGCATATGATTTAGAAAAATAGCTAATAATTTCATTTATATAACGCCACGAATATTCCGTACTATATATATATATATATATATATTTTTTTTTATCGCGTTTATACGTGTTTAACATGTATCACCATAGCGATTATAACCAAACTCACATCTTTAAAAATTATACAAATTTAAAAAAAGAAATCGATAAACCTATAGTGGAAAAAAAAATATATTCGGTCTATTAACTTTAAATGTTCTCATTAATACGCGTAGATAATTATTAATTATCCTATAATAAACAAAATACTTTAAACTTGTTGTACATTTTATTCCACTCGTCATTTAAACTTGTATTTAAAAATTTTTTTTTTGACGGTTATTAATTCTGCAGTAATCATAAAACACACGAATCTAAACAATGTTCCGTTTCAGTTTATGTGCATTTATGTGTAAAAAAACATTTCCTGCAGTTGAGAGTTTATAAATCTATTTTCACACTATCTTAATTTATTTTTAACAAACAACTGCAGTAATAATATACAGGAAACAAAACGTGAAAAACACTTAGGTATTACATACAAATTATATAAATAGTTTAATGCCATTTTATAATTTTGATATTCAGCAATTTCATTAATTTTGAATGATGCGGTTTAATTCGGGTTGTTAATTAATTTCTTTACCTCGGATGTGACCGCGCGAAAAATTCTTCAAATTTATATGTTATTTGTGATTCAAACGTGTTTTGTATTAAAAACTTAAAATATCATATTATATATTGTCTGGATTCTATTATAATTGTATACCTATATATAGTGAAGAAGGAATAATAATCTATAATCTATAATATAATATATAGATATTAATTTTAACATTTGTGAGCGATGTAACTGCGAAATTATTTTTATATCGATAAAAATATTTCGTATAAAATAGTGTGCTGTAATTAATTTTAATCATATATATATATGTATATACAAATAATTTTAATAATATTCTCTAATATATATATATATTATAATTGGTAGGTACACTTAATTTCTTTTGACGTATTGCCAAAGTATATATAATAATATTATTTAAAGTCATATATCATTTATAAATTATAACCTTTCCTATGAAAGTCAAGTCAATATATTTTATTAAAACGTATTTTAAATGTGTGTATTTATAAATGAATAAAAAACGCTATTTATAATTATTACACTCTTATAAAATATATATTAAAAAAAAAAAGGTTTGCGATAAAATAATATTTTATTTGGTAAATGAAAAATAAAAGTTTGAGAATTAATATTTAATATATAATATGTATAACTATGTATATGTAAAATACGATATCTTTATTTATTATTAAGTTGAAATATTCAGAAAATTTTAATTAAAAAACTAATTTGTTTATTTTGCTAGAAATAATATAAAGAAAACAATATTGCTTTGATAAAATACTTGTGGTGAACGTCGATTCACTTTCGACGTACACGCACACAAAACACACAAAAAAATTAATTAAAAGTAAAACCCGATGTTTAAAAAAAAAATATATATATAATATTACAGATTGGGTGCTTGTTGATATATATTGTGTAAAAATTGTAATCGTTGAACATCCATTTTACAACAATTATCTTTTTTTTTTCATGTATATTAATATTATGTCACATTTTTATTTATATAAATGTGTATAGTGCGCATATTATTTAAAAAAAAATTCTTCAAATCATAGTTATACCAGGAAGTGTTTTATACTTACTATATTTAATTCAACAGATTTTTTTTAGTGTATTATTGTTCAACTAAATAATTATTGCTTCAATGGTTTTGTTCAATACGTGTTAAAATAGATGATATGCGTAAATTATAAGTAATATTAATTATTTTATTTAAAATCGCACAAGTTCGTGTCGTTTTTATAGCTGCTGAATGTCCATATATCTGCGATTCAACGATACATAATATTAAATTTGGCGGATCTATGCAATTGATGGAGGGGAATGCGCATAGTAGTAAGAGTTCAATCGAACCTATACGCAGTTGAGAAGACGTGCGGACACGTTATATTTCCAGTAACACGCATCTCGTAATGACAGTGTCCAATCATATACCTAAGTAAGTTTGATTTTCTTATTTATATTTTTATTTTTAAATTAATTAACGACGATAATTTTTACACACTATATAGGCGCTAAACTATTAAACATATTAGAATTATTAATATATTTAATTTTCTGCCCTTTTTTGAAAGATATAAAAAAAAAGTAACGAGCCGCGGTGTGTCGCTTATAAGTGAATTACTTTGGATAAAGATTTTAGAGTGTATTGTTATCATTATAAATTTGAAAGCAATGATAAATCATTGCATTCGGTAAAACGACTGTGAGCGGAGCTTCGGTGTAATACGAGTGTTTTGGGCATTTAACAAAAACTAACCCCTTTTTATGAATTAAAAATACCAAAAAATCTATAATTACTACAAATAGTCTAAAATTAAAAGGAAGTTTTGAAATTTTTTTCCATATATAATATAAATATAGTTACATACTTAACGAATATTTCAAGTTTCTATACCCAATATAGTTTCAAAATTACGAAGAAATAACGATAATCGATTTCGACGAAATCGCGTTTTTATGTAATTTTTCGGTAGCTTTTTCGTACGCTTGAAAAAAGTACCTATTGGAAAAATCGAAAATGACCTTTCTAAAGTATACCAACTATAGATTCAATTTGTTACCGGAAACAAGGTATATGACTGTAAAAATCAGAGCATTCTGGTAGAATTTTTAGGTACAGAACTTAAAAAAAACACATCATTGCGTAAAACCAATATATCCCTCACTCCGCTTAGATTTAAAAAACAGATTTTAAGAAATGTTTAACGTGCGTTATTCATTCTAAAATCAATTTCATCATTTAAAGGAATAACCTAATGATTTCGTGTCAATATTAAAAGTGAAATAATCTATGAAATATACCTCGTGTAATACAGGTAGTAATATAATATATACAATATACATATGTATGATAACCCACTTAAAAACGTTAAATAGCTCGTATATAGTTTGTATTCAATGAATTAATTGTCATTATTTATATTTACTAAAATATTTGAATTGAAATGGAAAAAAAGATAGAGAGGTAGGAATTTTTTAAAAATATTTATCCAATATTATAACTATTTAAATTGTTTTTCCGTAAAAAATATGATAAATTCATGACAGTTTAAATAGAAATAGTCATTTTCTATATTAAATTGACTAAAAACTATAATATTTTAGATTTTGAAAAATTGATGTAACTGCGCGTGATTTTCTATATACTACATATATAATATATTTGGTACCATACACAAATATACAATATAGATATAGATATAGTGAATATATATATGAATAATTAATTTTTAAAAATCGACCGTATATGAATAATATATCACTATATATTATGTATAGAAACGTCTGCACTTGCTTCTAATATAGATGCATAGCATATATATATATATATATATATATATATAGGTACCTAGTGTACGAAGTACACAAATTACAATAAGTCAAAAACGTTCGGTTTGATGAATTTTTGTTGAAAATTTCTTTAGCCTAGAATAAATTAGATTATTATTATCGAAATGCGTCCGTTTTCGAAGGTGAATAAAAATTAAATTTTCAATAATACGTCGTAGGTAATTTTGCTTTCAGAACCGTTGATATACAGTACAGCGTGACATGAATTTGTGAGCGATGACGGTAACGAAGAACAAAGACAACATCAGCTCTTCGTTGATCGGCAGTAATCATCGCGATGATAACGCCGCGCACAAGTGCTCGTTGGAAAGTGACAATTTCATACTGGTGGAAGAGATCGTGCCCGGACGTAGCGCCACCGCGGAAACGACGTGGGAATTCTACCCGTGGCTGAAGCGAAAACTGCGAAGCGTGGTGGCCGCGAAGAACGTGAAGCGCAAGTTGCCGATCCTGACGTGGTTGCCGCGGTACACGGTCGAGGACGGGCTGGGCGACGTGATGGCCGGCGTGACGGTCGGTCTGACCGTCATACCGCAGTCGATGGCGTACGCCGGGCTTGCCGGCCTACCGCCGCAGTACGGTCTGTACGGCTCGTTTCTGGGCGCGTTCCTCTACACGTTTGTCGGCAGCTGCAAGGACGTGCCCATGGGGCCGACCGCCATCGTGTCGCTGTTGACGTACAGCACGCTGCGCGGTTACGGGCCGGTGTACGCCACGCTGCTGTGCTTCCTGACCGGCGTCATACAGTTGGCCATGGGCCTGTGCGGCTTGGGCATAATCATCGATTTCGTTTCCGGGCCCGTGTCGTCGGGATTCACGTCCGCCGTGGCGTTGCTGATCATCGCGTCTCAGATCAAAGACCTGATCGGCGTCCGCGGGGCCGGCTCCAGCCTGTGGGAAATGACGTACTCCATGTACCGGGACGCGGACAACGTCAGCCTGGGCGACACGGTCATCGGGGTCGGGTGTATAGCGTTCCTGTTGGCGTTGCGGATCGTGGCCGAGGTGCGCGTCGGTCCCGCGGACCCGGAACACCAGAGCTGGGGCCAGAGGTGCGCGAACAAGTGTCTGTGGTTCGTGGGCACGGTCAGGAACTCGATAATAGTCATCGTGTGCACGGCGACGAGCTACGCGTTCGTCAGTTCCCGGGACGGCGGTTCGTCAGCCGCCGCGGAGTTGCCGTACAAGATCATCGGCACGATCCCGGCGGGCCTACCACCGTTCGATCTGCCCCGGTTCTCCGTGCAACGCGGCAACGAGACCGTCGGGTTCGTCGACATGGTGACCGCGATGCGGTCGAACGTGGTCGTCTTGCCGCTGATCGGACTGCTCGAGAACATATCCATCTGCAAGTCGTTCGCCAACGGCAAGCCCGTGGACGCCACGCAAGAACTGCTGGCGATCGGCCTGTGCAACATCGGCAACTCGTTCGTGCACGCGTTCCCCGGCTCCGGATCGTTCAGCCGGAGCGCCGTGAACAACGCGAGCGGGGTTCGCACCCCCCTGGGCGGGATGTACACCGCCGTGCTGGTGATCGTGGCCCTGCTGTTCCTGACGCCGCATTTCTATTACATACCCAAAACGTGTCTGGCCGCCGTCATCATCACGGCGGTGGTGTTCATGGTCGAGGTGCGGGTCGTCAAGCCGATTTACCGTTCGAAGAAGAGCGACCTGGTCTCGGGGATGTCCACGTTCTTCGCGTGCCTGTTCTTCCCGCTGGAGATCGGCGTCATGTTCGGCATCGGGCTGAACATAATGTCGATACTGTACCACGCGGCCAGGCCAAAGATATCCATACAGGAGTACAAGAACCGGGACGGTCACAAGTATCTGATGCTCACGCCGGACAGGTGCCTGGTGTTCCCGTCCGCGGACTACGTGCGCAATCTGGTCACCAAGCACAGTCTCAGACGGGACATGCCGGTGGTCATCAATTGTTCCCACGTGTACGGTGCCGATTTCACCGCGGCCAAAGTGATAGAAATGTTGGCCAAAGACTTCTCGGACAGAGGACAGGCGCTGTTCTTCTACAACCTCAAGCCGAGCGTGGTCGAAGTGTTCAGGGGTGTGAAACCGAAAGAGCTGGTGTGCTATTACCATAAAAAAGAACTGGACAGTTTGTTGCGGAACGCGACCGAATATCGCGTCACGACAACGGAACAACAACCGTGAAAAAAAATACGATAATCAAGCCGATCTAACGATACACTATACGTATATTATATGCTACGAATTATAAGCGTTTTACATGTTATTATAATGTGTAGTCGAGAGAAGTCTCCGCCGGCGCGTGGTACTATTTTTATAAATACCCACAGTATTCAATAATCGGTGTAAACATTTTAGA
This sequence comes from Slavum lentiscoides, assembly GCA_032441835.1. Lineage (NCBI taxonomy): Eukaryota > Metazoa > Arthropoda > Insecta > Hemiptera > Aphididae > Slavum > Slavum lentiscoides. The sequence goes on along the minus strand of CM063717.1, from coordinate 2,813,547 downwards.
ACTGTATATATAATACGTTTTGTAGAGACAGCAACACATATACTCAGTATATGCGAAGAAATGAAACGAAATAAAATATCAAATATAAAACGATTTTGTATTCATCTTATTTATTCGACAACTCTTATGCAGCACACGTTTTTTTCGCCCCCGAGGCTTTTCGTAACGTCGAACAAAATGTAAAATGCAATAATTATTAGTTAAATTTCGTACCGCGAAAAACATCATCAATGATATTCTTCATTCGTATTCAATTAATTATCGATCGCACACTGATTAAATATTTAAATAAAATTAACGTTACCATATTAATAAGTGTAGGTATACTTAATAAAAATATTTCACAGAGATAATACTCTTGTAAATTGATAGAATTATTATTGCTCGCTATCGTTTTGTACACGATGAATATTATTGTGAAAGACAAAATATAAGTATATACTTGTTGACGTTTATTATAAAGATCGGAATATTAGGAGCAGATTAATTTAAAATCATATTTTCATCCACCAATTTTATACTTTTTTATTTTCTAATTATTACATTTATTTTCTTTCTTATACAATAATAATAAATTAAAAATGTATACGCTTATAACACAAGTTTGAACATATAAAAACAAGAATAAAAAACAAATAAATTACAAACATTGACTAGATAAAATGCATATTCAGTATCAGTAAAATGTTTAATTTAAAACGAATTTCAATAACTAAATCTACAATAAAATCCCTTAAACCATCTTCCAATAATTATAAATACTATAGATTTAATATTTTAAAGCTCAATGCATTAAAAAAAAAGAATAATAATAATAATAATAAAACTCGTTGTATAGGTACTAATGAATTTTTGGCCTCAAATTGTGATGTGTTTTTGGATTCCAACAGTCATTCAATACATTAAAACGGTATGCATTAGTGTAAACAGATATTTTTGGAGCTTCAAATTACATTAGCTAAAACTTTTTTAAATTATAGACATAATGTCTTAAATTTTTTAAACCCAACTACTTATACCATTTAATTAAATTGCATACAATTGTATGCGATCAGAAATCACACAAAGCTTTAAAGACTAACGGTTTTATTATTTACCACATAAAAATTTAAAACTATAACTTAAATTGCCATAATATTTAAAATAAATTATGATACGTGTGAAACTGATGAAAATCAAATTAAAGCTTGTCATATTATCAACTTATATTGCTAAAATGAATAATTCATTATTTATGGCATGGTTATACCCTTAATGATTCAAATTTGTAACCAACATTTAACTACGTTAATAAAATAATAAAAACAAAATTAAAAAAAAACTATAAAATGAATACTGGTAATTAATAAAATTTTTTTTATATATTATGTATTGAAGATCGTATTGTTGCATTTTCTTTTCATTTTATACATAATAATGCTTTTTGGCCAAAAATAGTAAATAAACAAATTTAATAAAACTCTATATTTATTGATTTTGTAATATTCATTGGCTTTATTTATATATATATATATATATATTTTACATTATTGCACATTTTGTGTGATTGCAGTTATGTGAAAATAAAGATCAAACAAGTAAAAACTGTGTAAAAACACCAAGCATACTACTTAAAATAAATTAATTTAAAAAAAGAATAGAAAACGATTTATAAGTTATAAATTTCATTAGAAAATGTATTGGCAATTTTATTAATATGTATTTACGTTGGGAAAAAAATCTATATCAAATTTATGAATTAAATTAAATGTCACAATGCATACACACAACCTTTAACATTTTTCAATATAAAATATATTGTGACAATCACACAGGAACTCAACGTAACCCCTTTCCTATTTTTTTAAAAATTATAATATTTAAATAATCCTGTTTACATTAATTATTATATATTATTTATAATTTCTGATCCATAATATTCAAAATGTATTTAACAGTTTTATAATCGTTGATAATTCTTGGATGATTTGAATAGTTTACTCTTTCTTTTCGTGATGTAAATCTAAAATGAAAAATGTTTTAAATTAAATTTATGACAATATATTTCTAATAAAAAAAAATTCTTAAAAATGTTTATTACAAATTTAATTTAATTATCACTTTTAAAAGTAATTTCCTTAGAATTAACCTCATATAAATGTATTATATAAGTAATTTTGATTTTTTGTTTTTATTTACTGTTGAATCAATCATTTTAAAGCTTAAGAGAAAAAAATCATTCAACACACTTTTTTTATATCTACGTTAAATTTTTTATAAAATATAAATTGAGTAGACAATCATGAAAAATAATTACTATTATTTTAAAATTAAATTGAATCCAATAATTTAATGTACTTGACAGTGAGTATCTCAAATTGGTTAAGTTCAATGTTAAAATATTGTCCCAAGATAAAACTACACATTAATTATGAACTATAAAAACAGTAACTGTATTAAACGTTCAAAAAAAATCCATTGCGAGTAATTCAAATTTCAAATTTTTTATTTTTTTTTAAAATTTGAAATGCATAAAATATAAATTTAAAATTATTAATAAAGCTATTTTTCTTGTTTACTATTTTATCAATTGCATAAGAATAAAGTTTTTATAAACTAGACAATTTCTTTTTGTAAGTTATACTATTTTAAACATACCGTGATTATCTTCGTCGTCGTCACTAGCGTCCATAATGTCTGTACAACATGTCGAGTAGCATATCAACAACAGAAAGCCTAATGGTAACCCAAATAAGACACTGGCAACTGCAGGATTGCTAACCCAAATGTTTACTAAGGATGTCTTCGTCTCATAATATACTCTATACATTTGTGTCAAAAAACCACTTCCTCCGTAAGCCTAATTAAAAAAATTTTGATTTTTAATAATAATATGTATATTATTATAAATAAACATCATATTTTTTAGTTCTTCTTACTTTTATTGATTGATTTCTGACAGCTTCTAAAAATAAAGTGATTGATTCAGGAGTTAGTTCATGAGGTTTTTCTACTGGATAATGATGATGTCGAGTAGTTGAATTGTATATGATTATTGATGGTAAGGTTACATCTGATAAAGTAATGGCACTGGCAAATTCTGGGGAACCAATCCATCCAAATTGAAAGTCTCTAATAGAACGAAGTATATTTTACACAATAATCACTGGTATTATACATGTACATGTATAAATAAAATAATATACATATAATACCTATGAAAACGTTCTCTATTCTTAATTATAACTGATTCCACCATTTGAAGAAATCTAACAACACAAAATAAATTTGTTTTGTCATATATTTAATAATTTTATAGGGTAATTTAAACTTACTCTGAATGATGTGGAGGTAATTTTTCTATTTTATTCTCTTCCACCAATGCTAAAACTAAATATTTATTAGTCTCCAACATATGGTGAATATTTGATCGAGTGACTTTTACAAAAGTATTAAATCGTTCTGCATTCACCCATTGAGTTAAGCTTGTATTGAAATCTGTATCCCATTCTTCAGCTATTAAATATTAATTTATACCATAAATGCATTGCAAAATTTTATTATGACTTACTTACCATTGAACGAGTAATGTTTTTCATCTTTATATACTACTACTGCAGGCGATTCTCCAAAAATAAAGTGCTATAAATATAACAAAATAATTATGCAAACCATTATATATACATAAAATATAAACAAATTAGAAATTTAACAAAAAAAATTTAATATTACGAATGTTATTTTTAATACCTGTTTTCCAGTTGCTTCAGATGTAATATAAAAATAAGAATGTGCTTGATAGTGTTTTGCCAAATCATAGAAAAGATCCTGGAAAACAAAAAAGCACTTTGTGTAATATATATATATATATATATATTTATTTATTTATTATTTATATATATAAAACTTTTAATTCTAAAATTATAAAATACCCAAGTATGGCCAACACTTTTCCCAATAAACATAAAAAAGTTTTTATTTGTTTGTTTGAGCATCTCGATGTCTTTGCTATCAGTGACTTCTTGAACTGGTGGACGAGCTAATCGTTTTGCAAAATGAACCATTTCCTCTGTAGACCGTTCGTTGTTGAAATGAAAATCACCTTCTCCATCTCTAAAACTGGAAAATAATTTAGAATTTAATTGTTTATAAATTATAATATATTAATAAAAAATAAAACAGTAATATTTAATGAATTGTGAACTTACAACATTATTGTAGGATATCCAGACAATCCAAACTCTGAAACTACTCTTTTATATCGTGTACAATCAATTTTGCCAACTCTTATGTCAGTATGGTGTAATGCCTGAGCAACATGACGCCAAATAGGTTCTAGTTTCTTACAATAACCACACCATGGAGCATAGAACTTTAGGAAAAAATACAATAATTATTCTATAGTTGGTATAGATTAATTGATTATTTGCAATTACCATTATAAACCAATGTCCATCATTTTTCATTTCTATGAACCTAAAAATATAGTAAATTATTCGAATATTATGTATCAAACTAAATGGTACTGTAATTAATTTACATTAAAGTATAAATTACCCATCACTAAGCTCCAATACTCTTGACGAATGTGCATGTTTCAGTAAGACAACGGATACTGTAAAAAATAATTGTACGCGTTTGAAAGACAAAAAAATATAAACTATAAAACACAATAACAAAATAACTAATTGCAATTTTATTAAAGCTTCCAAGGATTAAAATATTATTATTGTCTTTTTCGTAAACATCCATATATTCAGTTGTGTACCGATGTTTCGAACCCGATGTTTAGAGTGTGTAGCTCACGTCTCACTGTCGCTACTGCACTGAGTGGGCCTGCTTGTTTCTGATAACTATTTTTACCATTCATGCGTTTCCAAAGAAGACAATAATAACTAATTACAATTTATTGGAGTTTAAAATACGATTCAAACAGTTACTTACCGATTCGATTTTCTAGGTATTATTATTGTTAAAACATATTTTTTTTTTAAATTTGAATTTAAATTTAATTTGCTCCTATAATAATAAATAGGTAAAGTTTTTGTTCCGATTTGAATATATCTAAGTTCTATTTAGGTTTATACATATTAGAAAAAATATGGTTTAACTTCAAAAACCAGCACTGGACACGTCTCTAATTTTTATTAAGCGTTTACTTAATTATTATTATAATATTTTACGTAGTATTTTTCGCTATTAAAATATTAGAATTTGTATACAGATATTTCCATACTGGGATACAATAAAGTATCAACCATTATAGAATACCTCCAATGTTTAAATTGGAGTCAAGGTTGTAAAAATTATTTTTTAATTCTAATCGACTACTTATTTCTATGCGAATAACAATATAAATATTATAGCTACATCATACCCGTAAAATCTTTTAAAACTTCGAACAAAATTAAACATCTAGTTATAGGTGTACAAATTTTGGTTTGGCCAAATTATTATACGCACATAATTGTATACGAGTTACGATTAGTATACAATTTATAAAACTTACCAATAAATACTGGAATAAATAGTTTAGTTATTATATTTGAGATCAACATTTTGGAATTATGATTTTTGTTTTTCCCCAGAAAAAACTTATGTATTTAAAACTTGTTAAAAGAGTTTATTTTAAAACTAAATGACTCTGAAGAAACGTATGAGAACGCAACATAATATTGTACATAAATTATAATGACATTTTCGTCGAGTTTTTAATCAAATTTAAAACCTGTACTATTAGCAAAATCGTCGACATCACTGCGGACGTATAAGTACAGTGAAAAAAAATTAAAACTATTAGGAAAGCATAAAAAAGAACAAAATTCAATAATACGAGGAAATATTTATCTCTTATCACCAATATATATTTTTCATGATAACGATGAATATTTTTTTTTTTATCAAAATGTTACACGATGATAAGAGCCATACGGAATAATGTGATTATTATTGTGATATTGCAATACCGGGTTTTCTGTCGTTTAAAAAACGCGTGCCGGAGTCGATCTCAGTATTCGATTTTAAAGTTTGTTCATGGGAACTGCTTAAAAAAAAAAATTAATAAAAATGTTTGCTACGAAAATAATCGGATTTACTAAAGTAACTAAATGCTTGTGGACGAACACGAACAACGCTCAGCGATTATCGGCGAACGTCGTGCGTTTTTCCACTTCCGGTGTTAACGAAGGTAAGTACCCGAATATATTAATATTCACAAGTGAATTAAATATTTTATTGATTTTCGCGAACGGATTGTATTTGTTTTATTTTAGACCGTTATTATACGAATAAACACGAGTGGATTGACGTTAACGATAAAATTGGTACAGTAGGAATTTCGCACTATGCTCAAGTAAATATATAAAAATAAAATACTACAAGAAACCGTAAATCGTATATATATATATATATATATATATTAATATTTACCAGTTCAATGTATGTGTGTGTGTGTGTGTATATAAAGGAAAAATCCAAAATAATATTGTAACTGACCGTTTATGATCCATTGTCTCCGCCGAGTGCTATTTGTGGGCTGTGAAATTTAACTGGGTCGTCGGTACAGTAGATAATATATATTTCATTTAACATTTTTATACTTAATGTCGTTTAATATTTGTCAATTACTTGGTACAAATAAACGTCTCATTATTAACTTTTCGTCATCTTTGCTCTTCGACAAGTAATTCCACATCCGTTTTAAGTATTTTATACTTATGCACGGTATGGGGGTTATATAATATTCTATAATTACGAAAATGTGACAGTTTTTCATTTGTTTGAGATTGGATTAGAAGTAATCGTGACTATTTTTCAAATTATTCTCTATAATCGTTATTAGTACTTTCATTTATTCAAACAAACATTTCAAGTTCTGACAACTTTTTTTGTTAGTAATTACTTGTTTAAAAACAGATTTCTCAATGTAAGTGGCCTTATTTGCATTTTAAATAACTACGAGATGTATTGAAGTATTAAAGTTCAATATCAAAAGGCCAAAAGGTTATCATTTCTCACACATAAATAATTATATACAATTTTTCATTTTAATTTCATCAGTCATTTTCTTTAACAGAATGTACTAATTTTACTATCAGAATTGATACGTACTTCAAATTCTAAGATAATTTTATAGATGTAATATAGTAATGCAATTATTAATAGTTCACAATGTTATGAATTAGATTGGTAATTTTTAGGCGATTAAATTTATTTGTTATGGCCCAATAATTATATTCTTATAATATAATTTGTATTATTTATTAACAATATTGTCATCAGAACAGTGTTTTGGTTTCTTGAATAGTGAAGGAGTTGACAAAGAAATGTTCTGTAATATCTTTAAGTTTTGATAAGTATGAACTCAGTGTTTTTATATGTTAGAAGTATTATATAGATTATAGGTATTTTATGTTATATATATACATAATACAGTCGTTCACTAAAATATCTGTTATAATTTTAGGATGCTTTAGGCGATGTTGTTTATGCTGAACTACCCGTTATTGGAACAGAAGTGAAAATTAAAGGTATTTATGTATTTAAAATTAATAGAATAACTACTGTTTTATGTTAATTTATGTAATTTTGTATAGTTATTAGGTATTATTATAAACTATAACTAGAGGCCTGTCGCTAGACCATCATAATGTTAGAACAGTTCTTTAAAGGCTTTGGCCACTAATAATATATATTTATTAAATGTATTATCTACTTATATATATATAAAAAAAATTCTGTTAATAATATATTCAATTATTTCTACTTAGTTCTAAAGTTATGCATAAGTTAAAATTTCAACTTCATTTTATTCGGTCAATTTGAAAGATAATGTCCTTGAAAATACAAATCCTCTATGAATGACAACAATGAACACTGTGGAATTAAATTCCAGTAACATCTTTTATATAAGTCTTGTCATAACTTATAATATTTGTATTAACGTTACAACATTTTTTGATAGACGAATGTGGTGCATTAGAAAGTGTAAAAGCCGCAAGCGAACTGTACAGTCCTGTATCAGGCAAAGTAATTGAAATTAATTCTCAGGTGGAAACAAGACCAGCACTAATAAACCAATCTTGTTACGAAAATGGTATACATTGATGTTTATTAAATTTAAAAATATGAGTTTTTTCTAATTAATTATTTTGTAGGGTGGCTTTTCAAGTTAGAATTATCGTCTCCTGAAGAAATATCAAATTTAATGAACGAAGAACAATATGCAGAATTCATTAAACAGGATCACAGTGAATAATAATGTAACTGATCTGTTAGACAAAATATAGAATATTATTGTTCACTTTAAAGTTGTTTAATACATACTCAATAAACTATGTGTAGTGAATACTTCCTAAATTATCTTTAGATTTTTTTTTTAATGTTAACTATGTTGCTGTTTAGTTTAAATTTCAAGGATTTATAATATATATATTTTTTACACTTAATAAAATGTATGTGATTTAAGCATTTATATAAATATCTTAATTTAACCAGTAATTATAATAATTTAACAGTTTAGATACCTAGTTATTTACATTTTTTAAAAACTGAATTTTCAACAATTATCACAATTTTACTATTTAGAATAGTTGTTTTTGAAATACTGTTAGTAAATTACAAACCATTTTTTTTTTTGCCTTAACAATAAACTATTTTATTTTTCTATGAATATAACATGTGTGATTTAATTGACTATGTTTCAGTAACACTTAATGGTGGCTTGCTTAGGATGGTAAAAGAAGTTCCTTAAAATTAAGAGAATATTTTTCTCCCTTAGGCCGGGCGCACACGTACGGTTTCCGTGTTCGATTTCCGAATACGGAATTCCGATTCGGAAATCCGAGATGATGGGTAATTTATTAAATTTTCGGATTCGCACATTTTGGTATATATGTATGTACGTAAAATGAAGAGCAAACGTTCACTCGACAGTAGACACAATGAAAAATACCGAATAGAAATTTCCGTCCGTGTGCGGCGTTTAACACGATATGATGGCGCGGGCTGCGTTCGGAATAACGTCATTCGGTTTATTTCCGTTCGGGAATTCCGAACGCACGGCCTGATTTCCGAAACGAATGTTCGGAATTTTTTCCGTACTTTCGGAATTATTTCCGAACGGAAAATTTAAGAACGTGTGCGCTAATTTTTTATTTATTCCTACGAAATGCCTGCATTCGGGTGTCCGAATCGGAATTCCGTATTCGGAAATCGAACACGGAAACCGTACGTCCGTGCGCCCGGCCTTAATTATGTTTGATATAAGTAATAATTCATAAATAAATGTTTTTTTTGTTTTTGATCTAAATTATATTTAGATGCATGCCTACATATATCTTCAACTTAGCTTGATAGGGTATTTTAAAATTGGTTTTATGTGCTCAAAAAAAAAAGTTCATTTACAATAATAATAAAATCTAAAAATAAAATTATATTGTATTTTGATTTTAATTTTTAATAATATATTTATACACACACACACACATACATGAATATATAATGAATAATACTTAAAAAAAAAACAAGAAGGCAATGCTAATAAAAAAAAAAACTATTTTGGAATGTATTTAAATTTTATCTATAATATTTAATACTTTCCTGGTGTTATATTCTTAACTTAAAAAACAGCTTTGTATTACATATATCTTGGACTGATGTCTTAAAAGAATCAAACCGGTTTGTGATGTGCTCGAATCTTTAAAAATAATTAATAATGAAAAAAGAAAGAAAAAACTAAATATTTTTCAGGAAGACAACTAGTGTTGACCAAATGTATAACACGTATGTCAAAAACAGTTTTTAAAATAATACGATACAATTTCAATAGTAATATTTATTACTTAATATGTAAAAAATTTTTTTGAACATTTTGACATAGACTGCAAGTAATTAGCAATTAATTTGCTGAAAATAAAATTTGGTTCTTATATGTAGTTAAATACAAAGCAATATCATAATATTATAAAATTTTCACTTTTATTTTGTTAACCCAATACGTCCAAAACAACATATATTAAATAAATAATAATAATTCACATATAAAACTAATTATATATAGGTATATAATTTAAAAAGAATTAATTCATAAATTTTATTTCATGGTCACAAAATTTTTAAATATTGTTGTCTATTGATATTGTATAGATTTAATACCTGTTGAACGGGTATTAAAAAAAAATAACATTGAATGTGACGGGTTTTTTTTTTTAAGTGTTACTATCAAACGTTTGTGTTTAATAATTTTATGCACACTACTTTGAAATGTAAACACAACGTTTTTACGAGGTATTTTGTAAAACGTACAAGTAAATAGAAAAATTTTTTTTTCTCGAAATTTGTCGATGTCGTGTTAAATAGAATTCACCAAAAAAATATCCATTATATATTATATACAGTCGTAAAATATGTCTTGAAAACTAAAAAAATATCAAAATACGCATTAAAAATTTGTTTTTGTTTTAATTCAGTACATCGTGAAACGCACTGAAGCTCTCTCTGCGTTTACATTATACGATTAATCAGCGAGAGAAAAATATGATAAATATTTCTTACAAATCTACAAACAATTTTAGTTATTAGTTATTTGTTAATTAAAAAATATGTTATAAGTTAGGTCAATTTTTTTTTTCTGAATACAAGTAAAATGTATTTCATTTAAGTAGGTATAGGTACCTAACAAAGAGAAAAAAATCGCAATTGTGGTCAGAAAAAAAAAAATCATATTTCTGTAATAAATGCAAACATTTATTTTAGTATTTGAAATATATTTTATTTTTTTGGAAAATATTTTATTAGTTTTAAAAACACTATTTTATTACTTTCGAGATTATTTTTTACAACTTTGAACACACATACATAATATTATGTTTATAAATATATGTGAGTGACGCGCGTTTGTGTTTTGAAGACGATGCCCGTAAACGTGATCGATAAATCTAATTAGTGTAATTTATTCGTTTTGTTTTTTTCGTGAGCACTGAGCAGTAATACTAATGATGTACAAAACAGGAGGTTATCGTCTACACGTGTGTGTGTATTTCTAACTATAATAACTATGTCGTACCTATTTTGGTCTACGCAAGTATACTGTATAAATTTGGTATGGTATATATTGGTACCTACCAATTTGTATATAGTTGCGGGTATTGGTTTCATTCTAACCGCGGCTGTCTGATCGAAGAACTTTCTGAAGTCCTAGTAGTCCTACCCCACAGCTGGAAACTAAACTTTGTGGCGTTTTTCTTTGTCGACAAGTCTGTGGCGATTAAACGCATTGTCTTCTCTTTAATAACAGTTTATTATTTTTCATCGTCGCGGCTACGAACGAACTCTTGTAAATATTAGATAATTTCGCGTTAAAACGTTTCTTCTTCTTCTTTGGTTTCGGCCAATTAATAAGACCATATATATGTATACATATATATACCGCTAGTAATAAACATACTGCCGTCTATCACTGCGCAGTTTTCTATACTACTTCCCTCCATTGACTATAGGTATTTGGTTCCATTAGCAACTTCGCATCCCTTTTTACGCAATCTTCCCACCTTAACCTTGGTCTCCCATACCGGAGGGGGGATCTTCCTCAATTACTTTTCTTATCATGTTTCCTCCAGGCATGTCTTGCGTCCTGCCCAAACCAATCTTCTTTTTTTTAATCTCCTTCACTATGTAATCTGGTCGCTGTCAAAATTTAGATTTTTTATTTGTAGTTCGTCGTTATGTATAGTTTCCTCCGTTCACTATTGTCTAAACATCAAAGTTTACCCCATAAATTTTCCTGAGTACTTTCTCTCAAACACTGCTTTCTTATACCTAGTTCTTCGGATTTTCTCGGGGGCAGATTTGTACAGATTTTCGACCGGAAAGAATGCTGCGATCTCTTCGGTCACAGTTTGTTTCCGGCAGCAATTCGCATCTAGTTGGTACTTTAGAGAGGTCATTTTTCGATTTTCTCAAAAGCACCTAAAAATATAACTCAAAAACGCTAAAAATGCAGTTTCGCCTTAATCGATTGTTATTTCTTCGTAATTTTGAAACTAATAGTCATAGAAACCTGAAATTTTCACCAAATATGTAACTTTAGACTGTGTTTACGAGAAAAGTAAGTTCCGCTCAGAATCGTTTTACCGAATGCAATGACTTATCATTGCTTTCAAATTTAAAATAAAAACAAAACTCTAAAATCTTTATCCAAGTAATTTACTTTTTTTTTTTCATGGTAAATCAACGACACCAGGGGAACTGCGTGAGCATTACTTCCCTGGGAGTAATTCACTTAAGCGATATCCGCAACACACCGCGGCTCGTTACCTTTTTAAAATTATATTTTAATTCATATTAAATCAGCTCAATACATACAGAGGTACACCACGCGGTCCATGCCGTTTTTTTTTACGTTTTTAAGTGTGTTCTGAGATAATTTTTTCGTGGTTTCATACTTGAACTACTGAACCTATACTATATACCCAAATTGTTTATATATGTCATATATATGTTGGAATTTATAATGTAATAAATATATACTATTACCACAATAATACGAGTATATTTGTCTATATAAGTATACATGTATATATAATATAAATAATAGCATTATAGGTTTAAGTATACTTGTGGGTCGTGTAAAGTGTAAGTATAGATAAAATTGCCCTAACAACCGCGCGTTGTATTATAGCAATTAACAGATAATCGATAAGTGTCTTACAATAGAAACATGGAAAGATATATATTGTAATCGAATATACGCTTGTATTTATAAAATTGAATATTAAATTTTTTTAGTAGGAAATAGTATACATAAGGTATGTACAATACTTACGCTTTTGTTTCCTATAAATCATTAAAACATTAGTGGAAAACGTGTTAGTCAATATATATATATATATTTATTTATTTATACATATTATAATTGGTTTCCTTGTTTACTAATCTCGGTTATTGGCATTGTTGATGATTAAATCGAATTTTTTCTCATTATGATTTGTTCGGGTAAAAAATATTTGTAGTTATGTGTAGCTCTACTTTAATGTTTTATAACGTTCATATTTTACTATAGGTAATATATTATTAAATAGTGGAGTAAATTTGTAAATTTGTATAGAATATACATATTTTATATAGTTTCGATATAATAACGAATTCCGGGTAGAATCTAAATAATAATAATAAAAAAAAAAATCCACATAAACTGTTTTACTCATTTTCCGATCAATCGTTATACTATTACAGTCATTTTGAGATTTAAACATTTTAATTTGTAATGTACACGCAGTGTATTTACACGTACGGGTTTATATAAAAATGTATTAGGTACCTAAATTATTTCCAGTTGGATCTTTTTTTTTTTATAGATTATAATTAACAATAGGCGTTATAGACATACCTACTATAAAAGGTCTCGGAAAACAATGTTTAATTGTTCAGCAACGGATCTACAATAGTAATAATTAACAAGAATTAATATATTTAGGTATACTTACTCAAGGCAGTCAACTCGTTCGCGCGACAATAGCTGTCAAGGTTCTCGCACATATATAAATGTAATATTTATATATCTATTAAAAAATTTATTATGTTTAAACAACTTTTGCATTACGAGTACTATAATGTTTGTACTGTTAGCATTACTTTATTAAAATAATATATAATCGCTTTTATTGTTGGCTGCACGCTGTTGTCAAATTTTTTTTTTTTTTCAAATTAATCTGGTGTATAGGTATATTATATAGAAGTAACGAACGCAACAAAATTTCACTCGATTTTCTCGTCTGAAATATATAATATATAGTTAATCGATACACCTGCTCACTGTATGTATATACTGCTGTTATTAATTCTGCAGAAGAAGTCGTCGCGTGTTCAAAACGGAAATATATTATTTTATATAATACTGCAGTTGTACGCGTTTTGTTTATATATCTATATATATATATACGCGCCTATTATAAATTAATGTATGTTTATAAAATTTCTTTCGCCAATTAAAATTTTATAAATAACATATTTTTTTCTCTATAAATTGTAATAAAAGCGCAGCTGGTTCAGCCATCGATTTTGTGTCCGTGATGAGGATTGTGCGAGACTGTGGGAGTCGGGATAGACGTATCGGTGTGTGTTATAATATATTTCAGTGCCGTTCGTTATTTATTAAACTGCACGAAATTGGAACGTCAAAACGGGTTTACAAAAAAAAAAAAAAAAGGTCGTCAGCGTCCAGCAACACAACTATACACTTCTGCACGGGCTCTTTTATTATTATTTTTTTGAAATCATCCGAATGTATATATATATATATTCGAATTGTGCGCAAGCGTTTAAACGGAGATTCTTGTAGTATGAATACTGGACTCAGGAATCCTTTTATGATGTATTGTAGAAATAGGGACTGTACCTACATAATATAAATCAGCTGACTATATATTCTCGTATCGATTTAAGGACTATATTTAAGGACTTTAATTTTGAATAGGTATATACGAATGAGTCCAATGGAAAATACGACGGTACGCGTGAAAAAAAAAATATATATAATATATTATACGTTTAGTATACCTCGGTTTCTTATCTTTATTTACGGGAAAATATTTATATAGCGCCTAATATAATTAATTTTTTAATAAACAATTATTATATATATATATTTATCCATTATCCAAAAAAATCAAATAAACGCGATAAATAAATATATATATATATATATATAGACTGTATTCAATTATAATTATAGGTACCTAATTTACGCAGTTGATGCGCGCGCGGTAATCTATATATTTCGTATTATTGGTTTTTAAAATTTTTTTATTTTATACGGCTTATAACGATGGAATTAAAAAAATTTAAAACAAATAATTTTACACCTCATTACTATATTATATAATAATCCGAGTTTAATAATTCCTGCAGCAGTTTTTTTATAAAAATAAAATACGCTTAATTTAATAATACCTTTGTGTACACGAAAAAAAAAACTTATCCCGGATGTTTATCGATTTTTTTATCGATATTTATTTTTTATATATATATATATATATATAATTTAAAAAAAAATTAATAAAAAATAACGATATACAATAAATAATACGAATTGGTCCGTAACTCGATATTATATATATTGAATATTGGAAAAAACGATGAATAATACGCGTGATGGTCGAGCGCGCGGCGCGCGTATCATTGGCAATGCTGCTGGTCGGCGTCGGAGCTGGCGGCGGCGGCGGCGGCATCGTGCGAAATATTGACATGTTTTCCGTCCCGCGCTTACTCCTGCAACGGCGTACGCGCGCAGCAGTCAGTGGCGTGGCGCCTGTGCGTGAGGTCGTGTTTTTTGCGTTTGTCGTTCGTTCCGTAGTCGTAAATATAGGTATCGATCGTTACTGGTAGTTCTGTTCGCGTAATTTTTTTTTCTCTCTTACTGTATTATAGTTAGGTACCGTTTAAAAATTCTAAGGGAACGGCGAAACACGCGAATATAAAAACGGTATAATTGACGTTAAAAATGTCGAAAAACGTTTACCTACCGTATTACGCGACCTCCGAAAACGCTCATATCCGATCCATGGAACAGTATCGGGAAATGCACAAAAAGTCGCTGGATTCGCCCGCGCAATTCTGGTCGGAAATCGCGGCGCAGTTCCACTGGGAGACGCCGTACGACGTGAACGATTTTTATTCGTACAATTTCGACGTGACCCGCGGGCCCGTGCGAGTCAAGTGGATGGAAGGCGCCACCACGAACGTGTGCTACAACCTGCTGGACAAGAACGTGCGCAACGGCATGGGCGACAAGATCGCTTTTTACTGGTCAGTAATACATAATTATAATCCATATAATAATAATACAGTATATGTATTATGTATTATAGTATTACGATACCTGTATAATAGGATCTACGAAAATTGTTGAAAATTTACCACTCAACATTATATAGTCGATCTGCAGTTGAATCAGTAATTCGATGATGACTATATATTCCTTACAGACGAAAATAATAATAATACGAGCAGTGAATCTATATATATATATATATCCCAGACAAAGTTAAATCCAATCTCCATATAGCGTATAATTTCACATCGCGGAATCGACTCGGATCTTATTTTCTGTTTTTCTTAAAATACTCGCATCCTATTCAATATGCATTATATTATATAATTTATATTTAGCGTGGAAACGAGAAGTTAATAATTTCATTTGTAAGCAATCGTCTATAATATATATATATATGCGTATACCGCAAGAATATAAATACCACGGTTTATAATATACCTGGAAATATAGTGGAAACTGAAAGATGTTAACCAAGAAGAGACTCGACAATGGGGCGCAGGACGCGCGCATGGCGTAATAAAGAAGCATCAACGTTGCTGTTGAGAACGGTACTGGAAAATACACCCAGTGCCGTCCTCACCACCAATAACGCCCTAGAGCAATAATATTTGACGCCCCCCCAAAAAAAAACAAAAAATTTACAATTAACGTAATATCTAATTACATAATTCTATATATTTTAATAGTAAATACACACTCATCCTCGAAATCATCATATAGGTACAAGGGAAATTAATATCTAAAATAAAACAACAAATTTTTTCTTTTTGTCATTCATTTTTATGACGCCCCCTGCATTCATAATACTTTGGACGCCCTAGAGCACTTGCCTCATTTATCCCCTTCCCTTGGCAAGGCTATGAATACACCACAAGGGAAAAGACCACTTATAGGAATGCCGAGACTATATACGATGGGAATACGGGGGGCGTAAAGGAAGATGTAGAAAAAGTAAAGCCAGGAGTAGAAGCGTTATTAGATATAGGGAAAACTGGAGACTGGAAAAGTGAAAACTAGAAATCCGCGCCTGCAGGGTATGCTATAATAGTATATGTTTGGTGAACGCGCGGATTTGTCTTCGCGGTTTATATAAAACCCGTTTGACAGAAACGGACGTCTTTACCTATTAAACGTACTGATTATGGAATTACTTTTATTATATTATAATATGCGCGCGCGAATCGTCGATTTTAGTTTAGCAGCGATTCAGGTATATCAAAAATAATAATGATTTTCAATCCGATTCGAACGTATCATATAAATTATTATTTTTTTTAATCTCAATAACGACGAGTATATGTATACATTGAATTCGATATTATTATCTCTGCCCACGAAAAGTATATATATATATTTAATTCCTATAGTTTTAGCTCGGTTTTTTTTTTAACAATCCACTCGCGTGAGTTAGACGCAGTGCCTTTTTGTATATTATATACTTTCCGTATACAGTGCGTGTAAGCGGCGCATATAGGTATGCGATTCTGGACAATGTCCTATATATATACGTATACATTATCAATTCCAATGACCGTTTATAAATATTAATAAGCGTCGCGCGTATAGGAGTATAATATACTTAATATTACGAGCTATATAGGTAGTACCTAGATAGTCAATTTGAATAATTTACTAAATATCTGGGGTATTGCACGCGCTCGCGGTATAAAAAAGAAATAAACCAAAACGTATATATTTGCAGTAGTTGCGATATACTATATGCACGTCCACCTGGAGTTCTTTTATGTTCTCAGTAACAGGTCAGTTGATGATAGGTTTCATTAGATGTTACAGTTTGCAACGTTCAAACGTTATAATTGAATGGAAAACAGTTCTTTTTTTTTTTCAAAATGTATCGTAATAATATACGGACAGAAACGATGACTGTTCTTTAATAATTTAATATGCGTTAATCGTGTAATTGCGACGTTATTTTAATAATATTGACGTATTTAAATTCGTGAAAAATGTCTAGAATATATATATGCTCAAAATCGTAATGTAATTTTTTTGCATTTGCGATAAAATTATGTCAATTATATATCCATTTGTATTAATTCAATACATAATTATAATATGGAAATGTATATAGGTATAATATATATATATATATATATATATATATATATATACTGCAGATTACCGATCATATAATGAAATTTTAAAGTTCTATAAATTTATACGCCCAAAATTCTAATGAATTAACACACGCGTGTATTGTAAAATTATATAGTAACTTATGCTGAATTCTACTGCAGACATAATTATTCAGAAAAATATAATTATATTATACTCACGTTTTTAAATTTTAAAACCGTAGTTAGTTCGTTTCTATTCGCTTTGTAAATTTTAAAAATTGAATTCCTACGGCGATTTGGCAAATGAATTAAAAATACGTATAAAATAAGAATTTAAAATTGAAGGTTAACGAGTTCCATATAATATGCTTAACTATAATGTGCTCCTATGCTCGATTTTCATGGTCATTTTTATACACTTACACTTACATAGATTATCAGTAGGTATAACTACTGAGTTTTTTTAAAAAAAGAATACTTAAATATTAAATAAATAATAGGTAAACATAACAAAAATATCCAGTGTAATACTGAAATACTCTTAAGATACTCCACTAATATCGGCTATTTGTTGCTATACGCACTATAATAAGTAATAACTATATATAATAATTACTAAATTAGTGGTATTAAACTAAAAATCGGTATATTTTGAAAATATTATTGGCTATATCTAAGCACTGCAAAATCCTTCAGAATTATAAAAATATATGTTGTTATACGAATTACGAGTCAATAATACTTGTATTATTTCCGTGATAAAACATAAAAATGAATATATCACGATTACTAAAATGGTGTTCAGTATTAATTTTATCGATATATTCGATAAAGTTCCAGGCAGAAAATATAGTTATTTATATATTAAAATAATAAACGAATATATTACGGCTGTTAGGTACCCACTAATAATACTTATGTATTGAAATGCGTTAAATATTCGTTATGATTAACATGAAACAGAAAACATGTTCCACGAATAATGATATTAAATAATATAGAGACTAATAACGTTCTTCTTATTGAATTTTTGTTTTTCACTTTTTCAATGTTCATAATGTTCATATATAGGTAGATATATAACAATTTTTTTTTTTTTTTAGAACACTGCGATATCGATTATAATTTATATAATCAAACATACATTATAAATGTATTTAGTTGACTGACATAATATATAATATTATGCACTATTTTATTATATGTTGATATAAAAATATTAAAACTTCAATAATGATTAACTATTATAATGATTAATATTTTATTCGTTTCATACAACGCGATTTATATGATATTATTATTTATATGCACCATGTGTTTCGTGATAAATATTTATATATAGGTATAATAAGTAATGCTACGTGGTACTTGTAGTAAACAAGTTTTTTTTTTGATAATACATATAATCTAAAAATACAATTAATTGTTAACAAATAAAATTGTTAAATTATACAAACGTTCGAATATTCGTGTATTGATATGTACCAATTTATCAGCAAATATATTCGACTTACACTAAAATATTTAAATTAAACTATATATACATATAATATACTATTGGATAAGAGATGACAATTCGATTTGGTATAATAATGCGTTATAAACTATATAGGTACTCAAATTTAAGTACAATAAAAATGTTCTTATCCTTTTATGTCCTATTCTTTAAACGTTACATTTTAATTGCATAGTAGACCAAAAATTAAAGAAAATACGAGATTATAATATAATTCACGAGTCAATTCTCACTAGATACTCGTATAATCAAACGTATTTAAATACGCATTTGTTATAAATTCTATAATAGCTATCATCGAACAATTTTATATAAGTATATAACATTATGACAAGTTAATCGTGAGAGCTCTTTTTAAAATCTTAGTTTCATATTTTACGAAAATATTAACCTTATTATAACCTTCACCTTTCAAACGTAAAATGGTATTTGTATCATCATATGGTATAAATTGCTGTGTCAAGCGAGACGAAATAATATGATTGGCGTTAGATTTTTTAACTATGAATTGATCGATCGGTTTTATCGCGTAATCAATAAATTAATGTCATTGTAATTTTTGCCCGATAAAAGGGAAATTGAAACGTGTTATTAGTAAAATCATAGTCTATTATTATTATTTAAAATAGGCTAGGAAAATACGGAGAAGCTTGAATTTTTATTTAAAAATATGAATTTGTTTAAATCATTATAATATTTATAAATATACATACGGTTAGTGTAATAAACAAACAAAATAAATTAAAGCGTATAACTTTTATAGACAAATGTAATTCTAATAAATATAATTATTACACTATTATTTCTATCAAATACAATTCTTATCTTATTTAATAGGTATTAAGTACTACTTTAACAGTTTTAAATTCAAAATACGATTTATCTATAAATTATTATTACTTAGATTCTATATAATAATAAAGATTGTGTGCCATAATAAAATGTAAGTTAAAAAAAATGCTATTTCTCAGTTAACGTTTTTGAATTCATTTTATGATTATAGGTATAATATTTATTTATGATTTTAAAACTAATACAATTTGTAACGATGTTAAATAAATACATTTTCTTGTAAAACAAACTAATATCAATATAAAAGGAATTATTTTGCAAAGTTATATATATGTACAATATGATATTGCATATTTTATACCTATAATATTCTACAATAAACCCGGATGATTTGTTTTATATTACAATGGTAAAACAAAAATTTAAATATCACAGAAGATAAGATTAAACAAACAATTTGTATGAGATACGATGGGTGCAAATGTATAATCAAATAAAAATATGAAATTAAATTTATCTAATCAAAAACTTACAGTTTTTAAATTAAAAAAATATTAATTTTATTACTGTCACTTGCGTTTTCTTTTAATGTTAAATTCCTATAGGCTTTTCAAATAAATGTAAATAAATTCTCACATTACGAAATTCCACGCTACTTATCATCATAATTATATTATTCGTCATTATTATTAGACGTACATATAGGTACTTACATTATAAAATAAAAACCAGAATAGAAAATAGTTGTTAACACGCGAGTTCAATATTTGGCTCACGTTCAATGTTTTAGACATACCTTATTATTATAATGTGAATTAATAACATCATATGTAAAAAAGAATACGAGAAGGTCAGACACTTAATATATCTTTCGGGCGTCAGGAAATTTCGAATGGTTTGAAAGAAAACGAAAAATAAGAAATTTGCCACATCCAGGTGTAAAGATCGTGACAAATAGAAAATGTTATTTAACTTGCCTATACTGACGGAAAATTGTTAAAGTTAAATTTAAATAAAAAGAAAACCCTTAAGAAATTTCGCAATTAAAAAAATAATAATTAACGAATAAAACAGCCTTTACGTTATATGCCCGTTGTGGAAGGCAACATAATGATTAAAAATTCAACATCAGAACATATATATAGCAAAATAAATGTTAATAAATAATCAATAATATTTTAAAATCATTATAAATTGTCGTCGTTTGGAAGAAGGATTAAATATAATTATAAAATCGCCAACTCGCGCGTTTTTAAACGTTGCATATTATACAAATAGTTAACTAATCGATACACCTATTTTTGTTTAATATGTTTAATTGGATTTTTTTTAAATTATTGTTATAATTAATAGAATACAATTTTACAGGGAAGGCAATGATCCGGAAGATTATAGCAAGATCACATATAAGAAACTTTTGGAAGAAGTGTGTAGATTTGCGAACGTATTGAAGTCCAAAGGTGTAGTGAAAGGTGACCGTGTTGCCATTTATATGCCAATGATTTTGGAGATTGTGATTACCATGTTGGCGTGTGCGAGAATTGGCGCAGTACACTCAATTGTCGTAAGTCTCGAAAATTTCTGTTCTTGACTTTCTAATTACTCGAGTTTAATAAGTACACGATAATAATAATATTATATTCAATAATTTTCTCGATTTGGTATATATATATATAATTTAAATCGAGTTGTCAATTTTGGACTTTTCGATAAATAATTATTTTTTAAATAAATATTTCGTTAATAATTACCTATGTTCATAGCATTTTTCTTCAACAAAAAGTTTTAAAGTACATAATCGATAAAATGTGTTATGAAAAAGGCCAAGTCGCATTAGGTTCGAGTATATGTGGACGATAGCGATAAATGTTTGATTAGTCATTAAATCGATGACTGTTCATATATGGTAGTCGATTGGAAATCAGTTAATTAAAACTATTAATTCATAAAGCTATTATCATTTATTATTATAAGCTATTAATTCATAAACAATTTTTTTAATTATTAATATTATTATTAAAAAGAAATTGAATATTTTCACTTTTTCAATATGCTTATCTCACAAACATAAATAGATAAATATTATATAATTTTATGCATTTAGTTCGCAGGATTTTCATCCGATTCGTTAGCTGAACGCATGGGTGACTGCAAGTGCAAAGTTCTCGTGACAGCTGACAGTGTGTACAGAGGAGACAAATTGTTGAATATTAAAAGCCTCTGCGACATTGGTATTTATTAACAAATCACGAATATAATATATATCGATGTAATATGTCGATCCGTAGATTAAATAGTAAACGTCATAATGTATTATTATTGCGTGTTTAGCGATGGACAAAGCCAAGAATTCTGGCCACGAAGTCTCGTCGTGTATAGTAGTCCGTCATTTACCGCGCCTTAACAGGTCCATGAACTCAAGTAATGGCACGAACGGATCTAGATCGGACATCATAGATCTCACCTCGGATGTTAGTACCCCCATATAATTCTGTTTTTTTTTTCTTTTTACTTATATAAAACGAAATTTTGACGTTATAATATGTAGAAGTATTAGATACTCATTGTATAATCACGGAACTCGTGTATTTTATAGGTCCCTTGGACGGACGGACGAGATTATTGGTGGCATGACGAAATGGATGACGTAGAACCTTCTTGCTATCCGGTTTGGGTGTCTGCGGAAGACCCATTATTCATGTTATACACAAGGTTAGCGAGTTCTATGATAAATGTGTACTTTGGTACATGGTAAATGTACTACATTTTAATAAATAAATAAAGTTATAAATTATATTATACAAGATTGATGGTTCAAAGTTTTGAGCGATTTTACAGTGTTTTCAATGTTAGACATTTTCCTCGATTAGTAGTTGCGTACTTGCATCAGTTATTTTTATTAAAAACAATACAGAGCTAATTAACGCGGAACAAATTAGTAAATGACCAAAATTTAACACAAGACTACAATGATCCTTTGTAGTGTACATAATATATTCGAAAACTGAAATATTAATATTAGTAGGTATTACCAATATATTAGATACAACTACTAAATCAACGAATAAAATGTATTATTATATATTAATAATATATAACTATTATTATTAAAATATTTTTATTAGTGGTTCGACGGGCAAACCGAAAGGAGTGCTTCACACTACCGGAGGTTACTTGTTATACGCTGCTACCACGTTCAAGTATGTTTTTGACTATCATGCAGGAGACGTTTATTGGTGCACCGCAGACATCGGTTGGATCACCGGACACTCGTACGTCGTTTACGGACCTTTGGCTAACGGAGCGACTTCTGTTATAGTAAGTTTTCTTATTATAAAGGTATCGCCTACTGGCCTAGTCGAGGATAGAAACGCGTTTAGAGAGCAAATAATTTCCAAAAACAGTACAATAATTAGGTAATATTAATCGCCCGGTTGTAATATTTACTTAACGCAGTTTGAAGGAACCCCATTTTTTCCGGACAACGGTCGATACTGGTCGGTCATAGAAAAATATAAAGTCTCACAGTTTTACACGGCACCGACGGCTATTCGCGCTCTCATGAAATTTGGAGAAGAACCGGTGAAAAAGTACCGATTTTTTTCTCTCTAATAACAACGAATTGTCGCTTTTGTAGCGTTCTAACAATTTTTTCCCCCCGTTTTAGATATAATCTCGATACGCTAAAAGTATTGGGTTCGGTGGGCGAACCAATCAATCCAGAAGCTTGGTTGTGGTATTATAAGCATATTGGCCAAGAAAAATGTTCTATAGCCGACACGTTTTGGCAAACAGAGACTGGAGGGCATGTGATAACTCCACTCCCAGGTTGTACGCCGATGAAACCAGGATCAGCGGTAAGCGTTGAACGGTATAAAATCGACTTCGAGCCAGTAGTATTATACCTACAAGTAGTTTTTTGTTTTCAGTCATTCCCGTTTTTTGGTGTCAAACCAATACTGTTGGACGAGAGCGGCAAAGAGATTGAAGGAGTTGGCGAAGGTTATCTGGTATTTAACAGACCGTGGCCCGGCATGATGCGCACGTTGTTCGGAAATCACGAAAGATACCAATCGGTTTATTTCAACAAATTCCCCGGATACTATTGCACAGGAGACGGTAACGATTAAAACATTTAAAAGAATGCAAATACTTGACCTGTTATAAATATATAACGGTAGGCGCGAGAAGAGACGAAGACGGATACTTTTGGGTGACTGGAAGAGTGGACGATATGTTAAACGTGTCCGGACACTTGATGAGCACTGCTGAGGTAGAATCCGTTCTCACTGAACACCCAGACGTCTCTGAAGCCGCAGTCGTGTCAAGACCGCATCCAGTCAAAGGAGAATGTCTTTACTGTTTTGTCACACCAAACAGCGGTGTAACTTTTACACCGAAACTTTCATCGGAGTTGGTTAAGAAAGGTACACTTTGCGTATAACAATTTAATCGAGAACACGGGCAAAGAAGAAATTATCAGAGATTTTGTCAATACTAAAGACAGAAATGCAAATTGAACAATTTATTCGCGTGTAACTCATCGTATTGTTAAATCTATTATAATTTTCATGTTTCAGTGAGGGAAACAATTGGACCTTTCGCGATGCCGGACGTTATTCAACACGCGCCGGGTCTTCCGAAAACCCGTTCTGGAAAAATAATGAGAAGAGTTTTGCGAAAAGTGGCGGTGAACGACAGAGACGTAGGAGACATTTCGACACTAGCCGACGAGCACATTGTCGAAGAACTGTTCAAAAACCGGCCAGAGAAAACATAAATACAGTTACCAATAAAAAAAAAAAAATTATCATAATATTGTTTGGTGCAAAAAATGACCTACATATCAAAATTGTGAATTATTTTTTTCGTTTTTAAGTCTAAAAGTATAGTAATCGAATAATTTAAGGCGATATATTTAGACGCTAATACGGAGTTTTATAATATAATAAATATTGTATACCTACTTAATTTAGTACAATAATTAGCTTATTATAACAAAGTAAGCTCATTTTTTTTTTTACTGTATGCGAATCATATTCTCCATTTATTATATAGTCGCTGATAAGTTTGATAAGTCCAATATTGTTAGTTGTTAAGTTTATTCGTTATTATTATGTTATGAATTCTAATTGTAAACAGATACTGTTATTGTTGTTACGGTGGAACTCTCCTTTTTTAATTTTCCAACAGGAGTGATTGAATCAACATTCAACATAGTATAAATATCTAAAATCTAAACCACTGTTTTCATAGTGTTGTAGTTAAGTGTTACTGTTATGAATTAATTCCGTTCGAACACTCCAATATTGGTAAAAATCGTTACTAAAGTACCATTTACTGTGTATTACGAAATACTCAAGACTTTTCTAATAATGATTTTTATATTAAAATTAGATAAACGAACACCTGTTTTATAAAACAATAAATATATTGTATGTATATTATAACTGTTATATAAAATTAAACATATTATACTCTGTAACTCGACGATAATACTCTTTCAAGTGTATTTATATACAAATGCGTCTTGTTTGTAACTTAACAAATATTAACAAATTAAAGTACATACGAAAAACATTGTCATATTTTATTTTGTGATGTCATTTGTGTTGTTAATTTAAAATAAGCTTACAGGAACAAAAAACACAAAACAAAAAATCAAAATATATTGATTTAAGTGCTACAGCTTACGTAACGCATACATATCATTTAATGGTTATATTATATAATTATATATTATACGGTACTATTACAATTTAGTTTAAATTGTTGTTATTACTCAGATTTAATGTGTATCATTGTAATTTGTAACTGATATTGTTATATTATTTTAAAATAAACAGAGTATAAAACTGAGTATTATGGTTTTCAAATTATTATTCACTTATAAACTGTTAACAACTTAATGCTTTTCTTAACTATGTGCTTTCAGTTTTAACTAAAGTCCCATAGTAAAAAGTTTTCGAATTCAATCTGTTATTAAAAAAATTACTCTCTATTTCTGCTAAATTTCCTTGGCCGGCTAATTTGATACACTAAAAAATTAAAAATAAATTCAATTAATAAACGCATAATGATAATACAAATATATATATATATATATTCGTTTGTATTATTATAAATATATTTTCACGAATGAAACGAGAAAATTACTGTCAAGACTTACAATGACTGAAAATAATTTTTAGCATAAAATATAGTTTTTTACAGTGATATTTGGTAGCATTTTTACAAATTTATAAATTAAAATAATAAATAATTATTAAAATTTTCATCAGAAATTATTTCTATGATTTTAACTGCTAGCACAAACAAATTTCGAAACAATTGTTCAAGATTTAATCATAATTATTTTACGATTATTATTATATTATATGATTCGTATACCAACATATTATTTCTAACGATTTGAACAATATCATTTTGGGATTTTAATACCAGCATTAATTATAAGTAAAAATAAAACGTACTTGATTCACATCAATGTTTCTCGGGAGAAAGTAGGCGATATTCTCAGTTATTTGACGAGTTAAATCGTACAGATATCTACCACCACCACTATGTGGCATTATATCGTCAATATTTAAAGACTTCTGTAATGAATATGAAGGACCACCCCACGGCGGTGCTAAAAAGATAACGTCCGCTTTTAAAGTAGGTGCCAAAGCATAATAATCTCCAATAATAAATTCTATACGATCCGACACGCCATAAACTTCGGCATTATTTCGAGCTAGTTCTATTTTCAACGGATCAATATCTATAGCGATGACTGAAAAAATAAGACAATTTTAAAATTTTAGAAAAAAAAAAAACAATTTATTATTATTGAGCGGTTTTAATTTATATAATCAATTCAAGTTTACCTTTTTTACAAGTAAATGCAAACTGAATAGCATTGCTTCCAGCACCACAAAATCCGTCGATTATCAAATCACAAGTACATCGTTCGGCTATCATGCGACTGATTTTTTCCGGTGTTACCGAATACCAGCTTTCTACAATAAGAAATAATAATAACGTCGTGTAATAGGTACACTTATATTAAAATTGTAAATAGAAACAGGTCTACAATTCATTACTTCCCCCCGAAATCAAAAATAATTATATTAGAAAAAAATCACAAATCTGTAACGCAATAATTCAGTATTCGGTCGAATGTGGATTGTTTAAATGTACAACACGTTTTATGAATAAAAAATTTATCTCACCTTTATCCAGTTTAATTCCTTGATCGAATTTTTTAAACAACCTAAATCTATTGTACCAATACTTTAACAACGAAGTGTCTTTCTGTATTTCATGGGGTAACGTTTTAAAGATTTTCGGATCCAATTTCTGACGTTTGTTATATCTGTTCAATACTTTTCTCCGTTCCGCTTTGTTTCTCAGGATTTTATCTTTACCCATTATTGAAGCGGCAAAAAAAAAAAGAAAAAAAATCAATCCGAAACCACAGAAACGTTAAACGACTTGTGGAACCACTCGTGAAGTGTATTAAACGCTTGTGTTCGTTCTTGACCTCGTAATTACAAAACAAATTGAACGGTAACTACGAGTTTGGACACAATAACGATTCAATATCTGCGGGCAACGCATGGTCAGACTTTTGTTTTGCTTCTACGACTACGTTTTCGCAGGGTACATAATTTGTAAACATAATATTCTAATATTATCTACGGATCGCCGTGTTCCGAGGGAAAAACATTGATATGTATTATCTGTTGTTACCAGAAGTTCTCAACCCGGGTAGCGTGCTCGGAGATTATAAAAATTCTTATCACACAATAAAATTTGACGCGCAGAACATATTCTGTGATTGATGAGTGATAAAAACGAAATTTCGAGATCGTGTTCGCGACTCTCTTCAGCCTGAGAATTGTTGTTTTGGTGATTTACTAGTCGTACGTAATACCGGGGATTTGTACGTATTTGCTCTTTAATTATGCGCAATTTATTAAATTTATTTCGCGTACAGTGTACATTACACACGAATCCATTTGTTTTAACGTTCGATTGTATTTTGTAGATCGTTCGATCGGTGTATAGGTAACCGTTGCACGATCGCCATGAAGCCCGGAATAGTTGCCGATGAAATGTTTCCCGAAGGTACCAGCGCTATTTTGGACATGGAAGACGAGGTATATACATATATATTAAGCAAATACTCGAGTTCAAAAATTTTTATACAACGCTGTCCGTTATTTTGTTCTTAGACCGGAGGTAATGTTATGTTCGATATTAATGAAAAAAACCTGCAAGCCGATTTTTTTAACGGTAAGGAATTACGAGAAGTTAAAACCAA
This sequence comes from Slavum lentiscoides, assembly GCA_032441835.1. Classification (NCBI taxonomy): domain Eukaryota; kingdom Metazoa; phylum Arthropoda; class Insecta; order Hemiptera; family Aphididae; genus Slavum; species Slavum lentiscoides. The sequence continues at coordinate 2,785,042 of CM063717.1, read as the reverse complement.
AACAAAAAAAATTTTATACCAGTTAGTACGTAAGGACAAAGTTTATTACTCGTTTAGAAATATATTGCATTTGGTATATAAACTACTTGTTAATTTTTCTTAATACGAATGAAATAAAATCATTATCGTTTCTAAGGGCATCAAAAATCACAAATACATATATTTGTCTATGAGCTTTAAACAAAGTTAAAAGTAATTATATATTGCGAATTGCAATACGATAATATCAGGTTCACGGTTAATGAACATTTGGTGCGTGTATAATTTATTGAAGTATAGGTCATTTCATTCCGTCGACCATATATAATTTTAAAAGTACTACTCGATAAATAATAATAAAAAAAAACATTTAAGTAATGAAAAACGTCGGGTATATGATATTTATGTAATTACTCTGACGGTGGATTATCACGTTTTCAATATTATGAAATTACGGGTTAAGTCGTAGATTACAAAATGTTTTATTTATTATTTGTTTAAAACTTTTTTTTTTATTAATTTGTACATTTATTTTAAAATGTATAGTTTTATTTTTCCAAGCAATAATCGATTATTACATTTTTCAGATTTTGGTGATCTTAACGACGACGACGATTTTTAACATTACACGTTAGTTCATGAAGAATCTACCTACAAATTATTCAAGCATCATTTGTAACAAAATTTTCACATCATGTTGTAAAATTTTTTTTTTAAATAATTTATTTTTAAGTCAATAAACTAAGATTATATTATTTTTTACCACAATTATTTTTATTTATTAATTATTAAACTACAACAGCATCTAGTCTAAAACTGAAATTTAATTGCATATAATATATATTTACTCGTTCGTAAAACGAAAATCGATAATATTTCTTACTGGTCTCTGAAAGAGTTGTATTTGTCAAACAGGTTTTGTTGTATACAATTGCTATTTACATCCAATATTAATGGCTGAATAAAGTTGACGTTTGTCTCGGGTGTTTTTGTAACATATTTAAAAGAAAAAGAAAATCATCACAAACTTGAGTATCGAAGGTTTTTGTTTGAAAAAAATTTAACAAGACCTCTGGATAAAGATATATGTAACAAGCAATCCCATGTATTTGATCAAGGTTCTTGTTACCCAGTTCTCACGCAACTATTCAGTAATTTTCTTATCTAGAATTTTTTTAACAAATTAATGATACGTAATATACAAAAAGCATTATATAAAGTAATAGTGTAAAATACATTTGAAAAATTATTTTGTCCCTTCAATAGAAACTTAAAAGTAATTTAAAAATAACATTTTTTTTTTTTTTTGTCATTCCAATACTTTATTATTTGATCATTATTTGTTTCCATAATTATCAACAACTCAAAGATATATTTAGTTTACAGTTTTTAAAAAACAATTGCATATCTAGTGAAATTAGTTATTTTCGTACACACATGCGAGATAACGGAATCAATTTAATTCGACAAAATAAATCAAAGATCATCTAATGTATATTATAATAATCATTTGCAAAATCAATTATTCGCAAAATTAAAAATATGAAACCATTTTAAACAATGCTCTGCATAACTAAAATAAAAAACAGATCTAAAACATCCTTTTAACACACTGATTTTTCATTGAATACCAATAAAATCATAGTTAACAAAAAAAAAAAAAAATGAACAAATTAATAATCGCAAAACGTATTTGTTGATAGAAATTTTGGAGTACAAATTTGACTACAATACTTATTGCACTTATGTATTTAACTTTATACATTTTATAATGATATTAAATTAACCATTTATTGCATAAAAAATGTTGAGGAACTAACACAATTTAAAATATCATGTAACCAACTTAAAATTAAAAAAAAAATTTGATCCTTTGCGTAATTAATAGTTAATAGTAATATTTAAATTGACTTCTTTAAAAGAAAATCAAACATGCATTAATAAACAAAATGAGAAGTCAAATGAAAATTGAATTGAAAATTATTGTATTAAAAGCGGCTGTAAAAATATCATATTTAATCCCAATAAGGCTCATCTATCTCGTAACTATCAACGTCGTAGTTGTAAACTATATTCTCGTTCCTAATGCGTCGGGCTTTAATCATGTGAGGTTGCGTATTTTCTGACTGAATTATATTCGGCTTGTGCGGACATGTTAGTAAATGATTGGCCATTTCTTCTTTGTTTAAATAATAGTAATGACCGTACGGACATGATACTTTATCCGGGTAGTTCTTCTTGCACTTGACCACGTGATAAGGCAACCTATGACGCCGAAGTCTGTGATGTGGGTTCAACGGACATTCAACCATGTCCAAATAGTAAATACTAAAATCTACTACTTCTTCTTTAGAAGAATCTGAATTCAATTCTTCTGACGCCATTATTATGTTGTCGATCCCGAGTCAGCCGAATTGTACAATATATTATATATCTGAAAACGAAAAATAATTTTTAAAAAAATGTTACCAAGATTGAGGCAACTATGTTTTAATAATACAAAGATCCTAGAATAGATAATTTTCGGTGAATTAGTCGTGTCGATTGAAAACCAATAAATGAGCATAGCGGACGTTATCTTGCTCCAAATACTAGTGTAACGACGTTATTAGACGACGAAAACAAAGGGCCTAGAAACAGTCTTACGCAGTCTAGATAATGAACGATTAATACGCGTTTCTATAAGTTACATCGAGCATACGATCCTCAGCTATTTATCAAACAACATTACATCTGGGCGTCTTATACATAAATATATACACACACATATTTTAAAATCAACGTTAAAGTATTATAATACAATTATTATCAGTACACGGGTAGTGAAAATATATTAAAAATTAACTCGCGTTTTTTATTATTGCATACGAATGAAGAGCGATCGAATGACTGGTGGATTTTTAATGAAAAATGAACGATTTATTTAAACTCTTATCGATCGATTAATACGAAGTACGTTTTTCGCAAAATATAAATCTTTTTTAAACAATTTTAAAACTTCACGGTGCAATAGGTACCAGTCACAAGTATAAACGTAAACCGAATTCGTCCGTAAACGTGTCTGCTAAACGAGCAACTTACTCGGGAATAATTTTGCAAAAAAAAAAACCACCGACACGTAGGCGGCACCTATCAAACAATAGTCAATACATTAATAAAAACGAGTACCGCCTACCCTATTACAATCAGTCGCGACCGAATTTTTTTCTTAACTGCGTAGTTCCGACGTGGATATACCGCAATTCAAAACCAAAAAAAAAAAAAACCACGCGGACAGTATTCAAACGAGCGAACAACTCGTAACGAAACAATCGAATAACGCGAAATTCGAATATTTAATTAAAAACTAAACAATACCGCGGAATTCAGAACAATATTAAGATCATTGCCAAATATCTAGCAAATATTTAACCACGATTATAAGATAATATTAATATATAATAACACCATAGAACGTCATAATACCGAACGCACAATGCGCACGCACGTGCGTGTAGGCATACAGAATAACACGACGCACGTGCGCGTTGTCCCACAAATCGTGGAGTAAGATTACCCGTATCACGATTAAAAATTAATGGAAAAAAAAACCAAAAAATTGTTATTCCATGAAATTATGACGTCAGCCGTGCGCCAAATATATTGCTCTAGAGCAGGAATTCGGAACCTTTTATAGTGTAAATGAGCCATTTTTTCAAAAAATTGCAAAATCGTGATTTTCAAAGAGCCAAATACACTGGTTAAGATTAAAAAAAAAAAACACGACGCCATAGTACAATAATAACGTCTAATATAGACAATTTCGTCGGGAATTGGCAGGCGTTAAAAACAATAATAAGTCTTAAATTGATGCATACACCAAAGAGCCGCAGATTGCGTGCTAAGGAGCCGCAGGTTCCCGACCCCTGCTCTAGAGCCACAATGGGAAAATACAATAATATCAAGAGCCAAAATGTGATTTATAAATACATTTTATAATTTAATCTAAGTAATAAAGATGACTGATATAATAATAACAGCCGATAAACACATCAAATTACGTATTAGTTCAATATTATTTTGTTTTTGATTAGATTATAAACTACATAACGAATTCCAATAAAATTCGTCGTTATTAGAATAGTCTGTGTTGTTAGGTGCTGTCATAAACGCCTTAAATATTATAAAAATATTTGTAACGTTTTACTGTTGTACAATATTACGATGTCAATTTCTCGAGCGGTAAAACGTAAAACGGTTTAAAAACAATTGTCGCACTATAGTGGAATTTTGGAAGCATCATGTTCCTGTTTCAAAATACCCAAATATTAAAAACTGTGCGGTGAAATTAATATCAGTTTTTGGATCGACATACAATTCGTGCGAATCGCTTTATTCAACAATGAAGATCATTAAGTCGAAATATCGTTCAAATTTAACTTGATAATCATCTCGCAGAATTACTTAGAACTGCTTTTACGTCAGTACAACGAAATCTTAAGAAGCTCACGAAAAACGTAGACACGAAAAAAATACCGCACAAATAAATTTAGCTTAACGTTCATATTTTAGGTACTCATTTTTTATATTTATTATATTTTGTTTGTTTACATGCAAAAAATACAATAAAATATTTTTTTTTTTTAATGTATGCCAAAAAATAAAAAATAAAATAAAATTCGTAATAATAAGTAAATTTTGGTTTTTGTTAATATAAGACGCGAGCCGCAAGTTGGTTGCCCCTGCTCTAGAGTCTAGACTAGATATTATCATAGAATGAGGAATCGATATTATGGCATGTGGTCTGAATATATTTTTCTCGCTCTTTTATTTCAAAATACGCCATAGATTACATAGAGATGTTTGACGCACGAATGACATCATAGGATGCGTATCATGCGTATCACACAATTGCTGCCATACCTAATTTTTTAATCATGAGTGTAACCGTTTGCAACGAATTTTTATAGGTATACACAAATTTTAAAATAATTTTCAGCGTTGGGTTTGTAGTTGTTGACTTTAATCACATTGTCCTCGTCTTATTTCTCTATATTACACGTCTTGTCGTTGTCGTTGAAGCCAAACACTTTGGGCTTTTAGCACTTTAGCTGGTGTAGTGGTGTGTGTCATACCTAACGTATACTGGACGATATATGTTCCGAGTCTTCCTCTGCAGTTTTTTTTTACCTCACCTTCTAAAACGGCGTTTAAAAGTTCATTGTGTCGTATCGGGTGTCCAAATAATTTTGTTTTTCTCGAATTTATCGTTTACAGACGATTTTCCCTATATTTTGCTCAAGTAACACTGTAACAGTTTATTATGGTTAGAATTTCACGAGACGTTAATGTCTAGAACGGGGGCTCTCAACTTTTTGAGGTTAATGCCCCTTTTTATACTAGTGTCACGCCACCCTCTATTAGATTGTAGTATATACTATATAGTATACAGGGTGACTGGCGATAAAGTGTACAAACCTCAGGGGGTTATTGTACACTCCAAATGCTACAAAAAAGTTCCTTTTGATTATGGTCCGATTCTCGAGTACAAGGTAGAAATTCCCAGTTTTTGTGTTTTTTTTCGGGGAAAAAAAACGTAATTTTTCTCTTTTAATTGGCCATATATCTCCTGAACTATTGGTCCTATAGCAAATTTGAAAATTCCATCGAAAAGCTCATGAAATTTCCTCCAAGAAAACGTACCAAGCTAGGTTCCAATATTATTTTCACAAGCATAATCCTAAAATTTAAAAATTCGAAAATATCTAAATTTAAATAAATTGACTTCTACTTAATGATTTTTTTTTGTCACTCAGAAGTGGGTGCAAATTTCACAAGAACTTAATTTTTTTTTTTAACTTTCACGCCTCCCTTGAAATTCTGTAATGCACAGCCCTAGAGGGAAAGTTTAAGAATCCTTGGTCTAGAAAAAAAAATTACAGTGACGTTCTCAAACGAACGTGATTTTTCAAATTATTATACGTTTTATTGGATATTTAGATACCTATTTATACGTAAAATATTACATGCATTATAAACGATGCTTTCTTCTATATACGAGTAGGTACATTTAAAAAGTATTACTATAATTGCGTCAGCTTTATAAATAAATATACATAGAAAATAAGTGAAAAGTCCGCTCTGATAATCGTATTTGGTATTTCGTATAAGAATAATGACTAAACAAACGGGTTTTGTTTTGTTTAGTCATGCGGTAATACGGAGAGACGCCACACGAAACGACAGCTATCGTATATTGGTCTGATATACTGCATTCCAGCGAATAAATCATCGTTAACCACCTTTATTATATATATATATATTTTATTTATTTTTTTTATATATAATAATAACGTTAATCATAAATATTTAAGAATATTCACAATCGACGATAATAATTATTAAAATTAATAAAGAATCAATTATTTGAAGAATATCACTTGTTCAGTGTCCATTCCAGGCTCGTGCCCAAAGGGGGTGTTTTAGTGATCAACTTCCCCCCCCCATCGTTTTTTGTTTTTTGTAAAACCCAATTCAAAGACTAAATTTATTAAATTATTATGACTTATAAGTAAACATTATATTATAAAATGAATATTTAATTATTACAAAAATAAAATATAAATATCAACAAGGATAAATATTCAATAAAATCATTGAGAAACCCCCTTAGAAAATTTCCTGCGCGACGGCCTGATCCATTCCATTATAATATAATACAAGTACCTATATATTATATAAGTACTTAAAAAATTGTTTACTATATTATTCGGTAAATTATAAATTATAAAACAAGTAGGTATACCTAAATAGAAACGACAATTTTTTTTTTATAGGAAATATAATAATTGTTCCAGTAAAATTTCACTTTTTTTAAAAAAGCGTGTACAGTGCAGGAGATGAAAAAAAATGGGCGGAATGACGTATATCACTCTCCATATTTTATAATTCGAACGAAAATAACTGTATTAGAATTTGTAAACATATTAAATATATAAATGCCTTCATTATATTTCATTCAATAATAATTATTTATATTATTATTTCCATCGTAACGTTTCGTTTACTCATTATAAAACTCTAAAAACAATAGAACTTCGTTATATAATACAATAATGCATTATAACATTATATAATAGTACATTGTTATTAAAAAAAAAAAAATAGAATTGAAACAAATATGAATTTATTATTAGGAAAATTGTTTATACGATATATTATGCGTACACACAATTTAATCATAAATATTGGTAATGATTAGTTTTATTTATTTTAAAAAAGTTATTAAATTATGATAAAATAATTTTTAACGATAACAATTTTTGTTTTTGATTATAACATATATAATTCCGTTATTATTTTCAATATAAATATTTACATGTAATAAGTTTGTAGTCTACTATAGCGTTTTCATTATCCAGTATAAAATAATTATACCATGCATTGATTACAAATACTTATAATCAATGATTATACCTATTCATCTGTACATAGATAAAATAGTAAATACTAAATACGCTGTAATTACACTACATTTTCATTTCCAATATATTTTCTGTGTATAAATAACGTCTTGATCTACGTGCATTTAACTCTTCTTGGTGTTACATAAAAGTTTTATTATGGCTAATAGTAAAGGACCGGTTAATAATGTTCGTTTGTCTAGCAGATCTATTGAAAAATTAACTAAATCCTTATATTAAGAGTTAAGACGTTAAACAATGTATTATATTACTAGTGACATTGTTAGAAAAACTACGCCAATCAATAAAATTAATCGTTGGAAAGCAACAGAACTCATATCTATATAGGCACAGACGCAGAGTAACGTGCAGCCTTCTTTAATCGGCCATCTTTATAAGGACCAATTGACGCGGAAGTTTAGTGTGCACGCTTTAAGAGGGTGTGCCGTACTTAAAAACCGAAAGGATTTCAGCGGCTAATGGAGAAATTTTTATTTTATATTATTATTATTATTATTTATACATATATTTATTATAGATTTATATTTGATTTTGTCCGCACCAGAGATGTTATGCACTGCAGGGGTTGTCCTGTTGTTTCAAGCCCTGGGCCTGTAGGTGTTGATGGGCTACCGTTGTCCAAGAGTAGCGTAATAGTAAGTTTTGGCCTATTTCATGTCGCATTGTTGGACGCCATCACGCGTAAACAAGTATTTCCTGTCGGTATTTATCACGGATATTTCATAACCTGCACGTTATAGTGACATACGTTTTCGGCTGAATTTGAGAAAGAATAGCTAAACATCTTGTTAATATAATGGACTCGAAACCAATAATGAAAATACTTCAAAGAAATGTTGTATATATTGTTGCGATGCACCGGCCATTGTAAGTACATTTATTCTTAAAATAAAATCTCATTCTCGTGCTCATTGTACTATCGAAGGCGAATATTATGTAAGAAACGGGTTTGTTTTCCTTATTCTTAAATTGAAATGACTAAAAGAACTCACGAGTTATATTATGGTAAGTCTTGATGAGGATCATCATACTTCAACAACTCCATATCTAATTTGAAATTTCTAATTTAAATGTAGCGACTTTATTTTCAATGCACTACGTACTAGGTACTCTTGATTGTAACTAAACACTATAATAATATGTGAAAATAAAACGTATTATCATAATAAATCGTTTATATGTAGATATTGTCGATTGTTTACATAATATAATATATAGTATATACTGCATTTATTATATAAAAGCATTTAAAAAGATAACCATATTATTGTTTATTAATCGCTTTTACGACAATATAATATATCTATCAATTCAAGCCACGTAAAAGTATGTAATATCAGAATTGTATAAAAAAAAAAAAAATGTGCACGGGTATCGTATAACACAATATTAGCTAGTTCGATTACGCACCTGCAGCAGCTGTACACAATATTATTATTCGTATATAAACCACAAATATCGTTAAACTTAATACTCGTTATAGTATTATATATCGATTTTCAATCACTATATATATATAACGTATAAACTTATTCTATGTATAATTATGTAGATATTTAAACCGTACCCTAAAAAAAATTGTTTATAAAAAAATAATTCCTAAAATATGGTTTCATAAAAATACTGCACATTATATAGATTATTAGAGTTATATTGCTATTAGCATATTATTGATTATTGCGCATAGATATACGTACGTTTTAGTTTATAATAAATATATGTTTTCTTTTTTTTTTATATAGGCCATAATATGCGTCCGCTGTAGTTTTATCGCGAACATTTTTGCAGTAATATTTTATCGATATTGAATTTATACCATGTAAAAACGTGCATAGGCACAATACTATCTCCTTGACATGTATATATATGTAAATATATATATACACACGATCAATATCTATAGCCTGAACATAAAAGTGCTTATATTAGATGATTATCGGGATTATAATTGACCAAAATATGTCTGGAATCACCTCGAAACGTCATTGTATTTTATACGTAGAAAAGAGGATATGAAAAATAATTTTATGTATACCACGCATGATGACAAATATATTAATTATTAATATAATGGAATTCGAATTAGACAGAATTATTTGCAGGAAGTAATTATATATATAAGTATATAGTTTATGGGCAAGGTTGGACAAGTTATGTATGTTTCTGACTAGATGTAGGTGGTTAAAATTAGAGTACACGAAAAATAAAATAGTGACTAGCGGTTACGATATTTGAGTTGCTTATAATTTTCGTGAAATAAAATAATTATTGCGGGTTACATTAAAAGCTAACTGATTGAAAACCGACCGAATTGGTGAAAAGTTATTCAGAAATTATTTAAAAAAAAAAAAGAATAATTACGTCAATAATAGCTTTTTTCGAATGTGCAACGCGTATAATATTACATTATTTAATCGTAATATATTTATTATTTGTACAATTATATGTTAATTAATAATATTTATTAAAAAACGATAAATAGTTCAACTTGTTTGAAATCTCGTCATGGTTCTATAGTATAATGTGTAGTTGCTCTCTAGCAATTGAAAAACACTCTTACATGACTACATGAGTATAATGGTTTAGTATACAGATTACTTAAAAACGGAAAAAAATTATATTTAAATTGTCATTTTGGGATATAACACGTAAAATGGTTGTCGCACTTCTGCGCAATTATTCCATTTCTATATACTGAAATTTCAAATGCTTTCGAATGTATACTAAAATATTTTTTTAAACTAAATATAACGCCATAATTAAAATATAAATATAATATTTTGTAAATAATATTTGTATACCGGCTAAAATATATAAAATAACTTTTTAAATGTAGTTCGTGCCCTGCAACCTTGTTTTATGCAAGTAGTTTTTTTAAGGTATAATACGCGTAATTATTACTTATTATAGCAGTTAGATAACAGCGCATAATTATATATCCGAGACAATTTTTTTCGACGTTTCTCGTACCACAAAGATTTTTGATATTCTTATCTACAGGCGTAAAAAAAAAAAATAATAACGGAAGTGCAGAAAAAAAAAACACAAATTATTATTTCTACGCACTAAATTAATTGTGGCGTTTATAATAATAATAATAATAATATATCGAGTATATATATTATACACATTATACATATCATCGATATATATATATCAGTGATGTCATGAATGATATCATTATAATGTTGTACTTCAATTTATACTACTGTTAAATTTCAATATAAATATTCTATATAATCGGATAGCTTATGATTTATATAAAAACAAAACAAAAAAAAATGTAAAAAAAATTGCTTAAATTTATTGTAAGCGCGTTTGTATATAAATAATGTTACGGTGTAAGCGCTTAAATAATTATGCGGTATTAAAAATTATATAGTGATTCGTGGGTTGACTTCATCAGCGCAAAATATAAATTCCCACTACATAAAAAAATATTTTTGTACAGGTTTCAGTGGCGTAACAAGGAGAGGGGCTGATGAGGCTGCAGCCCCCTCTCGAAATGAATAAATAATCAGTTTTTTTTTTGTAGGTATCGTCTATACATGTATTAATTATTAAGATATAAATTAATTATCAGCCTCAGCTCCCCCCCAAAAAATAAAAATCCTGGCTACGCCACTGACAGGTTTTATTTTGTAATACGAATTTAAACGAATGCGCAACCCTTTCTCGATTGATTCAAACACGCGCCACAGCATCATTACTTGAATATTATTTTATTAAAATGTATATATTTATAATAAATTATTTATCAAAAAACTATACGTAACGTTTATAGTGCGACGATGAGGCCGCGGTAGGTATTTTTCTGTTCAGACTTAAATGCTCTATATAATCTTATATAGTCACGAACGTACAGATATTTTTATAATTGTTTTTTTTTTTTTTTAGATTATTGTCTTTGAAAACGTATGGGTGGTTGCGGGATATCAGCTTTTTATCGCTTATATTCATTTAGAAATGCGCGAGCAGGTGTCTTACGGGAAAATTTAAATTGCGTCTTTTGGAATTTTTTTTATCTTAAAAAATATTCTATTAATATGACAGTACTAGCTGAATTACTTGCAGGCTTCGCCCGTTTGCAGTTTTGAACGAAAAAAAGTAAAAAATAATTTATGAAAAAAAAAACGTAAAATTATTGAAATGCCTCGCAGAAAACCCTTAACATTTAAATAAAACGTATACCCTCCCCTTCTCTCCTCAGATAAAAAAAAATGAAAACCGGACGATGTGGAGATGACACTCGGGGAAGGTTTTGGAACAACTCTGCAGTGGAAAAAATCGTATAAAAAGTTCAATATAGTGTCCATATAGGCGCTGACTGCATGGGAGCTCCGGGGCCGCAGCCCCCAAAGGGAGTGCAAAATATCTTTCTTCCTAAAAAAAAAAAAAGTATTTTCCCAAACCGTGTTTACAGAATAATATAATATCTGAGATTCGAGAACATTGTTCATACACAGATAATGATATAAATATTGTTATATTGTAGGTGATACTTATTTTATCATATTTGAACCAGTTTAAACTATATAGGACTTTAAGTGACAACAAATCTGCGGGGGAACCGTTATCAACGAAAAATGTCGAGCGTTCCCCCGGTCATATAATTGTCCATTGTAAAAAAATTTAAGAAGAGACAGTTAAAAATTTGGTCATAAGTCCTTCCTGCGTCTCCCTACTCTTTAACCACGCATATTTAAATTATTTTGAAGGGAAAAAGTTAAGGCTAAAAAATAGTAAGTTCGGCTCCCAGAGGCATTTTCAAAACCTGGCGCCTACGATAGTGTCGTCAGAAACTTGCAGGTACCTACATAAAAAAAAAAAACATAATAAAATATATTTTATTTTATTAAAATTAAATTCTAATATTTGTAACGGAGTGCACACGTCATATAGGTAATGCATGTACACGGCGTATTGTTATCATCTATATACTCTTTAATCTATCAACAATATATATTATACGGGAGACAACAACAACATCAATGAAAATAAACAACATCAAAGTATATTAGTATACAGAACACGCCCTTGCACGCAGTAAAAAACGACCAGTCATTATCTTCTTATATATGTAGTATACTGTATATACGCGTCAATTGATATCGTTCACCGGATATTTTAAAATATTCATAAAAGCGTTTTATCGATTTTTTTTTTTAGAAGAATTCTGCACGGCCCCTTTGTCGAAGTACAATTAAATTTTTTTTTCAGTCTTTTTATTTTATTACACGCTACGTTTCACGGTTATTATTCAATTTCACTGGATAATATATCGAAAAAATAAAAAATAAACGCCTGCAGTAATAACGCGAACAAAATAATATTATTCTAATTAATATTATTACTATACATGACGCGTTAAGTTTAGATAATTTTGCAGTTATTATAATAAATATTATTATCTTTCAGATTTCATCGTATAGGTATAGTTATTTTTATATTATTTTAAACGCGGCTCATCTGTTCGGATCTTAATCGGTGCAGTACATTTCGTATCGCGGTATAAATATCACGTATATAGTAGTAATTTATAATACGGTACTTAAAATATGAACGACCGATTTCTGTAGATTTAATAATTTATAATATTATATTTTTACATACGCGCGCGTCTATAATCGATTATTATATCAATTTTTAATAACGCTATTATAATAATATAATATTTATTTATATAGTATTATTGCACATAATGTATGTCTAAACCTAATCGATTAGATATTATGTAACTGACCAGTGACCACCAATTATATGTTATAATGTTCTATATACATATCTATATAAATATACGATTACACTAATTATGTAATTTGATATAATGTTTTTGTGTTTTCTTCTTCTTCTAACATAACCGTACAAAAAAAAAAAAAAAGGACTGAAATAAAAAATATAACGAAACGAAACCGAGAAAATAAACGTCACGATTTTCAAAATATTAAAATATCCACCGATTTTAATATAGCAGCGCGTATCTATGTATTCGCTTTTATTATTATTTTATGCGTATAGGAATTACTAAATTATTAAATCTGTTTGATTTACCAAAGAACTTTGGCGAAAAATACACAGGCGTAGTACGACGTTTTCGCGACTTTAATTCCAATACCTTCGAAAAATCGTACAATATTTATAGTTAATCGAAGCATACGCGCTTTTATTCAGTAGTACATATTATGTATATAACGTCTGCGTTTAATGTTAAATCAACATAATAAAAAAAAAAAAATAAGCGTTATTAAATTTGTGATATATATATATATATAAAAAAACGTCCTAATAATAAATTATACACGTGTAGATTCCAGGCGATCATCACGCGTTGTTCCAAAAAAAAAAAAAAAATATATATATATATAAATATGGCAATGGTCTGGTGAACGGCCTTCCCTTGTAATTCAAAAACGTAATTAACGTAGGCACAACAGTAAAACGTAAGTCATTATGCCGTTGAAAAATCGTGATCTGCAGTGTTGTAGTACTTACAAAATTTTAGAAAGTACGCGTACCAGAAAAAAAAAAAACTGGAGAACGTGCGTGTGCCCACTCACAGAACGCTTTCCGGCTATTATTGGTAATGTGTACGAATAGGTACTATTAAAAGTCGTAAATTATTATACCGAATCGATTACAATCCAGCGAATAATATGTATGACGCGTTTAGAAGTCTAGTGGAGAGACAATCTATTTGCGTAATCATAATACACGAGCCCATAATTAAAATATCAAAATATATTCAATAATATCGAACGGGGTAAAAAAAAAAAAATTTCCAACTGCAGAGTATTATACAAATAATATGACGGAAAGAAAAACACGGTTTTGGTTTATACGGGGGGAGAACGTGTACGACGACGACGGTTTCGCGCGCGCGCTGTACCTGCCGCACGGTATAATAAATGCGGTACATGAGCGCACCGGCCGGCCGGCCGGCCGGTCACTCGGCGGCGACCGATTATACGTCCGTCCATAACCTTGTTGTCGGCGGCGGCGTACGGTTTTTTTTTTTAATTCTACCGAAAACCGTATTATCATCGCGTTGGAAACGTACAAGGTCATCCATTGCCCTCCCACCGCCGTCAATGGTTGGCGCGCGGATGATAAAAGTAAAAAAGTGTCGGGGAGAGGGCAAGAGAAGAAATTGCCCGCGGTCCCCTTGGCGATTTTTTCCGGACCTTTTCCGTTAATTCACTACCACTATTTTTTTTTTTTTTTTTTAGATTATTATATTATTTTGATTCTGGGGGCATGAAGTGTAGCATTGTTTCAAATAAAAATTATTAGGACCGTAACGCTTACGTCACACGTACTCGACCAAATAGCTGTTCAGCAATGGTCGACGGCCGGTAGCCCACTGGTTTTTATTTCGAGATTTTGTTTTGACCCAAGAACTCTCAACAGTATTAGTGTGTGAGCCAAAGTATTAGGATCTACAAAATTAACGGAACGATTCACGGTCGTGTGTTGAAAAGTCGGATCGAGCCAACGCGTTCGATAATAATAATTGGCAACAATAATGTACGTGCCGATCCGTCGGGGAACAGGAACTAAAAAGAAAAGTTTCTTTGGTTTCCCTACATACAACAAATACCACCTACAAAAAACCCATTGATTTTTGGTAACGACCTACCTCTGTTATATTTACGTTTACTGGAAACGGAAAAACAAAAAAAAAAAAGTAATAAGCGGTAGTGAATTAACGGCGGAAAAGGTTCCTTTTTTTTGCTTTCCGGACGATCCGGCCCCGGTGAGAACCACGACGGACGTGTCGTCGTCGCGCGAATAATTCGGCGAAAATTGTGCACTCGCCGCCGCCGGGTCGTCCACATGCGCGGAGATATTTTTTCGACGTAGAGGTAAAGCCGGGTTTACATATACGCGCACGCGCAGAACGCGCGCGGCACGAATCCGCGCACACGCACACACACGCAGTCGCACACGCCGAGTACACCGCCGCACGCACGGTCTACACGCGCGCATAACCGCCGTGAGACGAGAGCCAAGTGCTCGTCATCTGTTCTCCCGTTGTCGTCGCGCCGTTAGTGAGGAGAAAAATATCGCGCGCTCGTGTAGCGGTTCGTAGTGCGAAAAGAAATTTTCTCCGTTTCGCCACGAGCTCTCCGTGGAGGAGAGCAGACCGTTTTCGACGCTCTCCAGTTAGTACTCCGTCGACCGACCGACCGACCGACGCCCGTTCCGCGAGTCCGTCACCGGCGCGATTATAATTTTACCGTGGAATTCACCGGAATTCCCCCGTGTCCGGTCGTCCGTACGCGAACGCCGCGCTATTTTCCCCGATCGGATCGCCGCCGCGGTGACCTATCGATTCTCCTCCGTTCCAATAGCCGCGTCGCGACGTTTTACCGTTTATTGAAATATTCCATTCGTTCCCGTTAATATTTAATCGGTAAAAATCGTTATAAACAGTTTTTTTTTTTTGTTCGGGCGAACGCCTTCCCGAAGAAACGCTCACTCCCCGCCCGCCGCCCCCCTTCCCACCGGCCGGAGACCGTGTGGCCGCCGGCGCGCTAACGTTTCTGGAATTTGAATTTCGCGCGACCGCCAAGTGTTGTAGTAGGAGGACCCGGGGCTCCGAGAATAATAAATATCCGCACTGACCGCCGCCGCCGATTTTATATATTATGGAGTTGGCGGATTTCGACGGATTTTGCGGTTCGCCTTTTTGGGTGAGTCCCGGTGACGACGACGGTTTTTCCTCACACGCGCTCGCGTTTTCCGTTCCGTATGTTTTTTTTTTTTTTGCTTCTCGTTTCAGGACTGGGAACTGTCGTGGAACACCACGGATCCCGATGTCACGTTGTGTTTCGAAAAAACCGTTCTGGTTTGGGCGCCGTGCCTGTTCGTCTGGTTGTTCTCTCCGTTGGAAGTCTACTATTTGGTACAGAGTAAATACCGGGACATACCGTGGAACTGGCTGAACTCCGCGAAAATGGTACGGGGTTTTTTTTTTATTTCCCTTTTTCCCCACAACGATGACGACGACGTCGACAGAAAAGTATTATATAACTCGGTATGACAACGTAAACTGTCTGTGCTTGCATAACGTTTTTAACGGTTTGAAAGTACGACGGTATCGGAATTAGTGCGGAATATTGTATTTAACAGATAAGATTAGTGCAATTACGTTGTGTGTAACGAACACCTACGACGTTAGTCTATCTACGCTTTTGTCGATAGCGTGTTTGTACCCGGTGCGGAAGGATAGATTATTATATTTTTTTTTTTTATATCCGAGGTGGAAACGATGATGTTTCCCGTGATTTCATCACACGGCCAATACCGATTACGTTACGTTGCGCAAACCCGTTTCGTAGTACTGAAACGTGTGAATTGAAACCGTTTTCGAGTAGAACGACCAGGAATGATTTCTCTATTATTATTTCGTACGTAAACGGTATTTGTTTAGAAAAATTTCTTTAAAGAAAAAAAAAAGTGCTTTACTAAACCTGCACATTGTCCTATTCACACGAATTGTTTTAAGCCCGGCGATACGTTCAACAGTCTTTTCCAAATCGAAGCGTGCGTTTACGTGGTCGAAATTCATCGAAAAATACAAAACAAACTACATCGCAATCGTTTTTCGCATTAATACAATTTAAAGAGAGTGTGGACACTCTTAACCGTCATCAATAATGTCGAATAATCTGCAGTAATTATATGTTTGTAATCACGGTTTGACCGTTCTCGGAACATTGATTTCAAAATCTGTTTTCTTCGATCTTTACGATTAATTCTGATAAATGTTTGTTGTACACGACACGACTATTATTATTAGTATTTCTAACGTACATCACTCTAAAGATAATAATTACGCACTCGCATATCAGTTGCTTATGCGTGGTTGTTAAATAGGCTTCTAAAAGCTAATAAAATTATTAAATTTACAGTCGGACGTTAGTAATAATGTGAATACGATTTCAAATTATTGTTCAGTTCAGTTACCCGTGTTATTTTAAACGTTTTTTTTTTTAAGAGCATTCGTAAAGTTTCAAAGTCTTTAAATAATAGTCCATTAGAAAAAAAAAAAACATGCCGAATCTATAAATATTTTTTAAATTTTATGTTTGTTTATTGTGTACTGCAATTCAAATTTAAGCGTTAGATATTAATAAAAATTCGACAAATTGTACATTTAGCGTTTTTATTTTCGAGTAGATAAAGTCGTATTATGATTTAAATGAATTCGATGTAAACATATTATTTATGATCAATTACTCGATTCAAATGAAAACTATTATTTTTAAATTCCGATTTCTAATAATGAACACAATATTTACACACTGTTAGATTAATCAATGAATATTAATTAACATGTCATCTGTAAAATGTCCAATTATATTTAGTATAATTATTGATCTGTTATATTTCATTTTTAATCACTCTTATTTTATAATAATATTCTACACCCGTCTAGAATAATTTAAATAAACAATGCGTAATTATTAAATCTTATGCCCTCTCGTATGTGTATATTTTTTATATTATAAATTATGTTCCGATGTCCGTTTAAGCTATAATGCGGATATACGATAAATAAATACGTTTTCTTTACCTATATAAAAAAAAATTTTTATTCGATTTGGGTAAATATATTTATTTTTGATATTTCTGTATATCGTTTTTAAAATTGGGTCATTTATTACAGAGTTAAAAGCCTATATTTATTGTGTATAATATGTAAAATGTTCTTCTGATCGATTTTAGTTTTTGAATTATTATATTAATCCTGTTTTTCGTAATGTAATGCCATCGGTGTTTTCATGCCTTTTACAATATCATTTCATTGTTCTAATCTTAGTTAAATATACACATGTGGTTGAATTAAATGGGTCAATGACTTTTTAATGTCCTTGATTATTTCCTATAACAATTAATACTATATAGTTTCTATAAAACGGCTTCGAATATATTATTTTTAGTCTTGTTTGTACTACGAAAAATTAATTTATATTAACATTTTTTTTTTTTTTTTATTCGTAATAACATAATTTTTACTTGTACAATTTTTTCGTTTTCATATTAATTATGTGTGCGAGGGATGTACTGTCAAATAGTTTATTTACTCGTGTTTTTAAATTGGTTTGGAATAAATAAAATCGTAAATTTGTATAATTCACTATTTATGAATACTGAATTTTTGTGATGCAAATAGATATGAATAATTATGTAATTTGTATAGTTGGTTAATCATAATGATTATCGAATATCTGTGTAATTTTGTTGAAATTATTTAATTGTAACTTTAAAAAAAAAAAAGAATTATGCAATTATGATTTGGCTGTACCTTTTATTATTTAAATTGAATACAAAATTAGATAAAACATTACTTGTAAACCATTCCTTAATTATGATTTTCATTTTGACCCAGTTTTTATTTTTTTATATATATATATATATATATATATATTTAATCTTACTAATTTATTATTAGACTAATATTTATGTTATAACTTATGATTACCATATTTTTTTATTTAAAATCGAAATACTAAAATTAAATTCTTTTTAATCGGATTTTTAACTAAATTTCTATGATTCTTACATATTTTATATGTTAATTTACAATAAACTGTATATAGTTCCTAAAGAATTAAACGGATTTTTATTGCTCTGTCTTATATATATATATATATATATATATATAGCTATATTATAATAGTGAAATAATCAGATGTGTTTTATTATTTTAATGTATTTTAAATTTTATTTTATAGGCTGGTGCAGCACTATTATGCCTTCTTTCAATAGTCGATATTGTATATGCAATAATTCAGTATTCCTCAGGGATGGCCATATATTCTGTAGATTTCTACACACCGCTTGTAAAACTGATCACATTTGTAAGTATATTGTTTGATAGATTTACAGCCATGTCAGCTGCCGTACAGTTGACATCAAAGTTTTAAAAACAAATAATAAGCCAACAATTCAGTTTTTTTATGGATATGTTTTTTTAGTTTATACAATTTTAATTACTTACTGTTATTGTTTTTAATTATTATTGTATTACATAAATTTTCAGGGATTTGTATTGGTTTTAATTAATGCCAATCGTTCTAGAGGATTAAGGTCCTCTGGGTTAATATTCTTGTTTTGGTTATCTTTGGCATTTTGTGGAGTTGTTCAATATCGAACTGAGATCCGGTTGGCTTTTTCTGGTGTAAGATAACATTGATTTTTAGAAAGAAAAACGTTGTATTAATTTGTATATGTTTTGTTTGTGTTTAGTCGCCAATACAAAAATATCCGTTTATAAGTTACATGGTATACTATCCTCTTGTTTTAGTACAATTCGTTTTAAATTTCTTTGCTGATGCTGAACCTAGGTTATCAGATTACCCTCCTGTTGAGGTATGTTCCATAATATTTAAAAAAAAATTTTTTTCTACTAGGTACATGTCTTAATATATTTAATTAATTTTTAGAAACCATGCCCAGAGATGAAAGCGTCATATCCATCACGTGTATTATTTTCGTGGTTTGACACATTAGCTTGGGCTGGTTATAAACATCCTTTAGAGACCAAAGATTTATGGAGTATGAACTACGAGGATAGTTCAAGAGAAGTAGTTCCTATCTTTGATAAACATTGGGAACGTTCGTTAATTAAAGCTAAGTGAGTAGTTATTGATTGTGTGTTTTAAATTAATATTATTTGTTATTTAAATAAAACACGCCCTTTTTAGTTAAACCATTTTGATTAAAATGAGAATTTCATTCAATAAATATTTGATACTTGTTTTATGAAAAATATAATCATTTAGGACTTTGATTGTTTAAAAAGAGTTTCTAAAATATTTATATATTTAATATTTTAACAATGACTGTCTTGTCTTACTTATAATATTGTACAACACAATCAAATCTATGAAGTGGTACAAGATGATACATTTTTCAATGAATATTAGAACAGATATCTTTAATACATATTAAAATTAAAAACCATAATTTTTTTCTTTTTTATGAAGGACTTACAATAAATATGATTTAACATTACATCAGCATATGCTGATGTTTGGAGTAATTTGATACTTTACATAATGATACGGATTCCTAGTACAGTATTTTTAGAACTTGTTAAAATTATTAATCAGTGCTGTGTAAATCCTACAGTATTTAGTGTTTATTATTAGAGCTCAGAACTTGGGGCTTCATTACCTTTTAATTTAATTATGTAATTACTTGTGTTTTATTGTATTTATTTTATAAAATATTGAATAAAAAAAATACTAAAAATTTGGTTCCTTGTATAAAACCAAAATTTTTACATGCATATTTTTAGGTGCATTAATTTTTTTAAGGGCAATTAAACCTAATAAATAACCCAAGTTATTAGGTTATTCTAATGATTAAATACTTCATAGGTTAATAGATACCGCAAAAGCGTCTTATATTAAAAATAAGTCTGATGGAAGTATTGAAGTATCACCTACTGAATATACAAGAATTACTCGTGATAGTAAAAACCAAAAAGAAGCATCAATTCTTCCTGCTTTGTGTAAATCGTTTGGTCGTACGTTTTTGTTTGGAACCTTTCTAAAAGTTATTGAAGATTGTTTAGTTTTTGTCAGTCCTCAAGTGCTCAAGTTAGTATTTATATAAATAGTTTTCATAGCAAATGTATTAATGTTTGGCAAATTGATAAATGCATTATATTTTTCAGATATCTGATAGCTTTTGTTGGAAATAGTAAAGAGCCGTTGTGGAGAGGATATTTTTATGTTTTCCTCATGATGTTAACAGCGACATTACAAACTCTAATATTGTCACAGTATTTTCATCGTATGTACTTGGTCGGCATGCGCGTTCGAACTGCCCTGACATCTGCTATTTATCGAAAGGTAAATTTTACAATTTATAATTGATCATTAATTTATTCTTTTATGGATGTGTCCATTTTTTTTAGTTGTGTACTGACAGTTTGAACTCATTGTGGGTCCTATCTTCAGAGTGTATGTTCAACGTGAACATACCGAAATCTTAGTACACAACTGAAAACGTGGACACATTTGAAAAACACCAAGTAATACAATGAAGAGGAAGTTTTAACCGATTCATAATTGTATTGTAACCATTTTGTTTAAAATACTGAAAACATTTTTTTTTAAATTCTTTTAAAGGCTTTAAGAATTTCAAATACAGCTCGAAAAACATTTACTGTTGGTGAAATAGTTAATTTGATGGCCGTAGATGCTCATAGATTTGTCGACCTGACAACTTACCTGAATATGATTTGGTCTGCACCATTTCAAATTGCTCTTGCAATTTACTTTTTATGGCAATCACTAGGTCCTAGTGTACTTGCTGGTTTGTTTGTGATGATAGTCTTGATACCAATAAATGGTGTTGTGGCTGCTAAAGCAAGAAATTTGCAGATTAAACAAATGAAAAACAAAGATCAAAGAGTTAAATTAATGAATGAAATTCTTTCTGGAATAAAAGTAATGCTCTTTTAAATTAATACATAGGAGTAAAATTCATTTAAATATATATTTTTAGGTTTTAAAATTATATGCATGGGAACCAAGTTTTGAACAAAAAGTTTTAGATATTCGAGGCAAAGAAATCAAAGTACTTCGTACTGCAGCTTATTTGAATGCAGCGACTTCATTTATTTGGGCTTGTGCACCATTTTTGGTATGACAAACTTATAATTGTCGTGTTTGAATCCAGAATTTTTATTTACGTAAATTGAATCATTTTTTAGGTATCACTGGTGACTTTCGCTGTGTATGTATTATCTGATGACAGCCATATATTAGATGCTCAAACGGCTTTTGTTTCTCTGTCATTATTCAACATTTTACGTTTCCCCTTGTCTATGTTACCGATGTTTGTATCAAATGTAGTTCAAGTAAGTTCAAGTCTTGTTACATTTTATAAATATATGTTTATATATATAATATATATGTATTTAATATTTATATCTTATTAATGTTTGGTAGTCGAGTGTTTCTGTCAAGAGAATTAATAAATTTATGAACTCTGAAGAATTGGATCCGGATTCTGTCACTCATGACTCTGATGAAAGTATGTAAAAATACGTATATTTTTTGTTTATAACTTACCTATTAACCTATAAAAAATGAAATTATCTGTTAAACTTACAATATCAACAAAAACTCTGTAATATCAAATGATTGTACAGTTATTGAGCTCAGTGACTAATTTTTTATTAATTGGGATTTTTATTAGGAGATCCTCTTGTGATTGAAAATGGTACATTCACTTGGGGTGAACCAACTGAAGTGCCAACATTATCAAATATAAATTTACGGATTTCATCTGGACAATTGGTTGCTGTTGTGGGTACTGTTGGTTCTGGAAAGAGTTCTTTGGTATCTGCTTTTCTTGGTGAAATGGAAAAAATTTCGGGCAGAGTTAATACTAAAGTAAGTGTGTGCGTACAATTTTTGTAACTCGAATACTAAACTAATAACAATGAAACACACTTAAGGGAACAATAGCGTATGTACCACAGCAAGCTTGGATTCAAAATACATCACTCAGGGATAATATATTGTTCGGTCAACCATTAAGTGACAGAGTTTATAATAAGGTTATTGATGCATGTGCATTGAGAGCTGACTTCCAAATGCTCCCAGCAGGCGATGACACAGAAATTGGTGAAAAAGTATGTACAATGTTAGCAATAAAACTTAAACTAAAAGAATATTATAAAATGCCCGTGTTTCATAGGGTATAAATTTAAGTGGAGGTCAAAAACAAAGAGTGAGTTTGGCGAGAGCAGTTTATAAAGAAAGTGATATCTATTTTTTGGACGATCCATTAAGTGCAGTTGATTCACACGTTGGGAAACATATTTTTGAACATGTAATTGGTCCTACAGGATTGTTACGTAAAAAGGTAAAATATATTTGGACTTTATATTTCTCTTGTTTAAATATTTAAATTTATTAAATTTTTAGACTAGAGTTTTGGTTACTCATAGTATTACATATCTTCGAGAAGTAGACTTAATTGTGGTTTTAAAAGATGGTCAAATATCAGAGTCTGGAACATACAAAGAATTACTGGATAAAAAGGGAGATTTTGCCGATTTCTTAATATTACATATGCAAGAAGAAAGTGTAGATAAAGTTGATGAAAATGGTAAAAAGAAAAAAAAACTGATAAAAAAGTTTTTTAAATTTATAAAAAATTTATATTTTTTTTTAGAAATTGACAAGTTATTAGAAGATGCACCTGCAGATTTAAAAGAAAAGTATGTGCGCCAGAGAAGTGAATCTAATTCTAATAGTTCAATGCAGAGGTATTTTTAACAGTATACTGTAAAGTCTAATGTGTTTATTGACTCGTATGTATTAAATTTTAGGCAGAAATCTATCGATTCTGAAAAAACCACTCCTCCAGCTGTTATAGAACAAGCTAAGCTTATTGAAGTAGAGAAAGCAGAAACAGGCAGTGTATGTGTGTTAAATAATTATAAAAATATATTTAATGTATTCATTTTTAATTATTATTATTATAGGTGAAATGGGAAGTGTATGTACATTATCTTAAGTCAATTGGACCTTTTTTGTGTATAACTACAATACTTCTGAGTGTTATATTCCAAGGATTTTCAATTTCATCAAATATCTGGCTCTCAATATGGTCTAATGATAATAGTTCACATGTTCACGGCACAGTAAATGTAAGCAAAAGAAATTTGTACCTAACCGTTTATGGACTGCTCGGATTTGGTCAAGGTAAGTTTTTTTTGTTTTTTTCAAACTTTTAATATAATGTATAAATATATATTCTAGACGTATAATAATAACAATATGAGTGTATTGTTATTTTATGAGTTTAGTTAAATGAGAAATATATTACATAAATGATTATTTTTCAAACTCCGTGTAATAACGAAAAATTGTCCAATAATAACGTTAAAAAAATAAAATAATAATACAATCTTACAAATTGTATAAGAGTATAGTTTGTTATGATTTCTCTGATTAGGACTAAGATATTCTACTAGTTGCTGGAATTTTTTAATTGATTAATTGGTGTTTAAACTAATACTAAAAATCATAAATAAATCTTATTTGCGACTCGAGATTTTATTTAACTATTAATTGTTTTAAACTAATTACTGACTGTGTTTTTATCTCAATTTTATTCTACTTGCAGCATTTTTAAAAAAATTTTATTAATGATTATTAAGTTTTTAAACTGAATGTATTGAGTGTTTATACAGCTAACACGTAACAAATTATTAGAAAATATTTTTAAAAACTTGGTATTATTATTGTTATTTATTTTATTTGATAATATTTTTAATTTTTTTCAGTGAAATATTAGTTTTGCTATAATATTTGTATATGTTTATTGTATATTAATGAAGAATAGACACTGGTATTGTATTGTATTAAGAAATTATACATCGTTTAATTTGTGTAATTTTATTAAGGTGTTGTAATCGCGTGAATATAGTGGTTTGTAACAACTTTAGTCTATAAACGTTGGTGATGTGGTTTAATGTGAATTTAACATAATTCATATGTGGTCTGGAATTTGCTGTCAAAATTAAAAATATAAAAAGGTTATTTCAATTGGTGTTAATTCATATATTTATGTTTATATATATTTTTTTTTTTAAAGGATTGTAAATTTCTTTAATGTGTTTTTTTAGAATAATTTTTATGGTATTAATGCACAAAACAAATGTATTGATTTTGTGGTAAATTAATTTGTACATTTCGTTTGATTTGAAATATTTTTGATTTGGTGTAGTTGTTTCGACGGTGACAGCAGCAATATCTTTATCGTTAGGCACAGTAGTAGCTGCTGAAAAATTATACCATCTGATCAATGCACGAATTTTCAAGAACCCAGTAAGCCTGTTCGATACAACGCCTATTGGTCGTATCTTGAACAGGGTTTCTAAGGACATTGATACTGTTGATAACGTATTGCCATTCATATTAAGATCATCTATCCAAACTGTATTTTCGGTAAATTCGGATTAAAATGAATTATATATATATATATATATAAAATATATATTGTAGCTTGGTGTGACAGGTATTTTATTTTTGTTCCTAATGTGCACTGTATACATATTTGTATTTTGTATAGATAACTAGAGCTAGGATTTCATAATAGGACTATTATCAAGGCTCGTCAAGTTTACTAATTTTTTTTTTTTAATTTATCAATTTTAATATAAAAAAATTATAACTTTCAAGTTACATGTTAATTTTAATTTTAAGTTAAAAATTAATTTAAAAAAAAGTGATTTAACTTGGAAGTAATACTTTCTGACTACTAATTAACAATAAAAAAAAAAATGTTTTAATAACTACCTGAAAAGTTATTTTTTTTTTTTTTGTATATTATTGTATTTATGTATATTATTTAGTTTTGTCAGTTCAGAATTGCTCTGATTTCTACACCATAAAGAAAACAGTGTCCTTGACAGTTTTCATTAAATATTTTTAATTTTTCATATTTTTAATATTAGTATCCAAAAATTGTTTTTTAAAAAAAATCCAATCAATGCTGGTTTTTTAAGGAACTAAAGATATTTAAAATACATGTGTATAATATACTAAAAACATTTTAAATCGTATGAAATACAAAAATCAATTCCTAATCAATATGTGCACCAATAATGTCATGAAAAATATAGCACATAATGCCCCAAAATGTTTTTGTATGTTCAAAAAGAAAAATATATATTTCTGAATATTTTTTATTCTTTGTGCATATATAATGAAATCTTAGCTCTGCTTACAAAATAATTCAAACATATTTAGTGTTGTGTACGTATATAATGTACTGCTTATATAAATATTAATATAAGGAATTGAAGCTTTACTATTTATTTCATTCTTGTATTAAATGATATTAAGTATTACGAAGCTTTTTCTTTTAGTATTATATAATAGCGCAAAGCTTTATTATAGTATTAGATAAACGTTTGTGTTTGAGTAGTAGGCTCAATACCCGAAAACGGTTGTAAGCTGAAAAAAATCACACGGGCCTAGTTTTGGTTTTTTTTTAAAAGCGACCAAACCCCAAAATAATAATCGGCCTTGGTTGTTTTTAAATGGCCAGAATTAAGTTTGAGAAAATCCTGAATATCAAACATTATTATTTAATAGATAATATATCTCGTAATCTTTGAATAAGATTAGGTCTGTGCTGTTTTACGGCTGTCGGCTATTTTTGGGTATCGAGTTTAACATAATATAACTAACTAAATGGTTGATTGATATAATAATATCATAATCACAGGCGTAATTTGAATTTTTTAATTGGCTTAATTTTTTTTTTTTAATATTCCATTTACTAAACGTTTTTTGTAATTAAAGTTATAATTATGTCTGTGTTATTATATACAATAGTAAATGCAAATTTCGAACAGTTTATTATTATTAATTATATTTAATAAATTAAAAATTTCTTAGACAAAAAATTATTCTAATTAGTGTAATATAATCTGTAATGTATATGTTATGGTTTTTAATAGCTTTTTATTGTACGACGGCTTCTATATATTAACTCATAATAAAGCAGTGGTCAAGTATCAAAAGTGTTATTTGATACAACACTGATTGGACGTAATTGAGGTTAATTTGAGATACGTAATTAGTATCGATTCCGTTCTATGACAACACTGTAGTGGTGTGTACATTTGAAGGAAAACAACTGGGTAGACGTGAATTAATAAATTTTTCATTAATTTCAAGACGGTTGAAAAGTTTTTCGACCAGTCAGGAGCAGCGTACGCCTTTATAACTGTACGAAGAGATATTAAAATTAGCTCTGAAGTGAAAAACTCGAATTGCGCCTATGCTGTGTATTCCATTTAAATAACTAAATTCTATACTATTATTCAGCTTTGTTATATGGTTTTAACGCTTGCAAGCTTGTGTAATGTATGCTACTTATACCTTTTGCATTTTATAACAACGTTTTTTTATTGTTGTATTTAATAAAATTCTAGCAAAATAACATTCTTAGAATATTTATGATTAAATGATTACAATTATTTAAGTTTTGATATTTTAACTGAGATATTTATTATTATCAGGACTCCCTGGGTATACTATTTAATTGTCTAAAATTAAATTATGTAATTGTATATGTATCTATCAGATACACGTGTCTTACAATAATAATAGGATATTATAATAATTTGAAAGAAATCTGTATAATCCGGTCATGTGAATCCAATGAGTATTTTGAATTACAATTTTCTGTTTTTATTTTTAATTGAAAAACATAAGGTTTAAAGGTACGCGAATTATATAGTAATTTAGATATTTAAAATCGTATTCAAATCGCAGCGAATAGGTTGATTTATTACATAACGTCTTCTTATGCTTATTTATTCGCTTTTGCTTTCAACTCGAAAACGGTTTTTCACTTTTTAATATTGATCATAACAACTTCTTCATACGTCTTTACACACTTCCTATTGCTTTTATGATTAATGTATTTTACCAATAATTTTACAGTGTTAACAGTAGTTTTCGGCACGACCACATTATATGTCGGTTGTCTAGTAGCTTCTCGACTTTTGCATGACAGCATGCTTAAGACTATAATGCACGCGAAAATGAGCTTTTTTAATGTTACGCCTATCGGGCGAATATTAAACAGAGTGGCAAAAGATGTTGACATTATTGATATAACCCTGCCTCCGATATTGCTGTCGTGGAATAGATGCCTGATCATGGTAAGTGCATACAATAGTATCTGCTATTTTCCACTTACACAGAGTAGTACGTGGTTGAGTTATAATAAAAGTATATAACAACAGAAATGCATTACTCCCGTTGAAAGGAAATTAGATAAATAAGACGTTATTAAGTACTGTGATACATTTTATCGTGCTTACTCGTCAATAATAACATATATCAATCATATTTGTGTGCAATGGAGAAATCATTTTTTTTTTTTTAACATAAAAAGAAAAAAAATTACTAAAAATCGTAATTTGTAATTGCAGATTTGTAACTGGCGCTAGTAAAATAATTATTAATTGTATTTATTATTACATTGACTTTATGAATTTTTTATTTTTTCCTCTGTAATAATTTATGTCGGTAAAATTGACTTGCGCATGATTAAAATTCGTTTGAAGGGGCTAATCGTCTATTTATTTAAATGCTTTTTTAATACTGTTATAAATTCGCTTTAACCGTTGAAATTATAAAATTATGGTGAACTAAAATTTTAATCCAGACGTAGATTAGATGGCGAAATTAACAAGCGGGTCGACCGTAATCGTGTCCCCCCAGTAAGTGGATCGTTAGCCGTTATTTGTTCACGTGTCCGCATTTTATTGGGTTTTATTATTTTCAGTTACAATAGATATTATGTAAATAGAATAATATATTTCTACGAATTATTGGTGTTTTTTTTATTTGGTAAATACTGCTTCTTGTATGACACTATTATTAATAAATAATCGTAATTAAAATGCGTTTATTTAGATATTTAATACGAATATCGTGTGTTAGTAGGCAATGGGTTTAAAATAAATAATTAAAAAATGTAATTTGTTTAATCCAATTTTTAAATATCGTTTCGATGTTTACTCGACAAACAGTGTATTATTAATTTTTCAATAACATTAATTAATGCGTTTTGTTTTAAACCGATTTATATAATATTTTGTCGTTTTATTACTTATTTCCCTCTACTATTAACGGTTAAAGTATAATATGTGTATTGTACGTGTGGGTATATAATACGCTTTTTGAAATTAAAGTTACGGTTATCGAAACGTTAGGTTTTAAAAAAAAAAAAAATGTTCGATAGAATGCAAGGTCACTACCTATTGGGAAGTAGTATAGGTAGGTAATAAAAGTAATTTGGACATACATGTGTACATATATGTTTGTTTAATCAAATACTTGATCGATATGCCGTTCAAAAGAAAAGAAAAAAAATGTTTAAAATGTGCCTCATGTGTATTATCGGACGACGTGGAATAAAGTAAATGATCGATGAGTCGAGTGTGTACGTGTTTTTTTAAAAAAAATTTTTTGAATAAACAGAGCAGGGAAGTTTTGAGTGGTTTTTTTTTTTTTTTTAATCAAGAAATCATTACCGATATTTTGACTTTACATATATTATTGTATTTTTGTACGAACGGTTCTGCCGTTAATCCAGGACATCGCGCCGTCCGCAATAGATGTGTATGTGTGTTATAGCGTTGTCTGGATATTTACAGGGATATTCGAATTTTTGGCTGACCTGTGTTTGTGCTTGGGCGCGTGGAAGGCGTCTGTCATGTTGCATAACTACATGGCGACGAATGTTTTTCGAAATCCGATGAAATTTTTTGACGCCACTCCAACCGGTCGAATATTGTCCCGTTTCTCGAGCGACGTCGAAGTCGTTGACAAGCTCTCTCAGCAGATCTCTGATACGGTTTATTGTCTCATGGATGTACGTGCCGGTTTTGTTATGTATACATATTTTTTTTTTTTCTCTCGCGTCAAACACTGTGTTTTGACTCGGATCGCTTTGCAAATTGCGCGGGTTGTGTTACTCCTCCCGCAGTAGTCGGTGACAATCGGATACAAATTTTTTGCGCTAATCAACGTACCTACCTCTCGCCTCGATAATACAGATTCACACCGGGGACCGCTGTTGGATAATGCATTTCGTTGTAGTAGCACTACAAGACGGTGTTCAATGTCTGTCCGTTTATTTTCTCCGATCGATGGGTTTGCTTTAGAAAAAGTTACATAACTCGCGCATAAAAATAAACGTTTTCAATCGTTTATTTAGACCGATGCGAGTTCGTGTCGAGGAGACTGAAAGCGGGCATTTTCTTCTCTCTTTGTCTTGCACACACGCGCGCGAAACGTAGCGAAATAGACGTTTCCTACTTCCAGCGTACCGCGATCGACGGGGCGATAAGAACTTTGAAAACGGATTTGAATTCGTCGTGAAGTCTACTCGAGAGATCGATTTTCCGACACGTTCCTAATTTTTTTTTATTTCCCCCCGTAAATCCTTTAAAAATTATCATCAATTGAACCAATTTAAAATAAAAATTGATGTGTAAACGTCGCGTGAGCGGTAAAAAAATGGAACGGAATTGTGAAATTGGGATTCGTTGGTGGTATCTTTATTCAAAGCAATTTCGATAATAAATATTATTATTAGTTGTCGTGACAACGGTTTTCCGTCCCATTTCCCGAGATTTATTACCCTCTCATACCGCCGTAATGGATGTTTACGCGTCAACAAACTGCTGCTAATAATCAATTTTTGAAAGTATTAAGGTAAAAAACAAAAACGAGATAGTCGTTCTACAGTGAAATTCACGAGGAATCTGTTTTCAAAATCCTTATCGCATCACTAGATGGATCGGTAGGTAGGTGTAGG
The DNA here is from genome assembly GCA_032441835.1 of Slavum lentiscoides. Lineage (NCBI taxonomy): Eukaryota > Metazoa > Arthropoda > Insecta > Hemiptera > Aphididae > Slavum > Slavum lentiscoides. Next base: position 2,754,212 of record CM063717.1, on the reverse strand, counting down.
TACGTCTGTTTTGCCGTGTTTTGCGTGTGCAAGACGAAGGAAGAAAACGCCCGCTTTCAATCCCTTTAACGCGATTATTATTTTAATAATGTGTTTTCATTTCGCGTTATTGTGCGGAGTGTAGAAAGTTTGAAAACTCAGCAGTACCCCTCCCCCGAGTACAATTAATAAGAAACCGTTTTGTACAATTAAACCATTATACTATATATTATAAAGGTAAAAACGGGCGCAGGAATGGTTTACGAAATAATTTTTTGTTTTTTATATGCGTTTTCTAGTATACAATATCGTACACAGAAGTAAATTTTATTGCGGTAAAATCATTTTATTTAGACAAGTTTACCCCTATAAAGGTTCTTAATGTTTTTTTTTTTTTTTTATCTAAAAACAGGAGGTCGAGTTTCTTCGCCTCGTATCATCGCCGTTCTGCTAAACGAAGTAAAAGACTAGGTAAATTTAATTGAATATAAACGCACTTAATAACCACTAAACGACAATTCGTGGGGATAATACGACTGAACTTTTTGTTTTTAATTCGTTTAAAAGTTTTAACTATTATACAAGACGTATACCAAATTGTGTACTAGATACAGGTAAAAATTTATTCGTTCCTGACACTTAACAGTAAGATACGTAATATTACAAATGTTTTCACTTTATTTTATACATTTGTCGTTTCGGCACACCGTTTTACAACAATATTTAAGTGAACGTGTTATTTATTGTATTAATTTTACGTTGTCCACATAATTTGAACGAGAGGTGAATAAATTTGCCTTTTTTTTTTTTTTTTGTTTTCTATAGCAAACCTATCGAAACGCGAAATTATTAGAATACCTACTGAAAAATAGCAGTATACGATTTTATGACGTGACAAAAATATGTTAAATGTTGTTTCGAGGAAAAGAAAAAAAAAATTATTTTCGTATAATGTAGTCATTTTTTCACTCGCTTTGCTTTTGCTTTTTTTTTTCTCTCTCATATTCGTTCACACCAACATAAATATAACATAATACGCTTCGGCTGGCATGTACTGTATGTTTGCAAGTTACTAAGAAAGAAAAAAACAAAACGCTTTTCCGATTCGAAAACTTAAGAAATCGTGTTTATTTAATTTAATTTAATTTTTTTCATAGGTTATCGGTACATTAGTTGTAATCAGCTACAGTACGCCCGTGTTTGCAGCCGTAATAGTTCCTATTGGTATTATTTATTATTTTATACAGGTAATATTATTGGATTTTTTTTTTTTTTTGTGTCAACAAAAATCTACAAATGTGTGTACCCGATTCGTTGTTTTTTCAGAGATTTTACGTTGCGACATCGCGACAACTCAAAAGACTGGAGTCCGTATCTCGTTCTCCGATTTATTCGCATTTCAGTGAAACCGTCACGGGTGCTACGTCGATTCGTGCGTATGGCGCAGAATCTAAATTTATACTTCAGTCTGAACAAAAAGTAGATTTCAATCAAACGTGTTATTATCCGAGTACGGTGGCCAACAGGTGTGTTATTATTAATTTTTTTTCCCACTAATCCGTGCGTGGTGGACGGTGGTGTACGATTTTTAATGATTCACTTGAAATTCGTTTCAGATGGCTTGCCGTGAGGTTGGAAACGATTGGTAATTTTATTATTTTCTTCGCGTCTGTGTTTTCGGTATTGGGAAGAGACACTCTGAGCCCGGGTATTGTCGGTTTGTCAGTCAGTTACGCTCTTCAGGTACGCACACTACACATTTTGTTTTTTACGTTTTCTTTTTCCTAATATTAATCTCTTTTCTTTTAAGATCACTCAAACTCTCAATTGGTTGGTTCGTATGACTTCCGAAGTCGAAACTAATATCGTGGCAGTTGAACGTATCAAAGAATACGGAGAAACCCCTCAAGTAAATATACTCGAATAACCAACCACATAACGTGTTTAAACTTATTGATTTATATGTCCTACTTACAGGAAGCGCCTTGGGATATACCATCGAATGTGCCGTCTAAAGACTGGCCGACCAGGGGAGAAGTTCAATTTAAAAATCTCAAAGTGCGTTATCGTGAGGGATTAGATTTAGCGTTGAAGGGCTTGGATATATTTGTCGAAGGAGGTCAAAAGGTAATAATCGAACACAATACGGTCCATGTTGTGTGGTGCGTGTCGGGTTGTGTTATTAATACAAACGCAACAATTTTGTAGGTGGGTATCGTCGGACGAACCGGAGCGGGAAAGTCTTCTTTGACCCTAAGTTTGTTCCGTATTGTTGAAGCTGCCGAAGGATCGATTCTCGTCGACGGTGTTGACATATCTAACATTGGATTGCACACATTGCGTAGTCGTCTCACAATTATTCCACAAGTACACACATCCAACCGTTTAAATATGTATTATCTAAGAAAATAAAAAAAACGTTTTGACCAATAGGATCCAGTACTGTTTTCCGGAACGTTGAGAATGAACTTGGATCCGACTAATACGAATACAGACGAACAACTGTGGAACGCATTAAAACTGGCCCATTTGAAGGCGCACGTTCAAGGGCTGACGGGCGGTTTGGATTACGAAGTGTCTGAAGGCGGAGACAATCTCAGGTAAACACACTTGCGTACGGTGTGTGGGTCTAATATTGACGTTATTATAAGTTCATAATTCGTCGATCTTTTATTAATACGTACGAACGTGTTTTAGCGTGGGTCAGAGGCAGTTGGTGTGTTTGGCAAGAGCGTTGTTAAGGAAGACAAAGTTGTTGGTGTTGGACGAAGCGACGGCAGCAATCGATCTGGAGACGGACGATCTTATACAAACGACCATACGATCAGAATTCAAAGACTGCACGGTATTGACAATCGCCCATCGTCTAAACACCATTATGGATTCTGACAAGTAAGTCGGAAAACGAACCGTTGCTGTTGTTATGTTGCCGGCCAATTGTTATTTACTTAATAATTATATGCGTTCACTCTTGTGTGTAGGGTAATAGTTTTGGATAACGGTTTCATGGTTGAATACGACTCGCCCGCCAAGCTGCTGCAAGAAAAAACGTCCGTTTTCTATTTGATGGCGAAGGATGCCGGTTTAGCGCAGTAAACGAGTCGAGTCCGACCCACTGTTCGTGTACGCGTGTCGATTTTTTTTTTTTTTGTTCGACTCGAATACTTTGTTCTATTTATTATTTCTGTTGCATATATATATGTATTTTTTTTGATATTGCAAAAAGATAATCAAATTATTATTTAATAATAGTACACATATTATTTTAATTCGGTTATGTTTTACGAATGAATTTTTTGTTTTATTATTATTATTTTTTAGTTTTTTTTCAGTGTTTAATCGTAAGCCGTCCATGTTATACTGTAGCAAATGTCTTGCCATTTGTTTTTCGAAGTTTCTCTTATCGTTAATTGTACTTATATATATGTATGGAAAAGAAAAAAGAAGCGTTTACATACATAATCTAAAAAAAGAAAAAAAAATGCTCAAAATATTCAATGTATTTTTTATTCAGTGATTTTTTTTCTACACAAGAAAGTAAATAATAAATATATTTTAAGCGTTGTATGTTTTTTAAACGTTTTCTGTGCCTTCATTATGTATTATAAAATGTTGTGTATTCGTGCAAGTGACTTATTTGAACTAAAAAAAAAAATAATAATAAAAATTTAGCGCTTCCGTCTGGACGCGACACGGGTGGGTCTTTCACCGCACACAGCTCCTTTTGCTGTTGACCAACTGTATTGGCTGACGGGACTCGCTGGCCGCCGGCTCGTCACAGTTCATGAACGGCAACCAGCTCAGCCACGAGTACGAACAGTATCCTTCCGTTTCCTCCCGACCGGTCGTCAAGTCTTTGACCGCGTACTCGACGGCCGCCTTCCGGGCGGCCTGCTGCACCTTGGACGATTCCAGCGCCTTGGCCAAACGCTCCTTGTCGTTGCCCGAACGGCCCGTCGCCCCCTCCATGCCGGCCACGTTGTACAGCAGTTCGGACGGGAAACCTTTGGCGTTGGCTTGGACCAACGCGTCCCCGAAGTTACTGCCGGTCGCCTGCAAAACGTAAAAAAAAAAAACACTCGAGAAATTCTAATTTTTTTCATACGCACTGCTGCAGCGTGCTTTTTCGCGCTCTCTGCTCGAAATTGATTTTATGGCTGACACATAATTCCGATCGCATCAACGCGGTACGCAATATTATAATAGTCACAGTTTGTTTCCGGTAGAAAATTACATCTAGCTGGTGTACTTTATAGATAGGTCATTTTTCGATTTTCTCAAAAGCGCCTGAAAATATAACTTAAAGACTACCGAAAAGTGACATAAAAACGGTAAAAACGCGATTTTCTTGTATGTTTCCCGTGTGCCAAATTATAAAAGATCGAGCGAGTACCTTCGAGTCGTCCTCCGTTTCCTTCAGTGGCGGTTATACATGATGTTCAAGGGGGGATGAGGGGCTAATAACCGTACTTTAATATCTGTAGCCGTGGTAATAACCAAGAAGAAAGACCTGTCAATGTACCGAGACGAAGCGCAGACGTAGAAAAAGGAAGAACAACGTGCGTGGAACGTAAACAAAATAATAATAAAACACAACACAGAGGGCGTGGCAAAAAGGCGCATTTGAATAGCGGCAAGTCTCAAACACCACACACACAGCAGTCGGACGCGAACTACGTCGTTCGCGTCTGACTGCCGTGATTACACTGAGCGGTCCGTTGGTTTCGGACCGCTATTTATAGGCGCTGCGTCTTCCTGCCACGCCCTCTATGTTGTGTCGTAGCGCTATCTGGTAACTACTTTTCTTCCCGTTTTATTACGGTCGGCTGACGCGCCATGTCGTTATATGCGGGTGTTTTGTTTGAGTGTTTGACGCTGACCGAGCGTCCGATCGTATGTGCGTATGTGATCTTTATTATTATTTCGCGTATTTATTAAATTTGTATGTAGTCGTTATGTTGCCTAATTTTTTTTTTTCTAGAAAAATATCTTTGAATCGTTTTTTTTTCTTTGTAAGAACTGTTTCGTTTTTTAAAACGTTAACATTCAGTATAGATCTAAACGTATGATCAATCACAATCATAAAAAATAAAGTCTGATAGGGCCGGTTTTGACTTTTCCCCCCATATTTTTCAATAATATAGACCGTTCACAACACTTTGCCCTCTCCCCCTTTCAAAACTCGGTATGACGACACTCAGTGGCGTACATTCAAATTTGTTCTGGGGGGGGGGGTTTAAAAAAAATACCCAACACTAAAACCATCCCTTTAAACGGCGCATGAAGGAATCTATGAGTAGGAGCCGATAGTGCACACAATACCTGTGCACCGTTGTAGAGTGTAAAAATTAAAACATGTTATAACGCGCAACGGGCCTTATAATAATATCACAATTTTTTTTTTTTTTTGGTCCTGGGGGGGGGTTTGAACCCGAAAACCCCCCCGTATGTACGCCACTGACGACACTATATGCTTCCACCCCCCCTCCCCCCACTTATTTTGATCCACTCCGATCACTGGTAATATGTATTTGATTGTAAAAAATATTTCTTTATATATAGGTATACATATTATATACGGCCGGTACGTCCATTATTTTTATTTTTTTTCTATATAATATTGTAACCTCACGGAGGAGCGTGCATTTATTTTTATTTCGTGTCAGCCATTGATCTATATTATAGATCTTGTACGTGACCTCACCGAGGAGCGTAAAGTACTTTTCATTTTATTTTTTATTTTTTTCATATGTATTTTATACTTATATTTTTTTATTTTTTTTTTCTCTTCTGTGGTTTTTTTATGGATGCCGTCGGGGCTTTCTCCATACAAACTTACCGGGAAAAAAACAAAATAAATAATAATAATATGATCAAAATTTAAGCGTTTATTTAAATTTTTTTCTCTCCTAATTTCTTTTGCTCCTTTCCACACGAACAATAATAATGAAAAAAATCCCTTTTGTGCTACGGTTTTCGAACCTCGGCCGCCGCGGGTTAGCCGTTGTTTTTATACAGGGAGCCGTCACACGACGGCGCGTTCATCCAAAGTGAATCGAGACGTCGCAGGATATGACGTATTTGTGTAATGCTTATCGCGCGAGAATTCGCCATATAAATTCACTTTTATTTATTTTTTGTCTTTTCGTTGACGTTCGATCTAATCCCCAACGGTAAATGTATAAAATTTACAATAATTAAAAAGCCGTTTCGTAGTGACCGAATTACACGCCGACGGAATTTCAATAGTACATATTATAGAAGAAAACGAAATCGGGTAAAAAACCGGCGGTTAGATCAATTCGTTTACACGACAGTCTCTTCTGCAGCCGTCCGCGCGGTCATCTTCACCGCGCGCGAAACCGGTTTTTCATATATTTTTATTTTCCCAATACACGTAATATAAACGAGAGTTTTTTTTTTTTTGTTTGCCTATTCCCGCGCGTAGGTATTTATTTTATTATAAGGTTTTGCAGTCGTCCGTATATAAACTTTCTACATATAAATATTTTTACTATTAATCTCGCGCGCATTTCCGTATATATTACAATAATATTTTTATATACGTCGAATATGTGCGTATATTTCGTCGATTAAAAATTTTAAATGTCGCGCTTACCTATATTACATATATATTATACATAGTGAAATCTCGTATTATCTCGTTTTAATAATATATATATATATAGTGAAAACCGTGAGAATCCGGCATTCTACAAAAATAGGCTTTCTATACCGCGCGTATAGAATGCCAAAAATATGAGCGGGAAATTTTTTTTATGACTCGATAGTGTAAATAAAATTGAAAAGTTATTATAATATAATAAATTATCAATTTTATTGATATAATATGCTAATATATTATATTAGCGCGTACTTTAGTGAAAAGTGGTCGATAGTTTATAGCGGTATCTTTAAATTTTAAAAGTTTTAAAAAATTTTTTAAGTTTTTTCTCATTCTCTCTGTAATAAATTAATATAGTTTTTAAAACGTATACATTTAATACCATAGCTATAATGGAGGTCCTATATACGTTATGTATTTGATTTCTCGTTAATTTTTAGATTTTAGTCTGTTCTCGATAGACTGACGAGTAGGTACCTACTGTGTAATACCATCACCGATACGTGCTTTTCCTCTGCAGCGGTTCGTGTAATAAAATATTGTAAAAAAAAAAAACAAAACAAATTTTAATTTTAAACTATTATACGTCTATTTGTATTGTAATATATTTTATAATTTTTTTCTCGGCAGTAGCGTCGTAATTTTTTTTCGTTTTCTTTTTATTCCGGTTGTATATTTTTGATTTTTCGCTTAAAACCCGCGCGGTACATAAAATACGAACAAATTTAATATACAACGACTGCTCTGTAATACGCGTTTTTTTTTTTTTTTTTATAATACCCTCGATTGTATATATATATATATATATATATATATATCACACGTACACGTATAGGTATATATTTTTTCATTTTAAATTCGTTATATTTACGAGTATATTTATAATTTATACGTTTTTATAATTCTGTTTATCTTTTCACATCGCGTTTATTAAATTTTTAACTTTCGTTTTTACTACTATTTTAATAATAATAAAAAAAAACCCCGAATCTTTCTTTTGCCGAATAAATACAACTTTTTTTTTTGTTTCTTTTTGTCGTTATCTGTAGCGCAGGGGTCACCAAATGGCGGCCCGCAGACAAGGAGACACTAGGCCACAATATTACTTTTGCATTATAATGCGTTAAAATGTGCTTGATTTTAATTTGGTGGCCCCTAAAAATTTTCAAAATTCCCAATGTGGCCCTCCAGGTAAATATTAATCGGTGACGACCCCTGCTGTAGCGTATATGCGACGTAATAAAAAAAATCGTATCGCGTCTCGTATAAACGAATTTTTTTTATATTTTGACATTTGTTCTCCTCGCGAATAACAATATATTTTACACACTATATATTTTATTATTATACATATATGACGGAAAATGCGAATATTTAATATTTTATATACAATACGCGCGCTGCAAACACCACGGAATTATTATTATTATTATTTACGCGCACTCCGCGGTATTCCTGCAGTGTACCATTTCCTCGGGCCTATATTATAATATACACGATTTATTGTACGCCGACATTCCGGTACACGTATATCCGTATCATCGTATATTACATCCGTAATCGACGTATACGTGCGGTGTGTGATCATTATACGTTCGCGGTGTGTCAGTGTATAATATTATTTATACCGCGGCCGAGCCGCCGTATACATTACGTTTTACCACCAGCTAGCTATATATATTATATACTCACGGACCGATGCGGCTGCAGTCAGTGGCGTATTTGAGACTTCACCTCAGGGGGGGGGGCGATGGTAAAAGAACTCCCCCCCTTCCCACCAATAAAAAAATTATATGTAGGAATATAATTATTGAACAAAACACATTTTATTTATTCAGATAATTTTTGATAACTATAGTGTTACCAACGTTTTCATAAAAAATACTTGTAACTTATAACACAGAACAATATAAAATAATATAATTTTTTTAAATCTCTTGGGGGGGCGATTGCCCCTATCGCCCCCCCCTCAAATACGCCACTGGCTGCAGTGCAGTATTTCGAAAATGTTTCCTTAATATCATTATAAAGATCGATCGATCGAATTTTTTTTTAAATAAAACATTTCTCTTCACGTACAATAATTATATGTAATACATTCAATAATTATGCGGGGGAAAAAATATGCAACTATATAATATACACATTCACGGAATTAAAACGCGCTTACGTTTTTTTTTTTTCCGTCGAGGACGTCCGACGATGTCGATGTCTTCGTTCGAGGATGACGTTCTCGTTGCACATTTATATATATATATATAGGTAATCGAAAAAAATAAATAACGATTTCGGGTTCATCCGCGTTTTATTGAAAAAAAACTATTATACGCTACGCTATATACAGTTATTATTATTATTGTTTCAAGAGAATCGGATCGAGAACAATTTCGTGATTATTATCGCGTGAAACGTTTCAAATCCTTTAATCCTTATATGTGAATATATTATAGTATATATACAGAAACAATTTCCAACAAACGTCGAACAAACAAATCGTTTCTGTCTCGCTATATCGTTTGCCGTACAATACGAAATTTATAATGTTAAATATTAACGAGCTATTTTTTATTTATTCGTATGGCGAAAGACTTACATTCCGAGTCCGGTAGTCCTGAAAAAGACCGTTTTCTGGTGACTCCGACCTGCAGTGAGCGTGGGAGTCCATTGTTTATCGTGAGGTGGGAAAGAAAAACCACCGGTACGAATTGCCAAAAGTTGATGGAGCTTTAGCCGTCTAGGACGTTGCCCCGGGGTGCACTGCGTGGAAGCGCTCTATCTGAGCACCCTATAATACGCGATATTGCGGTGGTACCTAATACGAATTGGTACGCTGTGACTGCGGTGAAAGAACCGTGCGTGTCGAGCGTTGCTTTCAATCGGTCGCAAATAAGTTTCACGCGAGTTGGAATGGCCTTTTGCAGGTCGAAATTGGAGTCGCAGTTGCAACAGTCGCTTTGACGAGAACGAGACCTAAGAGTGAAACGTTTTACGAAAACGCGCGATATGTCGCTGCGAGAAGTTTCGTTTTGATACGGCGACGTCCCGAAGACCTTTTCAACGTGTTTGTCGATTTCACGCGACCGCGCAGTGACATTTTGTGTTCCGTCGGCAGCGACTGACTCGAGGGGAGGCGCATTTTCTTTTCGAGTAAAACGAGTGTTTACGAATGGCTTTCCCGTTTTGAATACGAGCTGGTGAAATGTCCGTCGAGCAGCAACGTCGGGCGTCCTTGGATCGGCCGAACTGAAGAAAACGCGCGGTGTGACAATACGCGTTCGTATCTTGGAAGATTCGTCTATTGACGGACTTGTGTAAACGTAACTGGAATGTAGTCAAGTGTTGTCGTTGTCAGCGAAGTCTCATTGCGGAAAGACGGTTTAGATAGTTGTGTTGCGGATATTTACTTGCCCGATCTGCAGTACTGATGCGGATTTTCAAACTTTAAGCGATAGCTTTATTGGATACGAACAGTATCGGGGACGATAGTACTGCAAGGACGTCGGAAGAAGAGCGAGTTACTTTGAAATAATCAATTTTATTGTAGAAAAGAGCTGCTGAAAAGGACTGAGAGGCAGCTAAGCCGGAGAGACTCCAGTAGGACAGATGAATTATCACGGGATGACATATACGTGAAGTCTGCAGGATGCAGCACTACAATAAGGAATCTTCTCTGTTCTCTTTCGATTCGTAGCGTTCGCGATAGAAACCGGGTCTCAGAGAACGTATCGCTATACACTCTCGAGGACGGGATGACGATGGAAGTCATCCAGCTTTGAGAGACAAGACGGGGCTTCCGTGATGTGATACAATACTGACGCGTTTTAACATCATATTATATTACGATAATAGCATAGCTGTAACGAATGCTGTCGACGAATTCGTGTAAAAAAATGTAAGCCCGAGAGGAAGGCCGCTGAGATCTTTTGATCGAGTCGTGTTTCCGTGTCCCTGCAGATTGTGTAGCCGAATTTTGTTTTCTCGTTTAAATTTATTAAGTAGCCGGAAGCGCGCGCTTTTTTTAGCATTGTCTACAACTGTGTATTACTTACAGAAAACCGTACGCGCGCGGGGGTATACTTATTTCAAATGGCATTAAAAAAAAAAAAAAAAAAGAAGTATAAACGATACATATATTATTACGGTTCCGATTTCGATATTATATTTATTTGTGTATATATTTCTGCTGCGTATCATAAATTTATATTTATGTACGTATATAAAAACGCGAAAATATAACAAATAGGTCCGCGTGTCTGCTCGCGAGAATATATTCAAAACGTATAAAAAAAATTACATTAGGTAGGCGCCCTTTTTTTTTTTATTACGTACTTTTAGAGGGTTTTTTATCGGTACAATCGCGTGTATATATACATTTCGTTTGTATATAAAGGCGAATAAAAAAAACGTGCGACGCGCGTGTGATACTGTGCCAAGTTATAGCGGTTTATATTTGATTTCGATTTATCTCGTCCCGTTGTCATGCGCGCCTACATATATATATATATACACATAGTCGCATTTAAAGTAAAAAGTAAAAAGTAAAAAAAAATTGAATTTCACTGGCTCAGCTGCAATCGCGACTATGAAATACGCGCGTTATTATCGATTCGTTGTATCTCTCTCTCTCTCTCTCTCTGAAAATTCTTATATTATTTAAACGCGCGAAACTGCTGATCCGAATACGATATCGTAATAAATATTATATTTATAATATTTTACGGATAAAAACAACAGCAATATCAGTATGTATTATACACGTGGCTTCTTATATATTTATATAGCCGTAGTTTGCGCGGCGACAAGCGAACATGTTTACAATTTTTCTGTTTATTTTCTTAACAGTATTCGCCACAAACTCGACGGACGATGAATACGAATTTTGACTTTGAATTAAAATTTCGGTTGTGTTATTGAACGTCCACTTCTCCATAGGAACGTCTATACGTATATACTGCAGCTGCTCTAGTTCTGCGCGTTACGTTATCAGTTATTTTGTTTTTAAATATCTCTTATTGTATTTTCTGCAACGGTTTAATAGGAAATCGATACGTTTTTAACGCATTTTAAGCGTATTCGGCTAGGCAGTATATAGGCCAGTACTCGTTTATTGGGTTCCCGCGCATCAATAGAACAATTTTACAGTTCCCCGTTTTGATATTAATTGTCGCGACGGCGTACGCGCTCCTGTTTTTACAATATTATAGTTAGTGTTGAGAAAAAAATTATACTTATTTGATTAAATATTATACGTATGATGTGAGTTTAATCAACGATATTATACTCTCTAATAATAATAATTTAAACCAAAATACTAAAATGTTACAAAAAAAGAAAAAAATCGAAAAAAATATTGCGCGTATAACAGCTGCAGTATATAGAGAAATAATGTTCGTAACGAATATGAAATATATTTTAAAATTACATTATTTTTATAAAAAAAAAAAAATCCGACAACACTGCAATGGGCCTGCGTTTAGGTATATTTTGTATAATTATATAATATTGTCTTGAAAGTATATGTACAGGGACGGATTGGAAGAATTTTTCGGCCCGGGAAAATTATTTAGACCAGCCCTCTATATTATAACATCTGATATTATACATAAAAACTCGTGTTTTTTAAGGCAATCTGCGGTTCAACCACTCCCCCATATACAATTTTAAAAATTTGTTTACTGAATTTTATATTCATTAAAATAAAATTTGCACATAAATAATACAGCAAAACAATTTAATATGAAAGTTTTTTATTGGGTAATGGCACTTTTATTTTTTAACTTATCAATGATTCCTTCTGCAGTGTCGATATAATTCGCAATTTAAAAATTCATAATAATTTATAGCAAAATTAAAAACTGTTTGCGGCCATAGCAGCCCTCAAGGATACCGGCCCACCGGGAAGTTTCCCGGTATCCCGATGGGCCAATCCGGCCCTGTATATATATACGATAATAGTGTAACGTCGATATATTATTATTATTTAACAATAATCGTCAGCTTTCGAGCGAAGCCGGTCTTCGTACCGATTCATTTTCGTATGAATAATAATTTATTATTTAAAATCGAATGTTATATTCGGAAGCGTCGCAATATTAGAATTGTATTCCGGTACGAAGTTAGTCCTGTAACACACACACACACACACATGCGCGCAGCGTGTACATCGCGATGGTTGGCTAAATCGTTTCGGTTTTTGTTAAATTCCGTATATTTATAGTGTAATAAATCTTCCAAAGGCTCGTGTAACTCGAACAAAAGATTTATTTTGGTACAAGTCCTTTAATTTTTATATAAATCCGTTGTGTATATACAAACCACTGCACTGCGTATAGGTGTATATACCTAACGTAAAGTGTTTCCGTGGCAACAGATTCGGGGTGGCCAAAACGAAAAGGAAAATCCTCATCTGTACACACGCTGCACGCACATAATATACAGCTTTTAATATGATATATACTCGTGTTTTCTCGGGAAATAATAAGGAATTTTACGCGATATTCGCGCAGCTCTGCAGCAATTCCAAATCACTGCAAAACAATCGTTTTAGATGTTTTAAGCACATGGGTATTTTTTTTTTATGGTAACGAATCCGTTTGAAATTTTTTTTAAATTTTGTTTCGTCCACGTCGTCGGGTAAAACGTTCTGATGTTTCCGCACGCCGTTTTTACACGCTCTGACATTCTGCTTTTTGACGGGTCTTCGATGTCTGTTCAGAAAATTGTTCCTCGATTTCAGTCGGAACACCTTGATCGCGCACGCGGCGCACGGTCTTATGTCCTATTCATTTTGTGTAGATCGTTAGTAGTTATAGACATTGTTGGTACATAGACTGTCTCTCCAATAAGGATATTGGAATATTTTAAAATTTTAACGCGATATTTATGAATTTTTTTCGCTTGTGTCGACCTACACATCACGACCACGGTGTGGTATTATTATGTTATTATAAAAATACAATTTTATTTACTGAAAATGATATATTTATAAGTGATAACGACATTTTAGAGGACTGAGGAGTCACGGGAAATAGATGAGTGTCCGCACTATTAATTAGTATTATATTAAACACCGATTTGCACCGGAACAAATTCAGACGAATTTTAGGCCATTGCAGCGGAACCGAGTTTTTATCTTCTCTTGTTTGACAAATTTTGTATACGTATACCACCGCTGTGCACGCCTCTTATAGTAAAACCGCGTTATGGATTTTTTTTTTTTTTTGCTTCTGTGCTAGCGTTTCATCATTTTCTCGTTAGAAAGACATTATATTCTTTCGAAACCGATCAATGTCCCCACCCTCTATACCCGGATTATGTCCACATTCTCTCACACGTCGTTTCCCCATTTTCCTGCAGTGACTGAACCGACAACGACGGGACGAGCTGCTTATTCGTCGTAAAAAAAACATTAATCCATAAAAATATTAAAAAATAATAATAATCGATTTATTTTCAGTGTTTTTTTTGTTTGTTTTTATTTGAAAACTGTAATAAATTTATACGAAAAAAAAAAAAATATAATAACGTAGATAGTAAACTCCTGTGAAGTAGGTGATTTTTTGCGGATTTTTATTTCATCAAAAAATAATAAAAAAAAAAGTTATTTTTGAAGAGTACCTATTATTTTTGCGTTCGCGCATGAGTATTGTGAATAAGATCAATTAGATAAAAAAAAAAAATGCATATAAAATCCGAATTTTACATAAATGTGAAACAGCGGTTCTACGAACAATTCGAATACGAACCACTCCCGCATTAGTGATTGAAATTATAGAGGGCTGCAGTGAATTTGTGACAAGCGTATTTTTTTTTTTATTGTTGTTAGAAATGTAAATTTTTTAGTTAAAAAGTTTGAATCGCATACATATATCAAAGTGTAATATATTCGACTTTAAGACTTGTATATTATTTTTATTTTTTTGGACATTTGCGATTTTTATGGAATTTTTTTTGATTGAGAAGAACAATTTGTTCCTTTCGTATAGGTACGTTTCCTCCGCGGTCTTTTGAATAAATTTTAAATTATTTACGAAAATTTGTTTTATAATTCGCGCGTAGGTATACAATCCCAACTGGCAACTATATAATATACACTCGGAACTTTTAACGCGGCCCGTTTCAAATCTGTTTACAGTATTCGGAAACGTTTTTTTTTTTCTGTTGGGCTTTACATTATAATATAATATATCTGTCCCGAATGCGCACCGAAAACGGTCTCTCGTTGGATGTTAACGAACAAACTTATTTTCCAAACGATTATGTGCGCAGCGATGTGACAGACGGGGCCCCGTGGCTAAATTATCTCTTGGGAACCACCACCGCCGCAGTTTACTATATATACGCGCCAACGACCGTTCCTGATGTATATTTACGGAGAGAACGTTAACGTTCTTTGGTTTTTAAATTAAATTTTCGCTATACACGTGTATTATTATTATTATTATTACGGCAGATAAAATAAACGAACTGTTGAAAAAATGCCAAAAGTTCAAAAGTTCAAAAAAAAATATATATATAAAAAAGTTATTTATTTTATAATACGCGCGTACCTACACCTATACGAGGAAAGAAAAATCGACAAATATTATTAAATTATTATATCGTGCAATTTAGGCGTATGGTAATTCAAGAAAATAGTATTTAAAAATTTATAAAAAAAAAAATGATTTAAAAACTCGTCGATACTCCTCTTAAAAAAAAAAAAATGTGAAAATTCTGTTAAAAATAAAATGAATTGAAAAAAAAAAACTGGCGCGATTAATTTATTATATTTTCTCGACGATTTACGAATTATACGTCTGCACTATACCGGATTTACTATAATAATATATACTCTGTCTCGAATTACATGACTCGCGTTCGCGCACGGTGGGCGTGGCTAACGATCCGCGCGTCCGATGACATACGATCTACTCCGATCCGAAACGAACGTAATTTGGTCGTTCGCACACTGCATACGTCATACAAATTGGGACGTAGTATTATATAGGTACGACTGAATTTTTAAGTTTTTCGTTCTAACGCGCAGTATTTGCAAAAAATCCGAAGTATCCGTTATTGTAATAACGTTTTTGAAAAGTAAACGGAAGTTTTCGGAAAATATATTAATATATCGAATTTCGAAACACAACAATAACAACAATATATAGTGTATAGCGTCAACACGCGGCTTTCTTTGTAAACTATGAATACGCCTGCCAATTTTCATTTTGATTTATGCGCGATAGCTTTTTTTCTACGGTTACATATAATGCAGAATGATTCGATTATATAATAAAGTCTTCATCGGATTTTGACACACACACACACACACACAAAACAGCAGTCAAACGCGTTCTACGTTGTTCGCGTCTGACCGCCGTGAATACACTGAGCGGTCCGCTGGTTTCGGACCGCTATTTATAGGCGCTGCGCCTTCCTGCCACGCCCTCTATGTTGTGTCGTAGCGCGATCTGGTGACTACTTTCTGTTTATTACGGTCGGCTGACGCACCATGTCGGTATATGCGGGTGTTTAGTTTGACGCTGACCGAGCGACCGTTCGTACGTGCGTACGCAATCTTTATTATTATTAATAATATTATTATTTCGCGTATTTCAATGAAATGAAAAGATTCATCTTTCCTCGTTGTACACTCGTTTACTCGTTTATTTTACACGTTTACTCACATTTACACGTTTACTCGTTTACACCGAGTTTGTCGTCAGCCAAGCACTAAATGCTCGATCACGACCGATGATCAGCGCGCACTGTCAGCGCGTACCGTACGCGCTGATCGTCGGTCGAACACTAATTCCAGCCTTATATATGATGTTCAAAGGGAGGGGCTCAGGGGGGCGAATATGGAGCATAACCGTAACATAATTGGACCAACTCACACAAGTCGGTGCTGTTACTAAATTTAAAAATATCAAATCCCATGAGGGGGGGAGGGGCGATCTACCTATCGCCCCTCCCCTTATAACTGCCACCGTGCCCGGCACACGTTTTACTCGCGAATTCCTCGCAAATACGCGCTTTGTTCGTATACATATGTATATATTATTCGAGTTTCGAGCTCGTCTCTGACTCGTTCACAAATATTTTTTCGGTGAAATTTTTTTTTTTTAGCACGATCCGTTTCCAGAATTCGCTCGCCGTTTCTCTGCCTCGGCTGCGAAAACCGCGATTTCGTCATCGCCGGGTCCTTTTCAAAAGTAAAAAACTTTTATCGTTAAAAATAAAATAAAAAACGAGCCGTCCGAGGAATTTTGAATAGGCTCGCAGCAGTGTTATCAGTCAATAACGATGCGCCGCTTATACAACTGCAAACAATATTGGAAATCGAAAACTCGCGCACTTGCGTTTATTATTACACACGGTGTACGAGATGAAGGCGGAGAGTATCTCCAAATCATACGTCGATCGGGGTGGATTTAATTAATGTAGTTAATAATTCGTGTTTGACAGTGTATACATTATATATAGGTAATATTCGTCGTCGTATAAAATATAAATGCGATTTTCGTATGCCTGGTATCGCGCGCAATATCGTATTATTATTATTATTGAATTAACGAAAAGCATATATAATAAACGGCCTAAGCTTGTTGTACACGAGTGTGTTTATGCGCCTAATCTGTAACGAAATTACTTACCACCGAATGCGACGCGAAAACGCCCGGCCGGGCGGAGGGATATGAGAGGCGGCGCGGCGTGCGGGTTTATAAAAGTTTTTCATTTTTCTCGCTGACCAAATAAACGCGGTAATTATAATTTATTTCGCTTCCGCGGTGCGCGTACGTAATAATAATAATAATAATAATATAACGAAATGAACAAACGTATAATATAATATACAGAGCGATTCACTGAAACGGTAACGCGAATAGGAGGATTTCAGGTCGGACGACGATTTCGGATCGAAATTCGGGCATTTTTTCCGGACTACCACCGAAATTCTGGGCTAATTCATTCGAAACTTTGCGCGATAAAAACTGATTTTTCGGCAACACTTTTCGCACAAGATTCGAATGGAAAATACTATTGGTATCCCGGGAAAGTTCCCGTTTCGTTTTGCAGAAGTCTTTCGCGCGGATTCAAAAAAAAAAAAAATGTATATTCCCGTAACCGTTTCGAGCGAAACGCGCTCTGTATATAAAAAAATAATATTATACAGTCGTGTATATATAATAACGCGCGGAGGGCTGAAAACTAGGTCGTGTTTATATTGCTGGCGTTCGTGTAATTAATAATTATTATTAGCTCTGCTCGTATATATAAACCGAAAAGGTAAAATATATAATATTATATATTATACCGTTTGCCGAGCGTGCTGTACGTACAAAAATAAATCGTAAGACGTGCCTACGCCGCAGCCGCCGGTAGTTATTATTTTATGACGTATAATATATTATAATCATATTGTAATACGGTGTTTTTTTTTTTTTGTTTTACCGTTTAAATCGTAACGTTTAATTCGTCTATACGGAGCTTAAAATATATATTTTTTTTTTACCAAGTTCGACAGTCCGCGTTTTTAACGGCTTAAAAATACCTATATGAAAAATAGTTGTAGAAGAAATACGAGAAGAAAGGAGAGTGTAACGGATAATATAACGAAAAGGAAAATCAAATTTATCGGGCGGACTGCAGGCTCCTTTAGAGCCGGCCCGGGAGATTTTCGGGTCGAAGCAGCCCAATATAATTAATATAATACAATACAGCGGCTTACAGTTATTGTAATTTTCATATTTCTCGTTTTTAACTCGATTCCCCGTACACTACAACGAAAATAACGTTAACCACACTGTACGATCTACATTGAAAAAGTATGTTTTTACAGTTATTTGTTCTTATATATAATTATTTTGTCATACTACGCAGAAACTACTTAAACAAATATTTTGAGACAGACAGTCTGTGCGACATGAATTGGAGACGCGACGGTGTTTAAAACGTTTTTCTCGCTGTATTGCCTTTGCCGGTCTGCCCCCGGTCACAATGATTACCTTGATGATGCGTTTGAAGGGAGAACAACGGGGACGATTATCAAGAAGAGGAACTACTCTTGGAAGATGGGTTGCTGCACATCCTACCAAAACCTAAAGGAAGCGCCGAACGACAGACTGCACACGTGGTTATACTTCGACAAGGCGAAGTATAGGCAATTATTGAACTCGTCCATAAATCAGGGAAATTTTCTCAGCAGTTGTTTTCAAAAAGCTTTATTGGATTTCCATTACCATTTCCGGTCGAAAATTATGTTTTTATTTCCGCGGAGAAATTTCGATTTGAACAATTTTTTACTTTTTTTTTTCGAAATCGAACTACGAGAAAGTCAAAAGAATTCGCAGGAATGGCGTTGGTCCTGAAAATTTGTACGTCCCGGAGTGCAGTATTAAATGATAATCAGATCGCGATGGGACGAGTGAATATAATAATAAGACACATCCTCGAACACATCCTCGGTGTATTCAATGGAAAATAGATTCATTTTATAATAATAACACGCGCGCGCGCGCATGTGTTTCGCGTTGGATTTAAGCGAATGACGTGTAAATTGTCGCGTGATACGCGTTATATAAATTTTGACGATTACGCGGTGCGCGCATGCTCAGGGATTTATTTCGTTGTTATTCTAAACGGATTCGAATTTATTGCGCACACAAAAAAAAAAAAATCCAATAACTTATAGGTATTCAAAGGCGAACTTTTAGGATTTCGATAAATACAATTCAACGTGCATACTATGTATATATATATTTTTAAACGCCTCGTTTACTCAAAATCTGCTTCTTTTTTTTTTTCACGGGTCTCTATCGGATTTTATCGCAATATATTTTATTTCTCAGCGGATAATATTTTTTGCACCGCACTTTGGTCTCTCTCTCTCTCTCTTTAGTTTCCTAAATAATTAATGAACTCCCATATATATCTTTCGAAGTTTTACGCGTTTTTTTCCCTCTATTTTTCTTCCGCATTCGTCTGTCGTATATACTTTATATATATATATATATATTATGTAGGCGTGGTACGACGTGACGTTAAATGATTTGGAAGTATTTGTATATTACAGTCATGAAAATACACGTATGTATATATATATATATATATATTTTTAAAAAGTTTAAATACGTCGGGTTTTTGTTAAAATTGAATATTTCCACCGTGTCTCGCGTCGGAACGTAAATTAAAAAAAAAAAAATATTTTCGCTTTGATCACAGCCGAGTTTATTTATCGTAACGCGAAACAGTAATTCGAGCGTATTTTTTTTTTTTAAAAAAAAACCGAACGAAATTGAAATTTCCATTCGATCGTGTAACCTCCCATTCGTATCGTGTCGTGCCCGTGACAGCGCGGAACTATATTTTTTCGTTAATACGAATTTTATACGTATTTTTTTTTTTTATATACATTTCACGTATAGTCTTGGAAAAAGAGGTAAAAAAAAAAACCCCCCGGACGAAATCGAAAGTCGACCAATAAATAATTTAAATATAAATAATTTTCAGGGAGCGCGAAGAAGCCGTTTTCAATATTTTCGTGATCGTCGATCATTTTGAACGCGGATCGCGCTAATGCGCGTATTTTTCGACAACGGTGTACATTATACTACTGTAAACTTTTTGTATATAATTTATACGCGTAGCGGTAAATCGAGTAAAATAAAATACCAGAGCGTTTTCGACGACACTCGCGAAAACCGAACGTGACGATTTTTACAATATGCCTCTTTCCCCTCGAGACGATAAATCGGTCATCACAAAAAAAAAAACTTATCTTACTGACGCATAAAATATTATTAGATATATACGCATAAGCAGTGATGTTTCATTGTCGACTTTTTTAGGAAAGTCTTCAAACCGCTTTCATACTCCTTAAAGTTTTTCTAATCGCGGTGGTCGTTCGGAACGATCGCGTCTCCCGGTTAGGTTATCGGTCGTGGTTTTTTTTCTTTAAAAATAACACCAGTAGTCTCGTAAAAAAAAAAAATATATATTCGAAATTCGTTCGGTGTTCCGCCGAAACGTATAGGACGACGGGCAAAGTGGAGTATTCATACAAAAAAAAAAATCTGGCCAAAAAATTTATTTAATGCGCTTTATGAAGTTGAAATAAATTTAAAAAAAACTATTTTAATACTTTTTAATCAATTGTAGCGAAATACATAAAATATTTCTATATAATAAGAGACACATTAATTGTCTTCCGTTTCGTTTAAACGTTATTGGAAAATATTAGCATCACTCTATACGCTCGTTGCTGTGAAATTTCTGTTTAAATTGTCACTGTTTTGAGAACCATAATCACCACATCAGTCCCGTTTTGATAAAACGGTTCTGGATTATGTTTTTCTTCTTCGGTTGAGTTTTCTGTGTAACTCCTTCCGAGTATTTGCACGACCGCGAAGAAGTACGATCTAACGGATCTCGTAGATTATTTACTTCAGAGCACGTTTCCGTAATATCCATTGCATCTTCCTTTGCAGGATAACAATCCTGTTTCGTCTTTTTTTATGTGCGACGGCACAGGTTGAAAAGGATGAAAAAATTAAATACAACGAAATATTCTTTTAAGGTGGTCCAGGAATAAAAAACGACTTTTATTGTTTTTTTTACTGAACCCGAAAACCGGGAGTTCTGTTATATGTAGTGTATAAAAATATTTCGGAGATTTTTTTTTTCACGGAGTGGACCAAGTGCGTAATATAAGGGGTAACTCATTCGTATATTTTCATTAGTACGTAGCCGATTTCGAAAATAATAATTTCTCTACGGTGTGTGTGTGTGTTCAGTTAATTTTTTGTATTCTTCGCGCAATAAAACGCGGCGATCGTTGGAAATAGTTGTTGGATTTTGTATACCACGAGGAGTCCGCCATGAGATTTGAAACACATTTTATTTTATTTTTTTTGTCTCTATAAAATCATTTATAAAGATTATTATTTGTTAGACGTTTTTGGAAATTGTTTTTTCATTTCTAAAATAAGAAGGATAAAAAAGGCAAGTAAACCGCTCGAGTATACTTTACGTTTTGGGTTATTATTATTACTGTACATACGCGGTTACCTTCACAGTATATATAATAATATGAATTACGCTGGGCGGCGTATTACGGAAAAGGGACTTTTTAGAGGCGTGTTCGATTCTGCAGGAAAAGAGAAAAAAAATGCGATCTGACGGTATTTCGTACGAGATTTTTTTTTTTGTTAAATTATTACTATACAGTCTCGTCATCAGTGTACGTAAAGGCACGTTTTGTTGTCGACATCCAAACGCGATTATTGTTGGTCCCGGTATAGTGTATCGTACGATTTGAAAATTATATAGCCGACGATACAGTATATTAACCGCGAGATTTTCGTCCGAAATCAAAATTCCGTATATTCGTATGAAAACCAAACGGAATATAATATAGTCGATACTTATGTTTAAAATTTCTTTTAATCCTTCGTTTTTTTCCATACAATACAGTTATGCAAAACGTCGTGCACCGTACACGGATCGTCAAGGAACATTCAAAAGTCCTGCGGGACCGAATAAATAATAACGATCAACAACAATAATAATTTAAAAAATCTGTATATGTATATATATATAAACAATAAATATACATACATATAAATAAATGTATACTTAAATATACTATACTGCCAATGAGTATTACGTAAAAAAAGAAATAAAAAATATAATGTTGTTGTATAAAAAGTTTATTTCAAACTTATTATAAGTTTATTTGAAATAAACTTTTTATACAACAACATTATATTTTTTATTTCTTTTTGTACGTAATACTCATTGGCAGTATAGTATATTTAAGTATACATTTATTTATATGTATGTATATTTATTGTTTATATATATATACATATACAGATTTTTTTTATTATTCACGAGTATTAATTTTAATTTTAATTTTTTTTTTTTTTTTACATATCCTTTTTATTTTTTTAATAATTTTTTTTTATTTATTTATTTTTTTAATTTTGTCTATATTTTATTAATAATAATTTTTCTCTCCCCTCGACGCGCCCCGCACGGTCGCTGCTGATCACAGCAGTGCGACCGTGCGTCTAAACGCCGTGCGGTGATACGCGCACACTTCGATTTCGGACGTTTTGATAAATTATATTCCGGGACACTGCGCATCAGTATTGTAGTAATTCAACGCGTACGCGACGACCCCATCAACTGTAATAGAATATTATTGTATTTTCTCTAAAGCACTCGGGGAATATTGTATTCTTCTCCTCGAGTTTCCCCTGCAGCAGTGTACTCGGCTCGGCACACGCGCGTACCGAACACGTATCTGAAATATTATTTAAACGATCGGTTCGAAGCGTTTTTCATTCGGCGAGCCGCACTCGCACGCGAATTGATAATTCTTTGGTTTTTTTTTTTTTTATAACATTATAATATATTACACTAACGGGTCGTGCGCTATTCATAATAATACGCGGGTACACTTAATCGTCTCGTGTGTGCGTATTTCGTTTGTTATACGGTTTTGCCACAGATTAGATGCAATATTTTATTATATTATATATTTATTTTGTAATATTATTCGTCTAATCTGTGGTTTTGTCGCACAGCCATACGCAATAAACGAGCGAAATCCATCGTGTACTTACATTTGCGCATACAGATTTCGGAAAAATCGAAGTCTAAAGCGAATTAAAAAAAAAAATGTCTACAAATACTCAGCGAAAACGACCGATTCTGTTTGGATAGGGGTATTGTTAAATTATTTTAAGTCATACCGTTACGGAGACACTAAAAAGTATAAAAACGTATTAAAACAGCACAAACGTGAATAAGACAGAAATAAAATTTTTAAAACGAATTGACGAGTTTTTGGTATAGTCATAACTCGATACCGTTCAGGTGCCTCAAATTTATAGAATTTTAGGCAGGTCGTATTATTCCGCAGAAAAATATATTCGTTCGAAATTATCGCGTTTAAGGCGCGCGGAGGGAAAGTAATCGTTTCACGCGCTGGACTGCAATAGGCCAGCAAACATTTTTTTTTTTTGGGGAGGGCTGAGAGTATATAAACACGAAATAAAATACGAATAATAAAGTAATAAATAGAGAATAAATCGTTGAATTTTATTTTAAGAAAAAAATTCGGGGGAGAGTGTGAACCGTAGAACCTCACTCCTGCAGGCTATACGGCCTAGACGTTGTACGATAAATTTCAAAAATATTTCTTTTTAAATATCGTATAAGTATACTCGTATTTAAACGCTGCACACACGGTTTTCCGTATATTTCGGTACGCGTATATTTTGTGTTCGACACAAAATGCGAAACGAGAAAATACGGTGTTTTATACCAGTGTATAGTTTGGACTGTACATATACATAATGTTGGATTTAGAGAAAACTGTCGATCCGTATAATAATAAATTTTATATTGAAATTCTTAGTATAATCGGGGCGAGAGAGGGGGGGGAGGAACGAAAAACCTCACTCCGAATACAATAAAAGAGTAACGAACGCGTTTTCATATAATATAATACCTATACGAAACGGGCGTCGTCGTATTGAATATTATATATAAAGAAATAATAACGTGAAGCGCTGTTATATAAAATATAATAAAACGCCGTATTGTATATATACTAGTCCGGGATGGTTAGGTGTATAAATTTCGGCGGAAAAAAAAATAAAAAATAAGTATTATCCAAAATATTTTTGGTGATCCTGCGCGCGGGGGGTGCGAGTTACAAAGCGTAATATATAGTAGGTACCTGTTGATGGCGACGGTCAGGTATATATATATTATATATAGTGTAATATAGTGTTTTGTGGAATTCTTTCGAACCGTGCGTCGTTCGGTTCGAAAAACGCGCGCGCACAATATTATTACTATTATGTCGGATATTATTATTCAGTTTTGCGACGAATGGAAATAACAACGGGGACGAAATTATATAGGTAATATACACCGAGGGCTGCGTGTTATTATATGGTACCAGCTATATATATATATGCGCATCATTATACGTCCCCCCCTGCAGCGTACATGTAATATAATGAAAAAAAAAGGTAGCGGAGGACGCGTCGCTTAAACGAAGCGAATTACTCGGACATATTATAATATACAGTAGTAGTTTTTCGTTATTGCTATAACGAAAGCGATCGTTTTTGCAGCATTCGCGATAAAACGACACCGAGCGGAACTTTTGTAAATACTAAATTTAAGTGTTGTTAAAACGCATTTTCGTATAATATTTCCATCAGTATATAATAATAATTCCACTCAATTACCGACGTCGACACGCGTTACACTTGAGTATACACACTGAATTTGATAAATATATCGAATTTTGCGCTCCTCCGCTCACTCGATATGTTGCGCCGTTGGCAGGCGCCACCTCGCCAGGCCCTGGTGAAAAACACTGCATGCGGATACATCGGTATATGTATGTGTCTTGTATATATATCTCATTTACTTTTTACACGTGACGAAAAGTTACCTATAGCTTAGTCCTCGTCTCCTCGTACCTATAGATATATCTACATCTATATATATATATATTTATAGATCGCGCTGCCATCGCCGTTCCAATGTAACTGGAAACGAAGGTATAGAAGTGGGGGGACCTGGTTGGGTGGCGAGTAGAGCCGGATTCGTGACGCCACGGTAACGTTCTCAGTGCAGTCGCACAAATTTATAGAATGACCCCAGCCATAAGACATACACATGTTAAAAAGACAAGAGCACGGCTAAATATCTAGGTATAACAACAGATTGTCCAAATTGCGACTCGGTCTGCGCATCCATGGAAAAAACAATAATATCTTATTTTTTCCATGGAACTGGCATCGGCTGTTGAAAAACAATGGTAAACACATAGACATATAAACTAATGGACTGCGCATTCCTCACCGCCCACCCTATAGTTGTCGGGGACGATATAGAGTGAGAGAGAAAGAACATCGTATGAGCTATATCATGGAAGATGAAATATTTTATTTTTTCATTCATTTATTGTTATCAAATACATCAGCGGTTCTTATGGTAAGTGTCCACTTGAGATAAAATCTCGAGAGTCGACCTGGCTGCGCGTTACGTATGATTACAACTGTACAACTTAATTTTATCATAATTTTTTTATTCGGTCGTTTGGCACACTGTATTAGCCCATACGATGTTTTTTCTCTCTCACTCTATATCGTCCCCAGACTTCTCTCTCTATGCGCGGTCCACTAGTTTATATATCCACGGATAAACACAACACAAAACCAAAACATCGTGCACGACATTAACAAGTAATATGATAAAGATATTTTCTTCTATGGAAGTGGTAGCACTTTCGTAGAAGAAAAAATCATACCTGCGTATCACAAATCTGTTGTCTTACCTAGATATTTAGCCATGGACAGGAGTATCTACACTGCGTGCGGATACATCGGTGCATATATATATCTCATTTAATTTTTACACGTGACGAAAAGTTTCCTATAGCTTAGTCCTCGTCTCCTCGTACCTACCTATAGACACATAAGACATATACATGTCAAAGGGAGAGAACGCTCCGTTGCGTAAAACCGAAATACATTCCTCGTTTCCGCTCGGAATCTAAAAGGAATAACGTATAATAATGACACGAGCCGAGGGCCGCGCATATCCGTCGGTACCTGCACGCGTCGTTATGCGCTGCGCATTTTAATGGAAGAAGAAAAAAAAGAGAAATACGGTGTCTTACCGGCGTCGTGGACGGGGTGGCGGCTGCAGCGACGACGACGGATAACGTACTGCAAAAGGCCAAAACCGGAATCATGACGGCCACGCGGATTAACTCGGTCGTAAGACGCGTGCAAGTGTAAACGCGCGTTGTTCGCGGCCGTTGTAACGTCGTCTGTAGTAGTATACCGCCGCGGTATGGCGCCCACGAATTCGGATCGGCTGTGGCGGACGGTAAATTTCAATGAAAATTTATTCACTTTTTGTACGACGAGCAGATTAGATACAATTGTTTTCGCGCGTCCCCTCATCGTTTCTCAACGGTGTACAATATACCGTTATCGTCTTCCGTCGTCGTTATCTACCCCGAACGGTCGCGTGTAATACCGCGATTTCGCGGCGTTCGTGAATATCGTTTATTTCGTCCTTCTATTTTTTTCCCCCTCTTGTTTTGCGCTTCTTTTTTTGCTTTTATATACTCTGCATTTTACACGTCGTATAAACACACGCCGCTATACAATAGTGTGATTCGGTGCAGGAATTAGGTACGCGCGATTTTCAATTGATTTATACGACGAATTCATTGCGTGTCCGTTCGACGTTCGTTTCGTATTCATTTATTCGTAAAACGAACGATAGCGGTCGTCGAATTAAATTACCAAACGAATACGGCACTGCAGAAAACGTACAAAGCGACATAGCCAGTGGCATATAGACACGATTTTTGACATGCACATGTCTTACGGTTGGGGTCATTCTATGAATATTTGTGCGACACCGAGAGCGTTACCGTGACGTCATGAACCCGGCTCTACTCACCACCCGGCCAAATCCCCTCCCCCCACTTCTATACCGCCGTTGCCGCAGTTACATTGGAACGGCGATGGCAGCGCGATCTATAGACAAATATATATATATATAGATATCTATAGGTAGGAGAAGACGAGTACTAAGCTATATAGGTAACTTTTTGTCACGTTTAAAATATAAATGAGATATATATATATAACCGATGTATCTGCATGCAGTGTAGGTACTCCTGTCTTTTTATTCCTGCGGGTGGTTCTCGAGGCAGTGGCGGCTATCC
This sequence comes from Slavum lentiscoides, assembly GCA_032441835.1. Taxonomy (NCBI): domain Eukaryota; kingdom Metazoa; phylum Arthropoda; class Insecta; order Hemiptera; family Aphididae; genus Slavum; species Slavum lentiscoides. The sequence continues at coordinate 2,726,847 of CM063717.1, read as the reverse complement.
TGCAGTACCTGCAAGTGTTGCGCTTCAAGTGCGATATAAAACCGCGTGGAGGATTCCGGGTAGTCGAGGTAAATGATTGTAAAGAAACTATATTCGACTTGTTAGAGTGAAATTCACTAAAAAAATTGTTAAAAAAATAAACTTCACAGAACTTACGGCGTATCGGCCGAGCATTTATAATTTAATATTTTTCGTAATAAAAATATTTCTTTCATATTTATTTTAACGAGCGCGACACGATGCAGTGTGCATATAAGTGATATATAAGTGCTATATGCTGTTAATCCGTTAAAAGAAATAGGAATATTTTTAAAACCCGAAAAATGTATCAATTGTTAATATTATGTAAGCACCATGTGAATTTTTGTTATGTACCTAATTCAAAATCAAAAAAATTATAATTCGGGTACGCGCAAGTTTTCTATATGAATGCCTCTTGTTCATCCGTTCATCTTGTCACACATCCGAGGTCGCCTGCCCAGACAGGTTCATTGATGCTCTTTGTAGAAACAAAAGATTTGAGACTAGTTTTTACTTAGTTTACATCTTCGTGTATTGACAGTGCCTATCAATTAATTTTATTTTTCACTTTTAGCGCGATTTTTATTGTATTCTTATGTGAGGGTTCTTGTATACTGCAGGTCAAACAAGGTATAAGTCTCGTGCCGTCAACTGTTTGACATTTTCGAAAAGCTGAATTTTATTATTATTTTTTTTGGAGACGAATTTCCAACTCTCGGAAATGTATTATTTTAAATTGATTTAAATTATCCTCTCGTTTTTTTTTCAACGCAATATTTGTCAGTGGAATATTGTTTTCCAATAGCTTAAAACGATTTCAAATATCAATTTTATAACGAGAAGATTATCTTTGCTCCATTCTATCGATGGAACCGATATAACAAATTTTTTATATAGGATTATATAACCATCGAAATAATAGCAGCGGCAATTCCTATCTTTATTTATTTTTTATTTTATAAAATTCAGTTTCGAGAATTTCATGGAAATACTTTTCGATCAAACTTTCGGGAACGTATGCTAATGTCAGTAATTTTCGAACTCGAAGAGCGACAAATCTACGTGTTCAGAATACGTTCTGCTCAATCCCACACTTTGTAAACTCGATTGTCCCGAATAAAAAAAAAAACATCCTTACGACGGTGGTCGCTCTTCTGTTTTATTAGATAATAATAAAAAAATAAACTAACAGCACAATATTTGAATATATTTGGCTATGAACGGTGGTGAACGATTGAGGAAAAAAACGCAAACGCGCGATGTCGTTGTATTCCCGATGGGAGGGATTTCTTGCATATACCCCGTACGAAAGGACACTGCAGGACTTTACAATGGCTTGTATATTGGGAACATCCTGTTTTCATAAATATTATCAGACATTTTAATGATTCAATTAGTTATAAATATTTTACAATGCCAATATAGTTTTCGGAATAAATCGGTTTTTCGAGTACCGTTTGTATTTTGCAAACGATTAAATATATTATAGAATTTTTTTTTTCACTCGCAGTCGACACCTCCAAAAGTTATGTTTTTGTACAACGTAAATCTATTATTTTTGTTTGTTTTAAAACACTATTTTAAAAAAGCGCCACGAAAAACGTCGATTTTACGCGCGTTTCTGTCAAAATGTCACTTTAGCGCGGGTAATATTGACAGTGGATGCCGCGCGGTCGAGGAACGGCTATAATACGGCTCGGACGAAAACCGAGACGAGAATATATTACTTTACGACAAGGGCGAAAAATAATTAATAAAAGGAAAATTACTAATAAAAAAAAAAAACATTATTTAAAATCCGAAAATTAAGGATTTCGACGGGATTTTGCAGGTGGTGTGTTACGCTATGCTTATAAGATGGGCGTCGCAATTTAAAAATCGAGCGATCCATCAAAATCATAACCGCGAAGTCTCGCTCGTACAAAACAAATACATGTACCCGCTGAAAAAAAGAATTAATTTCCAACCTATAAGCCAGTGTTTTTTTTTTTAAACTGAACGCGTTTATTTCAAGGTGATTATTTTCACCTAAAGGTATCTAAACCGAGTTAAGGCAGAATAGTGTAATATTTGTTTATTGGGTTTGTGTTGCATTACTGATAGAAGGCACTCGGCCGACCTGAGCTGGTTCTTTCAAAGATACCATAAATCCCTGTACGTTCTTTTCACGCCGTTCCTACCCGTTCCTCGCGCCAAAGTGTAATATAAAACTAACCGATTTTCGACGCGTTTGTCGAGCACGCCTCACGACGATGATTCCTGTATGAGATTTTTTGTTACTTATTAACATCACTTATTTAACGTGAGTATTTTGCGTTATAATATTATCACGTAAATAATAAACGATTTAATCCCGTAATGTAATAAACAGATAAATAAATCGTATACGTAGTATCAGTAGTGTTTGACAATGATAGTGGAGGTTACGAGACCATTTATATAAGATCTTATCTCATTTTAGAAGTTGACTTATACGTTTTTTTTTTTCTTATATCGACTTAATTTAACGAGTTAATTTGTCCAGCCTTGTATTACGTATACACGTGATATAATAGACCGTATCCAGAGAGTGCCCCAGTTACTATATATTGTCGTGTTATGTACACAAGCGTACGCAGTGATTTTCCAGTATAACTGTGCTCTGCGTATTCATAATATATACTTATATGGACGGATAGTGTAGTTTTATGGTCCGTATAGAGTGTATGTATGTATACACAAGTACACATATAAGTTTCAGTGTGGATGTCGTGTGTATATACTTCAGTATTGTAACCGAGTACAGTGCGAGCATGTACAATGTACATATAGTATAATACCACATCGGTGGTCATTAGCCAATAATAGCAGTGTACACATAACGAGTATAGAGACAAAGAGACCTTACAATATATTATTATTATTGTACTGTTTATATTATTATAATATTATACACACGCGTCGTATACCTATATACTGTGTGGTCCGAGCAAACCGACCGCGTTTGAACGCTTGTTCGGTTAGGTTAGGTTAGGTTGTTTTTTTTGAGTTTAGGGGGTTTTGGAAAACAATTTCGAACCCTTTCGAACAAGTGTATAACGTTTGATTCGTGGCCCAAACGAATCGCGCAATATTCATCACGATCGCTCGCGATTTTTCTGATTTTAATTAATTTCTCACCAAATTCGCACGTGTAGCAGTCACGTTTTAAAATCGTTTTCGGTCGATTCGACGGCCACGCGTATTACGAACTGCATTTTGTTCTACAAATATCCTTTTTTTCTTTTGTCGGAAACGTTACGTCCAGGCAGTTACGTCGAAGAAAAAAATGTGTTAAATTATGCGGCGTTATACGCGAATAAAATCGGCGGAATCCAACGGACAATGACCACAGGAGAGCTGGAGAAGATTTGAATGTGATGGAGAGAATAGAGCCGGTAACGCAGAGAAAAGAGAAGGCGTCTGTTAGGGTGGAGAGAAGGACGGTCGAAAACGATGTGATTAAAGTCGCGGATTATCTCCTCTCGGAACCCATAAATAATAAACGATCAATTTTTTTCGTTTTTTTTTTGCGAAATATTTTTTTATACAGTAACTTTAAAGTAAGGATTTATCTCTTCATCGTTACATAATATATGACGTGTATTTTTTTACGCGCGCACGGCGTAGATAACTCGCTACTCTTTATCCGATATCTGATCCTATTTTCACGCATATATAGACACCTCGTCCAAAACTACCCGTCCTTCTAAATTTGTGTGAGAGGCAATTGTCCACAAAAAAAAAAAAGTAGATTCATGAAGCCACTGACGTTCTCGCGGACGACTCGTGTAAATATTTATAAATAAATATATTTCGTTTTATTATAGCTTTCAATTAAAACTATACATTACAGCTCGGCAATTGATACGTACATAATAGAAACAGGGTATGATAAAAACCGGTTATTAACACGGAAAAATAACGATTTATAAAAGGTTTTAATAGAAATCATGTCTTATTATATTTTCAAATATATCGAAGCCGGTTTCGCGGATAACATTTAAGACGGATTCGACGAGGAAAAGTTTACGCGGGGAAGACAGAGAATTTTCGTAACAGAAATTGACAATTAAAAAAGAAATTTTTTTTTTTTTAATAATATTTTCTGTGACGAGATCACAGTATGCGTTACCGCGCAGTCGGGAAGGGATTTGAGTTGAAACGCACGATTGGACAGTAAATAATTATCGGCCGTAGTCGTCCGCAGGAGTATAAAACGATATATGACGGCCAGCATTTAAATAGTTTCAAACGGCAGAAATTTTCGGTGAAATTAATTTGAAAACGGAGGCGAAAAAGACACTGGGAGTTTTTTTTTTTTTGCACTCTCGCTAATTTCACTAAAATATATTTTATAATAGCGAATAAACAGCCCGAGTCGGAACAGTTGTTGGTACTGTATATATTATAGACTATAATATATAGGTACCTAGTATAGTATTCTAAAGGAAATACGGCGGCGTTAGTTTAACGGGAATTTATCGTTTCCAAAACGAAACGATTGGTTTTTATTATTTTTTTTTCCGAATAGAAAACTTATTTATAAAAAAGTCAAACTCGCGTAGTAGATTTTTTTTTTTTTTTTTATATACGTTTTGAAACGTTCGATAGATTTGTCTCGGGATTTTCTTTTTACGCCCGTACCGTGGGAAATCATAAGTACTTTTTATTATTGTTTTCCAGTGTATAAGTACTTTTTTATTTTTATTTTTTGGTGTTGCTTGTTTGTTTGTATTATAAAATTGGCAATTACCGAGGAAAACGAAAAAAAAAACGTATATATTTGTGTAAAGAGACATATTATATACAGGTGAGTTGTTCGCAACAACAATTGGTACGTTTTCTTTGAATTATATTTAATATATAGTAAACTTCTGAAAGGCGACCGCGCAGCGCGTGAGTGGGGAATTAAAAAAAAAATACCGCGCATAAATAAATTGTGTGTAGAAAACGCAATTAATACCCAGCTCTTTTTATATCCTGTTCGAATAGTAAATTTGCGGATGTATTAGCGCGGTCGAGTTTCGAAACAAAACGTATATTATATAACACGAGTTTGTTCGGAGTGGAGGGCCGTTTTCTTTTTTTTTTTTTATCGGCGAAAAATAATTCTTCTTGTACATTATTTCGCGTTAAAACGGGAATAACAGTTCTTAACACAGCCAAAATCTTTTATAAACGTTTTCATTCCAATACACGCAATCATTGTAATCCTCTAATATCTGAACTTGCTATCCATACCATCCCCGGGGACCCCAGAAGGCGCCTGAAACGAACGTGGTGTCGAGACCTACTCATTGACTAACCCCCCTCATAATCACACACCCTGAAGTTCCAACACTGGTTGGTTCCTTCTCCCAAGTCAACTGTCTCGATATTTTATATTTGTATATGCTTATGTAAATATCATTTAATTAAATACTTTCACTTATACTTATTGTAAATAAAAATTTATAGATTGTATAATTCTAAAATAAAAAAAAAAAAAAAAAAACGGAATAAAATTGAAAAAAAAAATTATCCGAAGGATTAAAACCGATCTCGGAGCGGTCGAACTCGAAATAAAATTATACGTGAGCCGCGGGCGGAAAAGGAAATAGAAATTCCGCGGTTCGCGCGTTAAACGAATTAATTTTTTTTTATAAACGGTCAGTTTTTTGTCTTTTTTTTGCATAGTACGAACGAACCGAGCGAAACGAGCGCGTACTATGAGGCGTCGGGGGAAATCGAAAATAAAAAATACTTTCTAAAAAAGCCTAGTCGAGTTCGGTTCACGCAACGAAGACTCGTTGTAATCGTTCACTTAGCGACGATTCCGCAATAATATCACAAAACCGATTTTTCACCACTTCCTCAGAGCCGAGGTCTTTAGGTCATGTGAGGAGGCCCGAGGGCCCGAAATATTCGGAAGCCTTTAAATACTTAAATTATGATACATATATATATATATTTTTTTAAACACATAATATACATTATATTAGCTATACTTATAATTAATAAAAACTAAAATGTCGATTTTTATTAGAATCTCCGTTACTTTATCGTCTACTATTTTATGATAATTTCAAAATTTTAATATTTTTTTATCATTCGAGATTTATTAATTTTTTTTCCAAGTCTAACTGACAAAGTGCCTTCACATGTAAGGTTTCTTTATTCCGTCACTCTTGCCATAAAATCTTTCATTACTTACACTCATTGTTCAAATATGCAACAGATTGTGGAAACAAATATTTTAAGTTAAAAAAAAAAAATACATGGGTATTTTGTAAATAAATTGGGGCTCTTAGAATTTGGGGGCCCGGGCCCTCCAGGACCATGCATTAAAACTGCCACTGCTTCAACGTTACCACATTTGTACTTCTGAATTTTTGTATATATTCGTATATACGACTCGTCGTCATATAATATACAACGACGCTTTTTTTTTTCAGATTTCAGCCGTTCACTACCACGCGACAAGACCGCCCGCGCAGATAACAAGCAGAAACGAACGTTTTTTTTTTTAACGTATTTAATTGAAATTCGCTCATTTTTGTAAAAAATAAAATATAAAATATAAAAATTTTATCCGTTTCCCGTGCGTTTTCCTGCAATCGTATCATGGATTTGAGTTTAGCTAGTGTTATGATGTTATTGGCGAAAAAAAAAATTCTGCACGCAAAAATCAGTCAATATTTATCGGGTACAAGAAAACCATTAAAAAAAAAAAATGTTATTTAAAGCGTTCGGTAAATTCGTTTGGCGGATTTTCGGAGTTAATCCGCCCCGGACGGGAAATATATTTTAAATGGTATTTTTTTTTTTTCGTTGTCTTTAACGACGCGTGACGATCGGTTTCGGTAGAAAAAAAAAAACGTATAATACGAAACTTTCGGCGTTTTATTTATTCCGAACGAGTGTGACGCTCAGTTTCTGATAGTAAAAAAAAAAAAAAGCACAAAATTGTGTATAAGGTATACACCGCGTGTAATACACAATTTGTCGAACGGAATTCGAGTGTGTATAATGTAATTTACAGTTTTTGCGTATAAGACACACCGTCTGCAGCTGCAGAGATGTATTCTGAACGAAACAAAAACGTTATTCTTTCGAAACTGTATATTTTCACTTTTTGTTCCGTTACACTGCAGAGAAATATATATATATATTATAATACATAAATACACACCACCTTCTTTTCTAATTTATTATTTTCTTTTATATTGTACGAGCTTTATATAAATAAAATAAGGCGGGTTCTCATTTAAATCAAACATGTAGCTATACCATCATACGCGCGTTCCGGCACATTCCGTAATTATTATTTCCTGGAGCTCTCGCATAACGTAATAATAATAATAATTCATCGGGCAAAAAGGGTACACCGACGACGACGTGTATGTGCAGTAGTACACTTTGTTGCGATAATAAAATGAAAAAAATTAAAATAAATAAGAAATGCGAAAAAAAATATCACGCGCGAAAACATAATAATATATATTAAAGTTTTCGCAATAAAAACAATAATTCAACGCGTCGACGAATATTGTTACCGACAATACTGCTATATCTATTTTTTTAATAATAATTTATTTCGAATCGATATAAATTATACTAACACCCCAAGGGATACAAGAGTACGTTCATTCCTTTCAAATGAAAAATATACGTATTAATTATCTAAAACGCGGTACGAGAATCGAAATTATTTATTTGATTGCTATCGTATCGCTGTTAGTATAGGCGACATATTTTCAATTTTTTTTGACTGAGGTATATGATGCAGTCTCAACTGTCAACAAACTGTCAACTGTCTCAGTGTTTTTCATTGTAGTGATTTCCTCCTATTTTCGTCGGTTTTCTTCGCGCTCTCTCTCTCGCTGCAATTAGTATATATTTTTTGATAAAATTTCCTGTTGCAAATTTCGTAAATATTCCGGATAAACGATTATATGGAGAGTTATCGAGAGAAAAAAAAGAGCTATTGCGAGTGTATTTCAATGTACTATAATACACTATAAACCAAAAAATCATAAAAATAATACGTTTTTATTACGTACGTGTATTTCGACGACCCGCACGTTGTCATCTTCAGCGCGAACCAACTACTACTAAACCGTTAGACACTCATGAAACATCCCTGGACTGGTTTGAGGCGCTGGTCGCTCGCCGCGCCCCAGATCGGAATGGCGTAGGTACAGATGCTCCTGATGATGGCTGAGAAGACTCTGAGCTTGGTAGATGATGACACGTTGTTGTTGTTGAAGAAGGCCTTGAGCTGGACGAAGGCTCCGAGCCTTACCTCTTGTGGACCTGATGTGTCTGCACCAGGAGAGCCTGCGATCTAGGGTGAGGCCCAGGTACTTGGAAGAGTAGCTCCACGGGATCGGGTGTCCGTCGATGATGATGCCTTGGTGGGGTTGCGATTCCTTTGGAAAAAGATCGCGACCGTTTTGATTTGTTGATGGACAGCCGCCATGTGGTGTACCATTTGTTGAGGTCTTCGAGGTGGATGTTGAGAGCGGTTGTACAGCAGTCGATGCCACCAGTCGTGCGAGAGACGGCCACGTCGTCGGCGAAGATTGAGGTCATGATGCCCTCCCGTTGTGGCATGTCGTAGCAGAAGATGTTGAAGAGTGCGGGAGACAGCTTGGATCCCTGCGGGACACCGGCTGTGATGCTACGGGGTTCGGATAGGAAGTCCCTACCTTGACTCTAAGGGACCTGTTTGCGAGGAAGGACCTAATCGCGCCTATCAGGTAAGGGGAAGTTCAGTACGGACAGCTTGTAGCAGTCCGTCATGCCACACCCAGTCGAACGCTTGCTGGACATCGAGGAGCACCATCGCCGTGTGGCGTCTCCTGTTGAGGCCGTCGGCGATGTGCTCGGTGACCCTGAGCAGCTGGTGAACCGAGAGTGTCTGGACCTGAATCCGTACTGAACGTCGGGAAGGATGTTGTTCGCGCTCAGGTGCTGATTTACGCGGGAGAGCAGGACGCTTTCGACTACCTTGCTGATGGAGGATAGTAGGCTGATGGGTCTGTAGCTAGACGGGGAATTGAGCGGTTTGCCTTGCTTGGGAATGCAGATGATTGTGGCCTCTTTCCAGGCAGCGGGAAAGTGTTTGAGGCGCATGACGGCGTTTGTTATGTTACAGATTGCTACAAGATGTTTCCTGGGAAGTGCTTTGAGAACGTTGTTTTTGATTTGATCGCTGCCTGGCGCTTTGTGGGCATTGAGGGAGCGAATTATCGAAGATATTTCTTTCGGACAAGCAGGAGAAAATTCGGTTTTGTCGAGGGGGAGATGAAGAACCCCGCGCTCAATCGTGTCGTGGACCTCTTTCAGCTCTGCAGCGCTTCGGTTAGGAGAGCACTGGGCCTGCAGCGAGTCCGCGAATATCTCCGCTTTGTCCGAGTCGAGAGAGAACGAGTTGTTGCCTACTTTCAGCGGTGGGAGGCAGGGACGCTTGTTCCTAAGTTTCCTGACTACATTCCAGACGTTTCTGGGGTGAGATTCGGCCTCGGCGATAAAAGTGTTGAAACGGTTATTTCGAAATTCAGATACACGAAGGTGGACGGATTTCTGAAGAGCGTTGAGCTGGGACTTGAGCTCAGGAGTTCTCCGCGATTGCCAGAGTCTACGAATGCGGTTTTATTGTTGACGAGTTGTTTGATGTCGTAAGGAAGTTTGAGTTTGTGTCGCGGCGCAAGAGTTGTTATAGTCGAGTTTTGCGTGGCGTTGTTCAAGTCGGTTGTCAGTGCTTCGACCGCGGCGTCGAGGTGGGTCTGGGATTTGATGGGGCTGCATTTGAACGGAGAGGTTTCCAGATGGTATTGGAGGAGGAGCCAGTCGATTCGAGATGTGGTGACGGGGATTGCAGGGCGGTCCGGGAATTTCGAGAAGTGTGGGGTTGTGATCGGATGACAGTCGCTCTAGGGTCCACGGGGTTTTCGGCACGAGGACGTCTTTAGTGATGAAGATGTCGAGGATGTCCGGGTCCCGAGTGGAGCAACCGGGAAGTGAGTTGGCGCCGAGGGGGCATCTATGACGAGATTATGGCGAAGAAGTGTCCTGAGAAGAGAACTGCCTGCCGGGTTGGTGTGTTTGCAGCCCCAAGATGTGTGCTTGGCGTTGAGGTCCCCGGCCACGACGGTGGGCACGTTGGAGGCGAAAAGTGGGACGATAAATGAGAGTTTTCGGTTGTGCGCGGGCGGCGAGTAAATTGCGATGACGCGGGTGGGCGCGGGGGAGGTGTAAACCTCGACCCTACGACCTCGCAGCTGATGTTGTTGTCGGTGTTGATGGCGCGATGACGAAGGCCCCTGCGGACGAGGACTGCTACCCCCCCTCCTGCGGTTCCTACGCGGTCGCGTCTGTAAGTCGTGTAGTTCGCTAAGTAAATGTTTTTGTTGTTGCTAAGGTGAGTTTCGGAGATGCACGCGATGTCGATGTTTTGTTCGTCGAGTAGTTGTTCGAGTTCGGTGAGTTTGTTTTGCACGCCGTTAGCGTTCAATTCAGGATGAGGAGGCCGTTGACGGGATTAGGATTCATGGACGCGCTTGAAGGATGGCAGCGGTGAGCGTCTGTGAACTGTGTCACCGCTGCGAGGATGATGGCCTGAAGGGCGTCAACCGGTGGGCTGGGAATGAGAGGGGGAGCGGTTTGAGGAAGAGGCGCTGGTCCGGTGGAAGGAGAGGGAGCGGCTGTTGGGGCAGCTGTTTGCGCGTACGTGCGGTTGGGGCGAGTCACGTTGGTCGCGGGTTGTTGCTGGCGTTTGGGCGCGCGGTTCGTTGTCGGTGGAGCGGGTTTGGCTTCGGGCGCGGTGTTCGGCTTTTCGGCGTTTTGCGCAGCCTCGATAGGTCGCGCGGTGGGAGCCTTTGCAGTTCGCGCAGGTGGGGACGGCGTCTTTTTTATCTTTAGCGGTGCAGGCGGGGGTCGCGTGGTTTTTGCCGCAGAACGCGCAGACGAAGGGGGCGCGGCAGTAGTTCGCGGTGTGGAAGAACTTGAGGCAGCGGCGGCACTGCGGGACTTCGTTAGTCTTACGCTTGGCCTCGGCTTTTACGCTGAGGCCGCCTATCGCGGTGATGTCAAAGACGGTGCGGGCGCTGTCGGAGGAAGCGTCGAGGTGGACGGTGACCAGGGGCCAGATTTTCCCGGCTTTGGACATGCGGTGGACGCGGCGGACGGCGGGGACCTTCATCTTGAGTTCGTCCAAGATCTCCTGCTCGGTGAAGTCCTCATTGACTCCGCGGAAGACGACGACCAGTTCGCGGTCTTGTTGCAGCTGGTGAGTGGAGTACTCGAGCTTCTTTGCGTCGAGGTCACGGGTGATCTGGCGGAAGCTGTCCACCGTCTGCGGGTAAATCCTAACGCCGCTGGAGGTGTTCACTGCGCGGCGGATCGGGATTTCGTGCGCGGCGAATGCTTTGCGGATTTTGGGCCAGTTGGTACTTTTGCCTAACAGGATAGGAGGCGGACATTTTTCTTTGGCGGCGGCGGCGGAGGAGACGGACATGACGCTGTCACTATCAGAATCGGAGGAAGTGTCACTGAAAATGTTTCCCGGTGTGTCGCGGGGCTGGGGAGACGGGCTTTCCGTGCGGTTGTCGAGGTCGGTGATGTTTGCGGGGAGGAAGAAGTTTCTAAACCGTTAGACACTATGTGCACCCGTATTTATAGAGTTTATATCTCCGATGACGTCACCACAAAACGGCCGCTTCGGTTGGTCGTGAGTCAGCGACCACGCCCACCGTAGCGATTCTACGCTGCCGCCATCTGGTTTACGCTATACATTAATTTTAATAACGAATTTTCCTAATGGTCCCAGTCGAACGAGTTATTTTTATTTTTTGTCGTTTCTATTTGCTTCGCTTGTGTTCAATTCTTTACAGTCATTCGCATTTCTTAAAAATGTCGCCGATTTAATATTATGGTTATAATACCTCATTCAATAAACGTTCCGCAACAGGAGATTTTTCGTCTTCTTGTTTTTTTAAAAATATTTCTCAAATGTCCTTTGAATCTAATATCGATATTTTTTTTTTTTTACTTGGCCTACGTAGCATTTATCGCGTTTCTCACACTGAATTTTATAAATACCCGATTTCCCTCCTTTTTCTGTTTTATCCTCTGTGTTTCCTCATAGCGCTTTTGAATAATCGTTTTTAAATACAATAATTTTGATTTCAATGTAGTTATTCGAAATAACGACGTAATACAAACCCACTGTACCTATATACGATCTATGAGTTTTTCTCTTATTTATAGATATACTAAAAATACTGGCAGTTTTCGCGAGAATTTGCGAACTGGCGGTTGTGAGTACAATGAGTATAAGTGTCGTCGTCGCCTGTGTACGGGCTTTTTGAGGAAATGTTTGCGAAATCGAACGTGCGTATATTATATGGAAAAACGAGGTTTTCGAAACGTGTCTTTTACACTTTCGAAACTTCACATTATGTCGATATATAAATAAAACATAATACAAAATCAAAAAAAAACTCATGTCTTAATCCGACGCGCGAATTGTGCACCGCGAAAATAATTTGGCACAGATTTTTCGGATTTTTTCTCTCTCTCTCTCTCCACCCGTTCTGTTATTATTTCTCAAAACTACAATAAACATTATATACCATCGATCCCTTTCGTTTTCCAGTTACAATAATGCCCACGACCGTAATATAAATATGAATTATAGACATTTTTATTTCGTACACCGCGCGTCTGCAGTTTATATAAAACCTTACAGGACGCGGGCCAAACTAGACATTTAAACGATTGAGCCGGACCGAAATGTATCGAAATCGTCCGTCTAAAAAAAAAAAAAAAAAATTACATTAACCACTCCAAATTATTATTATTTTAATGTCTTGAAAAATTTGCGCGATTAATATACTCGAGGCTTCGTTTTTTTTTTTCTACGAATATTTTTAATCTGTTTAGATATTAGCGTATAATTATTATTATTTATATATATATATATTAAACGAGTATTGTTTAAATATAATATATGCGGTAAACGCGGTGGAGATCTTTCAAACTCATCAATCAACATCAAACGTTTTTAGCCATCGACCGTGTATCCGTATAAGGCGCGTAGCGCGAGGTCATCTAAACGGTTTCATGTAGCGGATCAAAGTTAAAATTTTTTTTGCAGAGTTTTGGAAAAACGCTCTTTATTCACCCGCAGGGTGTAAAAGACACACAAGAGTGTTTAAAAATTTAGTCTTTTATCTTGTTTAAAACCGTTTATTATTTATGTAGCCGTTTTAAAAAAAAGTTTAGTTTTTTCCACAAAAAAAAAATGCAAAAAAGAAAAATGTATAGAAATATTTTGTCGTTACGGGGCACGATGTCATACGATAAAAAATACGACGGAAATTTCTCGAATTTCGCCACTGCTGCAGCTAACACAAAACGAATTTCAGCTCGGACGACTTTAAAAGCAGCACCGAACGGGCTGTTATAGCGTTATTTCGACTATTATTATATGTTGTGCAGTTGTTGAGGTTGTCGGATGGAATTCAAAAGAGAGTGAAAACGATATCGTCCCGATGATTTCATTTATATAGTATACGTCTCGAATTTCGTTTTATTGGAGTAGACGGGACGACGTCGCGTATATAGTCGAACGTTTTATCTGAAAATTTCAACGTGGAAAATATAGAAGAAAAAAACGTTTGCGGAATAGTAAAAAGTTATATTTCAGAGGAAACCGAGCGACATACAATAATTGCGCGTTTAAATACCTTCCTTGGACGGTATATATATATAGAGCCTTTGCGGCGATCGACGATCTCTGGGGACTTTTGCGTCCTAAACGTTTTTTAATAACTCTATACCGACCGCGGCGAGTAGTTTCGAATAAATCAGTTTCGATTTATGTGATGTACTACACCGACCGCGATTTAAATAAAACGACCTAGAAAATTACTAATTGAAAAGAAAAAAAAAACGATCCGATCGGACGTGAATAATAATCCGTATTATTATCTGTGCTGCGCGTTCCGTCGTATAAATTTAATTAATTCATTTTTTTTTTTTTACAAAAAGACGATCGAAAACAAATCACACACACACACACGAAATATACCGATATATTTTTTGATCTTTAAACAGTTCAAACACACACCGTTTTCAAAAAAAATTTTTTTTTTGATCCCTTGCAGAAGTCAAAGCTCTCACGACAATATATCATTATTTTGATATTGTCACGAAAAACCGTCGAAAGACGACGAGGAATTAAAAAACGCTTTTTGAAAATTACAAAAATGTTGAATTTTTGTTATTATTGAACGCGTTTTTTCGCTGCCCCCCGTCCCTCCTGTTTTAGTCGGGTCGGTTTATTCGGGCTCTGATAGAATCATGAGATTTAAATTTTGTAAAAAACTTTTGAGATTCGCCGACATATTACGCGTCTTAATGTACGGAGAGGCGTTTTTTTAAAAAAATAAAATAAAATTTTGATTCGTCCTCAGGTATAATTCGATACACGAACAACCACTTCGCTTATTTTCTACACGAAAATTCTATCGATTTATACAATGCGTTCTCGTTAATTATTAGACGGACAGAGGAAGCCGAATGTTTTTTTTTTTTTACCAATTAATAATTATTATTACAAATAACAGCCAATACCAGAAATTTCTCCGGAAATTCACGTACCTACTCGTGTCCGTGGTGAGAACAGAAACACGAGTATTGGCATTTGGCGGTCTATCGGACTATATAGTCTTTTATCGGCCGCGCCGGACCGCAGTCGTCGACACGAAGAATTCCGCTGCGGTACAACAGTGGACGGCGCAAAACCTCGCGCGGCCCGGTCACACGCGGTCATGAAGTTTTCCCATGGTTTTTCGACCGTCCGGGAAACAAATACAATTTTTTTCCCCCTCCTTCGCATTACACCATCTTCTACAGAGAAATGTACACGTTGGCCTCTGGTACACCGCGGGCATGTGCAACGCGCGTATTATTAATTACACAGGCATGCCGTCGGATTTTTGCCGCGTACGCGCGCGTTATTATTGTTTTGTACGAGAGAGAAGAACTGCACAAATCGTACGATAAGCCGTGTATTACTGAGTTTATCACGACTAGAATGGTTTCTGGACACGCCCGGAGAAAAAGTAGAAAGAACAAACGGGACGAGACTCCTGGAGGAGGAGACCCAGGACTCGGCGGATCGATGTCAAAGATCTCAATAGCGATAGATTGCTTACGAGTCGAGAGACGGAGAGAACAGTCGAACGGTCCTCGACGGACCGGTAAGCTGCGTGAGAAAAAGATGAAAGTATATCGTAACAGTTGTTGAAATAAAATCGTTTTAACGTTTTCGACCGCATAACGCGCTAAAAACGCGCAGTGTCGCGGAAAAAAAATTGTCTCTAGAGATTTTTTTTTTTTTAGTAAATCACGGTCAAATATCGCCAAATCGACAGGTTTCCGTAGTAGTAGTCGCAGTAGTAGTGCAGGACTGTTAACCGGTGCAGGTCTTTAATTTTCGTTTTCGAACGACCCGTGAACTGTCCCAACGACAACAGAAAAAAAAAGGGGGAGAAATTTTATTAACGCGTATATACGCGCGAAGAAAACTGGCGGCCGTACTCCGAATCAGAACGTCAAATGTAAAATCTCGAAAGAAAAAAACGGCCGGACAAACGGAAATCGGCCCGCGAGAACATTACAGTATTTCCGAATGTCTGATATTAATTATAAAACATCCGCTAGAGATAATATTATCGAGCCAGTATAATAAATAGATACGTTAAAAAAAACATATTAAACCGTTTCTCTAAAGGAAAAGAGTAAAAAAAAAAAACCGAATTAAGTTTCGATTCATTTCGGGCACCACAAATGTAAGTTAAAAATTTGTTATATAGGTAAGAAAAAAAAAAGAGAAAAAATCTTTATTTTCACCGTGTCTCGACGCGCGTTTACAGTTTTTTTTTTCCCCGTTACAAGAGCGTCAAAATCGATGTCGGACGAATTCCGCAAAACCGCGACATCGTTAACCTATACAGTGAACGGCGCGGTTTCTTATTGCCGCGGTTTCGAGTGCTGCGAATCCGAATCATTTACATTTTACGGTCGTCCAAGTCGGGCCATCAATTTTCGGCGACGCGCGGTTAACGAAAACCCCGGGAACGGTCGTCAATTATTACAATAAACGCGGCCAGTTTTTCGTGCGCGCCACTGCAGCAAAGCTTACACTAATTACACAAGTTATGCAACCGAAGAATTGTATGTTTCTTGCAGATTTTTACTCAGTAAAGCAGAAAAAAAAATAAAAATTCCGTCGCGTCAATATTTCTTTTTCTCTTGCAAAACTCGTATTTTTAGTTTAAATTTAAATTCAAGAATCGTAAGAACCACCTTTTTTTTGGGGGGGGAGAACTTTGCGCGATATCATACGAAACGACACGTAGTGGGTGTGTCGCTTTGCCCGAATAATAATAATAATAATTTTTTTTATTATTATTATTTTCTAGTCGAGAATTGAATTCCATTACACAATTTGCAACGAGAAACGTTTAGACCAGTGGTTTTCAACCTTTTTCACAATGCGACACACTTCATCTCCTACACAATTTTCGCCGCACACTAATCCATATAACACGCGAAGCATATTTTATATATAAAATATATACACATATTATATAGGTACACTGTTTACAATATGCTCTGTTAGAGGGTTAATTATTGTGAAATAAACGAATACAACGATGAAAAAATGTGTTACTAAAATGTTAAATACTATTACGTATCTACGATTAATGATTTAGCCTGTCTTTATGTTTGTTATTTATCAGTTTTCACCGAAAATCGATAATAATACTGGTAAATACAGAATTATAAAACTATTAATAGTTTTATCGCGGCACACCGGTTGAAAACCACTGGTTTAGACGATTGAATTTCAAACGGGAATTCGAGTTTTCACGAGACAATTTTGAACTATTCGAGATATACAACACACTATATATAAACACAAAATCATAAAAACAATACGCTTTTATTGCGTACGCGTATTTTCGACAACCCGCACGTTGTCGTCTTCAACGCGAACCAACTACTACTGAACCGTTGGACTACACTGTATACATCCGTATTTATACAGTTTGTATGTCCGATGACGTCACCGCGAAACGGCCGCGTCGGTTGGTCGTGATGAGTCAGCGACCACGCCCACCGCGAGTCTACGCTGCCGCCATCTGGTTTACGTTATTTTAATAAAACGGTTTTTGTAACGCACTCGAGTCCCGCAGTTTACCGAGTTAATTTTATATTTTGTTGACATTTCTATTGCTCTTCTTATATGCTCAATTCTTTACAGTTATTTACGTTTTTTACAAGTGTCGCCGGTTTAAAATTATGATTAGTGTTCAATTAATGTTCCGTAACACGGGGGTTTTTCGTCTTCTTGTTTTTTTTTTAAAAAATATTTATCATATGTTCTTTGGACCTAATATCTATTACGTTAATTGTACGTTATCAACTGTATAAATACGGGTGTATATAGTGTCTTAACGGTTTAGTAGTAGTTGGTTCGCGCTGAAGACGACAACTTTGGGTAATTATCGAAATACGTATACGCAATAAAAGTGTATTATTTTTGCGGCTTAATAGTGTACAGTATATATAAGACAGTCACAAGTTCTCAAGCACATTTCAGTATTCGAGATGGTTTATAGTAAATAAAAAAAAAAATACGCTAAAATATTATTGCACACTAGAAATTATATAATATTTATTACTCAAACGGTTCCTTATAAAAATGGTGTGGTATACATGTCTTAACTACAAAAATATATATATTTTTTTAAATGTCCAAATTAAAAAGTGGCGTGCCACATCGAATCTTTGTATTCTTTACATAATATGTATACATTTTTTTTTTTAAATATATAAAATACCGTCACGTTAAATCATTATTTATTCGTATATACTTTTGCCGCAATAAGTCAACGCTTTTGCGACGTTATGACGAATAACATACGTATATGTGTACGTATATTACACGTGAGTAATATAATAAAACGTTTGAATTGAATCCACCGCGCGTCTATGCATATTATATAAATTTAATAAATTTAAAAGGATTTCGTCCGAAATAAATGCGTCGATTTATTATTAGAATTTATACGAACGATAAAATCGAATATATAAACGGAAATAGCGATCGAAGCCGTCTTCTTTTTATTTATTTATTTTTTTGATAAAAATAACGAAACGATAAAAAAAAAATAATAGCGAATTCATTCCGTCACGACGTTGTTTTTTTTCGCTTTGTTTTATTCCGTTAAAATTGTAACCGATTTGGTTTACTCAAACGCGTATAATAAAAGTACGATAAAAAGATTATTTTTTTTTCCCTCCGGTGCAGTGTTCTAAACGGAAGTCGAAAACCGGAGGAAAAGAACGGTATACGTATACGTAGTTTATTATTATTGCGACGAAAATCAAGTCTCTATTCCCCTATTAGGTCTGCAAGAAATCCGTCAACGGAGCAAAACGGGAATCGGTATTATTTCTTTCGGAAATAGTTACAGTTCAGCAGACTTGAGTCCGCGATAGACTTCTAATAGAGCGAGATTAATAAACGTCGTTTATAGCTGTATTGAAAAAGAAAAAAAAGAACACACTTAAATAGGTACCTATATATATATTATACTGTCGTAGAAATTAGATACGCGTATATTATAGTGTTGGTATACGCATATACCATGCTTTACGTCATCATCGGTCGGGTTTCTGCAATCGGTGAGGTTTTTTTTTTTTGCGAACGATTACGTCTAAATAAATACTGTTTATTACAGTGTACGCTTTTCGGTTCTTGTGAAATATCGTTGAAATTCGTTAGATTTTCGCAGTATCCAGTCGAGTCGGAAAACGTGAGATTTTTCGGAAATCAGCCTATATGATTCCGACAATTTTTTCAAATCCACGTGTATAATTCCTCCTGTATACACGCCATATTATATTATATTTTGTTCGGTCGACAACAATACGTGGTCGTTTTATTCAGAACAATAATTCACGTCTTACTGACCGATTAACACAAGAGCTATTTATTCGCCGGTGTTTGTTTATCGTTTAAAAATCCAAAAAAAAAAATAAAAATTCGGTAAATTCTATCCAAAATTTTCCGTGCCGAAATTCTCCCCGGGCTATACGTTTTTTTTTCGGCCGCTAAAAGTAACAGCAAAAACAATTTCGAAAAAATACGTATTTCAATATTAAACATATTTCGTAGTTACGGATAACAATACACAATCGGGTAATTCGTGCGAATATTACGCATATTATTCGTTAAGATTTCGATAGAATATTTTTAAAAAATTCGCTATAAAACGTCGTTATATGTACAGTTTATCGCAATTATATATAATGTAAAATTGACGAGGAAAAAAATTAAGTAGTAAGAATAAAATAGAAATATTTTCTCGCAAGTATTTGTACTTTTCACGGGTTTCGCGCGTTTTAATACGCAGTTAACGTACGACTAATGACTTTGCAGGATTTCGGGGCGAAGAAAATGTGCAGCGTGTCTTTTAATCGATCATTTTCCGGGCAGTAAAATATACTAAAAAAAAAAAGTCGCGTGTAACCCTATCAATCATATTTGGCGGCGAACACGTCTATACTCGAGATCGATCGTTTTTCAATTTTTTTTTTAAACGTCAGTTCGAAAAATTAAAAATAAGAAAATCCCGTTGAAACATCGCTGTTGCAGTTATTATTATTATTATTTTTATCGAAATATTAACGGTAGAAGAGCTTTTTTTTCATATAGTAAATCTCGATAGAATCAAAACGCAATAATTTAAAGGCCAAAAAAAAAAAATAGAGTGAAAATTCGATAAACGTTTACCGAGAATAAACTTCTATTAACACGTCATAAAATGTGCGTGGACCGGTGAAACTGTATATAGGTAATAAACAATAACACTATTACCACAAGTCGAACGGGTTCGATAATTGCAATAAAAAAAATTTGGTCGCGGCGTGAAACCCCGAAGTGTTTCCGGCGCGGAGTCTGCAGCACATACACAGGAGACGTGAAACAATTCCAGTAGTGACGGGACGGAATTGCAGAAATGAAATTAATGTACGTCGCGCGTTTTAAAAACAGCGAGTCCGTTTATTATAATAAATGGTGTACTGCAGTGTCGATTTATTATCGGTGAAAATTATTTTGAAAATCGCGGATGCTGCGTGGGACGCGTTTTCAAAGATTCCGAAAAACGTTTTCATCTCGTAAAATTACCGCCGAGAAACCGCAACTCGGAAACGATCTGTCCAGTTCGCTGTACACATGCTGCGTCCTTGTATAAAGCGTCTAATCCAATGGTTTCCTGTACGTTTTCACTGTTTTCAACCGAAAGACACATTTTTATATCTTATTTTATTTTTAATATTTTATCTTGTTCGCTTTATATTACACCCGGTTATACTATCAGACGCGTAAATAGTATCTGCATAATATATAATCATATTATATAGCGGATTATAGTAGGTGTACGAGAACGAAATTTTGACGATAAAATAGTTGGTTTGTTTTCACAGTGATGAAAAAATAATTTAAACGTCGTGTCAGGCTATTTGTAAGAGCTTTTGGTCTGAGTCTTTTGGTCTAACTTTAAGGTTAAAATCTTTAAAAAAACCAAACATGTGGAATACAATTTTTTTTTTTTTTGTAGCTCATGAAACGTACATCAGTCGTTATGCGATTGAAATATGAATTAGTTCGCAGCAAAACTAATAATAATAACTGATGATAATACAATATGTACAATGCTACTGTTACGAATAATAACACTCGCGTTGGCGGTTCGTATATATACGAAACGTCATTAATATGCGGCCCGTTTCGAATTTGTGTGTAACGATCTGGGTGTACCAATTTAAACTTCATTACGTCGCCCTCTGCACACTGCACAATGTAACGTATATAGTCCGACCACGATATATGTGTGTTATGATGGTCGATCGAAAAATATGCGTTTATCAAAGGTGAATCGCGGGGAGACGACTTTCTCTCTACGTCCGTTCTATTAGTGCCCCCCCGGTTAGGTTTTCTTTTTTTTTTCAAATCAATAATATTCCAAACACTTTTTTTTTTGATTTGGTAATACGCTTACGAACCGGACAAATAATATATTCGTTAAATAATAATTTAACGTCGAAACGCGAACGGGCTAGAGTCTCTGCGGGATATCGAAAAGATGTAAACTCGGTCGTATCGTCGCGGTAACGATTTATGGAAATTCTCTTAATATCGATCAGTCGCATTTAATAACCGTTAGTGTATATAATTAATCGATCGAGTAATATTTATTTTTGTTGGAATTGACCGTCGGTCTCTTTATTGTCTCTGAGACGCAGAGAGAGAGAGAGAGAGCGAACCGAGCTTGAATCATACTGGTGTAGTTGAAGCGGTTACAGGATCTATTTTACACATCGAACTGATTCGCACCGACATAGTGAACAAACATTGAAAACACGCGTTTTCAACGATCGCTCGGGTAAAAAGTTCTTTTGGAATATCTTCTCGACGTCACAACACAAATGTTTGTAATATTTTTGCCACTTTATAAGATTATTCGACTAATATTATTGTATTGTGGCAGAGATGGTTTTAACGTTTAATTGTTATTGATATAAAATATTTGTATTCGATGAATCGAATTTTTCACGGTCGAATTTTCCATAAATTCGTAATCAATTTTTTTTGTACGAGTAGCAAAACGATGGTTTAAAATAAAAAAAAAACGTCGGGGATACCACCAGTCATTTAGCTATCCTTGAAATTCACCACATATTAGAATACCGATCGGACAGGCTGAAAAGTGTAAAATTGTCAACGTAATGAAATTTGTACGCGAGTTTTCGTTAATGAAAAGTTATACGAATTATTGTTGTTGTTGTTGTACGATTTGCGAGCTATTCTTTGTTTTTATATCGAGATAAACTATTAATATACTTTACAACGTCGATATCGCACGTTTTGTAACGGAGTTTCTTTGATCGTTGACTGCGTCAGTCGTACTGGTGTGGTAAACCGAGTACATACGTACGATTATGGTTTTCAGCGTTTCGAAAGCGACGATAAACCGAGTCCCGTGTAAGTGTCCATATACGATAAGTGTGTGGTAAACTGATTCCTATAATAATCGCGAATTATGGTGACAACTGATAATATCAAATGTATTGGAAAGTGCTTCTCGCGTTACAGACTGCATTGTACCTACTCGAAACATAAACAATATAATATCTCCAGTTTACAATACGCGTATAGTAGAGCGAAAATTGTCGATCGATAATAATATTATTATTATCGTTTTATAATACTGGAACAGAATCGGCTATAACCGCGTAGTCATGATTGGCTCGCTTATACGCAGATCTGCAAAATCATCAGTCGTCCTCAATAAATTCGAAAATACAATATTTATCGGTTGCGATTTCGCGTTGTACTGTAGAGTCCACACACACACACAAACGCACGCGTCGCAGTCAGGCACGAATTACGTCGTTCGCGCCTGACCGCCGTGACTACACTGAGCGATCCGATGGTTTCGGACCTCTATTTATAAGCGTCTGTCTGCCCCCCCCTCTATTTTGTTTAGTAGCGCTATCTGGTGATTACTTTCTTTTCCGGTTTTATTACGGTCGGTTGACGCGCCATGTCGGTATACGCGGGTGTTTAGTTTGACGCTGACCGAGCGACCGATCGTACGCGAAGATGCAATCTTTATTATTATTATTATTATTATTAATATTATTTCGCGTATTTCAATGAAATGAATGTAAGAATTCATCTTTCCTCGTTATACATTCTGTCTCATATTATGTGTCTGGTCGTAAGTTGAACATCACGAGACAAAGGCAAATGAATGTAAGAATTCATCTTTCCTCGTTATACATTCTGTCTCATATTATGTGTCTGGTCGTAAGTTGAACATCACGAGACAAAGGCACATATCGGTGGGGGTGTCACTTTTATCGTTTAAGCGGGTGCGGGAAATTTGTTTGTGACCCTTGTTGGAGTCTTGTCAGTATGACTTAACGAGTTTTCTTGGAAGTTTTGGTTTTCAATAATATTGTCGTTGTCATTTAGTTTTCGTTTGAATCGTTTTCTTCATTCCAGTATGTCATCGCCTACATATATATATATATAGGTACTTAGAGATTCCGATTTGACTTACCTATATATTTCATTCTATAGATGTTTTGATTGTTTTTTTTATTAATCGATTTCCAAGCGGGTTTCGACCGCTGAAAAATAGCGAACGAAGCGATTTCCCTCCCCCCACCCCCCATCCAAAGTCATCGCCTTCGATCGAAATCACGATATTACTTCACATATTTCGGACAATACGTCATTAAAGAGGTATACACATGACGTCCACTTTTGCCTACGTATGGGCACGAACGGATTACGGACGGTATAGAGTTCCCGCGAAGTTATTCAATACCGCGTACTCGGGGAATCGGACGCGAAGTTTGACCGGACATTGGGAGGACTTAACTGGCGGCGAGCCGGAAACGTTCAGCTCCTGTTCGTCCCGAAACTCGGGCGGACGCGAGCGCCGTGTGAACGCGCGTTTTAATTCTCTAGTCGATTTACCCTTTTCACGACGATTCGGATTTCGAGACGTAAATTTATACACACAAAACGCTAATCCGTTCGATGCCCCGCGAGCTTCGAAACGTTTTGCGTGGAATCGCGCTTCGGCCATCCGCGGTAACGGAATCGGTCGGGGAACGGGGGTCATATTTTCGCTACGCGGATTATTGCGATTTCAAGAAGGTTTTCTTAGGCAGGTTTTTTTAAAGTCAGTTGAAAAAGCTGGTAAAGCTGGGAACGAGTCGACTATACATCTGGTATTTGTAAATTGACAAATTTAAATACTTTTTTTCCTTACGTACCGACTTTGCAACTATATACAGGTATCGTTTGCACGATTATTGGAAACGATAATAATTGATAACTAAACAAAACGGTAGTTATACATTTTTTTTACAATATTTTCAAAACTCACTGGTTCAATATTCAATTTGTTTTTTTTACGCGTGTAATTGCTGTAGTAACGAGTCGTTTCTGTAGTATTTATTGCGACTTTAAGAAGAAGTTATTCGACGAAGCAAGTGCAATGTAATTAAATGACTAAAATCCGACGTCGTTGTGTATTAAAAAAAAAATTTTTAAATTATAAAGTTATATTGACCATAGATATGTTTTTATACACAATTATTTTGTACAAATTTTTGGTTTTAGGAATCAGAATTTTTTTAAACTGGTGGTAAAAAAATGCGTATACGACATGCAACGAAAAAACAAACACCGAGGCGACTGATGATTTCGGATTTCGTTTACGTATATCGGGTTATTGTGGGCGGGGAGAAAATAGAAAATATTCGTAATAATTAATTTTAATCGCAGTAAACGAAATTTGAGATAATATATCGTCAGGAAGTAAGACGGCGCTTATTCGTTCCTGTCAGAATTATGTCCCGTTACGACGTCAAGTCATTTCATAACTTCCGATTCCGTCTCACAGCAGGCACTGTTCGTTATTATTTTAAAGTTTTTTTCTCGAAAGTTTAAACATTTTTTTACAATTTTTCTTCGACAATATTCACCGAGCACTTTATTCCGGGAGATTTCAACGGTTTCCGTTGAACTGCCATCGCGGTCGTACGATAATAATCATAATTGATATATCATGATAATTTATTAATAAATCATATCGAGACGACTACCTATATATAACACGAGTAGCAGCGTATACGGTATTTATAATATGATAGCTATAACTTATTTATTTCTATACGTTCGTTTAGATAAAAACGAGGAAAATATAAACGTTTTTTTTTTTTTTAAACATATTCCGTCGTAGTAATTATATAATTTCATTTTTTTTTTTTGAAAACAGTCGAAATGGAAATTTTATATAAAAAAAAAAAATACCGCCACGAGCTGTTCTATTAGTGCCTATATATATTATATAGTTAGTTTTTAGTCTCAAACACGAATTTCGTATTTCGAGAAAATACAATCCGTTTTCCGTACACGAGCACCGCGCAACGATTCGCTGCAGCAAGCACAGCACACTCGAAAATAGTTTCGCGCTTGTTGCGCCGATATATTCCGCGCGCGTTAATTTAATTAAAAATAGTTTTTCCATTTGTTTTCGCCGTATAGTTTAAAACTATATTATATATGCGGAAATAATTGCATACAACGCGAGTTTTTAATAAAATCCGCTCGGAATTTTCGCTCGTTATAATATTATTATGAAAATAATATTACGGACGCGATAAATTTTTTTAAATTAAATATCGTTTTCGTATATTTTTTCCCTCCCGACTAAATATAAGTACGTGTATTTCGGGAATTCGTCGTTTTTATTTTTTTCGTTTCAATATACGTTTTATAAACTCGCGATATTCGCGCAATTTTAATTTCAAAACATCCCCGGCTCGACTGTATATATATATATACGAATTTTTAGAATTTTAAACTTTAATGGCGGGTTTATATTAAAATTTAGAATTTTCTCATTTCGAAAACGGCCGTTGGATAATTATTATTTGTTTTTTTTTTTAATATTAACTTTTAGTTAGAAACTGTTACGGCTCAACGATTAATAGATTACTGCATATTGAAACTATATTGCGTATGTCGCATATTAATATGTATATGGTGGGGCGACTGAAATGCCGAATAATAACCGGACAATATACAAAAAGACGTCGGCGGAGAGGAGTATAGAGTAGTAGTGGCGGCGCTGTAAAGACATGCGGAGAGCGAGTCCATCAACAGCCCCTGCAGGAGGAATTAATCGGAAGCACCGCCATCGCGGAGAAATATTCACTTACCAACTCTTGTGAACACCTTGCTCGAAATACACTATACTTTAGCGAGAATAAACGATATTTGTTTCATTCCACATAAGAGGTAAACCTTTTCTACAATAATAATAAGTATTACACGCACCGAGGTCGAGTACCACGCGAGACCTCGTAGAAAACGAACAAAACTCCCCTACTGCAGGGAAGAAGGAAGAGGAGACAATCAGAGACGTATTTAGGAATTTGGCGCCCGGGTGCTAATGTTTTTTCGCCGCCCCCCCTCCCCTTCGAAAATTTTTTCACTGTTTTCGTTTTCACATTTTTTTTACAACCTTTTTTTTTTTTTGCTTATTTGGATTTTGGCGGGTAGGTGGTGGTAAAAATTTGTGTTTGTACCACAATACTTAAAAGTAGTTCGATGCCAC
The DNA here is from genome assembly GCA_032441835.1 of Slavum lentiscoides. Lineage (NCBI taxonomy): Eukaryota > Metazoa > Arthropoda > Insecta > Hemiptera > Aphididae > Slavum > Slavum lentiscoides. The sequence goes on along the minus strand of CM063717.1, from coordinate 2,700,535 downwards.
TGAAAATAATAATGCCGTCCCTAAAAAAAATGCCACCCGGGGCGATCGCCCCCCTAGCCCCCCCCGTAAATACGTCTCTGGTTACAATACTATACGTATATCGTTTAAAGAATCGAACGAAAATTAAAATCGATCGGATAATTTGGCCATATTCCGAGAACGGGGTATTGTGCAGACAGGACACGGTATTCCGTTACGCGCGTTATAATATCGTTCACTGTGCGAAATTTTTGTAACGATTCGCTTAGGTATATGTACCTATTATCAGTGGCGTATTTACGGGGAGGGTCCAGGGTACAGGACCCCTCCCCGCCCAAGAACCAAAAAAAAAAAAATTACTAAAGAGTATAAATAGATACTGAAATATATGCCTATTATATATATTAAATAAAATGTACTTATTTGTTAAAATTATCCAAAGGTATTTTTTATTAAATACCTTATATCAATATATCCTGTTGGAATTTTCAAAAAAAAAAAAAATAAAAAATTTGGACCTCAATCCCCCCAGAAAAAAGTTGAAAATACGCCACTGCCTATTATTATTGCATTGCACGTTAATCGTTATATACGAACGGATGGGTTTGATGCCGAGAAAGCGTATAAAATAGGACGTATTTGCGTGCGTATATAATCTGCAGTGTAGTATATTATTTCATTATAATAATATATTGCAGTTATGTGTACGTTATATATTTTTGTGAAATTTATTTATTACATTGTATACGAATTTTACGTAACCAGCAGCGCACCGTTAACGAGAGAACTCGCTCGTGTTTTCCGGCTAAAACATACAAATTATTATACGTATAATACACGTTTGATAATATTTAAATTTATTTGAAATATTTTTATTTTTCACTCTGTTATCGTTACATTTTATTTTTCGATTTATTATATACTATACCACTTTAGTCGAAATCGCGGTAGTAATAACAAACAAATCGTAATAAAGCGACCGTTACGGTTTTTTTTTTTTTATTTTGATATTCGTTGGATTTTAATAGTTAAAATATATATATATTTTTAATATTATTAATTTATAGTTTTCTTTTTCTTATTTCATAACAGTACGTAACAGTTCCCGCGAGTTTTTCCGCTTTTTAAAAATTTTTTTTTGCGTCACAATTTGTTTAGACTGCAGTTTCTGACGGTTTACTGCTCGAACTGATAGTTTTACGACACGCGCTTATGAAAGTACATACAATAATAATAATAAAAAAAAGATCAAAAAACAAAGTACCGTCTGCGCTATATAAGGACAAGTGTTCACGGAAATAAAAATAAAAATCGTCGTAAGCCCGCGCGACACGTCCGTTCAGAACCCTAAAAAAAAAAAAAAATAATTATTTGTCGAATTAATAATTTATTTTTGAGCGTTTATATTATACGCGACGCGTATTTCGCTAATATTTTATATAATGAGCTGCAGTGGCGGCGGCGTACTTTCAATTTCTCTCCGAGAAATAGAGAACGATTTTCGTATAATATTCTGAATTAAAATATATTATTTGTATTTATATAAATCAAATAAAGCGAATATACGTATAAATCAAATAATAGTGATTTACTTATCAAGACGTAATAGGAATTGCGGATTATTTTGATATATTATATTTATTAGGATTTAGAAAACAGAAATTTATAAAAAAAATAAAATTTTTTTTTTTTATTTCTATTGAAGATTTCGGTGAAAAATACTTTTGTGAGCGTACTAAGTCTTTCCTATAAAAATAATAACCGATTTTAAACGAACCTTTTTCTATATACGTATATAAAAATGGAGCCGAAAATGTATAACAGTTCATCAATTGAGAACGGCTGGGCCGATTTGGCTCAAATTTTTTTTAATTGTTCGTAATTGTCAGGAGAAGGTTTTTACGAAAAAAAATTTTGGAAAAACCCTTTTTTTAAAATTTTTAAAATTTAACTTTTTGGCAAAACAACGTTTGCCGGGTCAGCTAGTTTAATTAATAATAATAATAATAATAATAATGATAATGATAATGATAATGATAATGATAATAATAATAATAATAATAAAAAAGGAATAATTAACTATATATATATATCTCCGATGCACGCAGAATTTCTCAATTCGGTCTTTTCGATTTCCTTCAAAATCTTCACTGCACATAATACACGCGCTTTTGTGACTTTGATTAAATCACGATACCATTTTCTATAAACGGATTTTCGTTGTCCACTACGCGCGTATAGCGTTAATTTAAAAAATAAAAACATTGACCGACGCGCAATTATACGTTTTTTTTAATTTACCATTTTAGGTTAGGTTAGGTTAGGTTCTAACCTAACCTAAACCGAACCTCCCCGCTCGGTAAATATAGGCCGCTGCGCGTGTATTGTTTGAAAGTCGATGAAAATTAACGAGAGAGAGAGAGAGAGAGAGAAAATTAATCACGACGATTCTTACGAATTCTCTCGGTCCGACCTACTTTGAAAATCCGCGGATTTCACAACACGCGCGGCCGGCCGGCCGTCTGTTTGAACGCGTTTCGCAACCGGACGACGGCGCACGGAACGACGAGCGCACAAAATACATAGCGCGGCGTCCGCGCGGTCGAACAATGGAGCCGAACGCCGCCATAAAACGCTCGTTAAAACGCGGTAATAACGCAGCAAAATAATTCCAAGCCGACCGTGTTCGGACGGGACCGCCTAACCGATTTGACGTGACGTTGTGAACGTATTGTGTTGTGCGATTACGTTATGACGTGTTCTGCGAGGACTCGAATTTCGTACGGGCGCAACGTAAATCTCTAGAGTTTTCCGAGGTTTTGTCCTAGGTTTTCAGAGATTTTTTTTTTTTTTATAAGCATACGATTTCATTTATTTCGCAAATATAAAACAAAATATTATACTTTTATAATTTATTACGGAAAAAAGAATAACAAAATTTTAATCCGTAATCTTCTAATTGTCAACGTTTCCCAAACACGCGTTCAGAGCCAATAGTTTATTAGAATTTCGTAATTGAACACCGGCCGATTAGAGTAAATCGACGATCTTAATTGCCGATGGCGTGTTGTTAATTAATAAATAAATTTGTTTACAATATTTTATTTTTATATTTGGTTTATGCACTGTCGCGCAGACGATTTATTCAACGCCGAGAGTGGCGTGTAAATTCACATAATAATTTACCTATTGTTAAATATTATTTATTACGTGAATAGTAAACGTGTAATCGAGTGCGTACAACGAGTGAAGACGAATCCTGACGTTCATTTCTCTCAGTGAAATACGCGAAATATAATAATAATAAAAAAAAAGTAAATAATAAAGATTGCATAGGCGCGTACGATCGGTCGTTCGGTCAGCGTCGAACTAAACACACGCATAAACCGACGTACCGCGTCAGTCGACCGCAATAAAACGGGAAAAGAAAGTAGTCACCAGATAGCGCTACGACACAACATAGAGGGCGTGGCAGGAAGGCGCATATAAATAGCGGTCCGAAAACATAGGACCGCTCAGTGTAGTCACGGCGGTCGGGCGTGAACAACGTAGTTCGCGTCTGACTGCCGTGTGTGCGGTGTTCAAGACTGACCGCTAGTCATATATGCGCCTTTCTGCCACGCCCTCTATGTCGTGTCACAGCGTTATCCGGTGACTTCTTTTTTTTCTCGTTTTACTATAGGTACTTCGTTTACGTTCCGTGCACGCTGTTCTTCCTTTTTTTTTACATCCGTATTTCGTCTCGGTACATTAATAGACCTTTATTTTCGGTTATTACTCTTCGAAGTGGATATTCCATTGGCAGAGGGAGTGGGCTCCATTTTCGATCTCCCCCTTGAACATCATGTATGACCGCCACTGGCTGCTGCAGTGGTGCGGAGTGTCGTAGCGAATTCGGACGACCGAATCTGATTGTATTTTTGGCTATATATAGTAATAAGTAAATTGCGACGAATACGTAATGCGTTCGTTGAATTCATTCGTCAACTATTTCTTAAAAATTCAACCGGCCGTCCGGTTATATATCCGTCTTTTTTCCCCGGTCTCATTGTATAGCGTTATTGCATTGACGCGTGTGCGGCAGCGTTAGGTTTCCGTTCTTTAAAGTACACGAGCGCGGTATTTCAAAACGTCCTGTTTAGAAACAAAAAAACCAAACAAACGCGTTTCATACGCACAAAATAAAAACCACGAAAGGCGGCGAGTCGACATAAAAAAATGTATACATATATACGCGTTGCATTCTTTACCGGTTTACACCGGTAGTACCTATTATTTTTTATAAAAAAAATGTTCTAGACATTCTTTTTTTTCCTCCTGGTTTTTGACGGGCCGAACGACGTCGCGCGCGGAAACGGATTGAGCGAACGTGACGACTACTGTTTGTTGTCGACTATCGCGTGCAAACCCCACACCTGTGCGTCTGTTTACAATCGTGTATATATAACGTTTATATAGTAGAAAAAAATAAATTTAAAAAACAGCGCTCGATCCACCGAAAATGTGTAGTAAATTCGCTAGTAGAAAAAAAAAAAATTGCGCAGTACGCGCACCTGTGACAATAACATAGCAAAATATAATGTATGCCGCACTCGACGACTTACACACATGATGCGACAAAACTTCCGAGTTGTTTTTTTCGAAAAAAAAAACATCTCGATTAATGACATACTGGACCGCCGGCGCTTAGAAAAGTATTTCGGAAGCTGTACGACGCGACGTGCACGCCGTTTTCGCCTCCTCCAATGGAAACTCGACGGAGACTAGAATTTTCCTTTTTTTTTTTCATTTTAGTTTCGTTGAAAATATTCCAGTAAAACCGACCGTCATATTATTATGAAATAAACGTAAACTTTATTATACATTTGAATCGATGATTGCGGAAACGTCACGGAGTCAAATATTTTATGAAATTGAGATATTAGTAAAAACGTGTACTAGTCATGTGTTTCTACGCGTTGAGTGTAAAAACGTCTTAAGTTATACTTTTTTTGTCTATAAAATTACAACCGAAAAATCTGGTTGAGAGTTTAGAGTTTAGTCAATGAATTGTGTCGTTCCAAAAGTTCCTATCCAAAAGTTTTAAATAATTGACTCGTGACGTTTTTGCAATCATCGATTCATTTGCAGCGTTTTTCGAAAATCGTTATTTTTCTGATCGATAAATCGCGTTTCGGAACGTGGAAATTCGAACCAATTAAAACACGCTGTACACGACGTTTTCCGATTACGCACACAAAACGTGTTCGCACGAGTCTCGTTCCGGTCGAATGTTACTTTTAAGCGCACTTATGATAAAAAAAAAAAAGTTTACAGTATACTTACCGGAATGGACTAGGAATTTGATCGAACCTAATCTCTGATATTTAACAATCGAAACGCCGCGAAGAATGCATAAATAAATGCAAACGATTTCATCGCATATACATTATATTATGATCAATACAAAACTACAGTTATATTGCAATTCGTTATCGATTAGAATTTGCTGCAAGTACGAAACACGCGTAAAGATAACGCACGCGTCAACCGACCTAAAATCGTTTCCACATTAGGCAGTAGAGATAGCACGCGCGTTACACGCCATAACGAAATATCAAAAAAAAAAAACGAATGTCATCGGAATGATGAAAGTCCTTGAGAGTAAGACGGCGACATGTATAAAAGAAAAGGTAGATTAGGTCGAACGTTTCTTTTGTTATGTTTTAAAACAAACAAAAAAAGAAGATCTATCCATAGTTACACTCCTATGATTTTCATCAAAATAATTGCTTCACGCGGGAAAGATCGCTGAAGGCTACTGTACTGTGTCATACTTATTATAAGACACCAAATATATTACAATATTATAACAACATAGCCATTTTTTTTTTATACATTTATATATCTTAAATTCTGAAAAAAAGTTACAAGCATTTTGGAAATACAATTTTTCTTCTTTTTTAAATCTCGTAACTTCTTAATACAACAGCTCCGTTATACTGTCATGTTAAATAGATTGTGATTTATTTCCCGTAAGTATTCGGTGTCTTAAATACGACTGTGGCCTTCAGGGTTCTTTGGCCTGTGTACCGTCCTTTCAAGTTGTAACGGCGACATAAGTCCAACCTACAACGGACTCACGACCGATTTACGTGGTCCAAGTGAAACACGACGCTGATTCCTTACGGTGAGTTCCCAGGCTCATTTGCGGAGTGCCACCGAACTCAATCGCCGACTTTAAGACTCCTCGCCGAGTACAGGGCGAAACTATATTACATCGGTGTTGGTAAAGAGTCATCGCCCGACAGGACATAAACACGAAACGGCAACAACTATACTGGACTCTGAATTTCGCTGGGGAGATGGACGTACAACAGGTTGATAACCAGCTCGTCAAACACACGACGGGATGCAACGAAAAGTTACAGTTCACTTTGTTCCAATTTCTGTAGTCCCGGGCAACGTAAATTTAAAAATTACATATTCTAATTCGATATTCAGGAGAATTGGACGCGATACGTGTGCAGCGGTCGTTTGGACGTGGACGGGCTGCGTCCTGCAGCAACTACATAGTTACTATCGACGAAATAGATCAAAGTCAAAGCTGACGGATGGTCTTATTACTCATGTTCCGTACATATTTTTGCATATTTTGTCGATTTTCTTGATTTTTGTGCGTATTAATAGGTTTTATTTTTTTGTGAAACAATTAATTGATATCCGCGTTTTCTCGTCAATTCGTTAAACGTCTAATATTCGAAATTTTAAACGTTACCGAAAATCGAATTTAAATTATACGCGTACGTGTTAGGTATTTTTAATATGACGCGTCTCGTCAAATCGATCTGATTATTGTGCCGTGAATACTCGGTGGGTATATTTATGAGGCGTGCGTCATAATATACGTCAGTCCGTCCATTCGGCTTGTGTCGTATCGTTTATAGAATACGAATATAATAATAATAATAATTATTATTATTATTATTTATAATTGTGCGAAGGAAATGATCAATATACGCGTGGGTATATAGTCGAGTTATAATATACGTAAATTATTGAACGGTTAAAATACGAGTACAGTGACTCGCTCCTCGGCACGCGGCTATAATATCGCGTATTATACGCGTTTTTTATCGGTTCTTAAGGGTTTTTTGGCGCGCGGACCTCTGCAGTAAAAAATACACTTTGAAGCCACGGACCCCTTGAGTTTTATGAGCGACAAAAAACGTCCCAGGTACGCTATAAAAATACGGAATAATACGAGTATGAATGCATAAGTATACGAAAGTTCATTCATCATAATTTTATACTCTTGGACGACCTTGTGTAGGGCGTTTAAATGCGCTCGTACGATTAAACGAACACCCATTTTCTTTCTTTTTAATGCGGCTTTATAAGCGAATATTTTTAATATTCCAACCGATCAAACGCGGTACTGGAAAGGACGAGAAGGAATTTTCAACCGTAAGAGTAAAAGCTGGGAAATTAGAAAATATATGGCGAGCGTATCACGAGGCCGAATCGAAGACACGAATAGAGCTTATATAATGCGGGGAAAGATCGAAGAAGGACTGCGGGTAAGGTAAAAACACGAAAAGATTCATTTCATTCTCTACTATAGTAGAAGCAAAATCGCTAATGCGATATCCAAAATCCGAAACGGATGGGAACTCGGAGAAGGAGATTATTATAATAATACAGTATAGAAAAAAAAAAGATAAATAAATGCGAATGTCGGTGTTGCGTTTCTGGCACAGAGTTTTAATATTTCAGGCTCAATCAATACAGGATTAGAGCTTTTGTCCAGACGATAGTAAAATTCGGTGATTTATAGGCATTCGATTTCTTTTTTTTTTTAATACATATTTTGGTCTAATAATGGAACTATATATCAGCTATAAATCTGAATCTTTTTAACTATTAAATTGCTTCTGTTTTTTTGGGGGAGGGGTTAATCTTTTTTATTTTATCGTAACCCGCCGTAGGTTTTAAGTCGGTTTTCTCTCGTTATTTTTGATTTATTAGTTTATCGACATTACACGAGTTCTACATCAATATTTAGATACGTTTAAATACTTTTTTTGAGGATTTTCAAGGCTTATTGTTTTATTTCAATCGCTTTTATTATAGGATATTATAGAGCTACAACATTCGAACTCTAATTATATGATTAATATAACAATATACGGTCTGCTGGCTGTAGCAGAATTTAACGTTCGACAGCTCCGGATTTAAATAGTTTATTAAATTATATCTGCGAATTTATTCGTATATCTCTCTTGGTTTCTCACTCATTCACGCCGCACACTACTTATGCATATCGTACGCTTTGCAGAAAATATTTTTATTACATAGGTCTTAGTTTATATTATTAATAGCTATATGTGCGCGCAATAATATCGATAAAAAAAATAATAATAAGCGTAATATATAAACTAAAAAAAAAAAAAATTATGTTACTATATATTAGTTGTTAACCTATTCTTTATCGTTTCTATTAATCTATAAAGAATGAAATGACGAATTTGAGTATAGAAAAAATTAATAAAAAAATTTCGGCGGTTTATTTGATCGGGTTAAACAACACGAATCGACCTACAAAGTGTTTGTACAATGACGAATTAATAAAAAAAACCATACGCTCACCGAGCATTTCGTTGGAATCGTCGGTTTAAACTATACGCGAATATTGTACAAAGATTTTTAAAACGTTGTTTTTAGATCGATCTAAAATATTTTTATAAATTCGCGATAAAGTATAAATCGACTATTACGCGTTATTATTATTATTTTTTATTCGAAATAAAATATCGGGTAGTCTTCCCGTAATTTTTAACGGGTAAAATTTATATATAAATAAGTTGAAGTACACTCGACCGATTTCGTAAAAATTCAATTTTTATACTAAACTAGTAATTTTTTTTTTTTATGTATAAGTAAAAAATAAATAAATATAACGCATTTCGCGTAAATATTTGGTAAAAAGGGGTGGGATAGGGGGAGGGATTTAAAACGTTGTTCGGGAATTATAAAACTTTTATTTAACCCGGCTCAGTTTACCGGTTTGTCAACAGAGTATAATATGTATATATACCAAATCGATTTCGATTTTCCGTCATTGTCGTCGTTAATCCGAGTTTTGTGTAAACAATAATACGAGTAATAATAATAATAATAATAATAATAATAATAATAATAATAATAATAATAATAATAATAATAATAATAATAATAATAATAATAATAATAATAATAATAATAATAATAATAATAATAATAATAATAATAATAATAATAATAATAATAATAATAATAATAATAATAAATAATAATAATAATAATAATAATAATAATAATAATAATAATAATAATAATAATAATAATAATAATAATAATAATAATAATAATAATAATAATAATAATAATAAATAATAATAATAATAATAATAATAATAATAATAATAATAATAATAATAATAATAATAATAATAATAATAATAATAATAATAATAATAATAATAATAATAATAATAATAATAATAATAATAATAATAATAATAATAATAATAATAATAATAATAATAATAATAATAATAATAATAATAATAATAATAATAATAATAATAATAATAATAATAATAATAATAATAATAATAATAATAATAATAATAATAATAATAATAATAATAATAATAATAATAATAATAATAATAATAATAATAATAATAATAATAATAAGTAAAAAATGTAAGTCGGAGGGTGGCGAAAAGCATCTTTCAATAATAATTATCGTTGGTCAAATAAGTAGATTTTATTTATGCACGCGGCTCGTGTATGATTCACACGCTCGTTATTGACACGTTTTTAAAACATTAATTACCTGTGCTGCAGTTTACGAAACAATTACGAATAGATATTATGATGTCGTCATACGCGTTAAAACATTAATAGTCGCACAGTTGAAAATCTCAATCACATATTATTCGATAACGATTAACGAGTTAAGTAGAAACACGCATTTTTTTTTCTTGAAAGAGGAAGTTTATGTGTAACGTATAAAATGAGTTTGACAAAATTGCAAAAAAAAAAAAACGTCGTCGATGTGGGTTTCAATAATTATTATCATCGTACGTTAAATACGCAGAAATTTACTGTATATTTTATATAATATACACGCGGCTCGTATGACTCATATCTGTTATTGACGCGTTTTTTTTTTTTGTACATAATTTAAATAATCGTTTAAATAATCGTTAATGACTATAGCGAAATATTATATTATAATTTACGACAGAAATGTGTCGTTCACAAACGTTTTGTGGGTCCCGCAGTACGTAAAAAGTCGCGTGTTTAGCAATAAAAATTGTATTTTTTTTTTTTTATGGAAAACGATAACGCCACAAAATCTGCTATAATAATATATTATTGTTCGTATATGAAGAGCTCTGAAAAAAATGAGATGCTGATTATTATGCTAATTTGCTATAGTTATTATTTACTGTATTTAGTTTATTTTTTAGGGACTCGAATTTTCAATAAATATCTATTTAAAAAAAAAAAATTGTTTTTTGAATAGTTTTTCCAGTTTTTGAGCCATTTACCGCAGTTATTCGATTATTCTATAAAAGTGGTGATTTCAGGCGATAAACGAAAAGTTTAATCGTAAATTATAATACTCTGAACGTTTTCAATTAGCTCGTGGTGTTTTTTCGTTGTAGTGCAGTGGATTTCGTTTTCGAATTTCAATATAGCATACTTCGTAATTGAAAACTAGAAAAATCTTTATTCGAGTCGGGAGACGTCCGCAACAAGATCCACGGATTTCTACTCGTACCGGTCACTGGCAAATGTAAAAACTAGATAAATTTTTATACGGATTTGTGCGGTATTTGTCGCGCGTATAGTGTATAAACGACGATCGTGCCGGGACTCGTATTATCATACTGTAAATTGCTACACGTCTGCTGTCTCGTAATATCGGTCCATTCGAATTTACCGCCGTTTGAATTTTATAGCGATTAACTCACATTGTTATATCATTATTATATCATTAGGTGGCCGCATATTTTATCGGAAAAATAAAATACGGAGTGTATAAGTCCGGAATTATAATATTACGTTTCGTGACATTTGTGATGTCAGTGTGTCATCGGTGTATCGATATCGAACATGCGCGTTTCAGTAGCTTTAGGCGGTTCATCAATGGATATTTTTAGTTTAAGTCCCGACAGGAGCACGCCGAAGCGAGCGTATATCAATCATGGAATTACCTCATGGAACGTAATATAATTCCGGGGATAGATTTCAATAGACCAATCACGAAACAGCAGTCGTGTACAGCAATCATTGAACTCAATACACGGAACGCGTATATTAACCAAAATATGACCTCTGCGGATAGGAGGCCGCCACGTGCATTGTATAAGGTAATACAATTCACGAAGAATACGATGAAATTTTAGGTTTTTCCGTGAAATTTATCATGTTTTATTATTTACTTTGAGATAAAAGGACGCAAAACGACGTGCTTATAGTATCAATGTTAGCACCGAAATCGATGGTTTTAACGTAACGAAGTTGGTAACAAAAACAGGAAAATAGAAACGGAATGCATATGGCGGCCCACTATATAAGGGGTCCATTTTTCGTACAGGAGAAGTATACAGAACGCGCGTTCCGTGTATTGAGTTCAGTGATAGCAATATGTACGGAATGTTGGTGTGCTGTCGGCATCATATGGGAGAAGAAAACGTTTCGCGCGTTGTGCTGCCACACGCACTCCTGCCACCACGCGGACGATGGCCGCGTCTGTGTAGAGAGGCGAGAAAAATGTTTCTAGAAACGATTTGTGAGAAAAATGATGAAATTTCGCACTCGAATAGGAATAATCCGAAGACGGATAAGAGAAGGATAATTGACTGAACGAAGCGCGCACACGACATATGTAATTCGCATATAGCGTGTGTGTGACACGATCTCGAGTCGAGCGTCGTTATATTATTATCGGAACGTCTATGAAATAATAATTGTATAGAGAAAATAAAAAAAAACGCCGCCATTTCCGACGGAATATAATGTGTGTCACGATTTTATATTATATATATATATACGGAATTCCGCTAAACCATCGTCGTCGTGATGCTGCTCGTCGTACAAGGCGGAAATCGTCGATTTGTGGTAAATTCTTTTTTTTTTTTTTTCATTCGCGTTATCTCGTCGTCGTCAATGACGGAAATTTTTTTTATTTTTACATTTTTTTTTTTTTTTAGTACGCCCACGCGAAATAGCGTACCGATGACGACTACTGCAGAGAACCGCGCGAATTCCGACCGAAAATTTTTATTCGAACGTATCGCTCGTTTACTGCAGAAAAATCGATTCAATCGCGATTTCGATTATAGTAAATAAAATGAAATCACCGTTTAGTGTTGCACAACGAATTTGTAAATAATTCGAGGAGAATAAACGTATATAATCGCGCAGCTATTATCTTATTCTAAACGTGTTTATTATGTATCGTCAAAACGCCCGCCAAAGGTTTTTTTTATTGATAGCCATTAATCATAATTTTGTCGTGTTAAAAAATACACGTGTATTATTTTATTACCGTAGAACGAAATACTGATGATAAGTGATAATAATAACACGTGTTAACGAGAGTCTTTAAAATGTACACAACCGAAATCGGATGATTAACTGTTGGTCCGTTAAAATCGAAATTTAGCGGCTCTGTAAAATCCATAGAACGCTTATGCAATCCGAATTTTTTACCGAGTCATTAAAACCGCTAATGGTACTGTAAATGTATTTAAAGATCGTTTATGCGACCCGGCATAAGATTGTGAAAAAAAATCGAGTCTCTATGGTATTCGTGAAAAAAAAAAAAATACTACAGCCAAACACATCTTTCCTGATTTCGCTTTTTTCCCAACCCTTTTACTCTTGTTATTCTCAATTTCGTGCACAAAATTGTTGTTTTGGTCATCCTCAGAGTAGTATCTGTGCAGAACGTTTGGAAAATGGGTATATTTGCAGTAAAAATTGGAGCATTGTTTCTATACAAAAAAAAAAAAAATTGTCTACAGGAAAAAAAATATCGTTTAAAACATTATTATAATATTATTAATTTTAAAATTGTTACGAAAATTTATTTATTTTCAATTGCAATGTATTATAAATTTATCGATAAAAAAAAATAATAAAATATTTTTGAAAATTGTATCTATAATATTTTACGCGTTGTTTAGTGCTTTTTTTTCTGTCTCTCTTGAAAAATTTGATAAAGTGGACTTTTTGCAGCAGTCGTAGCGATTTTCAAATGGTCTCTCGATTGATTTTTAAACAGTCCACACGTCGAGACGTTCGTTCTGAACTGATCGAAGTCGTGGTAAATTCGTACACACATAGGTACGAGTTATTGAAACGAAATCATTCGCGAGCGTATACTGAATATAATATGATGTTTTAGACAAGAGTTTAGAACAAAAACCATCAGCTATATTTAATTACGACATACCTCGTGAAGATATTAAAATACTTACTGGGAAACAATTTATAGGAAATTTTATTATAGTTATATATATATATATATAAACGATTTCGATTCGCTTAACCGTCGGCGAAATATTCACAAAAAAATGTAAGAATAAAAATTGTATTACTTAATATTGAAATTTCAATAATTGGACACGGGTTATCGTCGTTTGATTGCATTTCTGATTCGATGTTCTTTGCGTATTCGGCATTAGTTTTAATTTTCGTCCAACCTATAATATGATTGATAAAATGAAAAAAATTATTTCCACTACTGATAAACTGGCAATTTGACCTTACAGAATCGTCATAGGAAAACAACGTTTACGAAATGCTGTTAAATAAAAAGGTCGTCGTCGTCATTTTGCCCCCATCAGATAAGTCCGCTCAAAATTCAATTTTAATCCGATTACACACGATATACAACACGTGACTATGCGACACGAACGCGTCCCCCCGTTCATTATAATCTTTTAGTCTTAACTTAATCCTTATTATAATAACAGCAGCAGCAGCAGCAGTGTCTTTGCCCGTTAAAAGCTGATCGTGCAAAACGGATTGCACTCCGCGCGTATACAATAATATGTAGGGCTTCGTCGTCATACGCTCGTTTATTCGTTTTAACCTCGTTCGTTTGTTATTCTTGAAAACAATCGGGGATGGGGGAGAAACGAGTTTTAAAGACAATTTTTTTTTTTTACGAAATTTTAGATCGGATGAGGATTATTTTTGATTGGAGAAAAAGAGCGATCGCGTATAAATTCAAAAAAAAAAAAATGATTCGATTTCGACGGATTAATGTACGATATTATGATATTATGTAGTCGTAGCGGTGAAATCAGTGTGTCTGTCGATAGTGATGAGAAAAAAAATCTACAACGCGATGTCACGTTACTCATATCTATGTAAATCGGAAAAGGAAAATTCGGAATACCGAGAGAGAGAGAGAGAGAGAGAGAAAGGGTAACATTTATATTATTACGGTCTTATGCGGATCTAATGGATCGACGAAATTTGAGCATCGTACGCGTTCGAGTAAGAAAAAAATACACTTCCTCCCTGCAGGGGGAATTGTCCTAATTAAAATATTTTGGACCGCTAACTTATACCGAGGTTATGTACTTGGGTACACGGTTTTTTTTTAAACTCTAGAGAAACGAATTCGTCTATATAAATTAAGAAATAAATTTTGCGTAAGAACTCCTTATAATTAATTAATTCGTCTATTAAATATTTTAGCGTCGATTTCGACAGATTATTGATTATTATTATTATTATTATTGAACAGCGTATAAGTACAAATATTAATGAGACGCGAACTCGGTAATTTTGGACGAGAGAAAGGAAATCAACCGACTTCCGAAGTAAACTTCGGATTCCGTGTAATTATATAATAACCAGCGAAGTAATCGCAGAGAGCAGTCGTTTCGGGTATGTATTTACTATTACGTGTAGTTTATGAATACCGAATTGATTGCGGAGGTTCGAAGGCGGTCGAGATGCGTCGAAACTGAAATCGGGCAACGGCACGTGATTGAGAGAGAGAGAGAAAATGTTTGACCTCATCTGTGCAGGAGAGCCGTGTCTTTTTCAACGAACGCACGCGCGTTACCATAAGAAATTCGATTAGTCG
Source organism: Slavum lentiscoides (assembly GCA_032441835.1). Lineage (NCBI taxonomy): Eukaryota > Metazoa > Arthropoda > Insecta > Hemiptera > Aphididae > Slavum > Slavum lentiscoides. Next base: position 2,685,408 of record CM063717.1, on the reverse strand, counting down.
CGTAGTGAGCTAGATTTCGTGATACGAGTTGAAAATAAAATTTCTAATACGGTTCGTATGCGTTTGACAAAAAAATATTTTTCGACTAGGAAAAAAATCTAAAAAATATACTTGAATTTTGTGTAGTGAAGCTATAAAAAGCAAGAATTTGCTGTGGATATTATAAAATTATTTTTAAAATTCGAAAAATCGAAAATTCGACGGAGAAACGAAGAAATATACACGATTGGGTGAAAATAAAATATGATATATGCGGAACACGAATTTCAAAGTGTTATTAAAAACTGAAGGCGTATATATCGTTATAATAATAGAATATACACTATATATACATAGGTATATAGTTTATGTATCGCGGGCGCTGAAGATATCGCGTGAGCAAAATGTTAAATTTTCTCTCGCAAACTTTATTGCGGAGTCTGTCCCGAGATCCGTCCAAAGGGATGAATGTTAATTTTTCCGCTTCTTTTCTCGTCACTATATAATATACCTATATAGAAAGTTTCGTTCAATCGCGTTCGTATATATATTATATACATATACAGTTCGCGCAAATATATTTTCCTTCTATTCTCCGTGTATATACGTTTGAAAACTCGGACGAGAAATCGAAAATATTTCTCAATTCGATTGCTGAACGACTAAGCGAAACGTTTGCAATATTCTACTCAAACTCGATATATGTATACATATATATTGAATATGTTTAAGAAATTGATAGTAATTTAAAATCGAATGACGTAATATTTCTGTATAAATGCGTATTGTGAATTGTGGTCTAATACGCGCGTATATATGGATATAATATTTGTAAAAAAAAACGAGACACTTTTTGTGAACGCCCAACTATACGAACTATCGAACCGAGTAAAACAAAAAAAAAATAGTAATAATAAAGATTGCATACGCGCGTACGGTCAGCGTCAAACTAAACACCCGCATGTACCGACAAGGCGCGTCAGCCGACCGTAATAAAACGGAAAAAGAAAGTGGTCACCAGATAGCGCTACGACACAACACAGAGGGCGTGGCAGAAAGGCGCTTATAAATAGCGGTCCGATACCATCGCACCGTTCAGTGTAGTCACGGCAGTCAAGCGTGAACAACGTAGTTCGCGACTAAAGTACGAGCGCGCGGGTGTGTGTGTGTGTGTTGTTCGAGACTGACCGCTATTTATATACGCCTTTCTGCCACGCCCTGTACGTTGTGTCGCAGCGCTATCTGGTGACCACTTTATTTTCCCGTTTTATTGTTATTTCGTTACGTTCCATGCACGTTGTTCTCCCTTTTTCTACATCTCCCGTCATTCGTCTCGGTACATTAATAGATCTTTCTTCTCGATTATTACTCGTCGATGTGGATATTAATTCATTGGCATAATGGGATGGATCCATTTCCCCCCCGTGTATAACCGCCACTGATCTGAAATCTATAAATTTTTGTTTTCTACACCCATTAATTTATTATCGTCTTATTTAAACGGTTATAAATTTGCTTCGAAAACAATTTTTTTATATTTTTGTTTTTATGAAAAAAATATCGATTCGCTCCCCGTGATCTAGCCCAGTGGTTCCCAAATTTTTTTTTTCCCGTTTTGGCGCGTTATTATTATATAAGTAGCCGGCACATTGTGGACAAACACTGTAAAAAAAAAATAAGTAAGATTTAGCACCGGGAATCGAGCACAGTCGTTCCAAAACTAAAATCGTATAAATTCAGAATTAATATAACACGCGAACTATTTTTATTTCTATTTTTAAAATTTTCTTTCGATTGTTTTTAATAACATTTTAATGATTTTTTTTTTTAATAAGAAATTCAAGTTTTCACACGGCACACCTTTTTGGCGAACGCACTTATCTAGTCCTAATTACGCGTGCCTATACTTGCGTATACTGTAATAATTGTTTATTTTTTTCCAATCTTTTACTAAATTTTCGTTCACGAACTGATACACACTACACTGTATATTTGTATACGTCACCGACAGACTATAGGTAAGTTTACCGAACTTAAGTTTCGTCACAGCGAAGAAAATATTCAGTCAAGCGCGTTTGCGCGTATACGACGATAGATCCTCGGAGAAGAGAGAAAGAGAATATATTATTCAATCGACCGCGGTAAACTCGCGTAGAAGCGCAGTACACTATTCTTATACGCAGCGAGCGCTGCAGTATTTACACGGGTCGATGTACCGTTGGATTCGATCGAGACCCCATCATGCGCGTGTGTGTGGAGGGCTTCTACAGGTGGAGTATATAATATGGAGACTCGATCGAAGCGGACGATTTTAAACGTATACTTTTTATTTGCAAAGTATTTTTATATTTTTTTTATCTTTTCATTCGCGGCGACGAATAAAAAGTATTTAAATTTTTGACAAGAAATTTCGAATTTTCGTTGAATATTATTCGTCCACGGTCAGTTGGATTAAACGTTTTCGAAATTTACGTGAAAACGGCAATATATTTCTCGAGTTCTACACCGACGTTTTACCGGCACATAAGAAAGAAATCGACGTTTTTACCGGCATGAAAAAAATTTCGAACACTGATTTATATAAAAAAAAAAAAAATGATATTCAAGGCGCTCTTCGGATTTCGTTTCTATAGTAGCGAGAAACAAAAATAAAAAAGTAAAATAACACTTTTAGCGCGGGTCATAATAATAATTAATAATTATTACGCGTATCACGAATATAAAAAGCAAAAAAAAAAAAAATTCTGAAACCGAAAAAAAAAATTCTATCGTATGTTTCGTCAGATCTCCGTATACACGTTTTTATCTATACAGCGTCAAGGCTGTTTATAATAATTATAGTAAAAAATAATGCTATTGTTTGGTTTAAAAGCGAATAAACGTTTTTTTTTCCTTTCTAATTTCCCTCGTGCGAATGGGGGTTTTTTTTTACCCCTAGTGACCCGAACCTCCACAATAATCGTTTAAATATTTTTCTTCTTCCCGAAAACCCTTTTTTTATTTGTTATTTTTTACTCGTTTTGTATGTTTAGATTTTTTTCCAATACTGCAGTGAAAAGCTCTTTCGCGTATATACAGTTCACTCGTATTTTTTTTTTTCAATTTCCGAGCCGCTCAAAAACGAAATTCTCCGGTGGGAGAACGGTTACGGTAAAAATTCGGACGCCACCACGTTCTATATATGCGTGTAATCGCGTATAATTCAAGGACTATAGTTAGATAATTTTTAACTCGTTAAACGAAAAGTTATTCGCATATATAATTTTTTTTTTGCGCTTTGTATTGAAATGTTAATAGTTAATTTTGAAAAAAAAAAAAGGTAACCGAACGCAGTCTAAATTTTAAAATGTCTAATTAGTGTTAAAAAAAAAATGAAAAATAACCAAGACGTTTCGGCGGCGTATTTTGTACATATTTTATACGTTACATTTTACATGTTAATAACAAACGGCTTAATACCACCGCCGCCGCGGCATATAAATTCAATAAGTCAACGCGAATTTTAACTATTATGTATAGAGTTAAAGTTATAATTAAAAAAAAAAAAAAATTAATTAAAATTTTTATAATACTCGTCCGTATTATTTCGTCGATGTCGTACACTTAAAATACGAAATATATTCGAGAAAATTTTTTTTTTTTTTTTTATTTAGCGCTAGCGAATCGTCGTTATTGCGCGTATAACTATTGAATATTGAATAATATCGCCTTTTTTTTCTGAGACATTGCGCCAAAGTCTTGGACTAGATATTATATTATAGTCGCGATAGATTTATTTTATGTCGTTTCTTTATACGCATTTTATTTGTAAATATAGTGCACGCGTGCGTCTGTCACGTTGATTAGTTTTTCATTCGCGTCACGCGCGTAATTAGCGTTTTATTTATAATTAGAATTTTTTTCTTCCAGAGAGAGAGAGTGGAAGATTTCGAAACATTTTAAAAGGATTTTCTCTATAGCGCTGCGCGGCCTGGAAAACCGACTCGACTTGACGCGGAAAGAGTTTTTATACTTTATTTCATATAAAGTATATATATATACTGGAGAACGACAGGTTTCCCGTCGTTTTTTTTTGAAAATATTATAATTCGACGTTGCCGAGTAGATGCGTGTACGATTTCTACGCGTTTAATCTCCGCGATTTTTTTTTCTATGGGCGCCCACGGTTTTGCAAATTTTCAAAACGTTTTGAAAACTGTTATTGTGAACGTATAACTGTCACTGCAGTCATTTGCAGGGGAAACATTTTGTACAGGTATTTATAATTTTTTTTTCTTCGCGAGACCGCGGTTGTGTGGAAACGTTAACGTTCCCAGGTTTTTTTTTTATAGAGAATGGAGGAGAGCGGTTTTTCGAAAAATTCGCCCGACAGACGCCTAATGCTACAGACAAATCGCATTTGAAATAAGAGTGTTTTATTGTTGTTAAGAATTTGCAGTGTTGGAAAAGCGCCGCCGTCTCCGTTATGTTCTCTATAGTAGAAGTAAAAAAAAAGCTCTGCGATAATACCTAAAACTAACCGGCCGGCCGAGGTCTAGAGATTTTGTCAGAACGAAAGGTTTTATATGTATATATATATTTTTTTTGCGCCATTTTAAAGCCGTCTTATGGTACTGTTAGACGTTTGTAAACTCAAACACGATCGTCGTTTTTTTTTTTTTTTAATTTTCTTTATATACGCGCTATAAATAAGAAAAACTATAAATTTAAAAAAAACATTTTTTTTTTTTTTATAAAATATTATAAAACGAATAACATATAGTCGTGAATTCTTCTGGTAAAACACATACTGTATTATACACGAATAAATATACCGTTTATATATAAATAAAATAATATTATTTTCTATCTATCATATATATATATAAAATACAAAAAATGTTTGTTTGTTCCTAAATAACGCAGGAACGACGCAACGGATTTGCATGAAATTTGATGTACAGAGTAATTATAAGCCAGAAAAATATATGGGGTGGTACTTTTTATTGAAAAAAAACCAAAGAGAATGGTAGGTAATACGGGAAATTTCGGGATGCTAAGCGTTAAACTGCAGTTACCATGGTGACGATTAATGCCAATAGCATCAACGTCTTTTACGCACTTCCGCGAACCGACCGACAAAAGAAACAAAATAATAAAAGAGCGAATTAAAAAATTAATAAAATGTAAATCATAGTCCATATTATTATGCATAAAGAAATAACCAGCTGAACTGGCCCGCAGTTTCCTTTTTTCCAAAAAATAAATAAAACGTACATCATTTTTTAGCGTAGTAGAATTATACGCCGGGTATCCGTTATGTTTTATGTGTTTGATGAAAACAACCCAAATAACTGTATTAAAAATATAATATGCTGACTTTTAATGGCGTTTCAAAGGGAGTAAATGCACGGGCAACGCCGTGCAGGATCAGCTAGTATATAATAATAATAAATAATATATAATAAGGATTATATATAAATCGATCGTATTTCGCAAAATTTAAAAGAGGAAAAATTCGCCAAAAAATACTACGCATAATATCCGCAATGGCCTAACCGCGGGTATATTATTATACTTATACGCGTGTATTGTATATTTTAAACGCGTTTTATACGGAATTTTCGGAAAATAATTCGTTCGATTCGGCGGACCGAACCCGTTTTCATTGACGGTATTATTCTCTATATTATGTGGGGACAATGAGTGCGTACTTCGCCTATATATTATATTATAAATACTATATATTATATTATATACACTATATATTGTATATATATATATATAATATCGTTATGATCGGTCGCTTTCAAAAAAAAAAAATTCCGCTTTGACATTGAACGAAACCCGCGCGCTCATTATATATTGAATAGCTGGTGTGCTGGTTTTTATCCGGTACCTTCTTCTATATATTTAGCAACGAGCGAATTTTTTTTTTTTATAGAAATATTACACGCTAGTTTTTATTAGCCCCGCGCGTATAGGTGATTGCAGTGACATCTGACGAAACGTGAATAATTCATCGTCGTTATATATATATATGTACCTAACACGCAGCTATTACGATGTAACGCGTGTACAATAGTAAATAATTTTTTTTTTTTTTTTGTGTTTGTGTACATAACGAGTCAGCGATTGTCTGCCGAGTATTTATGACTATTATAAGAGGGCTCGCTATGATTTTCATCAAAACAATATTGCTTCACGCGCTAGAAAGAATACTCTGAAGGCTATAATATACTTATTCAGACCGACGGATTTTTACGCGAAATTAATATTACAAAATATTATATATTGTACAATAACCCGTAGCCATTTTTAACTGTTTAAAAAACACATAAACATTTGAAAAATACGATTTTTACCGCTATTTTTTCGCGTTATTTAAGAACAATATTTTCAATTATTCTATTATACACTTTGAACAAATTTCGCTTCCCTTAAAACTATGACCTGTATAATATATTTTTTTGTTCAGTATAAAATATTACGAAATACTCGTTGTATTTTCTCGCTTAATACTCGCGGTGATAATGATTTTTTTTTTTTTTGAAACCGTTAATAAATAAATAAAATTCAATACAACAATATTAATTTCGATTTGTTTATATTTACGCGTATACAAATATATTAATTTTTTTTTTTTTTAAATATTCTCAAAGTCGAATGGAGGAAAAGAAAATCTTTTTATCCCTTTATTATAAAATATCCTCCTGCACCTTTAAAGAAACTCGCGACTCGTTATCATTTTTAATCGTATAATTCGGTTTCGTGGGAATATAGTTTATACGCGCGTTTTACTCGATAAACGTCCTCCGACAGGAAACATAAAATTATACGGTCGAAATATTCCAAACACGCGGCTTTCCTTTACAGACCAACCCCCGTAACTAACAGCCGTTCTCTTTTTTTTTTTTTCTCAAAACACATTTGTATGTATGCGATGTGGTATAGGTAAAACGTATACGCAATGTGTGTAGTAAAAAATCCATTGATAAGATTTTTAAATTTATGGACGTCTCCTAATACTCTTACCGTGTACACTGCACAGATTATTATTTTTATTATATTTTATTATACGTAGGCGAGTATAATAATAATAATAATAATATATATATATATGCTCGCAGGGCTGCACCTGAACGTAACAACTATTGTACGTATATAGGGGGCGTTACCATCAGACGTTCTGATTTTGGATAAGACAGTGCTTATTTTTTATTATCTTATATACCGCGAGCAAAGAAAATGTTTTGGAATTTTGAAAATTGTATACGTACGCTTTTAACAATTTTTTTTTTTTTTACAAGTATATAGTTATCGTGCCTTAGACCGGATCGCATCAAATCGATCCTGCAAAGACAGTATAGGTATCGCGACAATCAGAAATCATCAAACGTTTATAGAAATGCGAAAAAGCGTTTTATTTCAAATTTTTTTAATCAACAAAAACAATAATATGTACTGCACGCTTAGAACGACGGACAATCGAATATAATATATTAGTAATCAATTATTATAGACGGTCGCGTTTATTGTACATTTAAAATTTCGATTCGATCGTTCGGAACGTACGAAAGCGGTTTTTCGCGCACAGATAAGAAGTGGATACCGGACCAGTGTTTTCAATGTCTCTGCATTTATTGGGCTTCTGCGGTGTTCGCGTTTCGCCGACCAAGCCAATAAGACGCGCGTTAATAACCTCGAGACGTATAAATTCTAATGTTTTACCGCGGCCGTTACAATTCTGTAAGTTATTGCGTATCGATCTCGATGTTTTCATATTCGGTTGGCTGCGAGAACCTGAATTTTCGAGAAGTCTATACGCGTAGTAAATGAAATTTCGATTTACGCAAACGGACGAAAAAAAGAAGACGATCAAGAATATTATTCGTCCCGTTAACGATAAAATATATTTTGTTATATTTTATCAAAACAGATCGGAATATTAGACTGAAATCAGTACATATATTTTGTTATATAATAGGTGATTGACTTTATTTCCGAGAGTCGCGACAGTAAAAAAAAAAGATTTCGGACCGTTGCGGGCCTCGTGTAGTCGCTAAATTTACCGTTTATTAACGGACCATTTTAATAATATAATATCACAAAAAAAAAACAAAAATTACTTACGAGTCTACTAAAAAAAAAAGCGTTCTTATAATATTCCACTTTTTGTTTTTTAAGAAATTCTCGAAATAAATTATTCTTGATCCGCGCTACGGGTATATATAGTATACAACAGTTTTATAGAACGATGATTTACATAAGTAAAATAATAATCGACTGGAGTTGAAACGGTTTTGGAAAACCGTTAAAAATCGCGGATACCTGCACCTGCTACCGATACGGAAATCGTGATAAAAAGAAAATAATAAAAAAAAAAATAGTCACCTGTTTATAACGTCTAAACCGGAACGTAAATAAATAAATATTGCGCGCGGAAATGTTAATTACCATATATATACGAAAACCGAAATAAATTATTAAAAAAATCGAAAACCGAATTTAAAAAAAAAGTAATTAAAAACCGGTAATTGCAATCGAAACAAAAAAAAAAATACGTACAAATAACAGAAATTATTTCCGGAGGACATAAATTTTCCGTTTTTTTTTCCCACCTCGACCTCTTAAATTCACTCTGTACAGTATGTGTGTTACGGGACTGTTTTCCTTCGTAAAAACGTATATATTCAAACTTTTTAAACCGCGTGCAGTGCACGGCACGACGGGGTAAAACGTTTTTTTTATATTTCTGGCCACGTGAGATCGTGATTATCGAACACATTTATTATACGCGAAAACGTTTAAAATATTAACTTCTATAATTTTTTAAATATCGCGGCGGCGCGCGGTCCATTAGAAAGTATACGCGGAGGAGGAATCGCGCAAAAAACGCCTCCTCCTCCGCAAACTGAGCTCGAAACGGCCGTGTTCGACTATATATACTGCAGCACAACAACGACACGAGCAGTGTTTAGTTTTATTGTAACGACGTTTTAATGATCGTGCGCGTGCATGGGTCGGGGGAAAGAATACGTTTTAATCGTTTAAGACAAAACGGTTTTTTTTTTTTAGAAAAAATGTTATAAAAAAAAATTACGAGGAACGCGCGCAACTGACTCAAATTTATGGTGGGATCGGGGCCAAGGAACGAGAATCACTCAAAACGGGTTTGCTATATTAATAAGTCTCGAGCACTCCGAACGATTTATACCATCTCGTTATTGTTTCAATATCCCAATATTATTTTCGTTCCAATTATATAATATTTAAAAATTATTAACTGCGCATATATATATTTGTTTAGATTCCCCGCCTAAAAAAAAAAATCTAGGCGTGCCCTTGAAACAAAACACCTATAATCTATATATATATATATGATTAATTTTTTTTTTAAATACAAATTCTTACATTATTTACGAGTATCAACATTGTACAGTTAACTGTCTCAATTTTTCTAAATAAAAAATGAAACCTATTATTTTTTTACATCTTTGCGAATTTTTCAATTATTTCCTCGGTATATATACACGTGTGTATGCACACGCAATAACAAAGCCAAACTTCTATATATATACGATCTCGTTTTATATCACACAGAGTAATATTGTATTATAGACAACGTATTATATAGATTTTATCCGCATCGTGCCTATAACCCAGTGTTGAATCCGGGTATACACCTTCGAGGAAGGCTACTGCCCTCTCTCCACTGAAATTTTGTTTGCCCCCCCCCCGCTAAATGTGGGCAAATAAATAATTAATTAAATATATAATACAAGTATAAATATACAGTATAAATTCGGTGAATTTGTATTATATTAATTCCACCTGTCATAGTGCCCCCCCCCATCTCCCCCTAGAAAAAACTACTGAATTCAACACTGCTGTAACATAATAATAATATCGTACCACAGAATATGTTGTATATCTCTCTGTTCGTGTATTCAACCTTAAGGTTGGTTTTGCAGTTGAACACGCGCTCTCCACTCTTCCCTGTTCCCAAGCTAATCTCTTCAGTTCAGTGTAGCTTTTGATAGTTTATAGCATCGGAAATCATTTGTTTGACCAATGAAGTTCTTGGACGTCCTCGATCCCTCGTACCTTCAATTTTCCTATTATTATTATTATTATTATTATATATATAATGTATTTATTCTGTGACTATACCATACGTTCCTATATCATATATACGGAAGAGATAACCGATTTGTAACGCGTTTTCCAAAACGTAAATCGAATAGCGCGGCGAAATATTTGACAAAAAAAAAAATATATATATATATTGTCGCTCGTATATTATAATATCGATTTCGTTTTATTTGCCGCGGGTGCGCGGCTGATATTATTGTCATCGCCGCGCACGACGTTTATAAACGATTTTAACTGCAGTTGGTTATTATTATTATTATTATGTAATATACGCGTATAGGTATATTATAATAAATGTAGGAAAAAAAAAACAGCATCGAAAAAATTCCGGATGTAAATTTATCGTGGAACGCGTCACATATACTACGCGTGTATAATAGTATGACATAATAATAATAATACGAAACTGTCATTATAGTCGCGAGCGTTTTTTTTTTTCTCTACAAATCGACTCATCGCGTTTAAAACGCCACTCGAACGCCACGTAATCACGCGTTTATGACTCGTCCACCCATATCCATCGATCTCGCCCGATCAGTTCGCTGTGAATCATTATTATATTATTACTGTATAAATTATAGTTTGGTAGGTTTTTTATTTTTTTATGGTGATTTCAATGATTTTTTCACCCGGAGGAATTGCGTTTGATACGATGAAAAAAAAAAGTATAACTATTTCGTAACTTATTTGTGTATACTCTTATAAATCGGAGAAAGGAAATCGAGAAACGAAATAATTTTTTCCAAAAAAAAAAAAACCTGTATCGGGCGGGAAAAACTGTCTCCCAACTGCACTCTTCCGCGGTACACGCGGAAGTCCGTTTTTTTTCGGAACCGATAGTTTTGCGTATCTTCTTCTTCTTCCTCAGCTTATCGGCCCGTTAAAGTGCCATCGCAAAACCTCTCCATTTTTCTCTATCATATAAACGTCGTCAAAAGATGATGACTCTTCTTCTATACGTTTTTGATATCTTGAGCTACAACATCCGTCCACTGGTCTTCTTAATGGACGTTTTTTTTTTATTTATTCTGTTAACTAAAACTTCTTTTATTACTCGTCCATCCGCTCTCCAGACGTGGCCGAACCATTCTAGTCGTTTGCTTTTTATACATGTGAAATAATATTTGGCCTGTTATATATATACGTACATCTCATCTTGTAGTTTTTGATTTTTTTCATGTATATAAATGACGTTTATACAGGTATAGTAAAACAAGGCGCGTATATATAGTGTTTTAAGTAAATTTTAGGCTCTGAAACATTTTAAATCATAATATTTAAAAAAATAAAAACAATTTGACCGTTCTGAATATATAATATAGAATATAAGTACTCTCGTTGATACTTTTACATATCATTTGCGTATATATATATATATATATATATATATATATATATATATAAAAACCGAATGCATAGCGATTTCCAGTATATAATAATATTTATATTTTAAAATTACAATATATATATACCGTATTCGATTCAAGTCACAAGTCGCGTTGATAAATATACGGGAATTTTGAAATATATTTTTTTTAAATACGTTTATAATATATAATATTATATGTATAGTATATATATATATATATAAACGAGTGTATTTAAAAGGGGCGGGAAGGATGCGTTTGCAGTCTATCGCGTCGTCTCGTCGTATTCAATGAACGCGGCGACGGTTATAAAAATATAATAATAATAATAATAAAAAAAGCGAGAAAAAAAAAACCGTTAAAAAACGTACACTGCACATCGCGTATATTATTATTATTATTATTACTCGTCCGCGTTCGTCGCATACGCGCACTATAACTATCTTCGGGCCATCACACACACACACACACACACACACACACACACACACACACAAGCACACGATATCGTTAACGGAATAAATATACACACGAAACGTATAATAATAATAACTGCACGGGTCTGCAATATCCAAAAAAAAAAAATCGTAGGATTAATTTTTTTATTTTTTACTGTTTCTTATAGGTTTTTTTTAATTCGCTAAAATCGGCGGAAAAAATAGCAAAAAAAAAAAAATATATATATATACCTATTCCGCCGCGTAACGATTTTTTCTCTCCAAAACTCGTATTTATATTCAATATATATATATATTATATAGAGAATCCAAATAAGTTCGATACAACAAAAATTAGCGATTTTTTTTTTTTTTTATTATTCTTCATCGCTTGTTACCTATATAAATTACAATTTTCTATTGTGTAAATCCCTATATTATTTTGTAAAAAAAAAAAAACCTCCCGTACGTTAGGTGTGAAGCACATGCGGATGTCATTATTGGACTCGGCATCGTAGAAAACGCATACAGTTTACCAATAAACATTCCAATAATACAACATTATTTATAAAAAAATTTATTTTTCTCAGACCCGGGTAATTTTATAGATAATAATATATTATAACGCGCGCGTTTTTATGGCGCGAAAACCGCGTGTACGGAAAGTCGTACGCGCTGCAGCGGCGGTGCAAAACGCGATTAAATAATACACGCACACCGTATTCCGCGTAAAATCAAAATCGACGACGCGTCACCCGGTGCAGAATACCCGGTGAGGGGGAGGGGGAAACGAATACGATTTTAAACACACACACACACACACACAGTGAATGAAGGGAATTACTTTTTTTTTTTTTTTTTGCTTATATTCTTTTTCTCGTATAGCACTCGGCGTACACACACACACACACACACACACACACACACCGGTCGCGAGCCGACGCCGAAGAGAGATAGTAGGCGGCGTACACCATCATCATCGTCATCGTCATCGTCTCCATTGTTGTTGTCAGCCGTTTGTTGTAAATTCCCACCACCGACGACGACCGGTGTGTAGTCGTCCGAGTCGCCGCACACACACACACACACACACACACGCACACACACACACACACACACACCACGGATATTATAAAAATATACGACGACGTCACGGACGGACGGGAATGCGGTCGTCAGGTAGGGCAACCGGTGCGTGAATATCGTGAGCCGTTGTGGGGGTCCTGTTGCTCGTCGGCGGCGGCGGCGGCGGCGGCCGTGGTGGGGAGACCGCGAGTGCGACAGAGAGAGAGAGAGAAAAGACCGTTCGACGCGCCATAGCCGCCGCGTCCCCGTCCGCCGCCTGCAGTCGACAGTTTGGTACCGGTTCGCGTCGTTTTCGCTCGTCGAGTTCTTTGCACGCGCTTGGTGTTTCGTTTTTTTTTTTACGTTTTTTTTCGATGCGCTTCGATACTGCTGGTGCGTGTACTCGTGTACGTGTTTCCGTTAATTACGACGTGTCGTCCGGTGCGTTTTAAACACACGTTTTGTCTGTCGCCGTGAACGCGCGTTTACCCGCGAAATCGCTAGTGCCCCGGATATTTTTTTTTACAGTGTTCCGTTTTGGGATCGCGAAAATGCGGCGTTTACGCGGCGACGCGTCGTCGTCGTCGTCGTCGTCACTGGTGACGGTGCTCGCGGCGGCGGTGCTGCTGCAGGTGACGTGGTTGCCGCACGCGGTCCGGCCGCTGGACGGATGTCCGTCCGTGTGCTCGTGCAAGTGGAAGGGCGGCAAGCGGACGGTGGAGTGCGCGGACCGGGCGCTGATCACCGTGCCGACGGGCGTGGACCCGGAGACGCAGGTGCTGGACCTGTCCGGCAACAATCTGCAGATACTGCCGAACGAGACGTTCGTGCGGGCCGGGCTGGCCAACCTGCAAAAGGCGTACCTGCGCAACTGCCGGATCGGTCAGATCGACGAGACGGCGTTCCGCGGGCTCACCAACCTGGTCGAGCTCGACCTGTCCAACAACCTGTTGACCGCCGTGCCGTCCTACGTGTTCCGCGACATACCGTACCTGCGCGATTTGTCGCTGGCCCGGAACCCGATACAGAAAATCGACGCGGCCGCGTTCGCCGCGTGCCCGGCTCTCATCCGGGTGGACGCCAGCCACTGCGTGCTGCAGTCCGTGGCCGGCGGCGCGTTCGACGGCGTCAGCCGTCTCGAGTCCGTGCGGCTCAACGACAACCGGCTGACCGAGCTGTCGGCCGCGGTGCTCGGGTCGCTGGACAACCGCCGGTCCGTCGAGCTGCACAACAACCCGTGGGTGTGCGACTGCCGGCTGCGGCCCATGCGGCTGTGGTTGTCGCGGAACCACGAGGCGAAAAACCAGCCGGCCCTGTGCGCCGGCGGACCCGAACGGCTGTCCGGCAAACCGCTGATGGAACTGGACGCGGAGGATTTCGCGTGTCGCCCGGAGGTGCGCGCCGAGTCCCGGTACGTGGAGGTCACCGAGGGCCATAACGTGACGGTCCGGTGCCGGGTCGAGCCCGGTTCTACCGCGCACATCGCCTGGTACCTGAACGGCCGGCGTTTGCAGGGGCCCGGCACGGCCGTGGCCGCCGCCGCCGCCGCCGCCGCCTCGTCGTCGTCGTCGTCGTCGACGAACGCGCGCGTATTCGTCGTGGACGACGTGGACGACGAGGACGGCGGCCGGCGGAGCGAGATGACCATAACGGAGGCGCGGCGCGACGACGCGGGCCAATACTCGTGTCTGGCCGAGAACCGGGCCGGCAATTCCGAAGCCAATTTCACCGTGTACGTGACCGAACGGCCGTCCGTCATCATGTCCACGTTCGGGTCGGCGCACGTGAACGGCGTGGCCGCCGCCATGGCCGCGCTCATCGTGTTCATACTGGTGTTGATCGCGGTGACGGTGATGCGGATCCGCCGGTCCGGGTATCCGTCGGACGCGAAACCCGCGGACGCCGCGGCACGTGTCGCCGGCAAAACGAACGGCGCCGCGTCTTCCGCGCACCACTCCAACGGATTCGCGTCGTCTACCGGAGGCGGCTACGCGATGAACGGCGGCAAGACCAACCCGGCGTTGGACATATCGTCCGTGATCGAGCGCAACTACGACCCGGACTTGGAACCCGGTCTGCAGGTGGTGGGCGGCGTCACGGGATTGTCTTCGTCGTCGTACCACGTGGTGGCCGGACTGGATTTGATACACGATCACGACGCGTCCCGGTTGGAAATGTGCGATTCGCCGATGTCTTCGACCGCTAAACCTCCGCCGTCGTATTACAGCGGCGGCGGCGGCGGCGGCGGCGGTAGGATCGTGACGGCCGGCAACGCGAGACCGTACGACGACCGGACTCCGATCATCGGCACCGGAAGCGCCGGAGACGCGTACAGCGTGGGCACCGGATCCGACGAAGTGTTCTCGTACAACAGCCAACAACAGTTGCACTACGGCGGCGGACCTTACGCCGCCCAGCAACACGTCGGCGGCGGCGGCGGCGGCGGCAGCGTGAACAGCGATTATCCGGCCGACTACGGGCTGCCGATCATAACGCCGGGCCAACACCACCACCAGCAGCACTCGCAACACCATCAGTCGTTGGCGAACGTGTCGCATCACCATTTGCAGTATTCCGCCGCGGCCGCACCCGCACCGGTGCAACAACAACAACAACAACAACAACACGTGCACGCGCTGCACCAACAACACCAACCGCAGCAGTACTACGACCACGGTCATCGGCAGCAGGACGAAGGGCCGCCGCAACCGTCGGTGAAGACGCTTCGGGTGTGGCAGAGAGGCGTGCCGGTGTTGCCGGCCACGCCGTCCCTGCAACGGTTCGCCAACAGGACTTCGCCCACGACACCCGGCACGGACGTCTGAACGGCCCGTATTATAGCGTATAGTGTGTAATACCCCGTCCGAGAGACTTTTAACATTTAATTTGTTGTTTGTTTTTGTCCTTCCGCGTTACTTTGTTTATTGTTTCCCCCCACCCCCGCCCACCGTGTACACGCGTGTTTAAATCGCCGCCGCCGTCCCTGGCAAGGGTGGTAAGACGTTTTTTTTTCTTCCCGGAACAGTTTTACGTTTTCCGGAGTGTGAGAGGAACAAAAAAAAAAAAAAATCCTATAAACGTATACGCGTATACGGGAAGCGATTAAAAAAAAACCGGCCGCGGCGGCGGCGGGCCGTGGACGAACGACGGCGTATCGATTTCCGGACGGAAATTTCTGTGGCGCGCTGTAAAAAAAAAAAAAACCTCCGGCCGGCCGTGTTTATTATTTTTTATTATTCTTTTGAATTCGCCGTTGTCGTTTTCCCGCTACGCGATGATTTCCCGAATTCGTCGAGAAAAATTCGAGCGTGGAAAACGAAAAAATAGCGAAAAAATTAGGTCCGCGTCCGTGAGATTCGCTGCGGATTCGTCACGGCGAAGGAGATACTCGGCAGACGTGCCCAATGTGTTCCTCTCGTATATTTTTAAATAACGAATATATTAATTTTATAATACCGATTTGTATATATGTATGAAAAAAAAAAAATTCTACTCGTTCGTGTACGGATCCGCGTCGTTTAAAACGATATTTTGTTTTATATTTATTTATTTTTCTCTCCGAAATTTGGCTGTGATGATTCCGCGGTTCCGCGACAATCGAAAAAAAAAACATTTTTTTTTTTAAATAATTTTATTTTGTAAATATTAACGTACGTTTGTACGGGGAAAAGAAGAAAATGAATTTTTTTTTTCTCTTCTCTGAAGGATAACGCGGCGCGCGATATACGCGGACGACGCGGATCGCGTATATAGAGAGCTGATGTACCAAATCAAATATTTTTATTCGTTAAGCCAGAGCGTATTATTATTATTAGTTTTTTTTTTTAATTCCGTCCCAGACTCCGTATACGGATATAATACATGTAATATATTTTATTTTCGATATTATTATTATTATTATTGTTACGAGTTGACGCGTGCGTCAACTAATTATATAATGATATTCGTATTTTTAAGTTTTTTTTTTTTTGTATTTTCTCTCATCGTGTAAAAAAAAAAACAACATATCCTCGGATAATATATATATATATGTAAAAAGAAATGTACACTTTTTTTTCCCCCTCTGTTTATAATAAATTCCGACGAGATATTTTGTTTTTTTTTTTTTCTCATTTGTGTTTCGTCGTCGACTACACACACACATTTACGTAGACGTTTAAGTAATATTTATTACATATAATAATATATATATATTTTTTTAAATAATATATTTGTTTTTTTTATTATTTTTTTCCAAAATGGCATTCGAAGAGTGTCCATATATATATATATACAATACTCTACGCACGATCGAATCAACACTTTTTAAACGCGGAGAGGGAGTTTTTTTTTTATTTCTCCGTTCTTCTGGTTTTGAACGTATTTTTTTTTTTGATGTAACTGTGAACGGTAAAAAAAAATCAAAATCAAAACCTTCAGGTAAGTATACGATATTGATTAACATATATAGATATGTGGAGAGTGTAAAATTTTCGTCCTTGCGCGCTAACGATCCGAGTAACCTCTATATATTGTATGTAATATAGTCATCCGCGTTTTTTCAGCCGGCCATCGGATCTGTTGAAAATGATATTTTTTTTTTCTACGAAACGATGGAAATTCGTATATAATAATATAAACGCCGTCTCTTTATCGGTTTAATCGTTTTCGATTTTTTTTTTTTTTTTTTGGTGGTATTGAAAAACTATAGAAATTCGAATAAAATTTCGCGCGTTATTGATCGGTTATTTTTGATTTTTTTAAACATTTTTTTTTTTTTGTATCCGAAATAGGTAACGTTTCGAGAATACTATTGAAAAATTATCGGCTATTTTTTTTTTTTAGTTTTTCCAACAACGTCGGATATCCGTCGGTCATACGCGGTATTTTCTTCTTCATTTTTTTTCTCCTCTGACGTACGGTCGTTCTCCTTGACACGCGGTCGCTTACGGTTTTTTTGTGTGTGAAAGTTCTCGAAGGATGTGCGCCGGTCCGCGGAGAGACGGGCTCGTCAAGGCGGTAATTACGATGGCTCGTTATATTTATATACGGATAAAAAAAAAATAAGACGAACGTTAACGCTAACGCGCGTATATTAACGTCGAAAGACGTCGCGGTTTCCACTTTTTTTTTTTTTTGTCTACACTCCTTTCATCTCCGCGCGACGATATTCCACGGCGTGGCTTACGAAAATATCCTCGTAGTTACTGCGCAGAAAAAAACGAAACTTCGCGTTGTTTGGGGGGAAAAATTGAAATGTCCGCGAAACGAAAAAAAAAAATTGGTGTCTGAAAAAAAAAAAACAGAAAATTTCGCCTGATACGGTATACGAAAACTGTTCGATAATATAATAATAAACAATAATAATAATAATATTTATAGAGCCGTTCGACGACGCGGTGGGGAAAAAAAACGTCGAATTATAATAATATAGCGAAAAAAACAAAAATGTCGCGATTTTCCGATTTCCACCCGCCGTATTTGAATATTTACGAATTATTATCAATAAATATACGCGCGGCGGTGTATTCGATGTGTAAGCTGTTGTCACGACAACTGATAATAATATTAATTAATTTACACGCAATTATAAATTGCGTGTGACGTGTAAGCTGTTGTCATGACAACTGATATTCGTTATCACTTTGAATAAATAGACACCAATATTCGCAAATCCCGATCACAATAATTCCGTTTTTACCGCTCACGCGACGTTTACACCATCAACGTCTCGAGTACTGGCATAGACTCGTTTTCTGTATATTTTAATGTTTAACAATATCCGTTGTCTGATCGTAATTCGTTATATTATTTGTAAAAAAAAAAAAAACAATTCCGTTTCGGCGGGATTTTCACGTCACCGTAAGTATTGGATTTTTTTTTAGATAGGCCGAGGGTAAAAAAAATAACAGCGTTTATTTTTTATTTTTTAAACGAACATTTATATATTTACTAACATAAATCATACGCGTATAACGCGTCAAATACAAAAAATCATTAATCAAATATTATATGTATATTATGTATAGTGTTGTATACATATATCATTAATAATAATAATAATAATTATTATTATTGTTTTTTTATTTATTCAAGCAAATTGAAACCTACGACAGTAACGCGCGTACAAAACATCCTGATACGATTTTGAAATTTCCGAACAGCTACAACATTTCGGCCGTTACTATTATTGTTTATATTTTCCCAACTGTATATGTAGTCTTATAATAGGGCGCGAATTTCTGGTGTAAATTCTTACTTGTATGTATACATAAATTTCTATAGACTCCAGGCACAGTCGCGTTTCCGCAGAGCCTAATCTGACCTAACGGCGAAACCGTGCGAGGCGTTAGGTTAGGTTTTATAGGTTAGGTGACGGATATTCGATTGAATTCACGAGTGTCCGGGCCAAATGAAAATTTACTTATCCAACGGCGAAACCGCTTGCGCGGTTAGGTTAGGTTTTGGATTCTAAGTTTTGTAGGTTATAGGTGACGGATAAATTCGATTTGAATTCACAAGTGTCCGGGCGAAAAAAAATTTACTTTCTTTCGGCGTGCCCGCGTTAATAATCGCCTATATCTTTCCCCTCCGTCCAATAAACGTTGTTCGCGCAAAATCGGCTGTTTTCTAACTAAATACTAATATATTAAAAAAAAAAAAAACGAAATACGAGCATACCTACACTCCGTGAAAACGGTCCGTTATATAATGTAGGTATTATTGAATATTTATAAAACATCTATTACACTACGAAATATTATATTATGACGAGACACGAGCCAATCGCGGTGTACCACCTGATAATCGCGCGGAGAAAGCGAAAATATTGAAATTTTTTTTTTTTGACACTTTTAATATTATAATTTAACGTAATGTATTCGAATATTAGTTTGATGAATCGGTGAAAAACCGGCGTCAAAAAAAAACGAAAAACGAATACCAAATATCGAAAACGGAATTTTTTTTGCCGGTGCGAATGAATAACGCGAGGCGAATTTTTCTTTTTCCCTAACCGCCGCCGTGACTTTTCCCGGCCGTTTATACCACTGGCCGTCTACACGCACAGCGTGCGGCTGCAGCACGGAGAAAACGCATTTCGACGGACGAGCGGAGAACGCGCGCGGATAGATGAATGACGACGAGAAGAAAAGAAAGAATTACGTAACAAAGAGCGACGCGGACGGCGGCGGGGTAAAAAGAAAACAAAAAAACGAAACGAAAAAATAATCGTACGCGGCGGCGGCGGCGGCGGCGCGGAGGAGGAATCGGGTTTGAAACGCTGCGCAGCAAACGGTTACGGACAGGTACACACACAATCCAAAAGAGAAAAACGGCATTGCGGCCTTATATACCGCGAAGCCGCAATGACAAAAAAAAAAAACAAAAACAAACCGTAAGAAATATAAGGAATAAAGGAAAAAAAAAAAACCTAAAGTTATATATTATTATTATACACACGGCGACGCGCGGGGTTTCTATCACATATTCTTCTGTATATCGTTCGCGTTCCTCTTCTTCTTCCCCGCGTCTCTTTACCCGCTGCGGCGGCGGCGGCGGCGTACACCTGGTGCCTGGGCCGCCGCCGCCGAGATTATCCAAAAAAAAAAAAAAATCTCGGCGCGTACAACCGCCGTCTCTCTCTCTCTCTCTCCCACTACCATTCCCCCGTATAACATATTATCCTTCGTCTTCTTCTTCTTCTTCTTCTCCTTCACCCTCCGCCGCGCACCGTCACCGGGGTCGGGTTTCTTTTGTATATTTCAATACGAGCGCGCGCGCACGCGCATCTATACCTGTTGCCGCGCGGTAACTGCACCTGGTCCGTGTCCGCTTCGTTACCGCCAACCGAAATCGACGCGGGGAGACGACGACGCGGTTTCCAGTAACATCACAGAGAAACCCTTTTCAAGGCGCTGCACGTCACGGATTTCTTCTTCTTTACACTGCACACACGCGCACGGTACGGACGCGTCTTTTGTGTAAACGCGTTTACGGTATATATCTATCCGTGTCCGTCCTGCACGCGTTGCGACAATAGTTTTGTCCGTTTCTCGGACTGAGGAAAACGACCGAGGGCGTATTTATTTCCAAAAGAATAAAAAAATTTTCCTAAAAATTCAATACGTTTCGAACATGGAACCGTATGTGGAAATAATTACATCCGTATAACGGCCAATTATTACAATACGGCGTTTTGAATTAGATTTTTTTCACATAGCGAAAAGCTATTATCGGCTATTACGGCGGTATGATGGCGAATATCGGGAAACGGGACGGGGAACGTGTGAGCTGTTGTCGTGTGACAACTAATAATATAATATTTATTAATTTACACGCAATATTAATATAATATTAATTAATTTACACGCAATTATAAATTGCGCGTAACGCGTGAGCCGTTGTCACGACAACTAATAATATAATATTTATTATTATCGAAATCGCTTTGAATAAATGGATACCACCACCCAATGTTCACAAATCCCGATCGCAATTCCGTTCCGTTTTTTACCGTTCACGCGACGTTTACACATCAATGTCTCGATTACTGGCACACTCGTTTTTTATTTATTTATTTTTTTTTTTTTGGTGTATACGAATTTCCCGATACCTGTTATAGGAAACGAATATATAATGGTCTCGGACGGGGATCTCTGTCGCGTTATACGTTCCGGTATATATATAGCGAATCATACGCGTTTATTCGAAACGTTTTTTTTCTTCACAGTACTCTTATCCTCGTGTTTAGCAAAAAAACAAAAGACAAAAATCCGAAGGAGATCGAAAATTGTATTAATTAGAGAGTCATGAAATTTACATATCGATTTTTATATATAGACTGTATTCGTCACAATAAACAGGTGCAGGTAATTTTCTGCTGAACATTTTGTACGACGTACACGTGTAGTGGCGTAATTAGAAATTTGTTCTGGGGGATAAATAGGAAAAAATAAGAAAAATTTTTACTCTACAATAGATGATGACAGTTTTCAGTTATTTTTTTTTTTATACATGATTAAAAAAAAGGCTCTGGGGGGGATCTATCCCCCTCATCACCCCCCTTAATTACGCCCCTGTACACGTGTTACTTCGACTGTATTAAAAAAAAAAAAATCTCTCGACTTTGTTTTGTCGCGTATATAAAGCCACGAAAAACAAATTCTTTTCCAAAAATTTAAAACTTATTCACGAAAATTCGTTACGCTCGGGTATATTTCGCCGAACGCGAATCAATCGCTCGAAATCAATTTTTTTTTTTTCGTTATCGCGAAATTGATTTTGATAAAAACGTGTATAATTAAATACGCGAATATAAATAAGAAGAGCTCATTATTATTATTATTATTCGCGCATCGCGTACGCTTAAAACCGTTTTAAAAACGGTTTTATTGTCACTCTACATTTCGACGAATAATTTCAAAACGTTTTATTTCACTACGTGTATAATATAATATTGCGTGTTCTCGTAAATATATACAAATTTTTTTTTTTCGGCGGTGGAAAATTGTTTTCTTTTTCCTCTCCGCCACTGCGTTATTTATAATATAATAATAACCGCGCAGATATATCGTCCAATTAGTCAAAACGACGCGGACGTTTCGAGCATATAACATAATATGTATAAGATTATTGAAAATTACCGGTCGGCTATGCGTATTAATTACGTTGTTTTACCGGCGTTTTTTTTTCTTCTTATTAATAATATTTTTATTTGTTTAAAAGAACAGCCTCCGAACGGACGCGGAACGTCGCGTAGTGTCGGGGCCGCACTGCAAATTCATATTACACGCGTCGCTTCTATTCTCATTACGATCAGCAGCAATATAGAAAGATAATAATTTTTATTTTTTATTATTATAAATAATCTCCGACCGCGGAGAGATTTTATTTTATTTTTTTAATTATTGCCGCGGACGCAGCGGGCGCGTGTGTGTATTAAAAAAATAAAAATAAATCCTCGCTCACCTATCAATATTGTGTGTCGTAGCTACGCGTTTTTTTTTTTTGTGAATATACTCGCGCGACAGACTATGGAAAATATCTCCGACGAGATCTTTTTTATAACGATTGTTTCCAGTCTCGAAATTAAAAAAAAAAAAAAATATGCGTATATTGCTCGTTGTTCAGCTCGCAGTCAAAAGCGAGATGGTTGAAAAAAAATAACGAAAACGATATAACGTCTCGCGCGTGATGGCTGTATACAGTTGACGTTCTTGCCGTCTTCGTCGTCGTATAGTCGGTGGATTTTTAATTTTGGAAAAAAAAATATGAACAAAAATCTCCTCCAGTCGTCTAGAAAAAAAAAAAAACCGAAATTCTCTATTGTCATTATTAGGACAATAATGCGATAACCGATTAAATATACGTATGCTGCACTGAAAGCAAAGAAAACGTGTTCTTAAAAATAAAATAAATTCCAAAATTTATACAAAACGTTTAGTTTTGATAAAAAAAAATTAACAGATAATATTTTAACCGAAAATCGGGTAATTAAAGTATGAGCTCATAATCTAGAATTCTCGAAAAATAATTTTCAAATATATTATTATTTTGTCTTATTTAAGGTTGTCCGAGATAAACAATTTTTTTTTCACGAACACCGAATTATGTAAAAATATGCGTTGGAAATTTTACGTACCGCAACACTAATTTAGGTCGTGAAACACATTTTTTTTTTGATATAAACTATTTTTCTGGTCATATCCAACAAAGATCTGCCCTATATAGTTATTATATATTGAGAATTTTTTTTTTTTTTTAAATACAGAAAACCTACTGAGGTATAGTAATAATAAAAAAAAGAAAAAATACATTCGGGGCCCGGCACCATTTTCGTTGTTATATTATGTTTATTTTTTATACTGCACGTAATAATAAACGAGATACAAAGAATACGCGTTTATATAATTTCGTTTTTATGAAAACTCGAAATTGTTTGTGCGGAAATTATTATATATAATAATAAAAAAAAAAAAAGATAATATAGTTGTATGAAATGTATTTTTGTTTTGTTTTAGTTTCTACGAGATTTTTTTAGAAACATTTTTTTGTTTTATTAAATTTTCTACGCGATTCGCGTTTTTATAGTTTACACAGAAATTAAATTAATAAAAACATACGTTTGGAGTATTATATTACGTGGTTGTGAAAAGTGCAGAACGATAGGAAAGTACGAGAGAGATAGACCGGAGGCGACGGAGATGTGGACGTGCGAAGGAAAATGACAGGAACAAGCTAGCTGGATAGAACGTACGGCGAATGAAGCAGTGTTGGACGAGGTCGTAACGAGAGGAGGAGAACGGCGATGAACGCAATAAAAAGCTAACTGGACATCAGCTAAGACACGACGAGACTTGGTCACCATCACCTAATGCAGGAAGGAAAAATAAACGGTAAAAGAACCAGAAGAAGACCGCGCGTGTAAATCCTTCTTTGAAGAAATCTTCCGTTGCAGGACGACAACAGCTTTACCAACAACTCGAGAAGACACGAATGACTACAACGACAAGGCTTTCTTCGGCGAGGCGAACTTTCAGGCGTTTTTGGGATTTCGGTGTTTGAAACGGAAAAGGTTCGAAAATTCCGCGTGCTGTAAAATATTCTTTTCGTTTGTACGTTTTACAATTATATTTCGGGATCGAATCACTACACACGTATAATGTCGTTCAGGTGGTCTCAAAGGTCTCGTGGCGCGTTCGTGCCGGGGAAAACGTGAAATTTCGATTAGATTTTAATCGAATAAACGTAATCTCCGCGCGCCGTTCGTACGTACACGGCTCGTATTATAAATTATTATTATAAAATATTTTTGTCGTGTGTGCCGGAGATTATACGCCAGTACGGATAAATACACGCTCGGTAATCTTTATTATTTATTTCAGAAAAAAAATTATTTTTCTACCGCGTAATAACACATTATTATCGTCGCAACAGTGAAATTCGGACGTATGGGAGGGAGCACGTGAGGATAAAACGAAACGAAACGAAACACGCGCACGCTCGCGCCAGTTATCGACTTAAACGATCTGAGGAGGAGAAAAAAAAATTATACAAATGAGCGGTGGCGCGGGGTCCTTGTTCGAAAGGACTACGCCACGAAATTATATAATTTATATAATCACGACAGAAAATAATGATAATAATCGGTGCATACTAGCTTGTACAATATTAATTCTTCTCCATAGGTAGTCGGTGAATTCTATACTAATATTGTATTTATTTATTTTTTTTTTTTTTTAATCCCGTGTTGCCGATATACGATATAATTATTGTGGTCTGACGCGTTTGGCGAAGAAATATTTTTTTGGTCGAGAAAAAACGATTATCGTCGCGAGACGACGCAGGAGAAGTTAAAATTCGCCATACGGCGTTTTGAAATTAATTTCTGTATTATTTACGCGAGGAAAATACGCCGTGGAATTTTCAAAAAAAAAACTAACTACGCACACGACTTTTTTTCCAATTTTATAAATTCCAAAAAGGAGAACTCGACGAGAAAAGATCGCGACCGTTCCGAACGTTTGAAAGGAGAACAGTTTCGATTCGTATTTTCTTGTCGTCGAGATGCTGCGCATGACTGCAGCTATGATTACGTGGATGGCGTTGGTATAAAAAGAAAAATTGTTTGAGAACCTCTGTTTGCTATGTACAATACTATATCGCGTTACGTCCTAAGTGTGTTACGATTTTATACATAAAATTATGTGTCCGAAAACAAAAAACTCTTTTTTATTTTCGACTCCGACAAACAAAAACAATCGACGTCCTTCTGTAATTTAATAGGTACGTTCTGCGCGCGCGTACTTTAATTATTATTTACCATAGCAATTTATTCTGCAGATAGTCGACGATTGACTGCGATTAATATTATAGTATGTATACGAAGCGAAAATAAATGAATAACTATAAAAAAAATTATTATTATTAGCTAATAATAAGTTCGGAAATTGCATCGAAAGCAGGCCATAAGCCTAAAAAAAATTTCTTTTACGCTATAAATTATTTATAGGCAATAATATTAATATTGAACGGACGTTGAGTACAATATGATACGTTTGTTTTCTTCTGCGGATTGTGTTATAATCGGCTATACAGTGTTTGGTAAAAGGTAGAACAAATAATACGCTATATAGCGATTTCGTTTCGCATTTTTTTTCTTCTTCACGTCATATATTGTAAAATTTTCTCATTTCAATTCGACTCGAGATTTATTTAACGGTTCAAGAGAACTGATACGTCGAAGATCAGGTTGTATTCAGCACACACCGTACTTGGTGTACGGGATGTGTTTTTCATATATACGAGATAATTATTACTGTTTGCGGCAGTGTACCGATATATCCCGCGCGTTCAGTGATGAGACAGTTAATATTTTAATTTCATATATTTTTCTTCTCAGTTCATCTGTTTATCGAATAAAATAATTACCGCCGTTAATTAACGCGAGCGATTGATTAAAATCGATCGCGAGGAAATTGCGGGGGGTTTTTTTTTTGTTCTCCGGAAAAGTTTTGAAATCTGATGCGTATATAGGCTGTGTCGCCTCTTATAAGTGACGAATTTATTTCAGTTTGTATGTTCATTCGAAATAATCAAATACAACTGCATGTAAATCGTTAAAAATTGAAAAAGGGATTTAAGACAACACAACGTGTTTCTATACTATTTTGCTTAAATACGTACAAAAAAAAAATGTTTCCCCTTTCGACCCCACCAACTAAATACGTTTTATGCAGGGGCGTATTTAAAAACGTGTAATGGGAGGGCACCAACAAAACGTAATCAAATTTCTACAAAAAAAAAAAAATTACCAAGTAAACGGTAAAATAAAGGCATTTCAATAATAATCGAAATTAAATTTAACAATATTGTTTAACATTATTTTTAATAATTACAATATTCGTAACCGGTATTATTGACATTGATTTCGCGTTTCGTAGAATATAAATTATTATTTAATATGTACAAACACGGCGAATAGGGACGGGCACGAGCCTCCTGTTACCCTTCCCATTTAAATACGTCTCTGGGAACTATTATTATTATTATAGCTCATATACAAATATAATAAAATAAAATATACGAAATATATTGCTCAGCCATGCGATGATGACTATGATGCGCATACTGACGGTGCACAATTCGCTGCTCTGAGGCAATCACGACGATGACAATTTATGTACGCGAGCCTCGCCGAGGTCAAGTAGATTTATTGTTATTATTATTCGTGTGATTTGTGATTCGTGACGACGTTTTACTTCTCTGGCGGACTATTTTATAGAAATATCGTTTGGCACGTTTGAACGTCATCGCGTTTGATTAAATTCTCTAAAAAAAAAAAAAATAATAATAATAATAATAATAATAATAATAATAATAATAAAACTCGTCGAGACTTTTATGAGGAAATTCGGAAAACAGCGATTTGTTACAAACACAGCGAGACGAATATTTCCATATAATATCGTACGCGATTTCCTCGAGGGACGCGTCGTTTTTCTAGGATTTTTTTTTTTTAACAATATTTATCGCACACATTTTTTTTTTTTTGATAACGTGAAACACGTTTTAACATGTCGATTCGTTTTCAGTTTACGTTTCAAGAATAAAAAGCTAGCGCTTGTAAGATCATCCGCCGTGCACAGAAAATCTATAAAAAATTAATAGCGATTTCAGTGTTTTCATTCGAATTTGAAGTACGGCAAGAGTGTTTTTTATTAAAATATATCAAATTCTCGTGTTTGAAACACGATAAAGTTTATTTTAAAATAATAATAATAGAAAAAAACGGTCGAATTAATTGTAATAATATGATAGTGTAGAACAACCGCAAGGACTTGTAAAAATGATACGATCTGCACGAATAATCGTAAGAAGAAAAAAATGTGTGAGCGAACCGCTTACGGTATTCGAGTGAATCACTCGATCGCGTGTAATTGGATTTGTGTTATTTTGAATTTCGATTCCAATGATGTATAAATCATTTGAAAAAAAGGTTCTGAGCAAAACGCTTTTTACTTTTTTTTATAGTTTTTCACAATTTAAACTTTAAATACTTAAAAAGAAAAAAAATGTATAACAAACGAGTGTTTCACGAATATTTTAAGAATATTTTTTTAGACCTTTAAATACAAACGCGCGCTGTTAGGTTAAACTAACCGCCCGTTTTAACCGATGACAAATAAAGTGCAACAAGAGGTTCTTTTTTTGTCGCGTAAATGGCGGTCGCGCGGTACATTTCGGTTTGTCGGAGTGCAGGGAACACAAAAATACAATTTTCCGGCGGTTTCCAATAATAGAAAAAAAAAAATCACAAATGCGCGAAAAA
Source organism: Slavum lentiscoides (assembly GCA_032441835.1). NCBI lineage: Eukaryota > Metazoa > Arthropoda > Insecta > Hemiptera > Aphididae > Slavum > Slavum lentiscoides. The sequence continues at coordinate 2,657,116 of CM063717.1, read as the reverse complement.
TACGCCAAAAATCAAAATTTCAAAGTCGATAAAAGGCCTATGTGCCTTCGAGTGGAAATCTATTTTAAACAGATTTTATAAATGTTAAAAAAAAAAATCTTTTTTAAATATACTCGTAGCGATAAAAGTATTATTCGTCGTATCGAATTATACTTTTAATGAATACGCTTGAGCGCGGATAATGTTCTCTTCAATTTGCTTATCGTAAGAATTAGAGAATCGCGCTCAGAATTACAGACATATTTTATGTTTTATTTTATTTCGTCGGTCTAGCGGCTCTCTTCTAAGTTCACCGACGACGTGGGTATAGTAGCGTTCCGTTAAGAAAACTCTTGAGAAAATAGGAAATAGTTATAGTGTACTGCGAAAAGTAAAGAACAACTATCGCCTTCTGTACGCGAACAAAACGCGCTTGTCATTGTAAAAACGGGATACGCTACGTTCAGAATTCTAAAAAAAAATCCGTGGGACGCTTTGCGTGGACAACGTCTTTACAGAGCAAATACTGAGCCTCTGCGCGCTTTGCTCAGTAGTGCTTGACAATCCGTCGCATGTCTATATAATATATGAGTTCTGTTCTGTTTTTAGGGAGAGTATCCTACTCGAAACGATTTACTTATAGCGACTTACTATTGCGTGTGTACAACAGGTGGTCCAATATATTATTCGTACGAATGGTGGATGCGAAATAGCGAAGGGTTGATAAGACAGACGCGTGGGCGTAAATTACACGAAATCAGATATATTTACGCGCATTCTTCTGCTCAGCACAATTTAATACTGCGCGTGGCACGAGGCGGCAGCGGTACTCGTACGACATAATATATAATACAATGTGCGCTCATTTATATACAGAGTGATTATAAAAAAAAAATTTTTTTTTATCACGAGCCACGTTATTATCTCGAAAATACAATAATAACGAACGATTTTCAGATGCTGAACGTTGCGAAGAATGTCTTTGATTTTATAACGCGCGCAGTGGCGAAATTTTCAACGACGCTTTCTGATAAACCTTATCACGACGATGGCTGCAGTTGTACGTTTGTAATGAAATAGCAAATTATTTCATCAACGGTCGCGCTTATTATTTTGTTTGCGATAGCTTTTTCCCGTCGACGCGTTATACTTTCGGTGTTTCGAGTGGTTTTTTTTTTTTTGCAGAAAGATAACTTATTTGAAAAACTACAGAAAAAAATAATAAACGCGGATATTCTCTTGGAATCGTTTTTCGAGTGTATAACGCTTGCATACGAATTTATGGAATAATAATATCATTCGGACGACACTCGATCAAGTGATCCACTCGAACAGCATCTGCTGCTCGCTCCATACCTTTTTTTTTTTTTTTTTGGGGAACGAGGATATATTTTAGGGCTGCGTTTATTTCCAAAACGAGCGTCATCAATTTCCGAAGACCATTTGCGCGCGACATCGCGTTCCAAAGACCATTGATAATGTACATGGCTTCCTATACTCTTTGTGTTCAAAATAAGAGTAAAACACTGGAATTGTCACTAAATTCAAATATATATCCTCGATTCGATGTTTTTCCGTGCAGCGGATAGAGAATACGATATTTTATTTTCTTCTTATTTTGCCCGCGTAGACATTTTCCGCGTATAAAAGGAGTGCTCCGTAGCAAATTGTGTTTGGTTAATATTTTATTCCAAGCTTTTTCGATTTTCCCATTAGAATCCTTCAGCGTATTTGGGAAAGACTACCCGAGAATTGCAAAACACCGGTAAAATTGTTCACGTATTATTTTTCACATACTACTGTAGTAGTGTTGAAAATGTATTCTCTTCAAAACGCTTTGTAAATGTATCGTTTACGCGGTTAGGAAACCCTGAAACTGTCAATGGATTGATTAAAAAAACTGCTTTACCTCATCAGAAGAGCGGTTAGAGTAGGTTGATCACGGGTATAGGTTTAGTGAGTTATTCGAAGTTCCAAAATTAATGTAGTTTTATCCGTTTGTATTCCGTGTATAGATAAACGTTTAAAAAAAAAATTCAGAATTGTTCGGTCTTTTGCGCAGAGATAAGAGAGATGCGGTTAGAGCCGTGCTATAGGAATGGAAACGTATACGGGATGAGGAAGAGACCTCGCGGGCGGTCTAGAATGAGATGGTTGGGTGTAGTGGAAGAAGACCCCGAGGAGAATAGGATTACGGGAATGGATAGGGTGTTCAAGACCAGGAGATCGTGATGGCGGTGAAAACTCTTAAAGAAGTACTAAACGCCAGCAGCAGAAGAAGACGTTTTTTTCTTCTATTTATGGCCGCGGTTAAGTAGGAAATTTAGATTGAATTTATGTGTGTGCGGTGGGTGGGTGGTCTGAAAATGAAATACAAGTTTCGTCCTGCTCCAGATTTGTGAGGTATAAGTATAAGGAATATGATGTCTGGATTTTTATAATGGCACAGAACGATTTATAATAAAGAATAAAACGATTAAAAACCGATTACACACCGAAATGAAATTTGTTTAAAATCTTAATTTGCGGATAACCAGCTGGCTCGCGATTAAAAAAAAAAAATCACTCTGTACATAAGTGATACGTAAATACATGACGTATAGGCGCGTGCGGAATGCGCGCCGAGCTTCACGGAACTGGTTATACACGCACTATTATATAATATGATAATGTTTGTGGCGGAATTCACTTTTTTTATTTTAAATTTTATCCTATTCGCGTGTGCGCAAAAAACGTTTCGGGACACGTGCGTGTCTGTAGTTGGTTGTTTAAAAAGCGATTTTTTTTCTCAATTTTTTTACTATGTAATATTATTTTATCTCTTATTTCTTTGCGTTTTTTAGATAAAACGAATACCTATCGGTCGTTCTCATGTGTAGAAGACTACTGACTGCGCAGCAATTATTTCGGCAAACAGTATAGTACGCGTTTACCGAAAAAATATACAACGTTTATAAACGTTCTTAAATTTGAAGTAAAAAAAAAAAATTATTTTTCCGTTTCGATCAAGTGTTTCCCCCAAAAATCGAAATGAATATCTCGACAAACTTACGTCGATAAATTCGTTTGGGATTTTAAATTTTAAAAAGGTAACGAGCCTTGGGGCGTTACCTTTGTCGCTTAAGTGAATTATTTGGATAAAGATTTTAGAACGTATTTTTATCGCTATAAATTCGAAAGCGATACGCGTATAAATCATTGCGTTCGACAAAACGATTCTGAGCGGAGCTTCGGTGTAATACTTTAGGTGTGTGTTTGAAAACTAACTCTTCTTTTTGAATTAAATACCTCAAAACCTATAATTGCAGTCCAAAATTAAAAGAAAGTTGTTGAGAATTTTTTTTCTTAATATAATATATAAACAGTTACAATATTCGATGAATATTTCAAATTTCTATATACCCATTAGTTTCGAAATCACGAAGAAATATCGATAATCGACTTTGACGAAATCGCTTTTTTACCGTTTGTATGTAATTTTTTCGGTAGTTTTTGCGTTTTATTTTTAGGTGCTTTTGAAAAAATCAAAAAATGACCTTTTTAAAATACCATTCAGATGCAATTTGAGTACGGAAACAAACTGTGACTCTAAAGATCGGAGCATATCTTTCTGGTAGAATTTTTGGGCAAAAAAAAAACACAGTTTTGTAAAACCAATAGATTTCTAGCTCCGCCCAGAATCTAAAAGGAATTTTACGCGAAAAATTTTTTTTTCAACTTTCATAATGTAGTAATTTTTTCGATTTCTCGAGTAAAAAAAAAAAAATGTACACACACGCGCGTACGGCAAACGAAAAATGCGTTTCCAACGAGCGTATGTTTTATTACACATAGTGATGAGTCGATTTATTTCAAAAACGAAATTCCAACGAATAAATGACGCACGACGACACTATATATTGGTCCATCGAGAACGGATAAAAATAATTCGAAAGTAAAAATCTCGAGTGGTGCTCCGCGGAAGGCTGGTATCGATCTCGAGTATCGTATTGTTGGCGTTCGATTCGAATAAAAAAATTATAAACGTTATACGCGTATAAATATCGTTCGGGATACGCGAAAATTGTTATATTTGGACGCTATAGACAAACGTTTATTAGAGTCTTCCTCCCTCTCTCTCTCTGCGTGTTTCGAGTGCGCATCAAACAATATATTGTCCGAAAACTCTTGTTCCGTTTACATTTTATCGGCCCACACCGATGCAGTCGAATAACAATACACGTTTTCTATTTATATGTTTTAAAAGCGCATCGTTATTTCTAACGATTTCACAACATCTTTTACGTCCCGGTCCGCGAAGTAAATTGTGTTTGTACAACGATGTAGTAGATTCGTTTTGAATTATATCATTTATGTCATTATGAAAATAAAAAAAAAATTACACTCGCCAAACACTCTTCTTCTAATTCCGGCCTTTAATACTCTCCGAGAGTTTTCGCCATCATCACTCCGATCAATCCAGCACTATTCTCGGTCATGCTTTTTCCGCAATCCCCGGGTCGTCCTGCAGGTTTTTATGTACATAAATATTTCGATTCGACCATCGTTGTGCTATACCATTTCATCCGTCAAAACCATTTGAATGAATATTAAAACGCGACATAATTTTTAAACGATTGTTGGAATGTTAACGAATAACGAAAGTCGCGTGAAACGCATAGCGAAGTTTTTGTCTAATATTTGAAAAATTTTAGGATTTAATTCGGTGCGACACGTGTTTGCCTGGCAATGAGTCCCCACACAAAAAAAAAAAAAAAATCACAATTATTCTATTCATGGAATTCAGTGAATTTCTGTAAGGCGCGATAAAACGAGGCCACTGCAGCAGTATTTGCCGATTTCAAACACAATGTACCATGTACCTATATAAATGTGGCATATATATATATACTAACACAATATACATTTGTACGACAACACGTTTTAGTTTTTTTTAAACTTAAAGCTATTTCAAGCCTCCTCTATACACACACTCGTACACCACCGTTCGCCGCACGAGCTAAAAGTCTGAAACACAACGGAGCAGTAAAACCCCTCTAGAATCGCGACGGGTCATGAATTATGCATTCGACCGGTAAGAGCCACTTAAAAATCCGTTGAAATATGCATCGAAGACAAGGGATTGTATACAATGACGGTTGTAAATTGTGCGAAGACTACACGGGGTGATTCAGGTGGAGTATAAACGGATGAAAATAATTGCTATTTTGAAAATAGAGACGCGACGATCGGTTGGATCTTGGATCGCAAAAGTTTTAAAAATGGCGTGTCGCCTGCAGCAGTGTTCAACACGTCCGTGCGGCAACCCTAAAAAATTCTCACAAATTACGACGTTCAGCAACGATTAAGATTTTTTTCAAATGGGGCAAATGCTTATTGTGTTTCATAGGTTAGGTTTAATTTCTGATGGTGGAAAGCATGGCTAAATATCTTGGTAAGACAACAGATTTGTGATACGCAGGTGTGATTTTTTCTTTTATGAAAATGCTACCGCTTTCATAGAAGAAAAAATCTTTATCATATTACTTGTTAATGTTGTGTTCGGTTTTGATTTTGGTTTTGTGTTGTGTTTATTATTGTTTTTTAACAGCAGGTGCCAGTTCCATGGAAAAAAATACGATATTATTGTTTTTTCCACGGATGCGCAGACCGATTTGGACAATCTCTTGTCATATCTAGCCATGGTACGAAGTAAATCGATAGCGTCAACTACCTTTTACGCACGGTCACTCGAAATTTATGATTTTGCGCTCGTATTATAACTAACGAGAATAACGCCGTACTAAGTTATCTAAAAAAAATAAAAATAAAAAAAAAATTGTAAAAATTTGATTTTTAGTCGTGGTGCGGTAAACGCTTTTTACTGACCTCGCTCGAAGACGAATTTTAAATTTGAATCCGATAAATCGTAAATTTTATTTTTACAAATTAATTGTGTAAGGCGATGGTATACAAGATCGGTTATATTTTAAAAATAATATAAGTGATTTAAAATGAAATGACAAATTCGAATTAAAATTTTTCAATCGGGAACAAATAACACATTATCACAAACATACAAATATTCTAAAACGCGTTTAGGTCTCATAAAATAATGTCACGCCCATAAGACTTTCGCGGGATTGTAACTCCCACGCAATAAAGCGGATGTCCTGTACATATATATATATATAAGTAATTTTAAAAACAAATAAGATTATTATTATTTTCTTGGGGACGAAGACTTTGGGAATCGCTCTGTGAATATTATTTTACGCGCAGAGAAGTTTTGACGAGGACGGTTCTCGACATAATGCGATTACGTATATATATATATATATATATAATATATAAAATCCGGAACGTTAAAACAATATCGCGAATTATATTAAACGCGATTTTGGTTTTACGCCGCGCGTTCGCCTGCACCGGGACGGGAATATGAGGTTTTTTTTAAAACAATTTTTTTTTACATAATATTTTATAAATATATATATATATAATTTATACGGAGTGTAATGTAATATCAATAATAGTGCGAGAACGCGGACGAGTCGCAGACTACGAAACGAAAATAAAAGTAATATAATAAACGGCGAACGCGCTATTTTACTGCGGCGGAGTCGTGAGCAGTGCCGTCCTTACCACTAATAACGCCCTAGGGCAATAATATTTGACGCCACCCCCCCAAAAAAATTACAATTAACGTAATACCTAATTACATGATTTTATATATTTTAATAGTAAATACACTCGTCCTCGAAATTATCATATAGGTACAAGGGAAATTATAATATCTAAAATAAAACAACAAATTTTTTCTTTTTGTCATTCATTTTTATGACGCCCCCTGCATTCATAACACTTTGGACGCCCTAGGGCACTTGTTCCATTCCCCCCCCTCCTTGGGACGGCTATGGCCGTGAGGAATCGTTTAAAACGCTCAAAACGGTTAATATACGCGTATTATTTGAATTTCGAGACATCGGTCGTGGTAAAGATCATTTTTTTTTTACTTTAGAAAAGAAACGCGAACGCGTTAATTTTCAGCCGTTTTTCGGTTTTTTTTTTTTTTTAGAAAAATCGTTGTGCAAATGCGTATAATATATCGAGGAGAACAACGCCGAATATGCACGAACATAGTAATTACAAAATACTATTCACAAGACGTTCAGAGGCTGCTGTATATATTATGTAAATCGTTTTCGAACTGTACAAACGCGACATTTTAGATTCTGAACATTTTAGATTTTATATTTTTTTTTTTCGTATTTGATGACCTCTTCGCGTTCCGGTAGCAAATCGTATGTCTACAGTCTGTTATTCGAAACGTTTTTCGATTTTTTTTCAAATACAGTTTCCTATCACGCGTAATTCCAACAAAACCCGAACGTTTTCTCAATAGTTTTTGAACGTGCCACACAAAAAATTGTGTTAAAAAACGCGATTTCGTCAAAATTCTTTATCGCTTTATATTAATAAAGTAAATGTCGTTTACACACCGAAGCCCCGCACTCGGAATCGTTTTATCGACTCCGATGCGATTTATCGTCGCTTTCTTTTAAATTTATAGTAATAACAAAACTCTAAACAATAGTAATTCACTTAAACGACATACTATACCCGTGGGTTAGCTACCCCATTTTTTTTTTTTGTACATTATAATATCGATAATATAGTAATAATTAGAATAATATTTGGTCACGAAAACACTCTTAATATAATACTAATTATAATAATCGATAATTTTAACGTGCGAAATGTACGCGCCGAAACGGACATTGTCGTCTGTGTGTGTGTGTGTCGCGCACATTTTCGTCGGGTACCGTTGACCGAGCGGAGGAGGCATTTGTACGAATGTTCACCAATGCATAATCTCCCATTCGGTTACCGTCGTGTTTAATAACCACTTAAAATACTGTCCGATTCAGTTAACGAACACGCACACTCGGTCGTTATATATTATATTACGTGTGTATAATATATATGTGTGTATTCGATGTATACAGGGTGTGTGTGTGTAAAAAAAAAGAGAAGAATCCAAAGTCATCTCCCAGTTAGAAGACGAAATTTTGTTCGTTTCGGTCATACCAATACGAACTGCAGTGTATATAAGCCCCCTATAAAGCAAATTCGTATAAATTGTATCGTTTTTATTCAACGTCTCGCGCACAGAATGTGCGACGAGTATATAATATTTTGTTCAATTTTTTTTGTTTTTTCTAAACTTTTTTTTTATAACTATACCGCTGCAGCCCGAGTACACACGACTTGTGTGCCGAGTGAAAAGCTGCGGGTTTCGTTCGAGAACGCGCGAGAAGATCGTCTTTACACTCGTACTCATTGCAGTCGAGCGTTCGCCGAGAAATCCATATTTAAATATCACCAGACGATCGGTTTGCTGAGAGGGAAAAATGTAAAACACGCGTATTGTCATTCGATAAATATTATTATTTTAATGTGTTTTAAATTGTCGCGGCCCCTCCGTGGCAGCAGTCCTTTAGCCACGCGACGCCGGTCGAGTCGAGTCAACATAAATAGAAATACGAGTCAAGTTAGAATAGTCGTTGGAAGAAAATAGAAGAAGAAGTAATATCGATTCGGTCAAACGTCGAAACGTTTTGATAGTAGAAAGAAATATAATATCGATGCCATACGTTGTGTGTTAACGTTGCCTATGTATTTTATTTTTTAAATTATAAATTTCAATAAATTCGTACTGGACGTGATCACACGTCGAATAACTGAAAGCGACATTCAAGTTTTAATTTTCGACTCAAATTCGTGTACAGTTCACTGTAAAGAGATTGTTAAACAATTTGAATTTATAAGCAAAAAAAATCATCATCATCACGGAAGGAAAAATAGACGGCAAAAGAACTCGGGGAAGACCGCGTAAATGCTTCATTGAAGAAATCTTCCTTTGGATGGGTTTTACCTCTTACCAACAAATTAAAGAAGACGGCAAGTGACAGACATGAATGGATACAACGACAAGGCTTTAGAAGCTAATAATAATAAAGTAAAAAAAAAAATTGTTTCGGTAGTGTTAATTTTTTTTAAATCCCAATTTTTTTCCGGGCGATATAACGATTATTATTATTAATCATTTGATAATAATATTTGATTATATTCGATATCGATCACGTGTAATATCTGAGGCACGCGGAATGTCATTTTACCGAAACGAATCGAGTATTTTTGTGGTTAAAAAAACGGAATATTGACACGACGCATATACCACCCTGTGAACTGTGTACACATAAAAACGTGTGATTTACGGTACCGTTTCGGTTGGAAATGTAACGAATAAAACGAGAGACAGACCACGCGTATCGGATTTCATGGGAGTCGAAAATCGCATAACGGTCAGGCGTGCGTGTCAACCTAACCGGCGCGCTGCACAAACCGGTACGGTTCGCACGCCAGTTAATCGTTGTCGTAATAATATTTTGTATTCGTATAAAAAAAAACGTACTTAAGTTTTCTAAAAAAGCAAAAAAAAAAATGTTTTCAAAGAATATTTTTCTTCACCACGATGTTATCCGTTTTCGATCTTCATACGTCCGATCTGAACTAAATATAATAATATTTTTTATGTCCTAAAATAACTATATTTTATTTTGTAAATCGTTTTGGTTTGAAATAAAACAGATATTCAAACGGCATTACGTTGTACAGCTGAGTTCTAAGTACTCGATTTTATTTATTGACCAATAATAATTATTACTGCAGGCCCTTAGAAAACGCATTTATTTTTTGGCCCAGACGCAAGTAAGGGCAAAAAAAAACATTTTTTTTTTTTTTAAATAAAATTTATATTTTACTCGTCTATATAATATTTTCTATACCGTCCTTAATATTATGTATATTTAAGAAAAAATAAATAAAAATTGAAACCTAACGACCGTGTAACGTAAGAAAATGAAACGCGCGCGCTGAACAATAAATTTACTCTCTGTATTGATTTGATAATCTTTTGTATTTATCAAAGTTTCTAATGTTTTATGCAATAACCATACACATGTGTAAGGTTTGATAAACCGTATCAAGTCTGTATATAAATTTAATTTTGAATTCAAAACATTTCATTCGGGCAAGCAGATTTCCGGTTTAACCGTCCACTGTATCCGTTTCCAGTCTGAAAGGCTATATAATACACAATAAAACTTTGAAATTAAAATTAACGACAAACCGAATAACAAAAAAAAAAAAAAAAAAATTAGTTAAATTATACGTTTTATCGTCGCTGGCCGACAATAATAATTATATCGGAAGAAAAGCAATTATTATTTCCATCGCATTGCTCTCTCCTTTTCTCGTTTCTTCGAGTTCTTTTAATTAAAAAATAAAAAACGCTATTCGCGAATTAAAAAACATATTATAAATGACGAAGGAAATCGTCACTATTATCGATGTGATAATTGCACACTCCGGTCGGTCCTTGGATCTCGCGCATTTGATTGTTTTTTTATATACGTCTTTAGTGTTGTAAAAAATATCACTCAAATATGTTCCGAAAAAAAAAACGTAAGTGATACCACGGCAAAAGTTGGTATTTACTGTAAAAAAAAAAAATCCTTATTTTCCACGAACGTAACTTTCTGTTGACTGTGGATATTAAACGAACGAATAAACGTAATACACACTTTTATTTAGAGAAATGGAAATTTATTTCCGAGTTTTATACCGGATTATATAGTCAATTTTATGATACGAAGAATTTCTCCTGTTTTTTTTTAAATACATTTTTATACACTCGGAGATAGTGATTTTATTAAAAAAAAAACCAAACGAGTCGATTCAACACTCGAAAATCGTATTTAAAATACTTTATCATCGAAAACACGAGGGTAAATTTATTTTTTGTGTTCGCATATTGAAATAATTTACAACAATGCGCGTTGCTACATACGCACTCAACGGTCCGTAAAAAAAATATATATTTAAAAAAAAACTGCGTATAATAATAATAATAATAATAAATACGAATAACGGGTACGGACCGAGAGAAACCGGCCAGTATATGTAAATGTTTCGTTTTTTTTTTTTTTGTACGAATCGCGTATAAAATCGGTTTTGAAAAATGTATACAACATTTCCGATCGTTATATTTTATTCTGCTCACAATTTTTCTCGCTCTGATTTTTTTATTTCGCCGCCTCCGTCGTATACAAATTATTATTAATTAATTTTCAAATCTTACCGGCAAAAAAAAATGAAATGAAAAACGAAAACAGCACTCGACGGAACGTTTAATAACATAAATTATATTATTATTAATAGTGACCGCTTGTATATATATATATATATATATATATATACACGTTTCGGTGTACTTTTCGGATGCGCGAGCAGCAGAATAAATTATTTATGTTCATCGCGCGTTCGTCCTTCAAATAAGTAAAATAATAATAATTTTTTTTTCGTGACCTAAATTTTATACGATAGTCGTGCGCGCCAGGATATCAATTTTTATTATTTAAACGTTTCGTGTTTCGTCGTCGTCGTCGTCGTAATAACTTGTCTCTGTCTGTGTCTTTTATTGATCACAACGCGGAAATCGATTCAACCGAATTCATTTCCGCGTCGACTCCGTCGCGGCTACTGTTTGTAAAAAAAAAAAATTTTCTACATCTGCTGCGGCTACTGTTCGGCGGCGGCACACCTCCCCATTCCGAAATATTCAAGTGTTTAGAAAACAAATTGAATTAAAAATAATAATAAACGGATCATAATATATGAGTACTGTGTTTATAATGTATAAAATCGCGTGTGCGTGATATCGCGTATAATATCGAAACTATACTCTGTTCCGAATTAGATTAATCGTGCGCGACGTTCGTTTCGGATCGGAGTAGATCGTATGTCGTCGGACGCGCGCATATATCGTTGGCCACGCCCACCGCGCGCGAACGCGTGTCGTGTAATTTGGGACAGAGTATAGCTATAAACACTGCGCAAGAGTGTTTTATTAACGTGATTGTGTCCGTTTTTGAACGATATTTCATGAATTATCATTGCGTATAAGCTAACGCAATTGCGATTTGGCTGATATTGTGTTTAGACTCTGAGAATCGACTCATACGTACCTATTCGATCAGCTCCCGTGGACAAATTTTTCTTTCTACGCGCCACTGCCGGCGTATATAAAAATCTGTACAGTATATTGTATACTATGGAAATACGCGCATCAGTAGCCGTTCCGACTGAGTTGCACGAGTCATATAAGAATATTTTACCGAATTTCCACAGTATTATATGTTTTCACGTGACAATAAGTATTTGAAAAACCGATAATCGACAGTCAAAACCGAACGTTTACTGTATCGTACATTAGATTCTAAACCAAATACGACATTGGTGTATGGTACGAATTTCAAAACGTGTACCGATCGGCATGAACAACGACTTCCGTTCCTAAACGTAGAATCGCGTTCCAACGTTAAAAAAAAATTATTAAAAAATCTTTATTATTTAAAAAAAAAATCCTATACGAGATGTAAAAATGTTTTCGTATAAGTGTATATTTTTTTGTCGACCAGTAAAAAAAAAAAAATCCTGCGAACAATTCGGGACAGCAGATTCATAAAAAAAAATATCGAATCGATTCGACTTCAAAATTTCGAATCATTTGAAAACGGCAATTGCGATAACTAACAATTCAACGAAAATAGCCCGGCACGCGATTCGTGTAGTCGTTTAGATAAATCCGGCACGCGATTTATGCGTATTTTTTTTTTTTATGAAAAGGACGAAATTTGTGTGCAGCCTCGGCTACAACTCCAGATTTTATCCTATCCTTTTGTACATATATTGCCGTCGGTACATTCCTAAACGTTCTCATAAAATATATAGTTTACTCGCCCTGGCATTATTATTTTATACGTGCGGTCGTCACTGCAGCAGTGTGTCGTTTAAAATTTTTTTTTTTTATTATTATTATTATAATTTCTAGTGACAATAATTTAAACAAAAGGGATTATCCCTCTAGATAAAACAGATTTCGACCAAGAATTAAAATCAATAACTAAAATCGCTAAATTTTATGGATACGAAAAAGATTTAATTTTAAAAGTGGTTAGGAAACATTCATGGTCAAAACAAGTTAGCATACTAAATAATGGGTTAGAGAACAAAATAATAAGGTCAGCAATGATCTCTTATCCCAGAATTTCGAATGGCTTAACAAATATTTTCAAAAATTACGCGATTAATATAGTAACAACAAAAAACAATAATTTGAAAACACTATTAGGAAACACTAAGGATAAAATAAAAGAAGGGGAGAAATCGGATATTTATAAAATTCAATGTGAGGAATGCGATAAATGCAAAGTTCGTTAGTAAATATTAATGTAAACCAGATGGCGTCGGCGTAGAATTGCGGTAGGGCGTGGTCGATGACTCACGATCGGCCGCCGCCGCGATGTTTTTGGTGACGTCATTGGATATGAACTGTATAAATACGGGTGTATATAGTATAACGGTTTTAGTATGTGGTTCGCGCTGATAACGACAACGTCGTTGTCGAAATACGTATACGCGGTAAAAAGCGTTAATTATTTTGTGATTTTTGTGTTTCATAATATTAGTGTAAGCAGTCACAATAGTGTCTCAGTCATATTCAAATATCTAGAAGCTGCTTAAAAAAAAAAAAATCCTACGTTTTATAAAACTATTAGCCGGTTTCACCGTTTGTTGTTAAATGCACTGGTTAAATTATATACGTCTCACCATTACGTTACCAAAACGGTTACCTCGATTCTTACGTTTTCATTGGTTATCGCGAGATGTGATAACTGATTAGTGATAATGTAATATTAAAAACAAAATGGATCTGTGACATTTTAAAATGCCGATTAAATCCGATTTCGGGCGATTAACTATTGAAAACGTGTTGTAAGGCTAACGAATCCCGGTACGAAACCTAATTTTCATCAACTAACTGTTAAACATAATTATTAAAACAATACGTTAAATCGTTATAACGAATGTCGGTGAAACCGGGTGTATAAATTATAATATTATTGTCATAATGGTGTCGCAACAATATATATATATATATAATAAAAAAGAGTATATTATTACGTCAATGTCGCGATATAAAATTATTTATGTAATAATACTCGGCCTTTATACCTATATATACGTTCCGCGTGATACAACGTTTCAATAGTATTATTATTATTATTATTTTATACTGACAATGCGGCTACGAAACGTCATAATTTCCAATAAATTATCATATTTTACGCTTTAGGTAAACGTATATAATATATTATTATTACGCGTATTCGAACAATTTGTTCGGCTGAATGTATTGCCCGTTTTCAATAATACTCGCCATCGAAATGTGCGCGTGCGTTCACTGTGCGCGCATAATTCCAAAACGGACTACGTCGTGAAATCGTTAAACTTCTGAACGCGGAAGCCCCAAAAACTCGTTTAAACTTTACTCTGCCCTATTTATTTATCGAAATGTTTTCCAAAAATAAAATAAAAAAAACACCGCAGTGTACCTCGCGCGTCATAGTTCGTGAAGATTTAATGTTTTTTTTTAATTCGATCGGACGCGGTAAAAATAATAAAGATCCCGTGTATTCGTTTTCTTCTCTATACATATTGTGCAAAAACATTAAAAACGAATTTTTTTTTTCTATTCGAAACGTTTATCGCCAATATTGTATTTGCAGACGAAACGGTTTATTTCGTGTGCGCTAATTTATAATTTTTTTTTTTTTTTTGCTCTTATTTAATAAAAAATATGTATTTATATAATATACCTACCGACGTCGTCAAATAACTGCACAATCAACAATTCCGATTACCTATATTACTCTAAAAATTTTACTACGACAATAGTAGTCACCACACGTTAAATTCGCGTCGATTCGTTAATCCCGCGATACAGGCCCGAGTATAATTTGACCCGGAAATTTAATGTCGTTACCACGACGTGGTTAACGTAATCCTTCCTCCAGTCATATATTCAATAATCCCCAACATTTTACACGGTAATTTTCAATTGATCCGTCGTCGTCGTCGTCGTCGCCGTGTCCCCGGTCGTAATGTGTGAATTAATAATACTATGTAAGAAATAAAAATAAATTCGAAAATTTCAATACACACATGTACATACATGATACGTATATACAGGGGAGAAAATCCATAACATTTTCCTGGATTATTGTAATTTTTCGCTAAGGTCTACGCGGTGATTTTCAAACTTTTTACTCCCATAAGAAAGCGTTTATCGCATTCACACGAGAGAAATGATTCGACTAAAAATAATGCGAAATTTAAAAAATCGATATAGAAAATTTCTATTTTAATCACCACGGACTGTAAAATATATAGTTATTGTAGATTCTGGTTTTACAACGATGTTTATTTATTTTTTCTGTGTACGACTTTTCGACTGCAAGGAGTTACACAAAACATTGTACATTCGTTTAATAAACACCACCGTACCGAAATCGGTAAACGAACTCATTTTTTTTAATCGGTAGTGACATCACCCCACAATACCACCGTGACAAAATTTGGCTCCCCGCAGAGGAATTTCTGACTCAGGTAAACAGCGATTCCAGGTAAGAGTACTTTTGGCCGCTCGATTACCGAAAAGGAATTTTACTCATTCTGCCCTACTTATTAATACATATTTTCAAAGAAATAAGTAGTACGGAAAGAAATTTTCATACGACAAAATTTTAAGTTAATCAAGCGATTAATAAATTATTATTTGGTCGAATCGTTCACGGCAGACGTGTATAAGTGAAAGAAAGCGTAGATATAAATACATATAGATTATCAGGGTGAGTGGTCGCGCACTATTAAGACTTAATTATTATATCGATATAATATTATTACTGTCTCAAATATAGTGCGTCGAGGTCATTAAACCTGCCACAGTCGTTGTTCGATAAACGCGGAAATAAATTTGAATGGTATTATTATTATTACAAGTAATATACCATTCAGATAAAAATACGTACGAACGGCGACAATCACTGTGATAGTACTGTGTTATTATTTACATACGTATTTTGTTTGTTTACGTTTCGAATAATATTATTTTATTTTATTATTTTTTAAAATTAATATAATATACACTTATATACACAACAAAGTTTTACACTGTGATATACAAATATCGCCCATTTTATTTTAGTATTGATTTTACTACTGCGCGTAAACAAACTAATAAAATGAGTAGAACTTTAGATGAAATGTCGTTGACCGAAATTAAGCGTGAATGTTCGTACCGCAAATTACCATTAACAGGCACCCGCAATGACTTACAATGTATACTTGAGGCTGTCGTGAGGGCTGAGGGAAATAACCCGTCGACATATCGGTTACCACCCCGACCTCCGATTGTTATTACGCCAACGATTAATGATCAATCGACGGCGAATGACCCGGTGTCAGATTTAGTGGAAAATAGAAACGACGGTTACACCTCCCCGACGCGCAGTTTAGTCAACGTTGAATTTCGTGAAACACAGAATCCACCGATTGATTTGTCGAGTAGTAACTTTGTAGGTGGAACTGATTATATTCACGGTACCACGTCTAACATTGATCCTTCTCAGTCTGAATTTCCGGACCTCCATACCATAAATTCGATACGAATGGCGAGTGAGGAAATAGGAGCACTGAGACAGGATATGAGGTAAATACGATTTTGGGTCGATTGAGTTAAGATTAAGCGCTCTAGAAACCGCGATGACGCGTTATCTAGACGAACAAAAATTGATAAGGGAAAGAGTGACGAAAATCGAAAACGAGTTGTCGAGGAGAACTGCCAGTTGTAGCGCGTTTAGGCCGATTCTTAGTCCTAAAAATCAGTCTATCGATAACAGAGAGGGAAACGACCCGTCTTCTAGTGTACATGGAACTGGAATATATATGGGAGAACAGCCAACCCTCTACCTCCGAGATCGCTTAGGCGAGATCGAACGTGAGGTTAGACAATCGGGTATCCCGAGGGTGGCTGCTCCCAAGGTAGCTCCCGTACACGTATTAGAAAGATCGAAAGTCGACCAGCCGTTGTCGAATAGCACGGGTTGGGACTATGACGGGCCAAATGTTGCGAGTCGTCGGGAATATAATTTTTCAAATATTTCCGGGCGGCCAACTGACAATAATACGTGACATCTCGAACGACTTGATCGTACTGTACAATTTTCGAATACACGCGAAGTGGACGAATTGTCAGGACATCCCATTCATAACCATAGTCAATTTTCGATGCTTATTCCGATACACGACTTGAAAACCGCGAGATCTTTTCTCCCTCAATTTTCGGGTGAAGAAGAAGAGGACCCCATACGTTTCATTAAAAATTCGGAATGTATTTTGCAGCAAGCAAATATTCATAAATCCGTCTGGGTTAGAACTATAGAACCACAACTGACGGGAAACGCAGCTGAATGGTGGAAAACCATCAGAGCACTGGATTTATTGTGGACCGAATTTAAAGGCGAATTCGCCGAAAGATTCGACAACCCGGATATTCAGTCCCGTTTCCGTGCAGAAATCGTGTCAGTTCGACAAGGTGTAAACCAACGATTGACCGAATTTGTACTGGAGAAAAATCAGTTGTCGCGTCGGATACAAACGGGCCTTTCTGAGTCACAGATAGTGAGTACTGTCGTCGGTCTCATGAGAGAAGAGTTCCGGATCCACGCGAGGCTACAGCACCCAGTTACATTTTTAGATCTCAGACGAATAGCTGCAGTTCTTGATGTTTCGGTTTTGATTAAACCGGAGACCCAGAACAAATCAAATCAGCACGTCAAGGTCAAATATGGTGATTCGGGGAAAATTTCTTCTGCACCCGTAGGTAAAGCTCAAACTGCGCCTACAAGTTATCGGAAACCATCCCTCCCATGTAAGCACTGTAAGGGGCCACATTGGAACAATGAATGCCCTAACAAGCCTTCGGGAAATGGACCGAGACCCGGCGGAGCTTAGTCCACTCCACGGGTTCATAAACAATTTCCGACGATTCGCGCCAAGTTCCTCTTTTATTAGCTCATAGTTTTGAAAATTCACCACCTGAATCGACTAAAGTAGCTGTAGAAGAACAGGGACGGATAGGCGTTGAAGTTTCTAAAAAAATGTCAGATAAGTCATCAGTAAAAATGTCGTTAAATAAAATATGTGGGACCAGCATTTATAAATCTTTACCTGAACATTCATCACATTCATCGGAGATTGGTACTAGTCACCCAAAATCCAACATTCATGTTCAGGATAAAGTAACAAAAATAAATGACCTAAATCATATTTTAGACGACACTACTTTCTGTTTCGAAAATCCAGATATTTCCAATCAAAAAAATTTAGCATTTGAGGGCAAATCTGGCGCTAGCTCTGCTAATCTTGACCAAAGATCAACTAGTCACTCAGAACCCACAAAACAAATTTTAGAGGAAATATTGTTAGGAGCCGAACAGAATCAGAATGACAATGACAAACAGCACGACTGTATTTTAGAGAATCACGGGGACTTACTTGACGAGAACCTATTAGGAGTGCCCATAACAAATCATCATAATATTCATAGCACTCCAGATAGACTTTTCTCTCTGATAGGTCATAAGGAGGAAACCACTGACACACCATTTTCTGAAGAGGTATTGAAAGAATGGCAATCGTGCGATCAGTATGTTCGTTCAATAATGGACAACATAACCGCCGATTGTCCAGCTAACAATACTCGAAGATCGAAAGCCAACTAAAATTATACGTGATGGTGGGTGATCTTCTCAAGAAAAGGGTTGAAAAGTACAATGATAGTTCATCCTTTCCAATCGTAATACCCCTAGATAAGTCAAACAATATTCTATGGAGGTATCATGACCACACCCCGGCCGGTCATCCAGGGTGGAAGGAAACTTTCAGGGCTATTCGACAACGGTTTTACTGGAAGGGGATGAGAAACGAGGTGAGAAAATATGTTGGTGCATGCCACATATGCGCTTGTACAAAAGCCCTAAATTCCAAACCATCAGACCCCATGAGGTCTAGAAAACCGCGACAGCCCTGGGAGGTCATTAGTATTGATTTAATGGGCCCTTAACCGCGCACAGGGAGGGACAAAACATACATACTAGTGGCAACTGATTGTTTTAGTAGGTGGGTAGAAGCTTATCCATTAGGCACCGCTACCTCTAAGACAATTGTGCAAACACTTGAACGTGAATTTTCTCACGGTTCGGGTACCCTCGTGTGTCTTAGCGACAATGGTACGCAGTTCACTTCTTTGGAAATGCTTGAGCACTCGACCGATGGGGGCGGAGGGTTGGACCACTCCGGTGTACCACCCTAGGTCGAACACCGTCGAACGTCGGAACCAAGAGCTGAAGAAAGGACTGCGAGCCCACCTTTTGGGAGAAAGCCATCGCTCTTGGGACACACAGCTATCGTCGATACTCTTCGCGATTCGAAATAGGCTGAATGAGGCTACAGGGTTCCCGCCGTCGGTATTGGTACTCGGTGGAGAAGCCAAACGACCAGGCGACTGGGCCCTGATCAATCCTCCAACCATTTCGCCGCAAGAAGTTAATCAACATAGACGAGGATGTGAGAGGAAAGCTTTGGAAGCTCAAAGAGAAAGAGTAAATGTAGTTACACTACCCGAAGTAAAATTCGATGTTGGGGACTGGGTTTATTACAAAGCTCATCATCTCTCAAACACGGACAAGGGGTTTCACGCAGGTTTCGCGCTTAAATGGTTAGGACCTGTTCGATTGGTGGAACGAGTAGGGTTAGGAGTTTATCTTACTGACCAATCTCCACCCCGAAAACTCCATGTTTCGTTTTAAAAGCAGCCCACTCTGCGAAAGGAGACGCTGAGGGTCAAATGACACCTCAGCGAAAGCATTAAAAAAGAAAAAAAATTTTTTTTAATCATTTATTCCATGCTCCTTTCCAATCCAGTATGGTCAAGCCAGCAGCCAACCCCAGCCAAGGTGGAGGAAATTCAGCGAGCTCCCGGGCATCGTCCATCAACAATTACCGGCAAAAGCTCCAGGCCCTGGTGAGAAACCAGCTGGAGGGGCAGCGATTACTCCAGAACTTGGGAGGACGCTTTCTGGGATACCCGCTGACACAACAGCAGGTCCAACAGGCCACCACGGAGGAACTCCAACAACACCCGGTGTTGTGGGAAGCGTTCCTGCGAGGGTGGCAAGCCTGTGTCGCCAACATGCCAGCGCCACCCGTCCAAGGAAAAGCCGGACCCGTGGGGTAACGTTCGGGACCACCCACGAACCAGGGGCCGCGGGTCCAACAACCGCCAGTTCCACGGCGAGCTGGGCCAGTTCAGGCTTGTAGTGGTCAAGGAACCCAAACGCCAGGGAACAAGACCACGGCAACACGAGCCACTCCGTCGGCGAAGAAAAAGTCCGCCGCTCGTCTTGAAGCCTATCGGCAGAAGAAGAGGGCGGAGATGCGCCGACGCAACGAGGAGGAGAAGTCTGGGCCATCACAGAAGTTCCGACTGGCGAAGTCGGACGCCACATCAACCGAAACGCCCAGCACGTCCCCCAAAGCCGATGCGGAGAAGGAGGGGACCAAACAACCATCGACCAGTGAGGAGAAGAGGATGGAGGTGGATGCGGTGGAGAGGGAAGGCGACTCAACCAGTAGCCAGATCCTGCAGGACGACCTCGAGGAAGAAATCGCCGCCTTCCTCGACCACCCACCGAACTCCTAATCCTTCCGACTCCTGACTGGGAGGTTCTCCTACCGGGGTCAAACGAATCCGGTTCTATCGAACTCGATGGAGCCGTGCGAATGACCCTGAAGCCTGCTGGCTGCTGATCCTGTCATTGGTTTCAGCGATGCGTATAGGGGGAGTACTCCGGCCTTAAATTTTCCTCGCTTCTATGCGATATCGCGTCCCGGTTGGACAGTTTGGCAGGGGAGAGTTGACACGGCTCGTGTATGAGTAAACGAATCGTTTACACCACCGAGCCGAACATTATCAACTGTCCACCCCTTTCTGCGAAACATTGACGAAAATACTTTACCGCCGTAAATATATTACGCGCGATTATAAGGTCGTCGCCTCCGGTACGTTGACGCGATAGACAGCGAAATATTCATATTTATAATAATACGATAAATTGTGATAATGTAATTAAGCAGCGTTGCTGATTACCCGCAAGTCGTATTGGGGGTATTATAAATATGAATAGTAGGATAACGAAAAATATCTCTCGGGTGAACGATCGACCGGTCGAGCCGTTGAGATTGTTCGTGGCCGTCGGAGTGATACGTGTGCGTGTCGTTAATATTATACATAACATTTCATAAAACATTGTACATTCGTTTAATAAACACCACCGTACCGAAATCGGTAAACGAACTCATTTTTTTTTAATCGGTAGTGACATCACCCCACAATACCACCGTGACATACCTATGATGTAAATATAAATAATTCTAACCAAATCTATAGTAATGAGTAATAACAAATCACGTGCAAATAGTGGATTACAATTAAATGAATAATAAAATAAAAAAGTATGCAGGTTATAACCGCGATTAAAGTGATTAAATAGTGGTTACAACTTACCGCGGTTCTGGGGTTTTTTCGATAAACATGGTTATTGTTGAAGGCAGTGCTTAAGTTATTGACGTTACCCTAAATTCGAAGAATATGATGTACGTTTGACAGTTGTCAGTTGACGAATCTATATCGCGTACGGTACAAATGAATTTGTTTAACCGTTGTTCAACGCTTCAAACGTATGTTTTATAAATATATGTTTATATAAATTTGTGAGTGGTAAGTGTAAAAATAAGAATGAAAAAGCTAAAGGTGGTGTGGCCAAGATGGCGAGAAAGGAGAAAAATATTGAACAAGCCGCTTAGAGCTGATCACAAAACGTCATTTATAACGCGTTTAATATTATGACAAGAACTTGAATCACAGGTAATATTTACGTACTATATAGTTATTTATGATACATTTATTATAGCCGACAAAGTAATGAATTTCCTCCCACAAAAAAAAAATATATATAGGTATATATATATGTTATATGTATATCGGGCGATTCATGAATATGATAAAGAAAATATCAGAATTATGTAAAATAGAAATTGTATTGATCTAAATGTAAATATGGGAAATAGTTAAATGGGGCCGGTTAAATCTTTTGCCTCCCCCTTTCGAAAACTGAAATGACTCCACTGAATGGATATACTCCTCCGAACGCAGTTTGGCTTGGTTCAACCGAATGAAAGTTAGGCGCGTTCCGTTTCGATTTTGACGTGTACATGTCGACGCAATATTGCTGAAGCAACCGACGAAATCGCAGCAAATAGTTGACGAATCACTTTCCGTGAATTTTCCGATATTTTAATAGTTATTCTGTTATTCGGGACGGAGACGAATCCAACAAATCAGAGATCATTCAAATCGGTCCAGCCGACATTTAAGACATGACACGTGCAACGAATAAGTCGCACACTAATTCTTCGAAATGTATATATTAATTACACGCACACACGAGAGACAATAATCATCGAATTTGCCTACAATAAAATATCAAAATACAATAAAAAAATAAGGTATATATCGATTTCTCAGGATTAGACCACATACAAATTTCCCACGTAATAATAAATAAGTAGACACCGCGCGTTATAAAAAAAAACGCATGCGACTCAGTTCACACAAAATACATACACGTGTGCGAAAGAGTCCACAGGGATACGCTGAGTCGACATATGTATCATAACGTCACCTCATTGGTAAAGCTGACCACCACCATCAAAATTTCTAAATTATATTTCAATCGTTTATTAAAATTTATACCCTCGGCCTTTCGATGATTTCGTCGTCTCGTCAGTGTGCGCACACTCAACCCAACAACAACAACTCAACAAATCGGTATCCCGTGAGGACAGGCATTGATCGTCACACATACATCGAGTTGTTCAATTCTTGTCGCTGACTTCGAGCTGAAGACGGCGACCCAACCATTTCCCTTTTAAAATTTATTCTATTGACTCATCTCACTGGACGCTACCTTGAGTCGTCATACATCAGAAGAGTGAGGTAAGTGTTGTTTTTTCTATAGAGCTTAGAAATATTTATTTCGCATTTTCTGCTGCAATTCTCGAACTCACGACCTCGGAACACTCCTTTCCGTTAAAAGGAGTAAGGTAATAATTCAGAACCCAATAAAGGGATACCTATATACTTTTTATATTTTTGAGTTATTACAGTATCTATTTATATACAGTGCTTGAATTGGGGGGGACGCGGGGGGACGGAGTCCCCTTTCTTTTTTCAAAATATTTTAGTGTACCCCTTCTAATTTTTCTTACCGGAACGCAAAGAACGGGACGGTCAAAACTAAAATTTTATTGAAATAATGAAAATTAAAAATTTTATTTATAGGGAATGGTCGGTAGTTGTCACAATATACAAACAATATATTTCTTGAAATGACAATCGTCGATGCCCAATTTTTCTCGGTGTTATTTTGTTATTATGAACACAAAATGTAATCTACTTATGTTGTTAGTTTTATAAAATATGTTTTGTTTTATTTTCATAAGAATATTACTGTTCAACACACAGTTTTCTTGTCAAAACAAAATACAAACGATTTATGAAAAATTAATCAGTGCGAAACTAAAGTTAACAAAAAATATATAACACTTCAAAGTTCAGTAAAAGAAAAAAGCAGACTGTATTTAACAAATTATTAATAAAATTCAATATAACCAACAATAATTGATCTTAAAATAAAGGGAATATTAAATATAATGTTTACATAAATTCCATACAAAATTACTGGATAATATAATTATTAATTATTATAAAACGATAAATACACCAAAAAGAAAGTAAAAAAACCTGATCCTCGAATGGATGAAACTCAATGAGCTTTTCATTGAGTTTCATCCACAAAATACAAGGGATACTCGAACGATAAAGTTTTCTTGCGCAACACACAAATAATAGTTTTTGTAAAAATAATGACGGAATATTATAATTTTGGCAATGACACAATAACAAATTTAAATATCAATACCAATAATAATAATCATAGTATTTGCTTAATTAAACAAGTAAATAAAAGTAATCGTAAATTAATAAAACAAAAAAAATAATAATAATAATAAATGCTCCTTTACTATGTGGCGCGAATGTTTACAGTTAAAAAAAATTATGCTTATTTATTATTGTATAACGAAAAATATAGTGGGGGTGTGGGGCTTTGCCCCTCAAATTTATAAGACATTACAATCTGCTGGAACGCACATTATTTTGTACTTTTGCATCCCCTTCTAATTTTTTTCCAATTCAAGCACTGTTTATATATAGTAGCTGGTATTTGGTACTTTTTGTAATCTAGTGTTCGGAATGAAATGAAGAGAGAAAAAAAACGGTCATTACCTGTATTCCCGTTACCGCGATATTAAAAGACCGTCGAGCGTTATACGCCTCCGAACGAGGTATGTATACAGAGTTTGGCTGCTTTCGAAATACAAAACAATCAAAAATATCGTATCTACACATATTATATTATATCGATTTGATTCGCAATTGGCATAAAAAAAAAGTATATAATTTACCTATGCATTAACCTATACCATCGACATTCGTGTACAAGGAGTAATAACGCGAATCTCTATAATTGAATGACCAAATGAAATGGAGATATCGACAAGAAACGTAAAGAGTAAAAGTGGTAGTTCTAGATATTCGATAATTGTCGGGGGCGAAAATCCTTGTATTTATAATAATATCGACTTTTCAAATGCTTGTAGAGATCATTCAAATCGGCCCAGCCGTTCTTGAATTATAAGTGGTGTAACTAACCCGACTTTGTTTTATGTATTTAAAAGATTTTTATGCCAAATGGCAATTACTAGAACATAACTCTATCGTATAAACTATTAACGAACATGACATTGGCTAAAATAATATAATGTTTTAACAATCAGTTAAATTCCCCTTTATATATTGCGACGACAAACCAACAATAATATAAAAAAAAATTATATTCTCTAGCTCGATAAAACTGCCAATATATTGTAAATAATTTAATACATTGTTTACTAATAATTTTATGAGAAATTTCGGGATATTATTATTTGTTTAACTGCTTCAATATATAACGCGTTACGAAATAATAATTATGTTCAAAAATGATAATAATTTATTCCCCGCGATATGAACGCTGGGGTATTTGTTATACGGATTGTTCCACAACTGATATAACTTTTTCTCAATATTCAAAAGTGAAATTTTGTATTTATTTCATTCATTTTTTAATTCGTAATAATAATTTCTAGGTTCTTATGGGTTATAATTGTATTGAATAGTTTTTGCCTAAAAAAAAAATGTAAGATTAAAAATTCACAAGAACTCAAGACAATATAGGCTATTTTATTATAAAAATAGTTGAATAATGCTTTTTAGTGTGTTTAATAAATATTTGTATGCCAAATGGCAAATACTATAACGTGATACTCTATCGTATAAACTATTAACGAATATGATGTTGGCTAAAATAATATAATGTTTTAACAATATACATGAAATGTCCTTGACAACGAAATGACAACAAAAATAACACGCCGAAATAAATCAAGCAAAACGATTTTTATTCGTAAACAGATTTATTAGAAAAAAAATTCAAACTGAATTTAAAAGATACTCTTATTAATATCGTACGTTCATTAATAAAGACGTCTAAACCGTATTCTATTGAAATACAACAACGTTTTTTCGTCCGGTATTACAATATTATCAACGGTTTTGAAAATGGATGCTCTCGCGGTTTGCAGTCACGACGTTATGACGCCATCGAAGACACTTGGCAAATTGTTGGCCAAATGTGGGGATGTGGACGCCGGAAGATATGGCCATGGGCCAAGATGGTGAAATGTTGTCGTACGTATAATAATATTATATAGAATACGGATGAACACGTATGGACAACTCTTGTTTTCAAATACGAGTATATACGTATACTTTCCACAGAATGTAAGAAATTGTGGCACCTAAAATGTCTTCCGACGCAGACTCGCAGTTCGCCCGAGGTAGAAATAAGTGTCACGACAGAACCGCAGCCGGAATTGCACGAAGACGCTGTGGAACAGGTTCTCCAGGTGCCAGAAAAGACGATACGAAATGAATCGGATCGCCGCGCCCTGGCCAGTTTACGCGCAGACGAGGTTACGCCGTTGCGCATCGATGTGCTGCACCTGCACGACAAAGATTCCAGTGAAACAGAACCTGTCCGATTCCTGTCACAACCGTATTCGCCTGGCTTCCGTCGACTACAGGTCATACATTAATAGATTTAGTATTACGAATTTAGTACCTATATAGCGCATAAGAGCAGGGTCGTTTTTTGTTAACCACGTTTCGGGACGTTTTAAAATGTTCACCTAAAACCGTACGGCTGGCGTATATATATATATATATATATATATATATATACATTTATAAGTTAAATAATTAAATCATTAATTTTTTAAAATAATAAAATCAATAATATATTTTATATATCACGTCTGATGGTAATCGATTCGATATTTCTCTTTTTGTAGATGACATATTTGAGTGATTCTGCTTTATGTGTAAAAAAATGGAATCCCAACAAGAAGAAAGAAAAACGTATTACAGGCAGTAATATTGTACGAGAGTTTGAACTTAATAGATGGAACATCTCACATTCGTTTACATTTTCTAACATGTCGATGGACGATTTCACACTTCTTAAAGTGTTGGGTGCAGGGGTTTCGGAAAAGTAAATGTTGTTTAGAAAATATGTTGTGTAAAATGAATTAGTAATTAAGTTTATCGATATTTTAGGTACGACTGTGTCAGCATAAAACTTTGAACAAATATTGTGCCATAAAAACAATGAAGAAAGTCGAAATAATTTCAAAAGAATCTGTGACAGATATATATAAAGAAAAACGAGCTTTTGAAATAGCCACCAGAAGCAATAGTCCATTTTTAATAAACATGTTTGGTTGCTTTCACACAGATGTAAGATTATTATTAAAAATAAATATTAGCAAAAATTTATATACATTTTAAAATATATTTTTCTTATTATTCGTTCACAGACACACATTTGTTTTGTTATGGAGTATGCTGCTGGTGGAAATTTAAGAGAGCATATGCTGCGACTTACTGACGAAGTTGACGAACCTAGAGCCGTTTTTATGCGGCTTGTATTGTCTTAGGATTAAAACATTTACACAAAAGAAGTATCATTCATCGGTTAGTTTTGATTTTATAATTTTGAAAACGTGTTATTATAATAAATTGCATTTATAGGGACATTAAATTGTGCAACCTATTAATAGATGCACAGGGCTACGTCAAAATAGCCGATTACGGGCTGTGCAAAGAAGGAATAAGATATGACGATCGAACGAACACATTTTGTGGAACGCCCGGTTATATGGCTCCAGAAATGATTTTAGGAGATCCTTATACACTTTCTGTGGATTGGTGGACCCTCGGAATAGTTATTTTTCAAATGCTTGTTGGAAGAGTAAATATTTGAATTTCGATTTTATTATTATTATTCATATTTTTCTTTTAAACATATAGTATCCATTTTGGCCGGCAGAAAGTACGAAAACATTCGATATACACCGCGCCGTAGTGTTAGATAAACTTGAATGTCCCGATCGCTTGTCATCGGAAGCGGTTGCAATTATAGAAGGAGTATATTATTATTCCATTTGTTATCGTTAAAAATTAACAGAATATTTTGGATTTCTACTTTTTATATAGCTTTTGAATAAAATACCAGAAAACAGAATAGGGTCGAGTGAACGAGATGCCAAAGACGTACAAGAACAACCATTTTTCAAACAAATCGTATGGGACGATATGTTAAGAAAAAAAGTCAAGCCTCCATACGTACCCACATTTGTAAGTATCTTTTACCGTTTGACTGAACATTTGTCTTTTACATAAATAACATTTATTAAATGCAATATTATTTTATGTTCCTAGAGTTCGTTGGAAGATGTGAGTCACTTTGAAGAGGAATTTACATCTCAAAATGTACAACTAACAGTGCTCGAATCGCCAAATCCATTATCCGACGAACAACAAGATTTATTTAAGGAATTTGCCTACACTTCTGATTGGTTCCAACAGGAAGTATAGTTTTTATTATTATTATTATTGCAACTATGTAACTATCATTCCAGGTTATATAAGCAGCCTGGAATTTTTCAAAATCGATCGGGTAATGAGATCTATTTTATCGTTATTTATATTTAATAACCATAACCGATTGACGCAAGATTTAAGTTTGGGACAGAGGTCGGACCGGGGTAGCTAAATAATCGATGGAAATCGGAACGAGGCTACCGCGTGGGCAACCGAGTTTTTTAATGTTGATAACAGTTACACGCAGTGGCGGTTTTGACAGAAACTTTTAGGGGGCGATTTAAAATATCAAACCCTTCTCATGTATATCTCTAGTGTAGTTTAGTTCATTAGTAGAAAATGGGGGCTTGGAGGACTTCGCCCCCTAAAAGTTTAGTTAACCCCTCAAAAATGGTTTGAAAAATTATTATTATATTTAAATGTATTTATATGTAGACACATATCGAGCGAAGGAGAAAAAATTTTTCAATGGCAATTTAGTGTATTGTCTTACAGTGAATTAGACCCCCAATAATTTAACCCGATTTCCGTTAATGCACCGCCAGTACTACTCAAATTGCGGAATCGGGCATTAGCATCACTGATTAAATAAAAAATATAGACAAATTATGCATAAATATGTAAATTTCAAAATAAAATTTTTTGGGATTTGTGATAGTGAAGATGACTTATTCTATTGTTTTTGAATTTTTACCTTTTGTCATAATAATATTAATTTTTGTGCACTTATTTAAAATATAGATATTATGTGTAAAAGTAACGTCCAGGGGGCGATCCCCCATCGCCCCCTAAAACCGCCACTGGTTACACGTGGAATGAAGTTGTTGATCATTTTCTGTTTTTGTTCTCCTTTAACGTAAATGTTTTCAAAGTTTAACGAATTTAATATTCTGTCGATTTCTTCGTACTCAACATCACCGTATTCCATTGAGAGATCATGGTTTGCTGTTCAAGCCATTTATTTGTTCTTTGATTCTTTGCGTCTTGTTGTAGAATATATTTTCAATCACTTATCAAAAAATCTTATCATATTAACCATCGTTTGGGGTTTTGGAGCGATCTCGATTAAACTCTACTCTTATCAACTTTACTCTATTCCAACTATGAATATTCGAACGAACCCATGGGGGATCATTCCAGGGGCGGACCCAGGGGGGTTTGGGAAGTCAGCTGACCCACAGTTTTGTTGTCAGTAAAATGTGGCACCTTAAGATGACAAACTACATACCACAATAATCAATAATAAAATAATATTAAATAATAATAATAATAATTATTTATAAAATGTACACAGGCTCAAGAATGTCTCTATACGAAATAGTGTGGCCGGCGCGTATCAACTTAAATAATGTACCTAAATCGAAAAACGCGTATAATACGTTGCGTACCGTACGCGCGGCTGTGATACGGACAGTGATGCCGACCCAGATAGCAAAGAAATATTTATATTACATTTATAAAATCTTATTTAAAAAATCATATAATTATATAAACAGTGTTTCTTTCAGACAATTTTCTCCGGGGGGGCATTTGAAAAAATCTGAGGGGCTGGGTATTAAACATCAATATTAGGTACATCAAGAAAAATAAATTTTTAAATAATTTTTCAGTAGTTTTTAAGTTTTCTTTTTGGACGCATATGAGAAAATCAAAAAATGACCTCTCTTAAGTACCGAGTAGATGCAATTTTCTGTCGAAAACAAACTGTAACTGTAGAAATCGGAGAACTCTTTATGGTAGAATTTTTGTGTACAGACATAATGACAAAATCGCATTTTTTAAGTTTTATTTTTGGGCGCATATGAAATTCGAAAATGACCTCTAAAGTATCAACTAAATGCAATTTGGGACCGAAAATAAACCAAGACCGTAGAGATCGGAGCACTCTTTCTGGTAGAAATTTTGTTTACAGACATCATTGTAAAACCAATACATTCCTCGCTTCGCTCAGAATCTTAAATTAATTATTTCATAAAATGTTGTGTAATTAGTGCTTTGAAGTTTAAATTGTACAAGAAAAAATTCAAATTTACATAAAAGAGCTACTTTTAAAATAAAACAATTATTATAAAGTACTTAAATAGGAACATAAATTGTATTTTCTTTAGTTATATTATGTTTTAAATTACAGAAATGCATAAGAATCATCAGTTATACCGAATGTCTATTAATCACAGTGTAGTTAGCACTATTTACTACAATAAAATAAAATAATATTTGATAAAAAAGTGACTAAAAACTTATTTAAGATTTATTTTCAACGGAATTTTTAATTATACTGTTATTTGGATATAATTTGGGCGTTTCGGCGTACTTTACTCGAAATTGTTAAAGGGACGCTTTTAACCACCATCAGAGGTAAGGGACTGAGTCCCCTACGTCCCCTCACTTTAGCCCCTGTATATATATATATTACGTATATTTACGTATTTGGTAACAATTTCAAGACTTTAGGACTATTATTTACTATAATTTAATAATTATTATTATATTTATATAATAATATTATACATATATCAATAGGAATTAGTACTTACGAAAATAAAATACTGCCGTTTGCTTGAGTATCAAGAGCGAAATTAAACGTATTATCCATAGAGTAAGAATATTAGTATTATCACACTACAGAACAAATGAACGAATGCGCAATGCGGAATGAACGTTGCAAAATATGTGAAATTTGGAACAGAAATAAACCAGTTTCCGTGTTATTTTCATCTCGGTAACACACGATAAATTGATTTTATTGTTTAGTACAAATTTAGTTCCAAACGCGGTGTTTAATAATTTGTAACGATAAATTATCTATGGGATTACTGCTTTCCATCGGGAAAAATAATTTTATAAACCGATTACTTTGTTGATTCATATCAGTTGCTTGAAGTTACGAAATATCAAAATTAAATTTTTTAATATTATTTTGATATTTCTTTACTATTCTTCAAATTTTCTCCGGGGGCCTTGGACATTCTCCGGGGAGGCTTGCCCCCGAAACATGCCTGAAAGAAACACTGTATATAAATGTTTTTTTCTCGATTTTTTCATTATAAAATGTTATAATAATATTTATATAACGCCATTTGGCCGCAAGAATATGATTTATAAAATAATATGAAAATATTATATATTTAATATTATTTCTATATTATTTACTAAACATTATAAAAATATTATTTATTTAATATTATGCCTCTATTATATATTAAATATTATTTCTATATTATTTATTAAATATTATTTATTTAATGTTATTTTGTATTATTAATTAAATATTATATCCTACTAATTTTCTATAAGAAAATATTCTTAAAATATTATTTGGTTGCAAAATTACGTTTTAAGCAATTTTTAATTTAACGAAAATTAAACAATATTTTTATAAATTTTTTTTTGTTAGTTTAACTTATAAAACTCGCCATATTATTTAATTCATCTTGAAGAACAAGGCAATCATTAAAAGAGTCAATACAATAAAATATTGTTATATCATCTGCAAACGCCTGCTAGTAGGCGGACATGCTTTGTTACACAATTCATACTATTTATAAATAAATTAAAAAGAGGAGAGGTGTCCACCTTGAGGAACACCAGAGGTAATGGGATATATATCTTAAATTACACCATGAATTTTAACATACCGTTTCCTACCATCAACAAAAGAATGGAACCATGACAAGTGGTTCACCAAAGTCAGTTTCTTTTAAGACACTTAGTAATGTTTGATGATCGACATGGTCAAAGGTTTAGTAAAATAAGTATAGAAAACATCAACTTGTGAACGTGCTTTAAACGCTTAAAATATGTAGTTACAAAACACTACATTGCACGTTGTAGTCGAACGATCCGGCCGGAAACCATGTTGTTATTTCATTATAATAGAATTGACAATTGGTTGGATTTTTCTAAGTACAATAAATTCGAATAATTTAGCAATATTTGATAGAATCGATATTGACCTATAATTAGTAACCTGGGAAGCGTCACCCGATTTCAGAACTGGTGTGATAGAGCATAATTTCCATAGATCCAGAAAAATACCTTTATCCAAAGAACTCCTGAATAAAAGCTACAGTGGGAAATAAATAGTATGTCTAACGTTAAACAAAAATATACCAGATGACCCGTCAGGCCCAACAGATTTAATAAAAAGATAAACCGTCAAAAATATCTTGAACTAAAAAAAACAATTATGTATTTATATGAAATATATAAATTCCACACTTAATCAAATATTCTACAATTATATATTATACATTTTCTGCGATTTTGATTTCTTCAATAATTTGTTTTGATTTTTCGCTTGTTCTCGAAATTTTGATCCAGCTATAAAATTTTTATTGATTGTTCAACATCTACAGTATTGTAATTATGAAATTTTGGAATACTTCTTATTGATTCTAAAACAAAATTTGTACTTTAATTAATTATATTAACCTATAAAACAAAGTTTAAAAGATAATGTTAGAGTTAAAGTGTTGAATCAGTTATTTTATGAAATACCTGTACGTTTAGTTAAAGTGTTTAACTGAATATGAATAAATTCTATTTATTATACTATACGTCTATACCTAGTTATTTCATAGTTATTACATACAATCACAATTTAATTTCAGTTAAAGTATTATACATTTAAATAATATGAAATTAAAAATATAAAAATAAAATGTATGTTAATATTGTTTATATTTTAATTTTTTATGCAATATCATAATATATTGGAATTCATATTTCATACTGAATAAGAATATATTATATATTCGAAAAAATAAATTAATTAAACAAATAATTACACGAAGTTCAATTTAATGCGAAAACGAACATACCTAATACTCAGTATACACGTTAGAGTTGAACTAATTACTCGTATTATAAATGTATACATTTTAACTGGAATATTGTTCACAAACCATGTTAGATAAAAACATTAGATCTGATAATTGTAATAGAATTTTCTACACATTAACGTAATGAATGATAGAAATGTATAAAATATAAAGTATGTACAAAATTAAAGTATAAATTCTACATTTTACCTATATATCTTAGTTATTTTATAAATTACCTAGTTATTTTATAGAATAAAGTTATTCAATACTTTAACTGTAATATTTTATATATATAACACTGCTTAAACATTATCTAATGTTTAATTTTAAATTGTATTTCTATGGCTATATCCATAAGAAAATAATTAAATATATAAAAACTTATAGATTAGTTGTTCCTTAAAATTTTTTTCTAAATCAGTTTACCAGTGTTTATACTCTAGTTTTAACATAAATGCTTATCTACATTTTAGACAATGTGCCTTTGATTCATTACTTGTTAAAAACCACAGATAATAGTAAATATGCATTTCATTTCCCAAAAATATTAAGTTGTTATAATTTGTTGTTATGACCTTAATTGTTAATACATTATCAAGTTAATAATATGAATATTAATTATTTACCAAAGATCACAGAACAAATAGCTAAAATAGAAAATACTTTTTCTTCTTCTGTCCTTTAAAACTATATTTTTCTAACAATGAATCTTCAAATAAAATCGCACAATTGCACGAGTAGTGTTTTGTATCGTACTTCGTGCTAAACGTATTAACTCAGACATCTATAAAAAAAAAAATATTAATAATATAATATAAAAGCAATAAATTTTATTTTATTTACCACTTTTTTCTTAATGTTATTATCTAATAGTGATTTTCAAAGTTTATAAGATGCTCTTCATTTGATAATGGTAAAGTAGACATTAATAAATCATATTTGTTCATTGTATCAACAGAATAATTATCAGTATTTGCTTGCATGTGGTTGTTGCTCATCATGAACATGTTGTTTTCTAATTTTTCAATTTTTTCGTTGATTGATTTCATCTCATACCATATAGTTAAGGTAGTACGATGAATTTTGTTAACTTTATCTGGAAAAATAAATGTAAATAAAGTAATAAAATGTAGTTCATTAATCACATATTTTTAAAAATAATTTAGATTTTAATCATTTTTAATAAAATAAACATTGAATATAATCTTTACATAATTAATGAAAATATATTTATATAGTATAATAGTAGAATTTATCAAAAGTATCATAATATTACAAATTGATAATATTTATTAAAATGGTAGAAATTATGTGGTCAGTTAAGTAGGTAGATACATAGAATCTTTATATTAATTTTATTAAGTTAATTTGAATTTATTATTTGGCATAGATTTTGTTTTCATAAAATTGTTTAAAAATTAGCTCATTGTTAATCAAGTGTTTGTTTTAAATTGAAGTATATTCATTGATTTTATATATTCATTTAATATTTATAATACCTATTTTTTTACATATATAAGTAGAATATATTATATATTCCTCAAAATAATCATTAAAATATCTTAACACAAATTTACTTTACAATATAATTTATATCATACCAATTAATGAATCACTCATCGAAGTCGGTGAAATAAATGTTGATGATAATGGAATAGACGTTGTATGCTCAATATTTTTCTCAGTAGTTTGATTTGATACTTTAAATGGTGATGCTGTAGTTACAACAATATCGTCATTTGATGTTGAGATAAATTTGTAATCTTTTTGAATAGAACCAGAAAGTACATATTTAAATTGAATTGAAAATATAATTTTTCAGTTAGAATTTGGTGTAAACAAAATATTATTATACCTGATATTATTTTATCAGTGGGTGTTGTTACATCAAAATCTAGTTTTCGTTTAGATGAAAACTTAACAGGTGAATTTTGAATATTTTTGTAAGATTTCGAATGTAAAATATCTAAAACATTTTTTACAGTTAAGAAATACATTGAATAATGATCTATTTGAATAAGAAATAGGAACACGTTAGTTTAAATGTCCACGCGGTTTTAACTCATGCCATTCATTATAATGTTCCTTTCAAAGAGTAACAGATACAAATAGTGACACATTTTATCATATTACTATACTGGTTTTGTTTTTAAAAAGTCAAAATAATTTGTTATGTTACTCGTATATACATTATACACGTTAAATAATTATCTTACCTGACATAATTTCAGAATCCTTAAGGGTTATCTTATGCAAACCAATATCACTGTCTTCATTATCAGAATCTGGTATCAAATAATTACGTAGTATAGGTGCATATTATGATGAATTATATGAAACATAATATTTAATACTAAAATACACATATAATACTCACTACTATAAGAAGCAGGACTCCATAATATGTTTTCTCTTTTGTTAGAAACTCTTTTCTTTTTTATTTTTTTTGCCATACTATTATCTTTTATATCCATAACATTGTCGGATAAGTTTGAAGTATCTTGACCTTTGTTTGCTCTAGCTCTGGCATCAAAATAGTTTTCTACAAACAATATTATAGTAACACTTTAACTACATTTTCCAAAATACATTATTAAACATATGCATTTCTATTATTAAAAAGATAATTAATTAATTACAATAGAGTATGTGTTCTGAATATTTAATTTTGAAGTACTATTTTTTAAACTTTTACAGTTTACGATTTTGGAAAATATTTAATTATTTCATAAAAGTAAATATTTAGTTGATTTTTTTTAACTTTAGCAAGATAATTGTGTTAATTATATTAAAATACTTACCAACATCTTTCCCTATTTTACGAGCAGTTAAATAAACAAAATCAATTTTATTTGGTACAACTCTTTTCTGAATAAATTTAATTGCATTTTTTTTTGGCCAAGCACATTTATCTTTTGAAATCCAAAATGATGGTATAGCCTCGACTGACATGTCTTCATCAAATACAACCACTGACCACATTGTAACTATTAAAAAAACAATATTAAAAAATTTCTAAGTTTTGCAGCCTACCAACTAAAAATACCCTGTCCACCTCACAATTATAATCCTGTTCTCACTCATTTAAATCTACCTTCACTTGATTGAATCCTCCAATTAGAATACCAACTACATTACCTTAAAAACAAAAATATATCAATAAAATAAAGTGACATTTCGCCATTTACATGCCTAATACATAATAAATGATCAGTGATTACTACTGATACATGGTGGTATATAAAAAATATTAATTTAAAATTTAAGATTCTTTGCTTAAATAAAAATCAAACAATATACTTGATGTACTTAAAAACTGATGATTATCTATAGAATTTTATAAAAAAAAATATACAGGTTAAATAATTACTTATAGTTCTTTTGAATAGGTACTTTCATTCTTCAAAGAATAAAATGTAACACAATTAATAGGGTTATATTTTTATGAAAATTGAGTAGAAATGTTTACAATTCTATAGATAATGTTAAAATAAAACTTAATAAACTCATTTAGTACTAATCACAATAATATATAGAAAAAAACCGAATCTTTCGAATGACTTAAGGTCTATTGTCTATAGACTATAACTATGCTTAGGTATTTATAATATAAAAATCATAATTAAATTGTAAACAATGTAAACTTCATACATTTACTTTAATTTTAAATAATTATTTTGACCGTCTAAATTCCAAATTATGAATCAAATCAATTTCAATCAATCAAACTTTCAAATTATTAATTACATTCAATAATTAGGTATAGTTTAAATTAAAAATTATAAATATATATATTTCAAAAATTGCAATATAATTAATTTGAAGCAAATAGGCAACTAATATTAAAAGTGGCTTACCAATAATTGGTGGTGACTGCGTGTGTCCACGTAGATGACAATGAAGATATTGTATATATTGTATATAATAACACTATTTAAATATGTGAAACGAAATTTTGAATAATTTTACAACAGAACAAATTTTGTGTAGGTACTACACACGCGAGACGCAAGACGGAATAAAACAAAATAACAAAATAATCGATTTACCGATGCCCGTATTTAAGCGGTAGATAGTGGAGTGGTGGCCGCACGTGTTGACGATAAATAGGAAATACCGATAATTCCTTATAAATACATTTCGTCAATTTATATTTTACACGCGTAGTACACTATAGTGCGTTTCACAACAACTGCGACTCGACGCTAGCGCGCCTCGTGGTGTTTTTTCATCAGGGTTTCTAAAACGAGCGCGTAATAATCCGCGCCAAATTTAAAATTGATAAAGAATATTTTACACTTTTTCAAATTATACATTTATTAAATAAGATAATCAACGAATCATATTAAAAAAAAAATCATATTAATAATAATCATACAAAACGCACGCTATTTATTTCCTATCCTAGATTGAGAACCCCTGGTTTGAGACAAAACCGCCACGAGTCGCGCTAGCGTCGAGTCGCAGTTGTTGTGAAACGCACTATAGTGCAATTTTTTTTAAACATTGCAAATGGGAAATAGTCATAATTATATCTTTTAATAGAATATTCGAAGGGCACTTGTGTAAGCTGTTTTGTTAGAGACTGGCCGAATTCG
The DNA here is from genome assembly GCA_032441835.1 of Slavum lentiscoides. NCBI lineage: Eukaryota > Metazoa > Arthropoda > Insecta > Hemiptera > Aphididae > Slavum > Slavum lentiscoides. Next base: position 2,619,542 of record CM063717.1, on the reverse strand, counting down.
TAGTTGAATTTGTATTTTGTATACAAATTTCTAATATACTAATTGATAATTATTATGAAGTAGAAAATTAAATCACACTTTAGACATAATATTCACTATTCAGTGAATCCGAGAAATTATTACCTCATACTTTATTGTAGCATTAAATAAATAATTTAGTAAATAAAAAAATAAAAAATAAGTAAATTTATAATTACTATAATTATTATAGGACCCTTGTTCTTATAACAATATTTCGTGCTTTTATTATTTCTTCCATATTACAAATGAATAATCCAATAATATTGTTCAATAACGTTCAATACCTTTTAGTTTTACATGTTGAGTAGTCGCGCACCACGCATAATATATATATAAGTACGCTGTATACACATTGATGTATACTGCTGTATATTATTAATTATTATCTATTTATAAGTAATATGCAACCCATGTTTTATAATTATATACATATTTCAAATACAATCTATTGTATCCTGTACATTTTAAATACTTATTTGTTATAAGAAACCTGAAAAATTATTTATTATTTATATTTTATATATTAGTTTAAGCAATAGTCACAAGTGCTCAAGAGTATTTTTAATAATAATAATAATAATAATAGTTTTGTTCAAATACCTTGTATTTATTCATTGAAATTGATATATTTTGTATTTAAATACAATTTGAAAAGTATTTCGAACATTCTTGTCTGCAGTCTGCTTTGAATTGACTGTATCTTTAAATCATTTAACAATATTAATGTTTTCCGTTAAAACTAAAATTGTACTTACAATAGTGGATAAAGAACTTCTTTCAACAGTACTGGTGTCTTTTGCTTGCTTTTGAAAAAGTATTCATTTATTTTCTTTTTGCCATTAAAATAAATTACAACAAAGTACAAATGCAACTTATAAATTAAAACTCAAATTAAAAGTACGCATAAAATAGTTTCACTTACTGCTGTTAATTTTATTTAAAAATTAAATGTTTATAATAAGGACAGTATAAGTTAAAACGCACTATAGAGTAAAAAAAATAGTAACGAACACGTAGAACACTTCAAGTTTCAACTGGTTTGTGCTACTAATGAAACCTATCTCGTGCACAAGACAAAGATTCGAAGTCGGACAATCTTTCAAATTATTATATATAATATATATATATATATATATATATATATATATATATATATATATATATATATATATATATTATACACAGTAGATATAAATATATTTAAAATAATACTTTATTGTTCTAGTATTAATCATATATTAATGTTAAAATACAAATATTATATAATATTTTGATTATAATAATAAATTCATATTATATTCAGAATATTATTATATTATTCAAATTAATATCGTATTAATAATATATTTAAAATATTATTTAATTATTTTCGTTATAATGTTATATGAATATTATATTTAAATATTATTTTCAAAATAATTATTTAAAATCAAATAAATATATTGTATTAAATATTATTTTGAAAACATTTATATAACATCACAAAACATTTCTTTTATAATACTATTTTGTAATGACTTTATAACGTTTATAAAATATTATCATTACGAAAATGCTATCTGGGTGGTGACACTGGTCGAATTTGTTCGTCTCGTATGATGTCAAAAAATGAGCTGCTCGATTAACATATCTACTCTTTGCGATCTATTAAACGCTGGATCGGCTAATTGTATATCGTTTGGTATTGGACACTTCCGATATATTTCGTGTAGGTAATTGACCTGTTATTTTTGGTACTACTACCGTCTGAAGTGTTATCTTATATTCGTTTACGCGTGAACTTTATTTGTACCGATACGGACGACAACGCGTATTGTATATTGTCGCCGATGCCGTTGATTACGTGTCTTATCTTTTCTCTTTTCAAGTGCAACGTTTGTACTAACTCTTCGGTAATGAAATTCGTTTGTGATCCGGAATCTAATAAAACGCGACATGGAACTGATTTTACGATTGGGCCGTCGGCCAGCACTAATGCCGTGGATAATAAAACTTGTTCGCGTGGTACGGTTACGTGTGCGCTGGTCACCGCTGTTACCATCGTCGTTTCGTTAATAATCGCACCCTTTTTATTTTGCTCAACCCCTTCTGTAGACGATTTGTTTCGTACCGAGTTTAAATGTAACATAGTATTATGCGGTTTTGCACACTTAAAACAATATCGTGCTAAACATCTTTTCTTATCGTATCGGCGTAGACATATTTTACATAGATCGAGCTCGTTACTTTTCTTTATTCGATCGATTACTGTTAATGCCGTGAACGTTGGACATTTATAAATCGTGTGCGCTAAATTGCAAACAAAACACTTGAGATCGGTTGTACTAATTAAAGATGTAGTAGTCGTGTAATTTTTGTTAAATTTGCTTCGATTGTTAAACGCCTTTTTACCTTCGTATGTTGATTTTGTATTGTTTGATATATTTCTTGCTGATTCGACCGCCTCTAGTACGTGAAAACGTTCTTCTAGAAATAATATTAATTCTTCTACGTTTGGCACTTTGTTTTTGGATGCTTTCGATTCCCATTCGTTTATTGTATTTGTGTCCAGTTTTGTACATATTAGGTGTGACAATAACGGATCCCACTCGGTTGGACGTTGTTTTAGTGTTTCCAATGCTGATATGTGACCCCGTAAGTTGTCCGAAAACTTTCGTAGACTTCCCGACGAGCCTTCGCTTACTGTCTCTAACTCGAAAATACCTTTTATATGCGATTGTACTAATAACTTTTCATTACTATATCGAGATATTAACGCTTTCCGCATATTCATAATTATTTGCAGTAGTCTCGAGATTTTAATGCATTGGCTCGCGTCTCCGCTCAATGACGAACGCAAATAAAAAATTTTTGTATCGGCGATAAATTATCATTGGTGTGAATTAACGCTACGAATAGGTCGTAAAATGTCGCCCAATTGGCGTAAACACCTGTAAACGTTGGTATATTTATCGCGGCTAGTTTTACTAGCGGTGCCGATGATCTGCTATAATCACTCATTTCTCGCTTTTCCGTCGCTGAAACCGTTTAATCGGAAATTCTATTTCCTGATTCCGAATATTTTAATCTTTCGTTAGCTTTCGTGATAGCAGCGTAATACAATTCCTCAAAATCTACCCTGTATTGGTATTCGTCTTCATTGCTCTCACCCTCCTCTTCGATTTCTATTTGAGCTTGGACCTGTTGAAATTCTTGCCACACTTCTTCTAACTTCGTTTGTCGGATGATAACCTGGTTGACGTCATTTTCTTCTGTATTTACGTAATTCCAAAATCTCGTTAAACTTCCTTTCAATTGGCCACGACGAGTTTTCAGTGCATTCATTTCGAATTATATCGATTGATACGTTTGGTGATTTATCGGTTGCGATTGTGCGACGATTTTTCGTTTATAAGATAGAAAATTCTTTGTGTTACGAATTATTATCGTACTTTCTGTATTTCCACCGTTTATCGAAGTTAAACTATTGTTAAGACTAAACGCGCGCGTGAGAACTGTAGACCTTGGATATCCCGGAAATAAAATTAAAGAAAAGAGAAAAGAAGACTCTCTTACCTTGAATTCTGGTCTACTTATAGCAATTTTCGCAAAGACAAAAAAATGAAGAAATTTGCCTGTTCGCCCTCCGATTGTTGAGCTCGCTTGCCTCTCGATGGTACTTCTTTGACGTACAATCCCCAGTCAAGTCGACCACTGAGAATACACCGAACTTTACGCGAATTACGATAAACGAACTGTAGATACTTTTATGCTGTTCGCGAGTACCGACGTTATTACGATTGTTCGTTATTATACGAATACGATTAACGTTATTACGAATACGATTAACGTTATTTAAGAATACGATTGACGTTATTACGATTACGATTGGCGTTATTACGATTACGATTAACGTTATTTACGAACACGATTAACGTTATTTACGAATACGATTGGCCTTATTACGAAAAAATAAAATAAAACGCACTCCGATTTTGTCATGAACTAATTATACGATTTAAGACCTTACGATCTGTTACGATTTGTTACGATTTAGCCATGATCTATTGAAAAAATAAACGCTCGCGACCGTCGACAATACTTATACAATTATACCGATTCGAATCCGTCCTGAATGGACCAAATGTACGATAGCTCCGATTACGTTGCGATAAAATAAACAAGATTTTATATCTTTTAAATTGTGGACTGTATAATATATTTACGATTAATACGAAACGGATATATAAATAATAAATTATAATAAAATACGGTGGTCGGTTCGGTCGTCACTTATATCGTGTAAAACGCATTCGCCGAAATGTATTGCGAGACTGACCGACGACACAGCGCGGGAGATATCTACCGTGCGCACCAAACGTCGTCGATATACGATAATCAGAAAAGATAATAATAATTATTATTGCGACCCGATAATAAATGACGACTGAACAAACGGATTGGCGCAGTTTATATAGTTGTTCGTTTTTCAATGCGAGCACTGGCCGTTTACGACGGGTTCTTTCGTATACGAAAAATGATACCGAGACAATAAAAGATATTATGTCGTGAAAACGCGATTTTTTCCATGGTGACGATAGTAGAATTAAAATGTTAGATAAATTCACAGACGTCTTCGGTATAAAAAAAAACCTTTGGAGTCAGAACACGTAAATTTTTTTTATAAGTCGATTTTTTTTTTTGTAAATGCTTGACGCTTTTTGAGACACAAACGTGTTTTAAATATAAACACCGCGCTATTCTAACAACGACATTTTTTTTTATGTTTTTTGAGAGTCGTTCATTTTTTTGTTCCATCCTATAGTAATATTTTACGAAATAAAAACCAAAAACCGAAATATATTTTGTTTAATAATATAACAAATTATTGCCCGTATTGTAACCTGTATTGATTTTTTAAATAAAACGATTCTCAAACTGAACATCACGCTTACTGCGGTTTAGCCGATCATTTACATTTTTGATTAATTCGTTTTCTTATCTTACGCGATTACATAGACATATGATATATAGACCATGATTAGAGAAAGAAGTACGGAGTAAAGATATGTGCGAGAGAGAAAGAGCCATTTGAGGTTTTTTTTATGGATGAATAAATAATCACGTATCACCATTCGCTGCGGATCCGGATATCTTGCTGCCACAATTTTGTTTTATCATCCATGAAAAAAACCTGTATGGCTATGTGCGATAACAATGTTTTGGGTGGCACGCGTGGTGATACCATTTGGCAAAATAAAAAGCTTGATTATTTAAAGCGATTTTTTTTTTTTTATAAAATTTTGTTAAGGGATTATTGGGGCATTTTTTTATATTTGTAAAAAAACGTAAAAACCGTGTCAAATAATGTATGATGAATATCTGCATGTATTAAAAACTTTAATAAAATTGACTTTTTTTTTTTTATTCAATATTCGTGTATTTTAAATTTTATTCGAAATTCAAGTGAAAACGAAAAACCCATGTCAAACATTCATTTGAAGTTGCGAACATTTTATTTTTTCTCTTCTGTTATGTTTTGTTTTTTTAAAAAAGCAGAATAATTCATTTAACATTTTTACATTTTGTATATTAAGCGAATCAGAAGAAATAAATTGAAAACGAAAAATCCATGAATTCATAAATAAAATTGTTGAATTTTAACCAACCGTGACAGAAAAGCGTATAATCAAAACCGTAAATTATTAATCGAGTCATTACTATTAAAACGTTAAAATACTTTGGTTTGGTGAAAAAAAAAATTTTAACAGAAAAATGTTTAAATCATATAAGAGAGAGAGAGAGGTTAGACAAATATATACATCGATAAATTCGCAAACTTTAAAGTAATGCGGAAATTTTGTAAGTATGGCGAAACCGCATAGAAAAAAAAATCAAAATTTTTCGACGGTGAGTTCTGCTCTCGGCTTTTAGCGGCAAAAATCATTCAGTAATTTATCTACGAACGAGAATATAGCTAAATAAAATTATGGAATCGCGGTGCGATTCATGGTGGTTTTTCGAGAGCCAAGGAAATATTAAAAAATTGAACTTTTTCACCCTGAGATATGTACTACATGTGTATTATTACATTATATAAATGTACTAAATACTAATGTACAACATGTAACGTGATATACGTCGTATAATATATATATATATATATATATATATATATAACCCTGGCTTTCTGGCTTGCGAAATAAGTTAAGTGCGCGTATTTATATTATGTATATAGCTGAGATGTAACGTCTGCTGCTCCGTATATATTACTGTATTGTATAAGGAAAAAAAAACTTTTCCCTGGAAATAATAATAATAATAATAATAATATGTACGAGATGACTCGATACGAGCAGCGTACGCTGGAGAGAAAAAAAAACTCTTGACGTATCACGTACAAGTTTAAAATTGGAGTGTAGGTATGTATAATTTTCGAGAGACTGTGTTCTGCAGGGTTGCGACGGAATATACATAATAATAATAATAATAATAATAATAATATGTTATATTCGAAAACACGAAACGCACACACTCCGAGTGTAGGATTATTAGTGTTTTGTTCCCGGAGGTGTCGAACAAATTCGACTGAATATTTATACAAGTTGCCGAAAATGTTTAAATATTTTATGCATATATATATAAGGTAGTTGGTTCGTGTTATTTATCGTTATTTTTATGACACGCCACTGTCTGGAGACGTGTGAGTGGATGAGAACGTTGAAAATTTAAAAGTCGTGAACTGTTTCGCACAAACACACACGTTTTGTGAATATCTGTGCGCATTGCACGAATAAATCAATAAAATACGATGTTCGTATTATATTCCAGTCATGTGTCGTGTTGCATGTGTTCGAGTCTTTAAGTATTTAAAAACGCCTTTGCGGTTTTGTCAATATCGAGTACCTACTTTTTTTTATGTGCTTTTATTTTCTTAACTCTTTTTAAGAGTAACACTGTCACTTGCACAAACCAGTGGCGGTTATAAGGGGGGGAGGGGCAATAGATGTATCGCCCACCGTGGGATTTGATATTTTTTTAAATTTAGTATATCTCTGACCTAATAGCACCGACTTGTGACCAATTATGGTTATGCTCCATTCTCGACCCCCTTTGAACATTGTTTCTTCGATTGATTTGTAATGGACTGTAGGTTTTTATAATTTTTAAACGTGTAAATAAAAATAAGTGTTTTTGTAATTGCGATTATGTACTTTTATTTTGATACTTCTTTTAAGGCTCGTGACGGGTCGGCTGCTACACGATAACTGACTTTTATAATAAATACGATTGATACAAGGCTCGCATCGGAGCACAACAAGAAGATAACATAGACCACTTCCCGGATGAGTGTTTTGTTTATTTGGTTTACTGTGGGAGAATTCTATATCAATTACTAGTACTTAAAAAGTAATACTTAAAAAATACTACTTACCAAGCAAATTACAGTAGGTGTGTGAACCATGAAATAAAAATACAGCACTAATATAACGGCACAATTGCATAAAATACTCGTTCAAAACGCACAGATACGCACACTAAGACTCAAAACGCAGTTTAAATCATAGAATAAATTCGAGTCGCACAAAACACAAACGGGCATCGGTGAACTGAAATGCACGGTATAGAAAATAACAAGTAGGGAAAGATGGTCTTATCACCGTATACAACTTTTATATCAGCAATATTTTGCTGGCAGACCTAAGATGTGATAATTTAAAAATAATAATTGGCGGGAAAAATATCAAGGAAATATCCTTTAACTTTTGTAATTAAACAGTGTCACATTAAAGACATGTCTAATTGTAAAGGCAATGTGTGTGCAGTTAATAGCTGCAAAAGGCGATCTCCATGTATAGGATATAGTTTTTTTAGATTCCCAAAAGATCCCGAACGGTACCTAAGTTATTGCGTGTAAAAGTTCATATTTTAAATATATACCTTTACTTTAAAAATAAAATAAATTAATAATTATAATAATTTCTTAGGTGTAAACTGTGGATTAATGCTTGTGACAAGCAAGAATTATATGAAATCCAAGGACCCTTGTACAATTCCTATTATAGAATATGTACACAGATAAGATAAAACCAGATGGTTCACTCTTTAAAATTCCCTATTCAGCCCCATGTAATTCTCAAAAATGTAAACAAACTAAAACCCTCCAGAGATCAGTGTCATCACTGAGAGGGAAAAAAATTTTTTTATGAGTTCCTTAAATGTACAGCACTGATTTTTACTGTTTACTATGCGGTCCCGCTATTGTACTAACGCCCGCCGCCTATACTCGTTCAGTCGTTCACTTGCAATTTATGTTTTTTCCGACTTACACGTGTAAAACGCATTATAGCAAGTACAGCAAGCATTTTAAATTTTTTAATATCAATATTTTAACACATGTACTAAAGTTATTGGATACAATAATAATATTATTGTAGAAAAATATGTACAGTAATTTAATTTATCGTATGTGCACATACTGATCTCAGGAGGGTCGAATTATCAGTAAATCAAAGAGTGAACCATCTGGTTTATCTTATCTGTAAAATCTTATATAATTAATATATTGGAAATATTATTTAACTGTTTCAATTATAATGTGATATTAATAATATATTCAAAATATTATTTACGGAACATTTATTTGAAATCAAATAAATATATTATTTTAAATATTATATTTCAAATAATAATTTAAAATCATAAAACATTTATTTCATATTATTTTTTTAATGAAAATTGATATTTATAAAACATTATCATTACGAAAATGCTATCTGGGAGAGAATCTAGAAGTGTATAAAAATAACTCACTGTGGAATATTGTATTTGTTGATCAATATTATCAAAATGCCGATTTATGTACATCGAAGTGAATAAAAAGAATGTGTAATATTTTAATTATTTATTATTTTTTTCGAAAAATATTATCAAAAATAAAAAATTGTAAAATATTTTCAAATAGTCTCTGTTTTATCTAATTCGCACTGATAAAACCCATCCTTTAAGTCGAGCACTTAACAGGAAAGTACTTTTCCCTACTAAATTAAGTTTAATTTGTTCGATTGTCGGTATCTCATATCTCTCACGTACAATATATTTATTTAGTTCCCTTGGATCTAAACATACTCTGATACTCCTATCCGATTTTTCAACAACAATAATATTACTCTACATTTCCTTATTCCCAACACTAACTACATCTGTCCATAGTCCAATTTTACTTGTCTCTACCGAGTCTAACGATAAAATTTTAATTTCTCTTTCATTTTCTATTTGTAATTCATTTACTTGATCTCCATTATCCTTTCTATTTTTACATTTTACAGAGAAATGATTTCTTTTTGAACATGTACTATACATATCTTACCATACGCCGGACATTCGTTTAGGCCATGCATTCTTCCACATTTATTACAATTAAATTTAAAGTTACCCGAATCCTGCTGCTTCCTTTTCGTCTGCCACTGTGACTGCCCAGAATACTGTTGACTCGTTTTGTTCCGTCGATGCCATTTTCCTTCACCCATGTTGGTTGAGTTGTTTGTCCTTTTTTGTTCAATGATGTCCACTTTATTACCTTCTTCGTGAACGATTAACTTGCGATTGATTTCACCTTGCTCAGTTGATTGACAATACCTTACAACTTTGTCCAATGGTAGATCTTCTCTTAATAGTCTCGCTTGAAGATCTTTGTCGTGTACTCTGTAATAACCAAAGAATTATAATAAAGAACAGAAAAAGAAAAAGATTAAAAGCCTTTAATAACCAAAGTGAAAGGAAACAGAATAGGTAGTATTATAAACGAATTCTAGTTTATGGTTACTTATAACTGACTATGAAAAATTCCTGGTTATTACCTTACTCCTTTCCTGAGGAGAGTCCGGGATCGTGAATACGAGAATTGTTTGAAAATATACGAACCAAACCAAGAACATGCAATATTAAGAAGAATCACCTACCTTGCCCTTGAGCGTCTGGTTTTCTTCTTATTCGATTGCGAGATGAAGAGAATAAAATAAAATTAGAAATAATTTTAGGTTGGGACACCGCCTTCAATTGTACGTGAAGTCAGTGACAAAAGTAAAAAGGAAGACTAAATGAACAAACAGAAAGTTAAATGACATAAAAGAAAACACTCGCATGTACTCTGAAATTTACTTCTTGGTCCAGTCTTCTCAAATGGGAGTGCGCGCACACTGCAACAATACTCCCTCATGGGAGAGCGATCACGCTCTCTCTTGCAGTGCGTTCTGTGCCCCTATTTAAAGTGTCAATTTCCACAATTTCATCATATGCCTATTATTAAAATGTAATTTTGATTTCATACGGCAATATTTGTCACTTGATCTTTTTGACACAACTTGTCCGTCTTATTAATCTTTTAATTACCGGTCGTTATAATATCGATTATAATTTCTTTTGATATCATGTGTATTGGCATTTTAATTATTATGTCATCAGTTTCATTTTATTACACTCGTATTTTATTCGTATTTAATGTACGATTCATCTTACTAAATAATTAAGTGTAATTGGATTTTTAAATAAAATAGTCGTAATTATTATATTACGGTATGAAATATTAAATTTAATTTGTTTGGATGATGCATAGTGTATATATTATTTATGTCATTTTTAAATTGAATAATGGGGCGAGATTGTAATTTTTATGTGAAGTAATTAATAAAATATTTTCTAGTCTTCTTTTAAATATGTTATGAAATATTCTAAGTGTGATTCCCAGGTCTTATGATACTTGCGAGTGTTTTCATTGTTTTATTTCTATGTATTAATAAAAAAACGGTACAATAAACAAATGTTTTAAAAGTGTACATGTGTGATATAACTATTGATGATATGTGTGCATATCATTACAACTCCGAGTACTATTTGTGTGCGTAACAGTGCATCTTCTGAGTCTTTAAAGGAACACGATTTAATTAGTTCTCTGAGATCCGCATAATATTTGTCAAACGATTCATATTCACTTTGTTTTCTTGTAAAAAATTTATAGTGCTCCATTACCTCATTTTTTTTGGGTACGCAATACTCTTCTAAACTTTTAAGTATCTCACTCACCGATACACTTTGTAATTTGAACGTGTTATATAGTTTAAGACCGTCTGTTCCCATTAAATTTAACAATCTAGCTACTTGAACGTCATTACCTTTCGTAAAAGTTTCTGTAGCTGTGAAGTACACCTCGACTTCTTGTTTGAACTTCTTAAAATTTTCATGAAGATTGCCCGTTAGCTTCAATCATGACGGCTTGTTAAACTCCATGACAGCGTGTTATTTATCCGATTCAATCCACAAATTGTGATTTTTTCTCTTAATCACTATCCCGCGACTGCGCCATGTATTATTCGTTAGTTTCGTAATAATTTAAAACCCGTATTTTTATAATTAATTTCTTTATTTCACCGATCATTACTTAGAACGCTTATATGTAAAAACGAACACACACGAAGAACGTTTTTCATTTCATATTATCAACATAATACAGAGTAGTGTTACCAACATACTTAATAACATAACTATACTTATTATATAATATAAAACAGTCTCTAACATATTGAATATTCTCTAAACCTTAAAATATGCTTTTTTATACAAAATACAATTTTTTCTATGGATTCTATGTTTTATGAATCGTAAAGGTATCTTACTCCCATACACTAGATACAAATAATCAGGGGCGTAATTACGGGGGGGGATATGGGGATAGATCCCCCCCCCCTTATGCTGTATTTATGTATTCATTTTACTGCACGTTATTTTTATAGCTCAAAATTATTTTACACGCGTTAAAAGTTTATAGTTTATACTGATACACGAGCGTTATTTACAGTGTTACTTTTTGAAAACAACACCACGACCACTTCGATAATTCGGTTATCTTAAGACGGGTTTACATGTTACGATAAATGCTAACAATTTATCGTAACGATCGAATTGTTTCGATTTATCGTTGCGTATAAATAGGACATTGTAGCGATTTATTGGAATTGGAATTGGATCGGATGATTGAAGCCGAGCGGCATCAATTTCTGCAAATCGTAACGATTGGCCAACTGAGTTGTGATGAACCGTGGTCGACAAAGAATATTGGACAAGAAATCGTAGCGTGTAAACAATATTCACTATTTCGATAAATTGGTACAATAAAAACGACGATAAATTGTCAATTACATTGTAACGATTTATTGTTACGTGTAAACCCGGCTTTAAATAGCGTGGCGCGTAATGTCGATTAATAATTACTGCCAACGCGCAAATAAGAAAAGAAAAAACGATTCGGAAATGTAATGACCGGGAATACCGGCCACGTGTTATTTTCATCGCGCTATAAAGTCAAGGTACATATACTTTTACTCGACAACATAATAATTTATCTATGTGTGTTTGGGAGGAACTGTAGTACCCGTGGACTGTTACGTGGCAAGTTACAATTTTACGTAATATTTTTCGAAAAATAGTGTACCGAAGTTACGACAAAGTTCTGATTTTATTAGATTTTTCGTACAGTCATTTACTTTTACATTTTTGCCTTTATATTACTTTAAAATTGTTTGACACTTATACTTTTGTAACTTATTACGAAAAATGGAATCCAATAAAAGAAATAAGCCTAATACAATATTAACTTTCTTCCAGAAAAAGCCTAAAGTTAATAACGTAAGTATTTAAATGTTAATCAAATACCTACTATACATTGTTATATTTAGTTCAACTAATTGTATATTTCAATTTTCTTATTTCTTATTTTAGGAAAAGTTGATGTGAAGTGTGATAATATTTCACCTCATGTTGAAAATACACATTTGATTCAAACTACTCAAGAAACAAATAAGGTTGGTGATTATTTTTACTTATGCATAAATCAAAAGAAATAAAATGTAATATAACTTTAAAACTATTGAATGGATATTTCTTGTAAATTGAAAATTTTTAATAATTTTTTTTATTTCTGAACTTTTTAGTCCAAATTTTAATGCATATTATGCCAGTTTTAGTGCATTATTGCATGCTTATTATACGTTTTTCATTACATAGACTCACGAGCTCAGGTTGAAACAATATATCATTTGATATACGCACTAGCGTGTGGCTGTTTTTACTTATTAGTAGTACTAAATATCAATATAGGTAACTAATAGGTAATCCCAGTTTATATGCACTAACATTTTAATTTTCATACTTAGACATTTCTTTAAAACAAAATATTTGTTAAATTCTTCAAATATATCTCTATTAGTATAAATAATATTAAAAAAAACAGGACGAGGTGGTTTGAAAAGTGTTTAACACCGTGCCATCAGGCCATAATATGATCCAGGCCATCTGGATAACTCCCATTTTCCAGACCATCCACTCTGCCCCTGCACTTGACTGCTATTACTGTATTTACAATTTATGTTGTACTTATATATTTTTAGATTGAAAATTTTGATGCTCGTCAAAATGACATTGCTTTGTTTATTAGACGTAATTTGTTATCGGATGAAGAAAAATACTGTAAGTTTTGTATGTCTATGCCTTGCCTATAACTATGCCTATGTCTTAAGTCTGAACTATATTAATATTTATGTCATTTTGTGTTTATAATAGGTACTTACCAATTTGTGGGTACCAAACCATAATTATGTATTTCCTTTAAACGAAAAAATAGAAAAGAGGCTTAAAATTCCAGCATAAGTGGTTAAATGAGTTCAGTTGGCTAGCTTATTCTGAAATTGAGGGTGGCGCTTTTGTAAGCATTGTGCTTTTGCAAAAACAGGTGGAATAGGAAATCAGCCTTTAAAATGTTTGGTTACTGAAGTATTTGACAGTTGGAAAAAGCTAAAGAAGTAATTATGCATTTTATTATATTATATTATAATATAATGATAATAATATAATAATATTATTATATTATTTTGTACATGAAAATCATATAATAATTTATTATTATTATTATTATTATTATTATTATTATTATTATTGATAGGTTTTTAGAGTTCATTCTTTACTAACATATCACACATTTTCTGTTTTGAAATCTGATGAATTTTTAAAAATATATTTGAAGCATGAGCCAACAATAATAGAACGACTGGATACAGATAGGTAATTATTTATTAATTATTTAAAGTTACCAATTAATTATATTTTTTTCAATGTATAAATATTAAATATATTATATTTGTCATTTTAATTATTATTATTATTATTATTTTTATTAAAGAGTAAAGCAAATCAAGGCTAATAGAGAGAGACTTGTTCCGATTATTGAATGTGTTATTCTTTGCGGTCGGCAGGAGATTGCTCTTCGTGGGCATAAAGATTCTGGAAAAATAGATAGTATATTTGAATTATAGATATAAAATTAAGTTAACATTTGACTAATACCTAGTCTTTTTAGTTGAATGTTCATTAAACCAAGAAGGGAATTTTAGATCTATATTAAAATACAGAGCTAATGGTGATGAGTATTTAAAGAATCTTCTTACAAGTGAAGGTCGAAACAAATACATAACTCCTCAAATGCAAAACGAAATTATTGAGGCATGTGGGGACATTATATGAAAAAGTAATTTGTAAAATTGTAATAACACGAAATTAAAAAAAATGTATCCATTTACTATCAAATTTCAAATTTAAATTTAAATGTTCATATTTAATTTTATATAGGATTTCAAAGTTTATTTTCCACTACAATATATTATCTTCTAACGAAGAAGCGTCGTTTAGAAAATTACTTGAATTTTATTCAACTACTTTGGATGTTAACAACTCGATAGCAGAATTAAAATTGTGGAAGACAAAACTTGAACGAATGAATACGATTCCCAAAACTGGAATTGAAGGATTAAATATGTGTAACATGGATATTTATCCGAACATACATTTTATTTTAAAAATACTTTGTACACTTCCGGTTTCTACTAGCACACCTGAAAGAATGTTTTCTAGCCTAAAAAGAATAAAAACTTATCTCCGAAACAGCATGTCAGAGGTAAAAAGCTAATATTTGTGCTTAAAAGCAATAATTCTTTTCATACATATTTAATATTTAATAAGTTAATAATTTATTTATTTTGTTTATAGAAACGACTTAATGGTTTGGCAATGTTGGCCACTCACAATGATATCGAATTTTCAAATGATGATGTCATCAATACACTTGCCAAGAAGCCCAGAAATTTAGAAATATGATTGTAATCTGTAACTCATTATTTTTATATAATATAACAAGTAGTAAGTACTATATGATGTTATAACATTTTTTTAAAGGGGTATGGGGGGAAAAATCCCTATGGGTTGGTCTTGAAATTTTATTTTTTATCCCCCATAAAACATTCTGAATTATGCCACTGCACACCCCCTGGGTCCGCCCCTGGAATGATCCCCCATGGGTTCGTTCGAATATTCATAGTTGGAATAGAGTAAAGTTGATAAGAGTAGAGTTTAATCGAGATCGCTCCAAAACCCCAAACGATGGTTAATATGATAAGATTTTTTGATAAGTGATTGAAAATATATTCTACAACAAGACGCAAAGAATCAAAGAACAAATAAATGGCTTGAACAGCAAACCATGATCTCTCAATGGAATACGGTGATGTTGAGTACGAAGAAATCGACAGAATATTAAATTCGTTAAACTTTGAAAACATTTACGTTAAAGGAGAACAAAACAGAAAATGATCAACAACTTCATTCCACGTGTAACTGTTATCAACATTAAAAAACTCGGTTGCCCACGCGGTAGCCTCGTTCCGATTTCCATCGATTATTTAGCTACCCCGGTCCGACCTCTGTCCCAAACTTAAATCTTGCGTCAATCGGTTATGGTTATTAAATATAAATAACGATAAAATAGATCTCATTACCCGATCGATTTTTGAAAAATTCCAGGCTGCTTATATAACCTGGAATGATAGTTACATAGTTGCAATAATAATAATAATAAAAAAACTATACTTCCTGTTGGAACCAATCAGAAGTGTAGGCAAATTCCTTAAATAAATCTTGTTGTTCGTCGGATAATGGATTTGGCGATTCGAGCACTGTTAGTTGTACATTTTGAGATGTAAATTCCTCTTCAAAGTGACTCACATCTTCCAACGAACTCTAGGAACATAAAATAATATTGCATTTAATAAATGTTATTTATGTAAAAGACAAATGTTCAGTCAAACGGTAAAAGATACTTACAAATGTGGGTACGTATGGAGGCTTGACTTTTTTTCTTAACATATCGTCCCATACGATTTGTTTGAAAAATGGTTGTTCTTGTACGTCTTTGGCATCTCGTTCACTCGACCCTATTCTGTTTTCTGGTATTTTATTCAAAAGCTATATAAAAAGTAGAAATCCAAAATATTCTGTTAATTTTAACGATAACAAATGGAATAATAATATACTCCTTCTATAATTGCAACCGCTTCCGATGACAAGCGATCGGGACATTCAAGTTTATCTAACACTACGGCGCGGTGTATATCGAATGTTTTCGTACTTTCTGCCGGCCAAAATGGATACTATATGTTTAAAAGAAAATATGAATAATAATAATAAAATCGAAATTCAAATATTTACTCTTCCAACAAGCATTTGAAAATAACTATTCCGAGGGTCCACCAATCCACAGAAAGTGTATAAGGATCTCCTAAAATCATTTCTGGAGCCATATAACCGGGCGTTCCACAAAATGTGTTCGTTCGATCGTCATATCTTATTCCTTCTTTGCACAGCCCGTAATCGGCTATTTTGACGTAGCCCTGTGCATCTATTAATAGGTTGCACAATTTAATGTCCCTATAAATGCAATTTATTATAATAACACGTTTTCAAAATTATAAAATCAAAACTAACCGATGAATGATACTTCTTTTGTGTAAATGTTTTAATCCTAAGACAATACAAGCCGCATAAAAACGGCTCTAGGTTCGTCAACTTCGTCAGTAAGTCGCAGCATATGCTCTCTTAAATTTCCACCAGCAGCATACTCCATAACAAAACAAATGTGTGTCTGTGAACGAATAATAAGAAAATATATTTTAAAATGTATATAAATTTTGCTAATATTTATTTTAATAATAATCTTACATCTGTGTGAAAGCAACCAAACATGTTTATTAAAATGGACTATTGCTTCTGGTGGCTATTTCAAAAGCTCGTTTTTCTTTATATATATCTGTCACAGATTCTTTTGAAATTATTTCGACTTTCTTCATTGTTTTATGGCACAATATTTGTTCAAAGTTTTATGCTGACACAGTCGTACCTAAAATATCGATAAACTTAATTACTAATTCATTTTACACAACATATTTTCTAAACAACATTTACTTTTCCGAAACCCCTGCACCCAACACTTTAAGAAGTGTGAAATCGTCCATCGACATGTTAGAAAATGTAAACGAATGTGAGATGTTCCATCTATTAAGTTCAAACTCTCGTACAATATTACTGCCTGTAATACGTTTTCTCTTCTTCTTGTTGGGATTCCATTTTTTACATAAAGCAGAATCACTCAAATATGTCATCTACAAAAGAGAAATATCGAATCGATTACCATCAGACGTGATATATAAAATATATTATTGATTTTATTATTTTAAAAATTAATGATTTAATTATTTAACTTATAAATGTATATATATATATATATATATATATATATATATATACGCCAGCCGTACGGTTTTAGGTGAACATTTTAAACGTCCCGAAACGTGGTTAACAAAAACGACCCTGCTCTTATGCGCTATATAGGTACTAAATTCGTAATACTAAATCTATTAATGTATGACCTGTAGTCGACGGAAGCCAGGCGAATACGGTTGTGACAGGAATCGGACAGGTTCTGTTTCACTGGAATCTTTGTCGTGCAGGTGCAGCACATCGATGCGCAACGGCGTAACCTCGTCTGCGCGTAAACTGGCCAGGGCGCGGCGATCCGATTCATTTCGTATCGTCTTTTCTGGCACCTGGAGAACCTGTTCCACAGCGTCTTCGTGCAATTCCGGCTGCGGTTCTGTCGTGACACTTATTTCTACCTCGGGCGAACTGCGAGTCTGCGTCGGAAGACATTTTAGGTGCCACAATTTCTTACATTCTGTGGAAAGTATACGTATATACTCGTATTTGAAAACAAGAGTTGTCCATACGTGTTCATCCGTATTCTATATAATATTATTATACGTACGACAACATTTCACCATCTTGGCCCATGGCCATATCTTCCGGCGTCCACATCCCCCACATTTGGCCAACAATTTGCCAAGTGTCTTCGATGGCGTCATAACGTCGTGACTGCAAACCGCGAGAGCATCCATTTTCAAAACCGTTGATAATATTGTAATACCGGACGAAAAACGTTGTTGTATTTCAATAGAATACGGTTTAGACGTCTTTATTAATGAACGTACGATATTAATAAGAGTATCTTTTAAATTCAGTTTGAATTTTTTCTAATAAATCTGTTTACGAATAAAATCGTTTTGCTTGATTTATTTCGGCGTGTTATTTTGTTGTCATTTCGTTGTCAAGGACATTTCATGTATATTGTTAAAACATTATATTATTTTAGCCAACATCATATTCGTTAATAGTTTATACGATAGAGTATCACGTTATAGTATTTGCCATTTGGCATACAAATATTTATTAAACACACTAAAAGCATTATTCAACTATTTTTATAATAAAATAGCCTATATTGTCTTGAGTTCTTGTGAATTTTTAATCTTACATTTTTTTTAGGCAAAACTATTCAATACAATTATAACCCATAAGAACCTAGAAATTATTATTACGAATTAAAAAATGAATGAAATAAATACAAAATTTCACTTTTGAATATTGAGAAAAAGTTATATCAGTTGTGGAACAATCCGTATAACAAATACCCCAGCGTTCATATCGCGGGGAATAAATTATTATCATTTTTGAACATAATTATTATTTCGTAACGCGTTATATATTGAAGCAGTTAAACAAATAATAATATCCCGAAATTTCTCATAAAATTATTAGTAAACAATGTATTAAATTATTTACAATATATTGGCAGTTTTATCGAGCTAGAGAATATAATTTTTTTTTATATTATTGTTGGTTTGTCGTCGCAATATATAAAGGGGAATTTAACTGATTGTTAAAACATTATATTATTTTAGCCAATGTCATGTTCGTTAATAGTTTATACGATAGAGTTATGTTCTAGTAATTGCCATTTGGCATAAAAATCTTTAAATACATAAAACAAAGTCGGGTTAGTTACCACTTATAATTCAAGAACGGCTGGGCCGATTTGAATGATCTCTGATTTGTTGGACTCGTCTCCGTCCCGAATAGCAGAATAACTATTAAAGTGTCCGAAAATTCACGGAACGTGATTCGTCAACTATTTGCTGCGATTTCGTCGATTGCTTCAGCAATACTGCGTCGACATGTACTATATACGTCAAAATCGAAACGGAACGCGCCTAACTTTCATTCGGTTGAACCAAGACAAACTGCATTCGGAGGAGTATATCCATTTACGATGCAGTTAGCACCAAAGGTTAATGTTGTCGACTGCAGGGCTGTATTTAGGAATTTGTCGCCCTGGGGCAACAACAAAAAAAACATTCGATTATAATATAAAACAAATTTAATGCAATATAAAAACAATTTTATTTTAAATTTACAATTAATTTTTTCCTGAATTGTGACTTCGCAAATTTTAGGGCTAGTTGCGTCAATGGTTATTATTAGAGGTCAGATTTATATTCTCTTAAAATCCTTAAAATATGATGTTTTTATGTCGTATAAAATAGGCAATATATTCTCTTAATATTCTTTTAAAATACCAGAAATATGATGTTTTATGTTCTTAAAACTGCAAAATATTCTTTTAATATTTGAGAAGAAAAAAAAATAAAAATTTTTAGATTAAATTTATTTAAATAATGTTTTTTATAATAAAGTTCATTTTAAAATATTTTTTTTTTTTCAAAAAGTTTACATTAATTTTCTTAAATTTTGTTGGCAAAGCAGTTTACCACTATATATATTAATCGCTATCAATAAGGAATATCTAGTAATTGATTTTTGTGTTTACAGCTGTTCCTTCATCATCTATTGTACCTTCTACATCTATTGTATTAAAATCCTTAAACTTTTGAATTTTTCTTAATGACTCTGAAAAATAATATAGAGTATTATAATTAGTTTATTTCACTGAGTGCTTAAATATATTACATTTAATTCTTAATCATACCAAATATTATTGAACAAATTGTTAATGTCGAAAATACCTTTTTCTTTTTTTGCCCCTCGTAACTATATTTTGCTAATAATGTGTCATCAATCATAAACCGTAGCATATTCCTTATAGTACCCGGCAAAGTTGGTCGAATAAGACGTGATAATTCTGTTATCTGCAACGTTTTTTTTGTTTTTTACATAAATTAGAAACACATCTATTATTATAGTTATTAACTAAACATATAATAACTTATATAATACAATATTAATTTAATTATGTTAAATAATAGATTTGTTTTATCAATATAAATGTACAATGTTATTAATGTACATTACTTAATATCAAACATATATTAAAATACTAATTATTTCAAGAAGTATCTAGATACAGAAATAATATGATAAAAATATAAAATAATACAGAAAAAAAGTGTAAGTTATTGAATTGTAAGTTTTCGTGTTTATATTTTTATATTAGCTTTCAATTTAAAATTATTACACAGCTCAACAGAAGTTATATTACAAAGCGAGCATCATAAATACAGGAAGTTACGAGAATAATACAGATTTAATGGATGTAGGATTATAAGGATGTTAAAACAAGTGAGAGGAGTGATATGGAGATTGGACAGTATTTTGAATAACGTGGAACGATTAGGAGTGAATGCAGGACAATCAAAAATTAAATGAGTAGTCACATTTAATTTACTCTAAGTGGCATGTATAAGGAGTTGTTAAGGCCTAAATGAAATGCACGAGACTGAAGCCGATTGTGTCCAGATCTGAGGCGAAAAGAATACCATTAGAAACTAGAAGAGTGAAAGATTTCTAAACCACTATCCTGCCAGGCTTTATTTATAAATTGATGAAGATAAAGCAGAATGTCATAGGGGGAACTTTGAGAGGGTTGGCGACAAATGATGTCTTTAGTGGACACGGCTAAATTGTCATCTAAATACACTAACATGACCAGGATACCAAAGAAATTCAACTATATTTAATGTTAGTATCATGAATGTAGTTATTGTTACACACATACATTATAGTTACTTTACATAAATGTTTTTACGTTGGTAATCTCTAATATAAATCCTTAACATTTTTAATTACCAATGAAATATACACTTTAATATTTTATTTGTCGCTCAATAATCAAGTAAGTAAATTTACAAAAAATATTTTATAGGAATCAAATAGATTCATATGTGGCTAAAATGTATAAATATATATATATATATATATATATATATATATATATATATATATATAGATGTATATGTGTGTATGTAAAATGTGTTAATGAAGGATATATATAATACTTACAATTATTTTTTTTGAATTCAAAATTTGTCAACTTTTCTTCAAATTTTGTAAGTTCTTCTTCAGCCATTAATGGTAAATTATAAATGAATGTTTGTACTGGCATTCATAGAGCCTTCATTTGTTGATTCATCAATCCCAGAAGTATTTTTATTCATTGTGATTATTTGTTCAATATTTGTAATTCGTTCATTTAAAGATTTAATTTCGTACCAAGTGTTTAATGTAGTTCTATTTATCTTTTTAAATATCTGGCAAAACATTAATTATTTTAAAATACATATTGCATTTTAATTATTATAAATTATATTTGTACCATTAAAGTCTAGTACATTTTTGTCAAAATTATGATGCTAATGAGTAATTAATTGAAATGTTCTTTTCATTATCTTATTTACTTATTTAAATTCAAATTCAAAACTGAATAAATTCAAAGATATCAAAAATGTTAAAGCTAATACTAATATGTTATCTTATGTAAATTTTAAATCCTATTTATGAAACTACAAAATTATTTAAGTGTCCATTTTTAATAATAAATGTAATAAATGAGATTTGAACTACTTTTCTTTTATGGTACAGAAATACTAAAATATTAATTTGTATATAATACATCAGCTAATTCTACGTTGTCTATAGTTGTCAAGGCCCGCGTAGTAACTTTAAATGTTGATGACGTTATTTGAATGATGTGCTCGAATTGTCCTTCATTTCTCATAGATGCATTTGTTACATCTGTAAAAAAAAAAAAAGGCCAGTAAGTAAAAGGTGGAAATTAGACAAGATACTCTTTGTAGAAATATCAAACATGGAAGCTATAATAATCTTTTTCTTTTTCGATAAGATGATTCAAATCTTTAACTGCTATAATAATAGTCCAAAGTTAGAAAGAAAAAAATGAAAAATTGCATAACACCAAAAAGATCTAAATGACATATAATTTGGCTTAAATAATTTCGAAATTCTAGGATAGGTAATTATCAAAATTATTAAATTTTAGGTACAGACATAAAAAAACATCACACACCATTGTAAAGATCATAATTCACTCTTTGCTTTGCTCAGAATCTTAAAAGAAATATTAGATATATTAAAAATTAATATATATATAGTCAAAAAAAAAAACATGTATAAAAAAAGTATGCCTAGTTTTTATAAAATGTTTACATACCAGGTACTATAACAGACCGTTCCAAACTTGGGTTTGTTAAAGATTTGTGCAATTTATTACTGAAATCAAGTTTTTTTCTAAAAGTCACTGGTTCGATGGTTTTCATTTTTTTTCTGGATGATGGAATTTCTGTAAAGTGAAATGTAATAATACATTATGGAAGTTTGTCTAAATAATTTTAATTGATTAATTCAATTTAGTTAAATAATATATATATTTATAATGCATGCCAGATACTATAATGGACGGCTTGATACTTGGGCTTGTTAAAGATGTAGTTCATTCCTGAAATCTATTTTTTTTTTTAAATTCACTGGTTCAATGGTTTTTATTTTTTTTCTGGATGGTGAAGTTTCTATAAATTACAATATAATTAATGATATATTATGGAAGTCATTAAATAATTTATTTAATTAACTAAATAATTTTAATTAATGAACCAAATTAAAAATTATATATTATTATTTTTACTTTAAAAATAATGTTTCAATGTAGAAACTTTAATTTTTTAATGTATAATAATAATAATAATAAAAAAATAGATAATTTACATAAGTAATAATACAGTTGAATCAGTACTTATATTAGTTAAACCAGCAATATTTTATTTCATATTTAGTGTATTAAAAATTATAATATGTTTATAATGTATATTGAACACATTAAAATAGTATTTTTTTTCTTTATCTCAATGTGTAATTAACTATCTTTATATCAGTTTCAGATCTTGCTTGTTTTGAATTTAAACCTTTTAAATTTTTTAATTTGACGTATAATAATTTAAATGAATTTTTATGAACAATATTATAAAGTAAACGGTATTAAGGTTAATTTTGATTCAACAATTTATAAAACATTATTTATAATAATGCCGGTTAAAAACTGATTTTGGCTAAAAAATAGAGCTGTCTGGTTGTTACTTTGTGGTCTTCAATTGGTTAAAATTGATCATTTGATAATGGCCCAGGGTGGGCCCGGGCGCAGTATGTTAATATGCGGCCCGAGCCCACCCTAAAATTCATATAAATTATGTAAAGACTCGTAACTATAATTTGTATGGTTTTTAAATTAATCCTAATTGGCCATTAAAAATTATAATATACATTATGTTGTAACATAATGTACTTATAGTTATATATGAATTGTAATACATGAAGAAGTTTAAACGTATCGAAAAGTATTCAAGCATCACAAACAGAAAAATAAAACGACGAAAATGAAAAGTAATCAATGTTATTTGAATGCATTCTTCAAACCTGGGTTTGACATAAGTCGTAATTGGAGTGTAAATTAGGAATGGTGAAGAGCAAAGTTCAGTAGTTACACAAACTAAAAATGTAATGTTTTGAAAAACTACAGTATTGGATATACCCACGACCGAAATTGTTTGCCAACTCATCATAAATAATTATTATGAAAAAAGTTTTGTTTCATCATAGTTCTAAAAAATTTAAAACGTATTTGATTTTAAATACAGATACTTTGAAAAGTATTTAGAATACTACTTACTCCTATCCTTCAGGCCCCCCATGAATTTTTCACCTACGCGATACCTACTCCCTAACAACACCGGTATCCCGTGGAACTTCCTATTAAGGTCCTGACTGGAAGTTCCTACAACGGTTGTCCATAAATGTCCACAAGACGTCCGATACTTCCCGCGTATTAATTAATATTATCTTTGCAACAGTGGCGTACACAGAAATTTTCAATGGGGGGTTATATAAAAATATATATTAGTTGAAAAGATTTTTATAAAACGTATCAAATAATAATACAAATAATAATAATTATAATTATAATACAATATCCAATTTCCTTGGTTTTGCCCTAATTCATCGATGACTTCTTCAGCTGTTAAAGGAATAATTGTTCCATATTTTTCTTCTTACTATCCGCCAAAAATATTCATTTATTCTCTTCATTTCTCTTCGATATTTAAATTTTAAACAAATACGAATGAACAGCAAAATATTAAACAAAACACATTCGCGAAGTCGTAATTCGTAAATCGTAATATTATAAACGCTCACAAGATATCAGTCTTGCTAAATTCCAAAAACTTGACAATAAAAATAAATATATAACTGCGGTGCTGGCGGTAAATTGACAATATCAATAAATACGAACATATTATATTATTCGACTGCGTGATTTCAAACAGAAAAGCGCGCACGGATCACACGGTTACTGATCAAATGCAAACTAAATATAGCTGGGTTTTGTAGCAGCAGAATTATTAGGCTGGAGCAGTGTTGAGTGAATAAAATATCGCAAGAGGAACCTACTTCGAGTAGTACTTTTTTCACTGTTGTGAGTAAACCAACATTAGAAGACGTAATGCAACGATTCTGGACGATAGAAGAATTTGGAACTAAGGCCGTGTATACTACAGAAGAACGTACGTGTGAGAACTTTTTCAATCGAACGGTAACTCGTCGCAGTAATGACGGACGTTTTATAGTCCATTTACCGTTCCGTGAAAATGTGTCACAACTAGGAAAGTCATACGAAATAGCTAAACGCCGGTTATTAACCTTAGAAAGAAAATTTAAAAACGACAGTAATGTCAAGGCCGAGTACGTAAAATTTATGGAAGAATATGAAAACTTAGGTCATATGGAATTAATTCCAGAAAACGAAATTGAAGTCGGCGAGAGAAAGTGTTATTTGCCTCATCACGCGATATTAAAGGAGAGCAGTTCTTCGACAAAATTACGCGTAGTTTTCGACGCGTCGTGCAAAACGCAAACAGGTATTAGTTTGAATGAGGTATTATTAAAAGGCCCGGTCATACAGGACGATTTATTTTTTATTTTGATGCGTTTTAGAATGCATAATTATGTCTTAACGGCGGATATAGTTAAGATGTACAGGCAGATTTTAGTGACAGATAAACATCGAGACTTCCAGCGTATTCTGTGGCGAACTAACTCCGAAGCACCAATACAAACTTACAGATTAAACACAGTAACTTATGGCACGGTACCTGCCTCATATCTAGCTACTGGTTGTCTGAAGGTATTGTCAGAAACTATACGTGAACAATATCCAGAAGCAGCATCGTCAATAGGACGAGATTTTTACATGGACGACTTCCTAGGAGGTACCGAAACTAGAGAAGAAGCAATTAATTTGTTAAACAGTCTTATCACGGTGATGGGTAGTGCTGGCATGACACTAAAAAAATGGTCTTCAAATAATATCGATTTAATTATGTCAAGATTGCCCAGCGAGGACATCGAATTAATAAACGCGTATGAAGTCGATAGTTCAATAAAAAAGATTTTAGGGTTATTTTGGGAAGCTCACACCGACAATTTGAAATTTAACGTTTGTCAGAATTTAAATTATAAACAAAAAACGATTAGTAAACGTGAAATATTGGCCGACATAGCATCTATTTTTGATCCGTTGGGGTTAGTAGGACCAGTAATAATACGCGCAAAAATAATTTTACAATCGTTATGGCGTATGAAAATTAATTGGGATGAGCCCATACCAGCGGAAGTGCGCGAAGAATGGTCGAAATACAGAAGTTTTTTGCCGTGGCTAAACAATCTGTCTATACCGCGTAAGATAGCGAATAACGTGAAAAGAAGCGAAATCGAGTTGCATGGATTTGCGGACGCAAGTGAAGTCGCATACGGGTGCTGCGTATATATCCGATGCATAGATGGATCCGAGGCAACTCTCACTAACTTATTATGCGCCAAGTCAAAGGTAGCGCCGTTAAAAAAAAATGTCACTACCCCGATTAGAGTTATGTGCCGCGTTGTTGTTAGCTCGATTAACGGCCAACCTGATTCCAAAGTTGGGAATAGATATAAAGAAAACGTATTTATGGACAGATTCAACAACTGTGTTTGCGTGGATATCCTCGCCATCTGCAAAATGGAAAACATTCGTGGCGCATAGAGTGAGTGAAATCCAGACAAAGGTGTCACGGGCAGAATGGCGACACATATCGATACGAGAGAAAATCCCGCCGATATTATTTCCCGAGGATGTTGTCCATCAAGATTATGCGAAGCTACACTATGGTGGTCTGGTCCACAGTGGTTGAGAACAAGCGAAAAGCATTGGCCGAAGTTCGCCAAATCCACGGTCGGTGCCGAGTACACGTTGGGATGCAATGCACCGGAGGCCAAAGAAAATATTATAGTATGCACCGCGCTCATAACGGAACATCCGGACACGTTATTAAAACGATATTCGTCATTAATTAAATACTTACGAGTGGTCGCGTATTGTTTACGTATTAAAAATAATACTACGCGCAAAAATACGAAAATAATCGGACAGCAAGATGCGAGAGAACTAGAAAACGCGAAACTAGTTCTTATCAAAACGATTCAAGCTGCATATTTTTCAAGTGAGTTATCTAATTTGAAAAGAGGTAACAGCGTATCTCCGAAGAGCAAATTATATCGTTTGAGACCATTCTTAGACGAGAACGATGTGATACGTGTCGGAGGTCGTCTAAAAAACGCCGTATCTATTAACATTTATCAGCGACACCCAATTGTGTTACCTGCAGAAAGTCCGTTGACTAAAATGCTGTTTCATGATCAACACGTACGTCTCATGCATGGAGGTCCCCAGGCGATGTTAGCGGCGATTCGATTGAAATACTGGCCATTAAACGGACGTAACATGGCGCGAAAGATCGTACACGAATGTGTTATATGTTTTAGAAACAAACCAATAATCGTACAACCAATTATGGGGAATCTACCCGGCGATCGTGTCGAACCAGGACGTGCATTTTTGAAATGCGGAATTGATTTTGCGGGACCATTCCTTATAAAATCAAGCCTGTTACGAAGAGCTCCTCTTATCAAAGGTTACGCATGCATTTTCGTTTGTTTTACAACGAAAGCGGTTCATATCGAGTTAGTAAATGACCTGACTACGCCAGCTTTTTTAAACGCTTTAAATCGATTCTTTGACCGTCGTGGAAAAAGTGTAGCGATCTACTCGGACAATGCGACTAATTTCGTAGGCGCTAATAACAAATTAATGGAAGTCTACCAGTTATTTCAAACGGAGCAACATAAAAAAGTTGTATTAGACAAATTGACAGATGAGGGAATATCGTGGCATTTCATCCCTCCTCGATCTCCCCATTTCGGTGGATTGTGGGAAGCGGCCGTGAAGTTAATGAAAAGCTTATTAAGTCGGGTACTGGGCGAATCACATTTAACGTTCGAGGAATTGACTACCGTACTAACGCGCGCTGAAACTTGTTTAAATTCTCGACCTCTTACGTCTTTGTCCTCAGATCCGACTGATCCTAATTATCTTACGCCTGGGCATTTCCTGATAGGAGACTCTCTCACAGCTGTACCGGAAATCGATATAACTAAGGTACCCACGAATCATTTAACACGGTGGCGAAGGTGTACACAATATTCCCAACACTTGTGGCGGCGTTGGAGTAAGGAGTATCTGAGTCAATTACAAGAAAGGACGAAATGGGCCAGCGAGAGAGGCCCGAAATTGAAAACGGGTACAGTCGTACTTCTGCGAGATGAGAATCTTCCTTCACTACAGTGGCGTTTGGGTGTGGTGATTGCGGTCCAGAGAGGCGACGATGGTGTAATAAGGACGGCTGACGTGAAAACCGCCGAGGGTCAATATCGGCGCGCAGTACGTAAATTATGCCCCCTACCGTTTGAGGGAAATCGTGACGAATCTTAATTATTCCGATATTATGTTACGCGAAAAAGGGGGGGAATAATTATGTTTTCCTTTGTTAAAAAAATTTTTTTTTCTTTTTTTTTATGCATATTGTATTTAAATGTTTGTTATTTTTTCAGTTACTTATTTATTTATTTATTTTTTTTTGTTTTAATGTATTAATAATCAAATCTCTTTTGTCGCGAAATGTTTAACGAATATTATTATTTACTATGTACAGTGTTGTGCAAAGATAACTTTAAATTTATCTGGATAAGATAACGGATAATTAAGTGAAAATTTATCTAGATAATAGATAAAAAATTCAAATTATTTAGATAAAAAAAGATAATTATTTTTATATCACATGAAATTGAAATGTTTGGATTATTTTTCGTACTTGTTGTATCTACTGTTGTTCCTTATAAATTATCATAATTACGTAATTCATATAACTATGGAAAATAACATTACATCGCGATCACGTGGTTTCCCTCCGGATTAGTGTCTCGAGGGTCCGCGCGAACATCTCCGTACTGTTCCGTACTGTTTCCAATTTTTCCACGTCTTGTTTTTTCGATTCAATCGGATAAAGGGTCGGAAAGTCGGATGTCGGAAGAAAAAGTCGCGACCACTGCCTCCGTAGTTTTTCGTTTCGCGCCTTTTTTTTTCCGACGATTAGTGAATTTTGTTTTTCGAGTTCTTTAAGATTTTCAATACCTAACTCGAACCCCGACGAGTCCCTTAGGCCGGGTTCACATGGGCGCGCGTCAGTTCATCGCGCGTTTATTTTTAAAGGCAATGATCATTCAAAAAACAGTAATAAAAGTGTAATAATAAAAGTGTAATAATAAAATTACCCAACATGAATCGCTGTGAAACGCGTGTCATCTGAACGGTCCCATAACAATGAACAGTATTTTAATTCGCGATATCATGCGCGGAAAGAGAATTTCCGCAAACGACGGGCATGTATGCATGCCACGTGAACCTGGTCTATACGGCCGCTGCCGACCGAGATTTCTACAGTGACCGCCTCCGAAATTTATGTTTATGAATTTTTGAAGCGTCCCAAACGCGCTTTATACTCCGTTCGATGATTTTTATGCGGTTTCGTCATACAGTTCCCGAAACGCCTGTTTTTAGTACGTTATTATATAAGGGTAGCCGGTTGGAACGTGTGTAGCTTAATATGTACGATAATAGGTGATTTTTTGGAAAATCCAAGATTAAATTTCATATCAGCAAGAGTCGTGTTGTACTGTTGTAGGTACCCGACAACAACAGGATACCTCGATTAACTCGACGAGTGAAAATAATCGTCGTATCTTACGATTAAATACTTTATGATTTCCGACTATTAGCCGAGTGCACGAGTCGTGTGGGACCAGCTTTATGAAGTTGAAAACAATTTTGAAAACATTTCCGTTATGGTGAATCAGTTCCTTGTAAGTTGTAATAATAATAATTTCCCCCATATCAAAACATCTCTAAGGTTTAAATATTTGAAAATTTCAGTTGTATACCCGATGTACAATATATTATATAAATTATAAACAAATTAAAATATATCTAATAGAAGTTTAACTAAAAAAGCTTTTATTAAAATAATTTACCGCAGATAACCATTTTTTTATCTAAATAAGATAAAAGATGATCCAAGTTACTTTTATCTAGATAAGATAAAATATAAAAAAATTATCTAGATAAATTTATCTAGATAATGCACAACACTGACCATGTA
Organism: Slavum lentiscoides; assembly: GCA_032441835.1. Taxonomy (NCBI): domain Eukaryota; kingdom Metazoa; phylum Arthropoda; class Insecta; order Hemiptera; family Aphididae; genus Slavum; species Slavum lentiscoides. The sequence continues at coordinate 2,589,381 of CM063717.1, read as the reverse complement.
TTATGAATTTATCTACTCGTACTTGTTATTGTTTATGAATATTTGAAAACAATGTTTCAAGGCGGGCGGCATGTTCAGTCGTCATTTATTATCGGGTCGCAATAATAATTATTATTATCTTTTCTGATTATCGTACATCGACGACGTTTGGTGCGCACGGTAGATATCTCCCCGCGCTGTGTCGTCGGTCAGTCTCGCAATACATTTCGGCGAATGCGTTTTACACGATATAAGTGACGACCGATCCGACCACCGTATTTTATTATAATTATTTATATATATCCGTTTCGTATTAATCGTAAATATATTATACAGTCGACAATTTAAAAGATATAAAATCTTGTTTATTTTATCGCAACGTAATCGGAGCTATCGTACACCGTTTTCGAAGGAACTGCAGACAATGACCGTCAGTGTGAGATCTATTTAATAGGTATAAATTGCGCGCTAAAGGGATTAATGTCTCTCTCGCCCATCCGCCGAGTTTGCCTTGGAATGTACTGTTACTACGCGTACTTCGCTTCCGAATAAAAATTGGTTGGTAATAAATAAGATAAACGTAGCGTACCTTTATATAGCTATATTGAATCGACGTTTCTCTATAATACTTTCGTCGGACGATAGGTATGTGAATCGTAAGAAATATTTATGTGCAGGGTGATTTTTTTTTATCACGAGTCACGTAGTATATATCGAGAAATGTATAGAAAAAAATACATTTTCGAAAATCGTTTGAACCTTTGTAACAGGGTGATAGGTCCTTGGACCGATCCGTTACGTAAATGAATACACGTGTGTCATATATCACTTGAAGTTATATTTCACAATGAAGTTAGGTATTACAATAAGTTCGAGGGCTGAGGGTCGGCGTCGGGCAGCGTGGCTTACGTAAGCGGCGTGACCCGGGCCGGTGGTCGGCGTGACCTTCCTGATACAATTTTACGGGATTGTACCTACATCTATGACCACCAATGGTCGTACAATAATGGAGTGGCGGATTTTCCACCCGGACTTCTCTCTGACGTCAGTAGCTGGCCTAGGTGGAACGAATCCGGGGCGGTGAGGCTTGCGTAAGCGACCGTCTGGGGTTTAAGGTGTGAGTGGCCCTGAAAAGGGCCGTTTTAAATTTTGCACTGGTTATGCGGCTTCGCGGTCTCAGGTTGGACGTCCAATGATGACTGGACGGATGGAGCCGAGATAATGTTAAGGCGAGCGGCTGCGACTTGGCTATCGGTGGCTAGACGATATTCCCTGTAAGCGCCGTCCGTATGCGGGTCGTCGACGCGGCAGACCCATGTCCCTGGCACCCCCAATTAATATATTTAAATCTTAAATAGGGGCAATCGTTTGTGCTTTGTTTGTGCTCGTTTGTGCTCTTTATCCTGACGTTTGTGCTCTCACCGTTACCGAGATATATCACTTTTGCCGTGGGGGTGCTGGGGACATGCTCAACACTCCCACTTAATACATTTTAAATTTAAATAGGGGCAATAGTTTGTGCTTCGTCTGTGCTCGTTTGTGCTCTTCACCCCGACGTTTGTGCTCTCACCGTTACCGAGATATATCACTTTTACTGCGATTGTGCTAAAATTCACCTCACCTCACAATTGTATTATCGTTATTTAATTAATTCGTTTTCATTCATTAGTAATTTATATATTTTTTCATAACAGCTATTAATTATTAGCTATTGTTTATATTAAGGGGCCCGGTGCCGGCTATTTATTAAGGAGCATAATATAGGCAACTTAATTCACATATTGTAAAGGCGGCCTTTGGACTGTGTGTGTGTTAGTGTGTTAATGAATATTAGTGTGAGTGAGCTATATTACCCGCTTTGCCGCATACTGCGCGCCACCATGTCAGATAATTATACGCATTATCTTTTCCGATTTTATTACCTACCTGTATTACTGGAAATTATTATCACCGGGGTTTCTATTAGCATTACTACCCAAGCTCCCACCTATTATCTTGTAATATCATATAATATTATTACATTTGCATACGTGTTAGGTGGTCAGCTGAATTTTTTTTGGAATTTTATTGTTTTACCTACATTTAAAAAAATATTTATTCGTAGGGTATAAAAATTACACAATAAACGAACAAATTTCCTCGGAGTTTTTATTGGTATCGCTACAGAGCAATAGCGAAAAAAATCGATAAAAAGTATAGAAAATTCCTTCACTAATAAGGGAACGACGACCCCTACTATTTTTTAACCTCTTCAAAAAAAAGAGGTGGTTCTCAATTCGGTTGTATATATATATATTATTTTTTTAATGTTTGTTTTCACGACTCCGTCATTTATAAACCGATTTGGATGAATATTTTTATATGAAAGAGTATCGCTTTTGGTAGTCTCATAACAATTTTTGTATATTGGCCTAGTATTCTGGCAGTAATTTAGTTTTTTGTATTTTCTGTTTTTCACATTTTCCTATTTCATAAGGATTGAATTAATATACTAATTTGTTGCAATATTTATATTAGATTAATATATAATTCGATTCTGCAATGTAATGTTGTTTGAATTTCATCACCGATTTCAAAAAGATTATTTCATACTTTTTAGTGCATTTTTGAAGTCCGTTTCTTTTTTAAATATTTTATTTAATTTTTTTGGGGAAGGAAATCACAATAAATTAATGTCAATCGGCTATTTAGTCGATAGACTTTTAGGTTTGTCGGCAAAATACAGAAAAAGTCTATGACCTTTTTTGTCTTATTATTTTTTTCTAATTTTATTTTTATTTTTTGGAGGGGAAATGTCCTCATTTCCACGTAGATCTACCCTGCACTCTATGTTTTGTCTACTACGGTAAAAATTTGATTTTGAAAACTTTTTTATTGGCCCCCCCCTTTGAAAAATCCTGGCTACGCCACTGACGAGATGTATTGATATTTATTATTTTGTCGAAGTATTATTTATTTATTTATTTTATTATATTCCACCTAATTGATTTTTCAAAACACAATGGCATAGAGCAGGGTCGGCAATGGGCGGCCCGCGGTCCGAATCCGCCCGCAGAAAGAAATAACTGGACCGTTTAAAATATATTTTTCTTAATGCTGGTTTTTGCACGTAGTAGAGTAATATAGATATTTTATGTTTTTATAATGTATAGAAATGAATAAATTTATTAACTATTATTCAAGTTTTTTTCTGGCTCACGAAATTTTGTTTTCAAATTGTCTGGCCCTCCGTCGAAACTAATTGCCGACCCCTGGCATAGAGAAACAATAATAATAGGAAAATTAAACCTGACGCACATAATATATTTTACAAATCGTCATTTTATAATAGTAGGTACCATTGATTATAAATATAAATATTTATAATCTAAGATAGTAGGAATAATCTCCGGGTATGGTCCAAAGTACACCACGCGCATATTGCAAAAATAAAGATAATATCGATTAACAGGTAACTTTCACACGCGCACTCACATGTCAACATCGAACATTGCGTAAAACAGTATAATATTATTCTTTATGTTATTCTCGTCACCAAAATGACTTTATGGGAAAAGGGATAACGCACTGTATAATTAAGGTATTTTAATAATTTTTTTTTTATTTGAAAGAGGAGAAAATTGTATAGGTCAGATTTTAACTTATTTTATGAAATTAAATATATTTTGAGCTGCAGAATACTGTGAACTTAGTACGAAATTAATAGTTCTTTTTAACAATAATTATAAACTGGTGGAAGACATATTTAAAAAATCCGAGTTAAATGTGACCTGTAGTTATATGTCCCCTTTAAGTTAAAAAAAAGAAAATTCAAATCGGCTAATTTTACAAGCCGTGAGAGTTTTTCCTGTAAAGCCGTATTTTTAGGTATAAAATATAACCGGCACCGGGCCCCTTAAGTGTGGTCTATATTATATGTAAAGTCGTTATTATTTAAATTAAATGATATACAATTTTAACATTTTTAATAAACGAAAATTTTGAATTTTGAATTTCCTTTAATAATTTTATTTGTATGTATCTATAAAATCTGAATGTACGAGGGAATGGTGTACTACATGAGTAGTATAAAAAAGCCGATCCTGACACCCCCCACCACGAGTGAGGTGCTATACTTTTAACATGGCACCTCATTGTGTCTGAGGTGCGAGGTGCTATACTTTTAACATGGCACCTCATTGTGTGAGGTGCTATACTTTTACATGGCCGCCGTTCATTGTGTGTGGTGCTATACATTTACATGGCCGCCGTGTGAGGTGCTATACATTTACATGGCCGCCGTTATTGTGTGAGGTGCTATACATTTACATGGCCACCGTAATTTTTTTTTTTTTTTTTATCTTATACTTATTATTGAATTTTATCTCTTATCATAATAAAAAAATGTATCAGCTCTATTTTCTTATCACTGATGTTACTATCCCCTAATCTCTTATCAATGTTCTCATCAATATTTTATCTCTTACCATTTCCCTATACTATAACACGGCCGCCCGATCCTCCCATTATCTCTTATCATTTCCCTATACTATAACACGGCCGCCCGATCCTCCCATTATATTTTATCATTTCCCTATACTATAACACGAGCGCCTACCACCAAAATATTGATAACCACTTTGTATTATTAATCTCAATATCATTTATATATATATATATAATATATAGAGAGAAACAACTTTATTCAAAGTGAACTGCCCGTCTATCGGGTTGCCTATATGACACAGTGTAAGAATCAAACATATTTGTTACAGCGAAGAATGGATAAAAAAAAAAAAAAAAAATGGTATATAAATGAGAATAATAAATTTAAAAAGTAAAGCATACAATAAAATATGGAGTGATCTTGGAAAATAAATGAAAAATCATTATATTTTAAAAAGGTTGACTAAGACTATAAGTAAAATAAAAGTGTTTGTTTACAATATGGTTGTGTATAATATTAAGAGTATAAATGTCTATGAATAATGTTAAGCGTGTCTCTCATGACCTCTAAGCACATTTCTTTAAGTTTTCTTACACATACCCCCCCGTTACTTATTATTATTATATTTAATTTTATAATTATTATTTTAAAAATATGTTTTTTCTTAGCTGTTACACTCGTATATTAAAATATATTATTTTAAAATTATATTTGAAAACGTAAGTATATGCTTAATCGCCTATATTTTTCGCAGTCGTGCTTTCTAATTGATATTAAATGCTATTCGTATATTATAGTTAAACATTAACGACGAATATTTGTACTTGCGTTAGTGAGCGTTCGATATATTTTTTCAATACGTGTATGGCTACATAATATGCACGTGTGTGTTAATATCTATACGTGCAGCTATATTTTTCCACAGCGTACTCTCTAATTGATATTAAATGCTTTTTTCGTCAAATGCGAGAATTCCAATGTTTTGAAACCGAAATCGCCATTAGCCAATTCATTATACGTACCCCACATGTGTATTCAAATATTTTTAAAACAATAGTGGGGAATGTGAAAGTAGCAAATTTTTAATTATTTGTTACAAGCATTTAGTATCGCACTATTTTCCGAGTGGCAAACACGTCTACTATTCATTTTTCTTTACAAAATGTTTAACTTATTTTACCACAATGGCCGGTTCAAATAAAGAAGTATATAAATACGTCTCTCCAGCACCGCCTCAGCAGCTCATCGACTCGTCTGTTTTCATACTGGACTTTACCGAACGTAAATTTATTCATATTGGAATCGATCCGGTAAACCAATTTAACGTTATGATACATATTATTACACCATCAAGACATACCAGCATAAGTACTGATTTTCTAAGACGTATATTCGAATTGATGGGGAATATTCTATCGTTTATATTAGACTCGCCTAAAACAAGGAAAACCGTGTTTTAAATACGGATGATGTACTAACAAGCATGATTTATCGCGGTGAGAACACGCTTGTTATAGAATCAAAATTCAAGACGGGTGTCGCGTATTACTTAACTGAAAAGATCTGATGGCTCTTCAATATCTCGAGGAGTATATACGAGACTGTAGTATATAAACAAAGATAATTGTTCCAATGGTTTCTCAACAATTTGAACAAATTTCATCTTACTTAAAATCTTCTATTGATGCTGAAAAGTGATGATTAAAGAAGAAATGATTCATTTCATCAAATGCGTTAATGACAAATCAATTTCTAATAATATATCAAAATACGAGCGTAACTATGTTAGCCAAATAAAATTATATGCGGTAGAACAACTTTCAATCAGCGTGTGGGCGAACAACGTGCATAATCTGAAGGTAACTATTTGCTCTCGTTTAAAAAATATTTCACTTTACTAATTTATTTATATTATTTCTAGCCACTTAACGATGGATATGTCTCAATGTTTTTATCGAAACCAGCGAGTGAACAAGAGGAAGCGGACATGTCTTCTACTTTAGTAAAAAAATCCGAATCCAAGGTAATATGAAATAATTATATTTATTATATGAAACTTATTTCAGTTGTTTTTTATTAGGAATACGATCGGTATGATGAGCCTCTAAGAATAATTTCACCGCCATCATCGCCAAATTTTTTGTCACAGATGCGATTTGAGAACGAGAACGACGGGCCAACAATTTTCAGTTTGAATAAAATACCGTCACCATCACCACCACCATCTCCTATCAACTTTTATCAACCATCTCAATGGAAAACCTCTCATGAATTATTTTCCAATTTTATGTAAATAATTCAACATACAAAATTTTATTTTATAATATGTAATAAAATAAAATCACACTATTATTATATAATATTATGTAATAAAATAAAAACACTATTATTTATTTTAAAAAAATATTTTTATTATTTCAAAATTTTAATTTATACAATAATTATTTACAAAATTCTTACTTTCCCGTTAAAGGGGTTATGTGTTATAATTTGATCGTGTATAATTAAACAATATGCTGATGTGGCATCTGGAAACCTTTCATATGCCTCAAATTCAATCCTCAGGTCCACGGTGGATGTTTTAACGTTATCGTTTTGTCTAGTCATATCGATAACTATGATTGGCGAGTGTTTTTTTAAGTTGGTTCTGTTCAGTAAAGGTGTAACATTATCATTACCGTAATATGATTTTTGAAACTCTGCATAAGCTCTGTATAGTGTAGCTATTTTATTCTTTGTGAAATCACATTGAAAATCTTCGTAGGGGAACACCTCGGAATTTAAATAAACTTTTAAATTTTTAATCTTGCAGTGATCGAAATACGACATTGGTTTGTTATTACTATTTTTTCTATTAGTTTGAAAACCTATTATGACGTAGCGTGGTTTTTCTAATTTGTTTGATGTTTTTACTTTCCACGAGTGTGTAGTATTTTGTGGTAAAACTGGATATTCACACAGTTCCCATGTTCTAAATGCACACGTAACAGGTTTATGACTGTTTATGACTTTTAAAAGAGTAATTTTTTCTCTATCACTGACTTTGACCATGGGCATTCTCCATAATATTTTAGAAATATTTATTTTAACGTCTTTCAGTTTCGCTGCATCCAGTTCTATAGTATTATCGGTTTTAAATAATTTAATAGCATTAATGTCCAACGACGATCTGTTCATTGTGAGTTGTTGATTGCAATTAATTAATATACGTTTATAATCTTCACAAAATCCAAACAAGTCTTTAAGGTTAATACATCCATTGAACTTGTTTTCTTCTATAAAATCTTGGTTTAAATTATTAATGTCTTCACTCCAAGCAGAGTTACAGCGTGCGTTAATATCAGTATTATTATATGAGCAATAACCTTTTAATGTCGAAGTTATACCCGGGTTAATGAGTTTTTGAATTTGAACACCGTTTATTTCGTACTTCATTTCGGAAAAAAGAAATGTCAAACCATTGTTTATGAATCGTACGTTTTCAGTTAAACCCGTGGGCTTCTCGATATTTCCCTCGATATAGATATAACTCTCACATGGGAGAGTATATACGATTCCAAGTTATGTAATGAAATACATACTTCGTCATTATTAGTCAATGCTGTTGTTGAATACGGTAAAAATGAATGATACTCGATTTGAGTTATTCTGCACTCGTCTACATATCCGCCCGTTACGTTTAAATAGCCGTCGTCCATTATTATAGAGCTTTTATCGAACGAAGAAAATTTAAATTGTTTTTAGTTAATTTCTTACTAACAGTAGAATGTTTACCTTTTTTTACACGTGTTATCGTACTAACGTTTTTTATATTACTGACAAGTTTCTCGTGTACAGCACTTTTTATACTATAAAATTGTAGACCCATGGCCAACGATATCTTGAATTAATAACCGAGCCGAAACAGGCTCCCCTCTTAGATCGATTAACTGTCCGTTTTGATCTTTTAAATCCAAACTAATTTGATTAATAGTCGTACAATTAAGCGAGTACGAGACTAAATGTTTAGGAATTTCTATAATTTTATAACCGGGTGCAACGTTCGGATAAAATTCGTGTAATATATGACACTGTCTCCCGTTGTTGAATGAGCCTGTCACCAAGTTTGACTCAATATATATACAGTTTATTTTAGTTACATTCACCAACGATTCCGATTGATATTTAGTATCGGCGTCATACAATTTATCGTTTCTAAAGCCCAGTAATGTGGCTATACTATTATTCATGGAAAAATCGACAATATCGCTACATTTCATTTCACATTTTAACGTATTGTTGTTTGCTTTCAGTTCAAATATAGTCTCTGTATCTGATAACATTTGCTTGATTACCGCTTCCAATTCATTTAACTCATATGCGCCCGTAGGAATTGTATACACATCAAGTACTATATTATTTTCAAGATCTTTATGCATAATCCCGATTTTATTACACTTTTCGTTTATGTTAGGAATATAATTATTTGTTTGTAAACTTAAAAGGCATATCGTAGCGTTCTTAGTGACTTCTATAGGCGGAAAAAAATCACAGGATAAATTTGAAGAATTTCCATTTAATGTTATCGTGTACATGATAAAAATTTCAAACACAAGTGTCCGCAGTTTGTCGTATTATATTTCTGGTGCCTTTTGTAATTATAACTTATATCGCATCCCTTAAAATAATTTTGTAGTTCTAATGGTGGTGGCAAGTTTCCGAAACTGTCATAATATTCTACTAGATTTCCGATTTTTTTATACGCTACCCAATGTGTGCCCGTACTGTCTTCAATATCCAAATTTACTACAACCGATTCCGTTCGTTTAGGACGAAGAGGCAACCTGTCTCTTGAAAATACTCCAATGAAATGAGGTGTTTTTAACATATGTGCGTACTTTATAATCTCATAATCGTACAAGGCTCTATCGGGTAACGTAGAAATTAGTTTTTTTCGTTTTTCTGCTTTTCTTTTTTAATCCTTCTCCTCTATACGGCGTCAGATACAAACCATTACCTTTTTCGATTTTATACGATTCACCTTTATACGGTGATAAATATAAACCTTTACCCAAATGGATAGGTGTGTTTCTATTAGATTTCATATCGTTAACGGTTTTAATTACGTTAGCAATCCCGCCCGTGAGTGCGCCTAACGCTGTTAAACCTGGGAATATCGGTATTAGCGGTAACATCCCTCCCTTTTTCGGTATTGGTATTACTCGGGGAGTTTTGGTTTTCTTATTTTTACGTAACGATTTTTTAGCTGCCGCAACACACATTTTTGTTAATTTTATCAAGTTTTTCTCTCCAGTTTTATTTTTCATCGCGTTCTTAGCTGCTTTAACAGCAAATTTAAAACTACACACCGCACCCATCTTGCGTTTAGCTTTCATAGCCGTAGTCACTAACCAAGAAGCTGCTTTTTCTTTTATTCCTGAATTCTTCGATTTGAATACTTCCCAAGCTCGATTTTCTAAAATCTCATCTGCTTTACGTCTACCAGCTAACGAATTACTATTTTCATAAGCTATATCGTGTTCTCTAGCCAATTCGTCCAAACTGTTAATTCCACGTTCACCGCGTGCCAGTCTTTCTCGTAATTTAGTACCAGGACCACAAAATCTATAATATAAAAGAATATTTATATTCGTTCATTAATATAAAACTGTTTATCATATCTATAGCCTGGTAAATGTAGTTCTACTGGCAAACTGTTTATAAGAGAGTTTACAATCCCCGAGCCTTTATTCGACTTGTTCTTTCGAGCGCGAGACATCGTATGACACGATCGATATCACTAACCCTATATTTATATTAAAATGCACTTTATCGAACAAGAACAAAAACTGCCCGTTTATAATATCGATATACGTCCGATACTGTTAAATCGAGACATGGACCGTTGTTTCCAAACACTGTACGTTCACTAATATTGGGTAGTTCTGGCTGTGGAAAAACAAATTTGATTTATTTTCTGCTCGTTAACGAGAACGGGTTACGATTCGAAAAAGTTTACATATATGCCAAAACGTTGGAACAACCGAAATATCAGTTATTGAAACGGATTATTGATGATATTGACGGTATTAATTTATTTACATTCTTTGAAAATGACAATATCATCTCCCCCGAAAAGGTTTTACCTAATTCTGTATTTGTCATGGATGACGTAATCAGCTATAATATATATATATATATATATATATATATATAAGACGTATGACGTATTTAACAACTCGATCAGTGCACGCGGAAATAAAACTATCACTCAAATTCAAGAATCATACAGGGTACTCAAATTTCATTTAATGATTAATAATCAAACATTAGATGAACAGAAAAAAGTTTTTACTAAGCTTGAAGAAAGTATAAAAATGTAACTAATAATTTTTATATCGAAATTAGTAAATTGCAAAGCGATAATGAAAATTTTAAATTGGAAAATATTAAACTCGAGGAAAAAATACAAAATTTAACTAATAATTTTAATTTGAAATTAGTAAATTGCAAAAGCATTAATGAACATTTTAAAGAACAGTTAGAAAATCGTTTACGTCATATAGAGAGAAAAATACTGGAAATTAATTCACGTGTAAACTCTATAGAGGTTTTCATAAAGGACAGTAAAAACTTTTCTAATTAACATTACGTTATCGTATACTTCAATAAACGTTTAGTAGTCGAGTGGATATGTAAAAAGAAAGACGTGCAATGTCAACTATATTAGATATTCAATGTGTTCTTGACACAAACTCAAAGTACCTTATTAAGGAAATGTCGGTTATCGATACCGACACTTGGTCAACACAACACTGGATTTTCAAACACTATAACAACACACAAAGCGCAAAGAGTCAAAGAACAAATAAATGGCTTGAACAACATTACCATGATCTCTCCATGGAATACGGCGATGTCGAGTACGAAGAAATCGACAGAATATTAAATTCGTTAAACTTTGAGAACATTTACGTTAAAGGAGAACAAAAACAGAGAATTATCAACAACTTCATTCCACACGTAGCTGTTATAAACATTGAAGAACTCGGTTTATAAATAATATTTAAATTATATATAGATATATGTTTATTTTAATAAAAATATTATTGTTTTTTAATTATGTGTTTTTATTATAAACATCTTGAAAGTATACTAAATGTGATACATATCTGAAACATACCTAAAATTACATAAAAAAAAAAATCTACAAGTGTATAGAATATAATATAGATACACGAAAATTATTACTGTTTAAATAGTAAAAGTGTTTTAAAATATTTTATGTTTTTAAATAACATATTATTACACATTAGCTTTTATAATAATAATAATAATATATTTTTTTTATAATTTGTCTTGCACACCATCTTCTTTCATCAGCTCGGCTGCTAACACCTCTATGGCCTCGGCTTCGTCCTCCAACTCGCTAACAATATATTTATAATAAAATTAGTTACATATATTTTTTCTACGTAATCGGTACAACTTACATGATACTGTTATGACCGTGTGCTAAAGTATGTATTTGATCTTCTAACACATAGCGTTTATCATCATGTCGGTTTAAAGCTAATTTTATTGTGGATATTGTCTTCATTTGGTGTTTGAAAGAACGGAAAGATTTATTTACTCTAAAAGGTGTATATTCTTTGGATGTTAAAGGATTGCCTGTTGATTCGAAATCCATTGATTGCTTAACAGCTAAAGCTTTAGCATTTTCGATATTCAGTATTGAGACATCTCGAAATAGGCATTGTTTATGGTCCTCTATAGTCATGTGATTTTTGACCACATGGCCTCGTACTCCTTTTGCTTTAATTTTTTCAGTTCCAGCTAAATTATATCCATATGATTTTGCACGTAAGGCAACCATTTCCCATATAGCTTCACCCGAAGTCTCATCCGTGAAAGTCCCCGGGACCTTTTTTCTATCAACACAATAACACGGATGGTTTACAGGCAAATTAGAAGTGTCTAATCTGTTTAATAAAATTGGATTATTTTCCAGGTCTTTGTAGAAATCATGAGTCTTAATGTCATATATCAATGAATCTATAAAATTAATATATTAGTTACAATATTTACACACACTATATATATATGCGTATTACCAGTATCCATGTACATTAGTTCAATGTTTGAACCGTAAAGTGCCTTCATTGAGGTATAATGAAAATCATACATTAAAGTTTTTGATATATCCAATATCGAGAATCCAACGTATATGGGTTTATTGAATTTCAACTGATCAATGTGCAAATGTATAACCGCGAGATTGTTGTTATATAAAGTTATATTCTTAAACGTGTTTAAATTTATTAATTTTGCACATTTTTTTCATCTGACACCAGTTCCATTTTCATACGATTTCGTACGTTTTCCATCGTTTTACCTAAAAAATAAATAATTATAATAAAATAAAATACAATTTACAGTTCAATTAATAATACTCATACCGAACACAGCATTATTCATTAATTTGAAAAAATCTTTTTCAAAGTCGTTGGTTGCATTTTTTCGCATTTCTGTATTAAGGTTGATATATGATGATAACCACGGTGATTGATTAAATTGCAATACTCTATGCACCTAAACAAATATGAAATTAAATACAATATGATATTTTTTTTTCTTTTTACAATATTACCTTTTTCAACACTAATCCCGCATCAAGAGCCTGTTTTAACATTTTATAGTGAACTACGTAATTCGTTTTTGAGTGTAAATTCGCCGTACGTTTCTTTATTTTTGACCCCGGTGGTGTGATTCTTTCCGGAAGGTATGCTAGATCATTATGATTATGATGTAAATTGGTTGGATATAAAACGTCTACTTCTAAAGCTAATCCAATATCCGATGTTTCGTTTAATCCATTTAATACATTTAAAATAGAGTTCACACTCAAGTCACCGTCATACCATGCGTATCCATCTTTAGGTAGATATTGTGACATGGCCCACCCATAACTAGAAAAAAATTTTAATAAAAAAAAATACAAATATTCTATGCGGGTAAATAATATTGTGAAAAATACATACAGATTTGTTGCATCCAAATATGTGATCCAAGAACTCGGTTTAGACGGATCATATTCGGAAGTCTTGTGATTATTTGCTTTGCTATAACGTTTTACAGCTTGGGTGAGACCACCGCGTATTCCTACAATGTAATTAATTAATTAGTTAAGTATTTATATTAAAAATAATAATATATACCTTTTTCAATCATCAATACCATATCGTAATCTGATAATAGTTCAAGTTCTACTCCTGTGTGTTTGAGCATACAATCAAACGACATGCCAGGTGTGATATAATAAAAATTAGGGTCTAATCCATACGTTTTATGACATAAATTCCTAAAGTTTTCGAACACATCACACAGCAACATTACATCGACTTTCAGATACCAATCGGAATATTCACCAAGAGTATTAAAGTTGAAATGATTCTACACCTTTGTCGCATGTCTGTAATCGTCGTCACTTACATGAGCCTCCGTCAATGTGTTATAAAAAAAATTTTTCGGCGGTAAGCTCGTCTCGTCTAACTTGTTCCAGCTATCCGTGTACTGGTATGGATAAATACCTTTACGAGTGACCAGGTCAATGTTCGTAAAAGAAAATACTTCCAGAGTTTCTTTAAATTTTAATTTGTCTGGTTTTGCTAAATTATTTGAGAGTTTTTCAAGACTTGACGGCATAAATCTAAATGTGTCTAAAAATCTCAATTGAAAATTATTTGACACATATTTTGTAAATGAAATGAATTTCTCTTCTGTATTAGGTATAACTGTAATCGGTTGTGAATCAATGCCTAGTTGTGTAATCAGAAAGTGTGAGTCGTAATTAGATAGGTTATGGAAAAAGCACGGAACAAAATTAGGTTGCTGCATTTTTAAATTACAATTATTACACACGGTGGCTCTGTATTTACCATTCAAATGGTTGTGATCGCGTACCGGTAAATTGTCACTTTTGAATTTCGATTTGCACAACGGGCATATTTTTCGGTTTACGATTTCTCTGTGATTTTTATTATTTTCGTCAGTCATTACCAGTGGCACGTTCGTAAGTAATAAATTTTCAATTTTTTTCGCAACTTCAACAATTTCTTCCATACATTTTTTTCATTTTTTGCAACGTCCCCCTCTTTTAAACTCGAATCTTCTCTAAATATAACAGGTTCCGATTTAATATCATATTTTTCCAATAACTCGGTTGGAATATCATCTGACGGTTTAATGTAGTAACAGTAGCTCATTACGTCATGGTGGTGAATAATATTGGTGTTTTGATGCGTGTTCTGAGCTTTTTTAAGTAAACACTCTAAATTTGCATAAATTGAAAAAGGGTGTTTATTGATCCTCTCCCAGTTTTCAAATTCCATGTATGTATGTGGTTTTGATAATAACGGAGTCATAAGTTTATTTTTATCACAATTAATTTTGTGATCTTTTAGACGTTGTTCTGCGCTGATTGGACTTTTAATATTTGGGTACGATTTGAAACATCTTTTACACATTACCACGGCATGACCCTTGAAAGAGAGCTGGTTACCAACTAATTTAGCTAAATTTGTTATTCTACAGTAATGTTGATTTCCTTTCCCATCTCCGAAAAACAAAAGGTCGTGATGATCTTTCAACTCTTCTTTACACACTTTAATGGGGTATACTAAAGTTTGTTCGGTTAATGGTCTAGATTTATTTTTCACCTTATTTTTATATGTTAATTGCACTTGTTTAATACTATAAACATTTATAGAAACGCCCGGATTTACTTTTTCGAATTTGCAAATGTCTTTCAACTGAACGGGGTAAGTTAAAGTTGAAAAATTATAACTACCATCAACCTCTGTGTAGTTTAAACCGACTCTAAAACTATTTTCCGGTTTGATAAGTTTTGCCAATATACTATACATAAAACATTTCTCGTCATAATTTTGCACATTAATTGTGGCTTTTTTATTTTCAATGCCCACAGGTAAAGGTATGTATGACGATCCACCTAATGGGTTATATTTGTTTATATTTAAAAGCATACCGTCTATACTGCCCAACGAAAACCCGGAACCTTTTAATGTCATTTCTTCGATTTCTTGCAGTATTTTTACAAAGTCTAAATCAATTAATTCGGAAATATCATCTGCTAAAAATAACGGTCTTGAAAGTGTTTTGAATGCTCTATTTTCTATAATTTCTGTATTCGGAATTACATACATAGGTGGCTTCTAATTTTAAAGAATATTTTAAAGGACCTTCTTCAACTGCTTTTGAAAGCAATTCACTTATATGTGGTTTTGTTAAGTCCATAAATGGCTTGAATTCTTTTACATTGTCAATATTTTTTTTAAAATACAATTTACATAACCCGTTAAACGTAGATTTTACCAATTGAAATCCGTTTTTGGAACAGTATTCATTCTATGACGTTTAGATATAGGCGCTTGATTCGAATTTAATCCTATCAAAGAAAAAAAAAGAAAAATAATTATGTCTGGATATTTAAATAATTTCTATTGTTTTATCTTAAAAAGAAATATTTTGTGAATATAAACGTTTATTTCATTGAAAAATTAATGCGCTATGTTAGAGATTCTTTTGTTTATACTTTTTTACGTATTTATTTTATAATATAATTTCTTACCTTGATTTTCAAACTCCTCTAATGCCTGTACGCACGTCATATCATCACCATCATCACTCCATAATTCTACATCGGATCGGTTTGATGAACCGACAACAATTTGAGGTGTAATTGTCGGTATTTCTGCAGGCGTCTGCACGACGTTTCCGCAATGAGTTGCTTCATGTCTAGTAAGATTATCTTTACGCGAGAAAGATTTTGTACAAACCTTATATGAAAATGTAGGTGCAACTTGATGTTGAGTTCTGTTATGTCTCAACATGCTGCGTTTAACGGGAAACACTTTTGCACATACTTCACAATTAAACATGGTGAACTAATATATAAACGCGGTACGCAAAAAAACACACGAAAAAATTAAAAGTCAGAAAAAAAAAAGAAACGTTTTAAATTCTATTATTCAAGTCTGCCTAGGTAGGTCTTGATATAATAAAAATTTAAACACAGGAAAAATAACAAGTCAAAAAAATAAAATTACGTTTTTAAATGCTACTGCTCAAGTCTGCCTGGGGCATGTCTTGATACAATTTAATCTAAAAACGTACTGATTGAAAATAATAGCAATATCGTCTTACGATCGCTCGTTAATAACCATTAGATATATTGTTTTTTAAAATATTTGAATACACATGTGGGGTACGTATAATGAATTGGCTAATGGCGATTTCCAAACATTGGAATTCTCGCATTTGATGAAAAAAAGCATTTAATATCAATTAGAGAGTACGCTGTGGAAAAATATAGCTGCACGTATAGATATTAACACACGTGCATATTATATAGCCATACACGTATTGAAAAAATATATCGATCGTTCACTAACGCAAGTACAAATATTCGTCATTAATGTTTTAACTATAATATACGAATAGCATTTAATATCAATTAGAAAGCACGACTGCGAAAAATATAGGCGATTAAGCATATACATACGTTTTCAAATATAATTTTTAAAATAATATATTTTAATATACGAGTATAATAGCTAAGAAAAAACATATTTTTTAAAATAATAATTATAAAATTAAATATAATAATAATAAGTAACGGGGTATGTGTATAGTATATATATATATATATATATATAAATGATATTGAGATTGTAACGTAACGAGAGTGTCTATATTGTCGCGCGCTGACGCACCTACACACGCGGTACCGGCGGCGTAGGGAAACCATACAAAGCAGAAAGCCCGATAGCCACCACCTAAAAAGCGTTGCGACAAAGATACTCATGCCGGCCGGGCCATATTAATTAAAATACTCTCTCGTTTGGTCCGACGCGTACCGGTTGTGGCGACGTCAAATATATTTTTTGTTATATATATATTTATTTATTTTTTTAATCGTTTAAATGTATTATAAAAATATGGAGTAGATCCTCAGGGATCTCTCCCAGCGATGTGTAAAACGGACAAGAGCGGTTATAATCGGGTATGCTATTTTTTTATATTATTTTTATTACGTAATTTTGTTTGTAACTTGGCCGGTTTTTGTTAATTTTTTTGTATTAAATTTTGATATTGTTCAATCGTATTATTTCAATCGTTGTCGTTTTTTTTTAATTATACGATACATTTAAAAAAAAAAAAAAACAACAATCGTGGTGTGGTTTTTCATTTGAAAAAAAAAACAAATTTTAAAATCCTAAACCTCCGGCATCAGCGATGCTATCCGGGATTAGGTTGGCGACCCAGTAAATAGCTCGGCGTCAGTAACCGGAGGGTTACAGATGGCGACCCTGCCAGGATTCGTATTATGTACAGGATCTTGCTTGCGGACATAAACGAAAAAAAAAAAAAAATGTCATGCTATGGATATACATATAGATTATATATACGAAAACGAAAACGATTTTAATCGTTCACATTGGAAATTACACCACAGGAAATTTTAAACGTTATACGAAAAATTAATTGCCGAGAATGGCTCAACTTAATTAAATCGAAAATGAAACGATTACGTAACTAAAATAAAACGATATAAAGCTCATTAAAATATATATGTGTATCGGTCAACAATTCTTTTATTTAAATAAACACCGGCCAATACATTATGGTGCATACGTACTGTCTGAGCTAATTTCAGAAATAAATCCACTGTGACCGTGGTATTATATCTGGCCTCTGCCGTGTGTGTGTGTCGGAGTCAACGCGCTGATGGGGGGTGGCTATCGGCGGATTGCGCTCACCGTTCATCGCCGAGTTACCAGACCAGCTATCGTATGTTTCCACCGAGTGACGTCATGCTGCTGCCATCATTGCCGTCGCCGTTCCACGCCTGTTATGATTACGTCGAGCGGTACCGCGATGTCTTATCAACGGATAGTATTAAGTTTGTTTTGTACACGGAAATGTGTATGCCTATATTATTGTATTTCATTTTCCTTTTTATGTCGTTACGTTATGTCGCAGCATACTCGTACGACTGCTAATTTTTTTTGTATATACGCCTCACATCTTACTCAATAACATTTTTTTAATATATACACGTATTACTCGGGTGCGTGTCAGTTACGATGTGTTTCCGGGCGACCGCATTACGATTATACAGTTGTTTTTTTTGAGCTTCGCTCGAAGTACGTATTCTTAAATTTTAAAAGTGATTACTCTTTGGGCCGAATACCATCTTCGTGACGATGTCCATTCCGCACGATCAGATGTGTATATCCGCTCATCGTTCATCACTTTTTAGTTCATATCATAAATTGATACGTTTGTGTATGTGAATTTATTTTAATTGTTGAGTGAGATGTGGCATTATTAATCGTCCATGTTAGGTCCGTATACACATTTGCGTAGTAGTTTAAGTATCCATAAATTGTACATTGTATAGTTAGGCGCGCGGCATTATTGCACTTGGTAGTAGGTATCGGTTACATTTTTAGGAATAGTCTGCAATAATTGTTTGAAAATTCGTTATATAGTCATCAAATTTTTTTTTCTCTTTCTATAAATATATTCCCGGTCAAGGATATATCATGCCCGATTATATATTGATCTTGCCCAGTTTTTGTTCAACATCGGTGGGAGAGATTTTGTTTTGAAACATATATATTACACTATTATATTTGAATTATTCTGTTTTTTTTGTCATTTGAATATTTAAGGAACGTATTGAATTGCCTTCATTCATTTATCTTTCAATTATTTTCTATTTGAGTTTTGTTTTAGAAATTATTGTTTAGTATATTTATTTAGTTTATTTTTTTTTTCAATTATTTCCATTTGAATTTTATTTCGAGTTTGATTTGTAATTTTTGTTGTATTTGAATTCTATTTTTTGTATTATTGAACATATCATCAGCACTTATTTCCGGTTCTTTCTGTATTTTGTTTTGTTTGTTTTGTCTTTCGATCATTTTGCGTAAATTTGTATATGGCATCCAGTGCTGGACAACGAATCACCAATCCTCCGAAGCGACTTATTGATCAATTACATCAGAAAAATCAGGAAAAATCGTCACCAACCATGTCCAACAGCGAATCTAGTGACGTTACATTAGCTGACCTTATGGCTATGATGAAGAAGTCGCAAGAAGAATTAAGAAAAGCTCAAGAGGAAAGTAGGAAAGCTCAGGATATACGGTTTGACCGGCTTGGCGACCAATTTAAAGTTATACACAGTCACCTGAATCAACATGATACACAAATAATAAAAGTCGAGAAGAATGTTGCTACACTGCACAAAAATCAGATAGAACATCAAGGAATTACTAAACATCATACTGATAAGTTATCATCGATATCCACAGACGTAGAGGCGTTGAAAGAAGCTGTAAAATTGCTTCAAGCTAATTTTTCTAACGATGCTACATCTTTTACTCCAACTTTATCTTCAACGTCCGTACCACCAACACAGTCAACATCAGCAACGCATGAACTGCCACCCAGTTTAAGATATGTACAATCGTTATGTGATAGTAGTCGTCCGTCTTTTTTGAGTTCCACGGAACGTATAAGTGATATTGTTTCAGAATTTTCCGGAGCACTTAATGAAGTCCACCCAGAAAGATTTCTTAACGAGCTATCTAGTTATTTTGAAAATTCGAATTTTACTGATATTCAAAAATTGAGTGCTGTCCAACGTCGTTTGAAAAATAATGCGTACATGTGGTATGAGTCATTAATCCCAAGTCCTACAAAGTATGATGAATTTGTTCAATGTTTCCGACAACAGTTTTGGTCTGCTGATATTCAACGGCGAGTGTATGATGATATTTTCCGACCATACCAATATCGTTCATCTACCGGTCTTGCAACGCATGGTATTATGTGGATTACTAAGGCAAAATACCTAAATCCACCAATACATCAATTGAGTCTAGTGAGCACAATCATCCAACACTACCCATCGTCGTTAGCAATTGCTGTTCGGGGACGAGGACCCAAAACTACTAGGGAACTAATCGCGGTGCTTACCGAGTTCGAGAACACTGCATCTTTCTGGGAGCAACCTCAATCAGGATCGCAGCAAAATAATGAGCGTCAAAACGATCATTTGAACGATCAACGACATGGTAACCATTTTTCAAATAATCAGTCCCGCGGAAACTGGAATCCACAATCAAATCGCGGTCGATACAATAACAATAATAGACGTTATGAAACACGGAATGATCGACGTCCATTACAGACGTCACCCGAACAACATCATGTACAACAAATAGACATTTCGGAAAACGAGCACGGGTCCACTCAGTAACGACACGTCCTAGTGTTGACCCTACTACTTCGTGTCAAATTTCTGTCTCAGTTACTCCAGTAATTTCCAATTTAAATCAAGTTTCTTTGTTGTCTAAATCTTTTCCATTAGAACCAAATAAATCATCGTACATGTTGTCAAATCGCCCTGAGTTAAAAATTAATTTATGTAACAAAGTTTTGTATGCATTACTCGATACTGGTGCTTCTGTATCTGCAATATCAGAAGACACTTTTAATGTCCTTCAAGATAGTTTGGTTGATGGCCAATCGTTAAACGTATTACCTGTTAATGGAGTCACTGTTTCTACTGCATTGCGTACAAAGAGTAAAAAGGTTACATCTCAAGTATTACTCTCATTTTTTATTGATAATCAGGAGGCTGATTGTATCTTTTTAGTTGTACCAAATTTATCAGCATCTATTATTTTGGGCGACGATTGGTTGTCTCGATATAAAGTTATTTTAAATTATCAAACGAATATAATTCAGTTTCCAGATTGGAACACTCAGTGTCCATTTCGTATACCAAAACAAAATAACGATTCTATTATATTTTCCTCTTTGTCTGTTTGTGAGTCGTATGAGCCTGTATATCGCTCACATTTTGATCAACATGTATTCTCAGCAAATACTATTATCCGTCACGTTCATAAACCTGATATGATCAGTCCGGTAATCAATACACTGTCCACATCAATCGAATATTTAGAACCATTTGATAACATTAGACTGCATGTGCAAAATATTACTTCACTTTCTAGTACAGAAAAATCTCAGTTACTTGATTTACTTTCTGAATATCACTGTATCTTTAGCAATCGACCCGGATGTAATAAACTTTACACGTGCCGTTTTAATGTTTCTCGAGATGAGCCATTCAAGATAAGACCATATCCAATTCCATTTGCTCAAAGACCAGCAGTTGAGCGTGAACTTAACCGTATGCTGGAATGGGGGGTGATTGAACGCAGTTCCTCCCCATATGCTAGCCCCATCATTTGTATTAAAAAGTCTGATGGCTCTGTGCGGCTATGTTTAGATGCTCGTCGTATTAATCAATTAATCGTTCCAACTCGTGATGCATCTCCACCATTGGATGAATTACTAGCTCGTTTCCACGGTAAAAAAATTTTTTCTAGCCTTGATTTTTCGTCTGGATATTGGCAAATACCTTTACATCCATCGGTCCGCAAATATGTTTCCTTTGTATATGATGGTCGAACTTATTCATTTACTCGATTACCGTTCGGTTTAAATATTTCTAATACTGCGTTCGGACAAGGACTTGAAGCCGCATTAAAATCAACAATAGAATCAACATATCATCAGGAGAAAAATGTCCATATCTATGTCGATGATATGTTGTTGTCAAACACTACATTTAAGTCTCACTTAATTTTGTTGAAGGATATTTTTGAGAAAATTCGTCTCTCGGGTATGACTTTGAAGTTTTCCAAATGCAAATTTCTTTGTCCAAAAATAAAATTTTTAGGTCATATTATCACTCCGTCACATATTTGTATGGATCCTGCTAAATTAGAAGCCGTCGCTGCTTTTCCATATCCTAGAAATAAAAAAGAGTTACAATCATTTATTGGGTTCTGCAATTTTTATCGTAAGTTTTCTGATCATCATGCATCCCAGATGTCTCCATTAATTGAGTTACTCAAAAATAAATCCTGGTCATTTAGTAGAGAAAATCAAGAACAATTTAATCGCATAAAACAAACTCTGGGAAAACATGTACTCGTTCATCCCGATTTTACACAGCCTTTCTGTATTCAAACTGATGCGTCGAAAATAGGTCTTGGAGCTGAACTTTTTCAAGTTCAAAACGATGAACGTCAAACAATCGCTTTTGCCAGTCGTGTCCTAAACGTTGCAGAACGCAACTATTCTATTACTGAACTCGAACTATTATCAATCGTTTTTGCATGTCAAAAGTTTCGTGTTTTCCTTTTAGGTCACAAAGTTACCGTTTACACTGATCACCAAGCTCTTGTTTTCTTGTACAGATGCCGTCTTCGCAATGCTCGATTAACCAGATGGACATTATTTTTACAAGAATATGACCTTCACATTCAATATTGTCCCGGGAAAGATAATATCATTGATGTTTTATCAAGGAATCCCGCTGGTCGAAATGAAATCGAACCTGAAATCATGCCTTCTATAATTCGTTTAAAGATTGAAGTTCCCCCTCAATGTTCAATGGAATTGATTAATAGTTTTAAAACGTTACGTCAAGATCAGTTCACCGATCCCCGTTTATCCACTATTTTTATAAATCTTGATTCACCATCAAGTCAACTTCATGCGTGGTACAAAGTTTACGACGGTGTATTGTTTTTCCGGCGTTTTGCTACCAGTGAACAATGGTTAGTTTGTATTCCCGCTGTTCATGAGTTAAAATTAATAATTTCAGTGCATGAATTGTATGGTCATGTTGGTCCTAAAAATGTGCTGCTGTGTTGAAAGAGGTGTGTTATTTCCCGAATTTACACAGACGGATCCGTTTCATTGTATCACGTTGTGACATTTGTCAACGTTCTAAGCATCGAACTGTTCGATCCGAAGGATCAATGCAAAACGTCTTATCTCAATTTCCACTCGATCGTGTGCTGGTGGATATTTATGGTCCGTTACCATCCGGTTGGAATGGTGTTACATATATTTTTGTAGTACTGGATAATTTTTCTAGATTTGTAAAACTATATCCTTTAAAACGAGCCGCTGCTATAGCTACGACTAATCGGATGATTAATGATTATATTCCTACATATGGAAAACCAAAAATAATCGTTTCTGATCACGGCGCACAATTTAATAGCAAGATTTGGCAAAATCGATTGACCAGTTTAGGAATTCCTCCTACGTTCACCTCCGTGTATCATCCACAGTCTAATCCGGCAGAACGTGTAATGCGAGAACTTGGAAGACTTTTCCGACTATACTGTTCTGAACAATTGTATTTGTTTATTGTTTATGCATTTGCGTGTTTGGAGCATTAATATGAGACCCGCGTAACAAATTAATCAACTGCCTTGTAGATAGTGCTCTAAATTCGCGCTTAAGTCTTAAACCGTTGGTTTTTAATAATTTATTATATACTACCGAAACAAATATTTATGTACAAATGATATACCTACCAACTTAAATCCAATATAAATCAGAAACAATACAACCTAAAAATATGTTGACCCAAACAACAACTCAAGGTGGTGCATTTGCACCTTGAGCATGTATTCGGCGTCACTGTCCGTATCACAGCCGCGCGTACGGTACGCAACGTATTATACGCGTTTTTCGATTTAGGTACATTATTTAAGTTGATACGCGCCGGCCACACTATTTCGTATAGAGACATTCTTGAGCCTGTGTACATTTTATAAATAATTATTATTATTATTATTTAATATTATTTTATTATTGATTATTGTGGTATGTAGTTTGTCATCTTAAGGTGCCACATTTTACTGACAACAAAACTGTGGGTCAGCTGACTTCCCAAACCCCCTGGGTCCGCCCCTGAATGATCCCCATGGGTTCGTTCGAATATTCATAGTTGAATAGAGTAAAGTTGATAAGAGTAGAGTTTAATCGAGATCGCTCCAAAACCCCAAACGATGGTTAATATGATAAGATTTTTTGATAAGTGATTGAAAATATATTCTACAACAAGACGCAAAGAATCAAAGAACAAATAAATGGCTTGAACAGCAAACCATGATCTCTCAATGGAATACGGTGATGTTGAGTACGAAGAAATCGACAGAATATTAAATTCGTTAAACTTTGAAAACATTTACGTTAAAGGAGAACAAAAACAGAAAATGATCAACAACTTCATTCCACGTAACTGTTATCAACATTAAAAACTCGGTTGCCCACGCGGTAGCCTCGTTCCGATTTCCATCGATTATTTAGCTACCCCGGTCCGACCTCTGTCCCAAACTTAAATCTTGCGTCAATCGGTTATGGTTATTAAATATAAATAACGATAAAATAGATCTCATTACCCGATCGATTTTTGAAAAATTCCAGGCTGCTTATATAACCTGGAATGATAGTTACATAGTTGCAATAATAATAATAATAAAAAACTATACTTCCTGTTGGAACCAATCAGAAGTGTAGGCAAATTCCTTAAATAAATCTTGTTGTTCGTCGGATAATGGATTTGGGATTCGAGCACTGTTAGTTGTACATTTTGAGATGTAAATTCCTCTTCAAAGTGACTCATCTTCCAACGAACTCTAGAACATAAAATAATATTGCATTTAATAAATGTTATTTATGTAAAAGACAAATGTTCAGTCAAACGGTAAAAGATACTTACAAATGTGGGTACGTATGGAGGCTTGACTTTTTTCTTAACATATCGTCCCATACGATTTGTTTGAAAAATGGTTGTTCTTGTACGTCTTTGGCATCTCGTTCACTGACCCTATTCTGTTTTCTGGTATTTTATTCAAAAGCTATATAAAAGTAGAAATCCAAAATATTCTGTTAATTTTAACGATAACAAATGGAATAATAATATACTCCTTCTATAATTGCAACCGCTTCCGATGACAAGCGATCGGACATTCAAGTTTATCTAACACTACGGCGCGGTGTATATCGAATGTTTTCGTACTTTCTGCCGGCCAAAATGGATACTATATGTTTAAAAGAAAAATATGAATAATAATAATAAAATCGAAATTCAAATATTTACTCTTCCAACAAGCATTTGAAAATAACTATTCCGAGGGTCCACCAATCCACAGAAAGTGTATAAGGATCTCCTAAAATCATTTCTGGAGCCATATAACCGGGCGTTCCACAAATGTGTTCGTTCGATCGTCATATCTTATTCCTTCTTTGCACAGCCCGTAATCGGCTATTTTGACGTAGCCCTGTGCATCTATTAATAGGTTGCACAATTTAATGTCCCTATAAATGCAATTTATTATAATAACACGTTTTCAAAAAATTATAAAATCAAAACTAACCGATGAATGATACTTCTTTGTGTAAATGTTTTAATCCTAAGACAATACAAGCCGCATAAAAACGGCTCTAGGTTCGTCAACTTCGTCAGTAAGTCGCATATGCTCTCTTAAATTTCCACCAGCAGCATACTCCATAACAAAACAAATGTGTGTCTGTGAACGAATAATAAGAAAAATATATTTTAAAATGTATATAAATTTTTGCTAATATTTATTTTAATAATAATCTTACATCTGTGTGAAAGCAACCAAACATGTTTATTAAAATGGACTATTGCTTCTGGTGGCTATTTCAAAAGCTCGTTTTTCTTTATATATATCTGTCACAGATTCTTTGAAATTATTTCGACTTTCTTCATTGTTTTATGGCACAATATTTGTTCAAAGTTTATGCTGACACAGTCGTACCTAAAATATCGATAAACTTAATTACTAATTCATTTTACACAACATATTTTCTAAACAACATTTACTTTTCCGAAACCCCCTGCACCCAACACTTTAAGAAGTGTGAAATCGTCCATCGACATGTTAGAAAATGTAAACGAATGTGAGATGTTCCATCTATTAAGTTCAAACTCTCGTACAATATTACTGCCTGTAATACGTTTTTCTTTCTTCTTGTTGGGATTCCATTTTTTTACACATAAAGCAGAATCACTCAAATATGTCATCTACAAAAAGAGAAATATCGAATCGATTACCATCAGACGTGATATATAAAATATATTATTGATTTTATTATTTTAAAAAATTAATGATTTAATTATTTAACTTATAAATGTATATATATATATATATATATATATATATATATACGCCAATAATACGGTTTTAGGTGAACATTTTAAAACGTCCCGAAACGTGGTTAACAAAAACGACCCTGCTCTTATGCGCTATATAGGTACTAAATTCGTAATACTAAATCTATTAATGTATGACCTGTAGTCGACGGAAGCCAGGCGAATACGGTTGTGACAGGAATCGGACAGGTTCTGTTTCACTGGAATCTTTGTCGTGCAGGTGCAGCATCGATGCGCAACGGCGTAACCTCGTCTGCGCGTAAACTGGCCAGGGCGCGGCGATCCGATTCATTTCGTATCGTCTTTTCTGGCACCTGGAGAACCTGTTCCACAGCGTCTTCGTGCAATTCCGGCTGCGGTTCTGTCGTGACACTTATTTCTACCTCGGGCGAACTGCGAGTCTGCGTCGGAAGACATTTTAGGTGCCACAATTTCTTACATTCTGTGGAAAGTATACGTATATACTCGTATTTGAAAAACAAGAGTTGTCCATACGTGTTCATCCGTATTCTATATAATATTATTATACGTACGACAACATTTCACCATCTTGGCCCATGGCCATATCTTCCGGCGTCCACATCCCCCACATTTGGCCAACAATTTGCCAAGTGTCTTCGATGGCGTCATAACGTCGTGACTGCAAACCGCGAGAGCATCCATTTTCAAAACCGTTGATAATATTGTAATACCGGACGAAAAAACGTTGTTGTATTTCAATAGAATACGGTTTAGACGTCTTTATTAATGAACGTACGATATTAATAAGAGTATCTTTTAAATTCAGTTTGAATTTTTTTTCTAATAAATCTGTTTACGAATAAAAATCGTTTTGCTTGATTTATTTCGGCGTGTTATTTTTGTTGTCATTTCGTTGTCAAGGACATTTCATGTATATTGTTAAAACATTATATTATTTTAGCCAACATCATATTCGTTAATAGTTTATACGATAGAGTATCACGTTATAGTATTTGCCATTTGGCATACAAATATTTATTAAACACACTAAAGCATTATTCAACTATTTTTATAATAAAATAGCCTATATTGTCTTGAGTTCTTGTGAATTTTTAATCTTACATTTTTTTTTTAGGCAAAACTATTCAATACAATTATAACCCATAAGAACCTAGAAATTATTATTACGAATTAAAAATGAATGAAATAAATACAAAATTTCACTTTTGAATATTGAGAAAAGTTATATCAGTTGTGGAACAATCCGTATAACAAATACCCCAGCGTTCATATCGCGGGAATAAATTATTATCATTTTGAACATAATTATTATTTCGTAACGCGTTATATATTGAAGCAGTTAAACAAATAATAATATCCCGAAATTTCTCATAAAATTATTAGTAAACAATGTATTAAATTATTTACAATATATTGGCAGTTTTATCGAGCTAGAGAATATAATTTTTTTTTATATTATTGTTGGTTTGTCGTCGCAATATATAAAGGGGAATTTAACTGATTGTTAAAACATTATATTATTTTAGCCAATGTCATGTTCGTTAATAGTTTATACGATAGAGTTATGTTCTAGTAATTGCCATTTGGCATAAAAATCTTTTAAATACATAAAACAAAGTCGGGTTAGTTACACCACTTATAATTCAAGAACGGCTGGGCCGATTTGAATGATCTCTACAAGCATTTGAAAAAGTCGATATTATTATAAATACAAGGATTTTCGCCCCCGACAATTATCGAATATCTAGAACTACCACTTTTACTCTTTACGTTTCTTGTCGATATCTCCATTTCATTTGGTCATTCAATTATAGAGATTCGCGTTATTACTCCTTGTACACGAATGTCGATGGTATAGGTTAATGCATAGGTAAATTATATACTTTTTTTTTATGCCAATTGCGAATCAAATCGATATAATATAATATGTGTAGATACGATATTTTGATTGTTTTGTATTTCGAAAGCAGCCAAACTCTGTATACATACCTCGTTCGGAGGCGTATAACGCTCGACGGTCTTTTAATATCGCGGTAACGGGAATACAGGTAATGACCGTTTTTTTTCTCTCTTCATTTCATTCCGAACACTAGATTACAAAAAGTACCAAATACCAGCTACTATATATAAACAGTGCTTGAATTGGAAAAAAATTAGAAGGGGGATGCAAAAGTACAAAAATAATGTGCGTTCCAGCAGATTGTAATGTCTTATAAATTCGTGAGGCAAGCCCCCACACCCCTATATTTTCGTTATACAATAATAAATAAGCATAATTTTTTTTAACTGTAAACATTCGCGCCACATAGTAAAGGAGCATTTATTATTATTATTTTTTTTGTTTTATTAATTTACGATTACTTTTATTTACTTGTTTAATTAACAAATACTATGATTATTATTATTGGTATTGATATTTAAATTTGTTATTGTGTCATTGCCAAAATTATAATATTCCGTCATTATTTTTACAAAAACTATTATTTGTGTGTTGCGCAAGAAAACTTTATCGTTCGAGTATCCTTGTATTTTGGATGAAACTCAATGAAAGCTCATTGAGTTTCATCCATTCGAGGATCAGGTTTTTACTTTCTTTTGGTGTATTTATCGTTTTATAATAATTAATAATTATATTATCCAGTAATTTTGTATGGAATTTATGTAAACATTATATTTAATATTCCCTTTATTTTAAGATCAATTATTGTTGGTTATATTGAATTTATTAATAATTTGTTAAATACAGTCTGCTTTTTCTTTTACTGAACTTTGAAGTGTTATATATTTTTTGTTAACTTTAGTTTCGCACTGGTTAATTTTTCATAAATCGTTTGTATTTTGTTTTGACAAGAAAACTGTGTGTTGAACAGTAATATTCTTATGAAAATAAAACAAAACATATTTTATAAAACTAACAACATAAGTAGATTACATTTTGTGTTCATAATAACAAAATAACACCGAGAAAAATTGGGCATCGACGATTGTCATTTCAAGAAATATATTGTTTGTATATTGTGACAACTACCGACCACTCCCTATAAATAAAATTTTTAATTTTCATTATATCAATAAAATTTTAGTTTTAACCGTCCCGTTCTTTGCGTTCCGGTAAGAAAAATTAGAAGGGGTACGCTAAAATATTTTGAAAAAAGAAAGGGGACTCCGTCCCCCCCCAATTCAAGCACTGTATATAAATAGATACATAAGATATGCACAGTATTTTATATTACATCGTCCGTAATCACACGAATTTGATTTTCTATCCGCGTTATCCTTCACCGTATCGAATACAATATCTATATTTATAAGTATAAAAAATTTAAATCTAAAAACCACTCGTATATTTTGTTCTGACACCTACATCGTCTCAGCGTTTTGGTCTCCTCTCGCGTAATTGCGTTTTTCTCTTTTTTTAACATTATACGCGCGGGCGCCGAACACGGTATGCAAACACGGCGGAAAATCGATCAATCAAACTTATTTGTACTTTTACACTATGCAATATAAAATCTTAACGAAAACCATTATAATAATAATATACTGTCCATTTTTTTTTTAGGGGCGACGGTCTTAAAGACCAGCTTTTCAAGCATATACTCCTCCATCTATTTCTGCCCTCCGGTGTTTCTCTCCATATTGTGTTCCCGGTTCCACTTCCCATACATCTCTAACACCACAGTCCTCCCAGAAGTCATTTTCCTACCGGGTTGTTTTCAATAACTGTCCTTATTACTGATCTCCGTTTCCTCCATGCATGACCAGCCCATGTTAGTCTTCTGACTAGAATTTTTTTCGTAATTTTAAGGCCTGAAGTTCTCGATTACGCCTATTCCTACACTCCCTATTCGATCATCCTTGCATGGTACAAAAATTGTTCTCGGGTATTTTTTCTTTCAAAAACCTCTAATCTCATTTCCTCCTTTTTTCTGAGAGGCCATGTTTGTGAGATGTATAGCACCTCTGGACGTATAAATGTCGTATATATTTGAACTTTCAAGTTGTTTGATATAGCTAATTTGTTGTCCATTTAGAAAAAATATAAATGCGCATATTATATACGGCTTAGATGAATTGGAATATTTTAAGACTAATAAATGCCATTGAAATCTCCACATCAATGGCGTGGCAGAAAGACGCATATAAATAGCGGTCAGTCTTGAACAACACACACACACACACACACACACACACACACACACACACACACAACCCCCTCTGTGACTGAAATATTCACATCGACGGGCAATAACCAAGAAGAAAGGTCTATTAATGTACCGAGACGAAATGTAGAAAAAGGAAGAACAACGTGCATGGAACGTAAACGAAATAACAGTAAAAGGGGGAAAAGAAAGTACTCACCAGATAGCGCTACGACACAACGTAGAGGGCGTGGCAGAAAGGCGCATATAAATAGCGGTCAGTCTCGAACACATTCAGACGCGAACTACGTTGTTCGTGTCTGACAGCCGTGACTACGCTGAGCGGATCGATGGTTTCGGACCGCTATTTATAAGCGCCTACCTGCCACGCCCTGTATGTTGTATAGTACCGCTATCTGGTGGCTACTTTCTTTTCCCGTTTTATTACGGTCGGCTGACGCGCCATGTCGGTATAATATACGGGTGTTTAGTTTGACGCTGACCGAGCGACCGATCGTACGTGCGTATGAATCTTTATTATTATTATTTATTTTATTATTATTATTATTATTATTATTATTTCGCGTATTTCAGTGAAATGAACGTAAGATTCATCTTTCCTCGTTGTACACTC